>CM048744.1:743279235-744479235 GCA_026315105.1 Locusta migratoria
ATATTTACAAGCTCCACTATACGTAAGACAAACTATGGAAAAGATTTATTGCCTTACAACACTTGATAATGTGACCTAACTGTGAGGAGCAAGATAGTTCGAAGCAGGTGTGGGGTACGACTGTTCACCATGTATCAACTTGATACAATTATTATTACAGAGAACGGTTAAATACGAAAGATTTCATCATTTTAAAATAACCTTTTAAGTCATTCTATTGCCATCTTTGTGTTTGGTGTCAAACCGCTAGTCTTGAATCGCAATATTCCTTGAGGATGAAAGTCAGTAAGCCTCCTCCCAAGATTTGCTTTCGTTTATTTCATTGTCAAGTACCACTTTCAGACACACTGGAACTGGTACTCAAAAACACTGTATGAACTATTCTCGATTAAAAGGGTTTCTAATGTAAGGGATTTCAGTATTTTCAGCAGTTTCAAACCTCTCCTCTAACACACGATTACGCGTCCAAAGAGACAATTTGGCGCACCACTGCGAGTGGCGCCGGCGGAAAGCTCCCAGGTTTGCCCTCCCCCCCCCCGCGTTTTTTTAAAAACATCTGCGAATGTCTTACCTCAGCTTGTTTGCGCTTGCTTCAACTCAAACTGAGCCGTCGGCCTACCAAGCTTCTTTCTTTCACACTTTTGTTCCAAGCTTAAAGTTTAGTAATTGATTTATAAGAGATACTAATGTATATTAGAATTAAGTGTTATCTGTAATGAATGACTTTGACTGTTTTTATTGTCATTCAGTACACACATAAAAATTGGTGCGCAGTGCTTGACACAGATCGCCCTTTTACATGTCTGGTACCACAAGTTTTTACCGCAGCAACAATGCGATTGTTTCAGGTCATGTAAAATTCTGTAGACATCATCACCACCATAATGTACAATGCGTTACAGTGAACTGTAGACACCATGAAGTTTGTAATTTAATATATTGAAATTAAAGTGTTTTGGGTATTTTAAGCACGGCCATAGTGTACATCCAATTGCGATAACAATTGGTCAACTCATTTCTTGCACTCGCGTGAAGGTTATAGGCATACTAAAATTAACTTCGGATTGTGCATGACGGAGGGTGCTTTACAGATAGTTAATTCGTTTCTTACCCTTTCACGCTAAAATGGATGGACGGATACGATGTGGAACAGAGGTAGCTTATACCCTGATGAATATGTGGGCTAGCTTTCGTAAGCTACCGTACGTTACGTGTCGGATGATACCTTACAATGGATTAAAAGGTGTTTCTTTAATCTCAAACATCTGGACGGATTTGAATGAAATTTGGAATGCATCTACGTCTATCTAACTACATTCACCGCAATGCACCATAAGGTGCGTTGCGGAGGGTACACTGTAACACTACTAGGCATTTCATTTCCTATTCAACTCCCAAATAGAACGAGGAAAAACAGAATACCTATATGCATCCGTACGAGCCTTAATTTCTATTGTCTTTATGATGATTACGCGATGTGTAAGTAGGTCGCAGGAAGATCGTTCTAATTCCGGCCCTCTAAATTTCCTCAACAGCATTTCTGCAAGAGAAAAGAACGTCTTTCTTCCAGCGATCACCATTTGAGTTCCCGGAGCATTTATGTGACACTCGCGCATTGGTAGAACCTACCAGTAACAAACCTAGATGATCGCCTCTGAACTGCTTCTATGTCTTACTTTAAACTGATCTGCTGCGGGTCCCAAACACTTAAGTAATACTCAAGACGTGATCGTACAAGCGTTTTATACTTTGTCTCCTTTCAGATGAAGTACATCTCTACAAAATTCTCCCAATAAACTGATGTCGGCTGTCAGCCTTACTCACAACTAGCCTTACATGTTACGCCTAGATCCATGACTGCATCAAGAAGCTCACTACTAAAGCTAGTTGCCATTCTTCGCACCAACTATAAATTTTGTGTAAGTCATCCTGTACGCTAATACAGTCAATTGAAGACGACACCCTCCCACACACCACAGCATCATCAGTAAACAGCCGCAAATTACAAGTTACTCTATCCATCAGATTATTTATATAGATAGAAATCACACTCCCCTTGGGTACGCCTGATGATATACCCGTCTCTGATGAACGCTCGCCGTCGAGAACAACGTACTGTGTTCTGTTATTTAGGAACTCTTCCAGCCATTCTCAAATCTGTGAACCTATTCCATATGCTCGTATCTTCGTTAGCAGTCTGCAGTGCGCAACTGCGCGAAACGCCTTTATGGAATGGAGAAAAATACAATCTGCCTGTTTCTCTTCATCCATGGCTAGCAAAATGTCATGTGAGAAAAGGACAAGCTGAGTTTCACGTGAACGATGTTTCCTAAACCCGTGCTGATTCATAGAAAGAAACTTTCCCGTCTCGAGGATATTTACTATATTCTAACTGAGAATATGCTCCAAAATTCTACCGGAAACCGATGTCAACGATATTGGCCTGTAATTATGTGGGTCAGTTCTCTTTCTTTTCATATGAATGGGACTCACCTGCGCTTTTTTACCAATCACTAGGAATTCAAGCTAAGTAAGGGGCCAATGCCGCAGAATACTCTTTGTGAATCCTCACTGGTATTCCATCCGGACTAGAAGACCTTTTTGTATTTAGCTCTTTCAGCTGTTTCTCTACACCGGAAATACCTATGTCCATTTCGCAGTTAGTACATTGATCAAATGATGGCACATTCGTGCGGTCCTCCTGCGTAAAAGGTTTCTTAAAGGTTAAATTAAGAAAATCAGATTTTCGTTTGTTTTGTTCTATTACTGCTCAGAAATGATCAACGATTGACTGGATAGAGGGCTTTTACGCACTTATCGATTTTACATTGCACAAGAATTTTTTTGGGTTCTCGAAAAGATCTTTTCCTAAAGTATGGCTGTGGTAATTATTGTGTGTTTCGCGCATCGATCTTTTTATAGACGCAGGAATCTCTACTAACTTATGCCTGTCGTCATTTGCGTGTTCTTTTTTGATCCGAAAAAGCAACTGTCTTTGCTTTCTCAGTAGCTTTCTAACATTAATATTGTTACAAGCCGCTGGATCTTTTCCATCCTTAATCGACTTTACAGGCACATATTTCTCTAACCCTTTTTTCCAATACATTTAAATTTAGTCCACAATACTTCTGCATCCAGTGTACAATTGACTATCGGCTCTTCCCAACAAAGAAGCTCTTAGCCTTCGTGATTGGTTTATGAATTTGGTCACCATTGACGCTGTGATGATATCATGATCACGAACGCCTTCTCTACTCAAACATCGTTAATAACGTCAGGCCTGTTCGTAGTTATAAAGTGTAAAATATTTCCATTGCGTGTGTGTTCCTGTTTAACTGCTCAAGACAGATTTCGGAGAATGTGTCCAAAAGTAGCTCGCAAGATAGCTTGTCTGTACCGCCTGAAATAAAACTAGAGAGGTCCCAATCTATTCTCTTAAGGTTGAAGTCTCCCCCGACTAATATTGCATGGCCCTGATATCTACGCACTACATGGTGTAGACTTTCTTTGAATGACTCTAAAACTGCTACAGCAGCACTGGGGAGCCGGTAAAAACACCCTACTATTAACTCAACTTCTCTTAGACCTGTTCTACGTGCCCAGATACTTCACTGTTACTCTCAACCTTTACCTCAATAGAAACAATATCTTTGTCCACTGCGATGAACACTCCCCCTCCAGTTGTATCCGATCTATCTTTCCGATATACATTCCACGCCTCGCTAAATACATCTGAACTTGTCACATCATGATTTGGCCAGCCTTCGGTGCGTGAAACTATCTGACAAGGAAAGTACTTGGGCTCGAAGAAACACATATACACCAAAATCGTACGAGAGATAATGTAAAATCTCTTATTGCACTAGTGATACTTCCGCATTTGCAAAACTCTGCAGTCGTCCGTTGGAGGCCTCTGCGTGTGCCATGCCGCATTGCACTTTGACCTCTCGGTTCGCCAGTAGGGACGGTGCAGTATGCCTCCGAAGTTACGTTTTTTTTATGTTATTTGTGTGCTGAAGCGTGAGATGGGGCGGCGATTGCTAATCAATCCTGCTAATGTATTGCGATTAGTTGAGATGAAGTTACGAAGAACCCTTCTTCGTGAAGATGGTATTAGTGTAGAAGATGAATCATTTTCATGCTTTCTCGTATCTGTTATGGTACAGAAATATGAGCATAAGTTAGATACTGTTGTTACAAACTCATAATAATGATAATTGGGATGATAATGACAAACAACTCATTGCAAGCGGTAGTGCTACGGTATGTGCGGGAAGAGGCAATGGAATCAGTGGCAGTGAATACCAACAGTCTTTCGGCAAGAAGGTTAAAGTTGCAAATATCATCAAGGCTTTTGATGACAATTCGCTAGAGAACATGTACGATGATTATTACATAAGTTATAGTTATGATATCTGCATTACGTATGGCGTCTACAATTACATCTACAGTAATATCTAGAGCATGGTTGCAGAGCTTTGCAGTAAAACGACATCCACCACCACGTTGAGGTGTACGTAGAGATCCTCTAACCAAACGTTCATACAGATATGTTTGTTCGCGCCCAAGAACTTTCCTTGTGAGTACAATAATTTCCATGCAGCGGGATCTTTGTTTTTATAGTTCAAGGTAAATATATTGATAGACGAATTTTTGTACTGAATGCTGCCTGAATTCGCTGTCTGAATGTTGACAGGCCAGTACTCAGCAGTACTAGCTCCTAGCCGAAAAAAATTGTTCAATACACAAGTACTCTGCTTCCTTAGCTTCCTTAGTGTAGTGCACCCCTGATCTATCTAGGGGCGTCCTACAATTCCCCACCCGATAACGCAGATCCAGAAATCTGCAGCCATGACTGTCACAGAGTCGGCGAAGCCTCTGGTTCAGACCCACCACACGGATCCAAACCAAGGGACCCCGATCAACCCTGGGAACAATGCTACAAATCGACAGCTCTGCTTGCACCCCGCGTGCGAAGGCAGCAGCCTTCAGCACTTCCGCCAGCCACTTGTTGGAACTAAGGATGTCCTCAGAACACAAGCGACAAGCGTAGTTGCCGACGTGATCCACGACTTGCAGTCGACCACAACCCGCACCTTCGATAGACGCCGGGTAGGCCGCCTCCACATCTCGAGAGGACCACCCCCACCCCTCCCCCCGGCAAACACAGCGAGTGTAGTTTTTCCCGGAACTCGATGCTGTCTGCCTAAAAGGATCCATCACGCGTTTAACATTGGAATTCCCAATAACTAATAATCCCCTCCTCCCGCGCACGTGCTCGGATACTGCAGAAGGCACACGTCCACTCACAGGACGAACGGGCGTGGCCGGACGGCCAGCCTCCACATAGGCCTTCCGTCGCGAGCGTCACGAATGCCGTTCTACCCACCACTCCCTTTGCGGAGAAGGCGGCTCCACAACATCCGGTACATATGAAAGTGCTTCGGTAGCAGGGACAGAGGGCGAAGCACTCGACGCATCCGACTCCCCATCGCCGCTGCACTCCGAGGCATCAACGTCCGCACACAGCAGGCACACAGCCCGTGTTCAAATGTTTGTAAATCTATCAGACCAAACTGCGTGGTCATCAGTCCGTAGCTTAAAAACCACTTAAAACCTAGGTAAACTAACCTACGGACAAATACACACACCCATGCCTCAAGGAGGACTCGAACCTCCACGGCGAGCAACCGCGCGCTCCGCAGCG
This sequence comes from Locusta migratoria, assembly GCA_026315105.1. Taxonomy (NCBI): domain Eukaryota; kingdom Metazoa; phylum Arthropoda; class Insecta; order Orthoptera; family Acrididae; genus Locusta; species Locusta migratoria. Next base: position 743,284,943 of record CM048744.1, read on the forward strand.
AGACGCTTTAGACCGCTCGGCTACTCCACCGCGGCACAGCCCGTTCATCGATATAATTAACTGTAGAAAGTAAAAAACTAAATAATCAACTTTTAACTAGTCTAGTACTTTAATAAATGCGGCTGGTAGCTGACTGAACTGTGGTCATGGGAACTGTACTGTCCAAACAACGAAACTGTGTCTGGCTGATTTGAAAGTAAACAAGAAATTCTGTGGTATACACTGTTATCAAACACGCGGGAATAAAAGATTTCTGAATGTGAAGCACGAAATAAGTTGATACTTAAATTACGTAGCTTGTAACGCAAATAAAATGTGCTAACTACGTGAGAAGAAACCTCCTAAGAAAGATAAGAACTAACAAAAATTAAGAAATTGACTGGCTACGAAATTTCAGGATTAATAAATTATGATACTTAGCACACTGAACGATGTGACAGCGACAGTAGCTGCAGATAGCTTATACTCGAAATTAACTAACGCATGAGCTACCTTTGGGAAGCTGCCGTACGCTGAATGGCGGAGGGTACCTTACCTTGCCGTGATTTAATACGTTTGTTACACTTCACGCTGAAACGGCTCGACTGAATTAAATGAAATATGGAATGAAGGTAGCTTTTACCCCAATTAATACTTGGGCTACCGTTCGTAAGCCTCCGTAGTTGCATGGCATAGTGTACAACAAACATCCAAGTTGTCTGACTGGTCACTACACTTAAATGTATGTTTTCATTAAGAAAATTTTTATAAAGTTAGTGAATTTAGCATGTCGAACGGTACCTTGCGACTTTGACACCGCTTGACCAATCACCATGAAACTTGGCGTGGTTGTGTGTGTGTGTGTGTGTGTGTGTGTGTGTGTGTGTGTGTTGTTCTTAGGAGAAGTTAATTTAAGTAGTTGCAAGTTTAGGGACCGACGACCACTTCAGTTAGGTACCATACCTTTACGCACATTTGAACATTTAGAGGAGTAGGTGGAGCAGGAGACGGAGAGGAAAAGGGAAGGGAGGAGACGGACGCAGAGAGGGTAGAGGAGGAGAATGAGAGAGGGTGACACATCGGTGAAAGGAGATGAGCAGAGAGAGGGGGAGAAACAAATTGAAGGAGGAATGGAGGTAACGGGTGGAGAAGCGGGTGAACCGAGGGGAGGGAAAGAAGAAGTTGGAAAATATGAAACCTTATATATATTTATTCGTTTGTTCGTATTTTATTTCCATCATTCGTTACTAAATAAACTTACACTTTCAATTTCTAGTCGTTATTTGCATAACTATTTCTTATGCTGCAGTGACGCGCCTGGTACCAGCTAGTAAATAATAAAAAATGCACTGAGGTTACTTGGATCCCAGGGCGAGTTGCGAGTATTCATATAAAACTGTGCGTTCTTTATTCATGGCCAGGTATTAAAGTCGGCGAGAGTGATTCGTTTTCTCTGATTCCTGTAAGCCTGCATCATCCCCGTCCCCTTTCCACCGCCAAGCAAGTGAACTGAACGAGAGATTTTTGAATGTTACGTTATGAGTGCAACTCGTCAACTTCTTCATTGTAGATCTTTGCTCATTACAGCACCACATTGTCCTAATATTTTTTTCAGTTGTTTGTCGCTGCCTAAAAGTATGAGGAGCAGTATTTACTCAAATATAGCCTAATAAAGGACCTGAAAAACCATATGTGAAGATATTCGGTATAAATAAATGTGCATGACTATAAATTCGAGCATCAGTGGTACGACCCCACTCCCCATTTGAAAAAATAGAATCAGCTCACATCTCTATCGACCCCAGCCCTTCATTCAGTTAACTTCGTTGTGGCTAAATGTAGAATCCAGAATTTTTGTTAACTAGAGGGCATAGTGTAACTACTTGTATTTCTCAAATCACATGTAACGTTACCACACCTACCGTCGTGCCGAATACGCAGTATCTTCCTACCTGTTTGATAACGCTCTGACTGCTTCATTGTCCAACACGATATTGTTTCGTCCTGTCAAACAGGTAGACGTTTTCCCTTGGAAATGATTATGTATATCAGAAGAGGAGTCTGCGCTGCAATGCCGCAAATTGAATTACGGTTCTATTATTTTACGAATACAGATTTTAATTCAAGTTAGTTATTTGCTTATTCATACAATTCTATTCCTTAAGCAAGTGAACATCATCTCTTTGAAAAATTGACTTCAAGAAACAAGGACAACCAACAGATCAATGTTACAGGTAATTTTTTTATAGTAATCGATCAACTGGATGTTAGTCCGGTGTTTGGGTGGCACAGTCCATTCATGCCAGACCTCGTCCAACTGCGTTGTCCGTTGCAGCAGCACATTGGCACGATGAAACATGAAATCGGTACGGAATGAAGCGATGAAAGACGCAACTGATGAAGTTTTGGGACACTAATTGACCAGTGAGTGTATCCTGTTCAGAGATTTTTAGGACACTATGACAAGCTAACAGTATACTGCATTTTACCACCCCATAACCCTTGGATCAGCAAAACGATCAAAAAATGTTCAAATGTTTGTAAGTCTCTAGGACCTACTCTGCCTATCAGTCCCTACGCTTACAACTACTTAAATTAAGCTAAGAACAAATACACTCACAACCCCGAGGGAGGACTCGAATCTCCGACGATGAGCAACCACGCGCTCAGCAGGAAGGCGCCTTGGCACGACCATACCACCGCGACCCAAAGCTATATGTCAAAAGTATAAGCGTAGGCTTCTGTGAACAGTCTCAGTGTCTACCATCATCTTCAGGGCAGTAATAGAAGTGGGGTTTTACTGATTCCTGAGTGACAGAAGACTAGATTGCTGTGCAACAGAGAAAATTGATTTATTCACCATTCACCAATGGCATTACCAAGAAAGAACATCGGTCTTTCTTTTACTCAATATGTATTACGCACTAATACAAACCAAATATGACATTCTGCAGTCAGAAGAAAAAGAAGATCTCTGAGGAAATTGACTTGTAATTGTGCTCGAAACTTGGGGCAATTTTGTAAACTGGTAAACTGACAATTCAGTCACACATTCCGCAGAAATATGTTGACTATGTCTTTCACGATGCATTACGCACTCTCTTCTCTCACCACTTAAAACATCACTAAGCGTACACAGTCGTATCAGAGAGCTGTTAGGAGCTTCAGAGACTGATTAAATGCAATAGCATTAATTTAAGTTTTTTGTTCCTAAATTACGGCTACAGTTGATATACTTTCAATAGGACCGCTTAAATCAGGCGAAAAGTAAAATCGCCGGCCGCGGTGGCCGAGGTGACTGAGGCGCTCCAGTCACGGTCAGCACGGCCACTACGGTCGGGGGTTGGAATCCCCCCTCGGGCATGGATATTTGCGCCGTCTTTAGTCTTAGCTAGTTCATAAGTAGTTTGTAATCTTGGGGACTAATGACCCCGTAGTTAAGTCCCATAAGTTGTACAAACATTTGAACATTTGAACATTTTGAAAAGTAAAATCTTTAGTCTACTAAACTGTAATTATATAGAGAAACATAGTTGCAGCCTCTCAATCTGACCAATCTTATGTATCTCCTTAACTTTTGACAGTCTAGACCAGCGATTACGAAACCAGGTGCACTGGAGCAAGAACGCTGGTCGAAAGTTTAAGACAAGGTAAAAGTTATCATTGGAATCAGAGGCCTTACAAGCCTCGTTTCAAGGTGAGCGAGTACACAATAAAATAGGAAACACCGCGATCAACTAACATAGGATCAACTTTTATACAGGTGCACAAAACAGTCAAAACATGGCACAGGAGGTGTTATTTGCACATGATAATGTAGCTGTAGGCTACGAAACCAGCAGTGCCTGGTTAAAAATTGGTACTGTGACAGCCGTTACCAATTTACTACCACAATCACTGCTACCTTTAGAGCCGCGACGTCGGAAGTAAGAATTAATGTACCATATCGCTTTCCTATAACATTCAAGTCAATGGTCCATTCTGCCATGTCGCATCCTGGCCCCAACTTCCATTCCTTACAGAATGTAGGAATACCTGGAACCTTATGGCGTAAACACGTAACATTGCAAATCTCGTTCGTAATTTGTAGGGTAGGTGGTATCTATGACACAGGTATTTACAAGAACGACGCATTGCTCACTTAAACGAAATGATCATAGGGCTTTTAGTAGCCGAATATTCAAAATATTCAAATGTTAGTAAAGCTAAGTGGTCATTGGTCGATAGACTTACAAACTGCTCAAACTAAACAATGCTAAGAATAAGACACACGCCTACAAACCTCTGACGGGGAAATAGTCGAGCATTCCGTCGCAAGGCGCCTTAGAACGCACGTATTTTTCCGCTCGGCTTGTAATATCCCATGCGGGGACCGGTCGGTCACTGAAAACGTCGTTAGCGGCGCCCCTTCGACAACTTGCGTATCGATTATGATGAAAATCATGACTCGGAGAAACACAAAAATCTCACTACAACAACGGGAATCGAACCCGGGACTCCTGCATGGCAGTCAGTGACGTTGCCAATGAGCAACGTAGGTTGACTTCAAAAATTTAATATTGAGATAGAACGAGAAGTAATGCAGGATGATTATCCCGTCCACAGCTAAGGCTCTTTGACCTCTGGTTGGATTTCTTAACACTGGAAGAAAGGATGAGGCCCTAGTTTCTGTATTAAACGATCCCGGCATTCGTATCGAGTGAACTGGCTGATGGAAGAAAACCGATATGTGGATGGCTCCCCAAGAACTGAACCAAAATACGAGAATAATGCCCGTAATTTTCGCAGGTAAAATTTCACAACACTTTGAAAAGTTAATCAGTGTGTAGTTAGTGGCAGCTTATGTGACGGAAGTGGCTGCACTGTTTAAGGGGACCTGGACATGAAAATGAGTGGAAAAAAAGAACATTGCTTTCGTCTGAAAGATAAATTAATCCCGTTTCTAAAAATTTATGGTTTATTTACTTTAGTTAGTTTTATTATAGTTATTATAAACGCTCTTTGAAAAAAACGTCTGCACAGTGGCCACGCTAATGCTTCAGGCTAGGAATATCGTCAAAAACATTCGAAGCCTGCCGAAATCATAGAAACAATAAAGCCAATATACAGGAATCTTGCAGATAAAAATATTACTTATCAAATGTCTACATGGACGTACACGAAATACGAATGAGTGTCTCAACTGCTGCGTGTGGCAACGTATACAGAAAATAGTGTTTGTTGGATTGACAGTACTCAAAATGAGTGTAATGGTTGGTCTTGTCCGGTTCAATGATGGTTTAATTAGCGGGACAAAAGTAATGGACAAATACCATCCAACCACGTAATAATATAATACCTGATCTAACTGCCATAGATGGTTGGCGACTAATTGAAGCTGAATGGACTGCGGAAGCCAGTAATTCAATGTTCAAATGGTTGTATAGCTTATGGGACTTAACTACGGGGTCATCAGTCCCTAAACGTACAAACTACTCACGAACTAGCTAACACTAAGGACGGCACAAATATCCATGCCCGAGGGGGGATTCGAATCCCGAACCGTAGTGGCCGTGAAGACCGTGACTGGCGCGCCGCAATCCCCTCGGTCACCGCTGCCGGTGGAAGCCAGTAGCAGCAAAGCGTCCAGAGTAAGGGAAAGACACCTGAAATAGTCTGCAGACGATAAGCAGATTATGCCATTGGAATTCTGAAACAGCCAAACGACCAGTCAAAAACCACCGTCAAATACATTGCAGAAATGATGCGTGTGTGTCATTCTCTATATAATTTTAACGGTACTTTGTAGGCAAATTAGTAGTGAAGTGTAATAAGGGTTTTTCTATTTCCTCAGATATACTCCTAAGTATAAAACAAGAGCCATAAAGTGTTCCTACAAGCGGAGTGGTCTAGCGCATTGGGGCGCTATGCTGCGTTGTGCCAGGTCGTTCCCCGTCGGAGATTCGAATCCTTCCTCGGGCATGGATGTTTGTGTTGTCTTTAGTATACGTTAGTTTATAAGTAGTTTGTAAGTTTAAGGACTGATGACCCCGCAGTTAAGTCCCATAACATTAACAAACATTTGAAAATTTGTTCCTACGAATGTTAGCCTGACACAGTCTAAATCCTGTTAGACAGATGAAGCTCCAGACAATGGTTCCAGAATGAGAACGTGTATTATACAAACATCTAATATTGTAATTCAAATGTTCAAATGTTTGTAAAGCTTATGGGACTTAACTACGGGGTCATCAGTCCCTAAACTTACAAACTACTTATGAACTACTTACGAACTAGGACGGCACAAATATCCATGCCCGAGGGGGGATTCTAACCCCCGACCGTAGTGGCCGTGCTGACCGTGACTGTAGCGCCTCAGTCACCTCGGCCACCGCGGCCGGCAATATTGTAATTCTTAAACTATTATTTCAATACATTTCCTATTACAGCTTCAGTTACTGTCATTCAATGATGACACAATATCGCAGCTTGATCTAGCAATGAAGATCAAGAGTAATGTGCACCGAAAGCAAGGTATGAAAATGCATCCCATTCACGTACAGGTCCCATTAACAGGCTGCACAAAAAATGTCAATCGTGATTGGCGAATAGGCGAAGAGTGATTTCTTGACGATGACTGGCGAGCATTAAGAGCGTTCGTGCACAGATAATGTAAAAGAACCACGGCAAAAGCGATATTGAAGCTAGACACTCACGTGGGTGGTAGTTTCAATAAAACATTTCAGCAGGAATTTCACATGAATGGAAAGACTGCAGTTTCTAAACTCTTAATCACGGATGCTAACGTAAAGCTGCGAAGGAAATGGTTCCATGACAATAAAAACTGTACACTTGGCTGGAGGTAAAATGGTCGGATGAATCCTCTTTCACATTGATTCATATTCCTATCAACCGTTTATATGTGAGGAAGACTCCAAAAGAATCTTAGGAAAAAGTATGTTTCCTTCAGTCAAACATGGTGTGGGGCCCGTCATGGTTTTGGTACCTATTACGAGGGACACTATGCAGTGGATTCTACTATTGTCACTGATAGCACACTTTGTCTATATAACTATCTTACCTCCGAGCAAATGGACTCCCCGTCCCACGTCACCGAACTGCGCACAATCGAGGGAAACACAGCCACTTGTAAAGGAGCGGTCTAACACAATGCTGTCACTATGTTTTCGAAAGAGAAACAACGGAGTTGGATCAATATTGAATATGCCAAAGATAGTACAGCACGACAATGTAATTAAGGTCTTCGAGATGCGTGAGTAAACCACCCATCGTTTTGCACGATAATGCGCGCTCGCATAAAACCCAAGCTGTGGCTGCTCTGTTCCGTCGACGGTAACATCTACCATACTTCCCGGACTTAAGTTCCTGTGACTTTGATTTGATTCCAAAGATGAAGGAACCACGTCATGCCAATCGCTTCAGAACTGTTCCAGAGATTCGACAGGTGTAGACTGCTCCATTCACACCATCAACCGTATACTACACGTTCCCCGTCGTTGGCAACGAGTTCTACACTGTGCTACTGTGACTGAAGACTTCTCCTATGTGTGTGAGTACTCATTATGCAACTAACCACTTGATAAAATATTTTGAATTAATTCTGTAACGCCGGCCGCGGTGGCCGAGGGGACTGAGGCGCTTCAGTCACGGTCTGCACGGCCACTACGGTTGGGGGTTCGAATCCTCCCTCGGGCATGGATATTTGTGCCGTCCTTAGGATTAGCTAGTTCATAAGTAGTTTGTAAGTTTAGGGACTGATGACCCCATATTTAAGTCCCATTAAAAAAAAAAATCTGTAACTTCAATTCAAACTGAAATTTATTAATAACTATCAAACCCGGCAACGCTTTGCAGTAGCTAATGTGTAGGGATCTATTCCCCAATATTTTTTCTTCATTCCCTATGTGTATCCCTTCCTGGCTCCTCTATTTCCCCATCGCCTCCCCTCACCCCCCCCCCCCTCCATTCCTTTGTCTATCTTCCACAAATTTCCCAACGACTGGCGTAGCGCTTTATTAATCGCCATTGCGTTGCGCGGACACCGACCGATATTACGAAGCCGCAGTGGAGGCATTGTTCTAAAAAATAAACCACGATCTGTATTCGATGTGTTTGTAACACTCAGAAATACAACGAACTGACATCAATTCTATCTTTGCAATGCTCCAAAGATATGATCACCACCGATAACACCACGGATGTAAGAATTATACGGAAGGGCTTCTAAAGAAACAATGTTTCATGTTAAATCTGTCTGGCTTTTGTGTGCATAATGCCATCTCCTTTTATTCTGACCGTTTTGGTGTATTTGTTCCTCCAATATAGTGTATTTGGTCGATAGGCGAGTAGCGAATTAATAAGCTGATTGCTGGAGTATCTAGAACATGATCCGAGCTGGAGGCGTACTATCTGTTTTTCTAAAATTCTGATATATTGCGGTAGATTTTCTAAAAATTTTCTTTCCTACATACCTTTTCAAGACAGTTAGGAACAGAAAAAAAAAGATCAGCGAAATCGATTAAGCCATTCGCAAGTGATGCGCTTTCACACATGTGGCAATGCATTTTTATTAATATAGATTAATTTGGAGTTGACACCATGTTTATAAAAACATGGAAAATTATTTTTTCTTTTATGATATGGGAAAACACAATCATTTTATAAATTCATAACCAATATCAATGAGAGGTACCATCAATGAAGACCTAAACATCTGTTTGCCCCTCCGAAAGTATGAATGATAGGGAAGTTGAAACAATATATACCATTATTAATTCTTGTTATTACCATAAACATTATACCCTGTCACATACAAAGCTAACGCAACATTTCACAAACTGTGAAATGAAATGAGATCCGTTAAGCAACAGTTAAAACAAAAATATATTGATAATTAACATCATGAAGTTACGTTGGCTATATATTTACATCTACAAATGACTGGCTGAGTCAAGGAAGAAGGAAACCTATTCAGGAAGAATAATTATCCTAACTACTACACAAACTGAAAGGGCAGAAGGAATTTTCTAATTTGAACGAATAACTCCAGTTATAAAAAAAATAAAAAATAAAAACAACAGTATATTGGCCCTAGACAGACAATAGCTGCACAATTTTATATCACGGGCACAAAAGTAGATCGTAGTGTACTTGTGAAACAATGTTTACACGTGCAAATCACCTGTTCAAACTTGCGACAAAAAAAATCTTAAAATATGCATTATCCGAATATCTAAGTCAACTGTGGCCGCCTGAAGCGAACTCACAGGACAAAAATCAAAGTTCAAACAACAGCATAAGTAAACCACGAAATCAAGAGGTCCGAACACTTTGGAGTATTACGCGAGACCTAAGTCGAACCGCGCATTGCGGAGGCCTACAAGCGAATCTTCTAAAAATCTCTTTCCAATCACAGAGCATTTTGCAGACGCCTCTGCAAACTCTTCGCACACACGCAAAGTTCTCACAGAGACGTTACCGTACACAGGTCCATGACCTCTCCGGAATTTTCGGATGCTCAATTATTTTGGTGCCAGGCCTCAAAATACCTAAATTTTACGGCCATAGGCGTCAGACCCCGGCTGGCTCTGACGACCGACTGTGCGACCAGCAAACTGCTCAATATTGGTCATGCAGAAGAACGTTTCCACAACCACTCTCATCGATGAATTCGGAGAAACCGTTCAGGCATTCGTACTCGTAAAAGCGACACACCGCTCTATTCAGAGCTCTGCGAACATCGCGCAGAGGCGGAAAAACCGATTGCTTTGCAGTGGCGACAATCTGGCTGACATCCTGCAGTGAGTCCGCAGAGGATTGTCGTGCTCTACCAGTAACAGCAAATAAAACCTTTCAGATAGCCGCAGCCTGCCCTGGGTGACCACTGCCCACAGAAGAGAATCTCACAGGTAGCAGACCACGACTGAACGCCCCCCTTCCAAAGCCGAGTTGGCAAAGTTTCGCAACAGAGAAATTCTACGAAGACAAATGCCCAAACAACCAAATTTATGGACCCCAACGTACCAACGGCCGTGGCTACGTGCGGGAAAGCACGCCAGCCGTCTTCTTACCGTCGACAGCCAGTCCATGGATAGCAGATATCAGAAAATTCAATAAGAAATTGCTATATTTGAATGACTTTTCCTTGGACGAAATGTTCCCATAGAAACAGAAGTGGTAATAAATCTGATAAAACTAATGTGTCCAAACGACACTCAGCTTCCTCATCTGCTCAAAGAAAAAAAAAATGACTTCATATTACCGCCACACCACAACACGACGCTAGTGACTACTTTGAAGAACAGTAGTAGGTGGAAACATGTACCGCTTTTATATCGGTCGTGAATAAATAGTTGCCACCCCACAACACGACGCTAGTGACTACTTTGAAGGACAGTAGTAGGTGGAAACATGTACCGCTTTTATATCGGTCGTGAATAAACAGTTGCCACTGTTTACGTTCGAACCCTTGTACATAACTATTTTTATAATTATCCTGGATTGGAAACGGCTTGGTATGACTCACGTTTTCCTAACAAACATCGGTGTATTCCAAAATGATAATGCTCCGCAACACACACACTTTTACGCGCACTCTCACGCACACAGACGATAATTTTCAGGCGCGTGTGAACATAAAAAGCCACCCATGCACACCATGTCAACCTAACTGCACCGTTATGGGGAGTTTGAAAGGAGAGACTGTGTACCACCCTTGTCAAAGTAATAAGCGGATATATTGGTACAAAACTGTGAGACATTTTTATCGTCATCAATAAAAGATGAGGTTCTCAATTCCACTGTAACTTTTTTCTTTTAATTTTTTTGAAGATGGTGCTTCCCGTGTGGTCACATTTCAATTTCGTCCAGTTCTGACACTGGCATCCATCAGAAAATCATAGAAGTATTAAATATGCATTAAGTATGTGCGTGACAAATGGTTGAATAACGCAAAATCGTGCCATCCTATTTCGATGATTGTTTTTTTTATTTTTTTTTTTTATTGGTAAGGATGTACTTCAACGGTAGTTTGATGATAGTATGGGTAGGTTCTATTAATGGGATCAATGACAAGTATTCGAACTTTTCTATTCTTAATAGTAAATTAACGATACTCGGCCAAATCTTTTATAGGCTATCCATATATTTGAGTCACCTTGCATAACGTCGTTATTGCCAAGTAATACCCTGTTCAAAACTTCTTTCATGTAAAGCCGAATTTTAAAAAGTCTGTTTTTGCGCACTCGCAAAAGTCTCCTTTGAAATTGTCCTCGACGTGGAGTTCCTCTGTTGAGAAAGGCGTTTCTCAATGACTTCGTTTGTTTTATGTAAACGGCTCTGTCTCATATGAGCTGCACGTTTAGTAGGTCCATCCATATTCATCATTATCTAGATTTGCAGTTCTTATTCTTGCCCTGTTTACAGTAAAAATTTTCTAGGTATGAGGTCACCTAATATGCAAAGCACTATTTTATTATACATCCAAATTAGTCTCAGCACTTCCGTGCCATCATTAGTGGGTTTTCCATTTATTTACAGCTGTAAAAAATACATTGATTTTACTACTGTACTATGTATAAATGTAAACTTAGTACATTAATGAAATCAATGTATTTTGCTTTCACAGCATCCAGTAGATGAAAAAACCCATTGCTGATGGCACAGAGATGCTGAAACTAGTTTGGGTGTATAATAAAATAGTGTTTTGCAAATCAGGCGGACCTCATACACAGAAGGTCTACCCATATTAAAAAAAATTGTTGAACAGATTAGTTTAAACAGAAAGGTCTACTTCAAAAAAGGAAACTATTTCAAAACAAATTACTATGCACTAAAAATTATATATATATATATAGTGTGTTCTTCTCCAACTTAATTTTTCTAGTCTTTAATATGTAAGTACGACCTCTGTCTTTACCACGCAAGATACCTACACACTTTAACTCATCACATACTTATGAATAACGAACAATAATTTTCAGAGTTCTCCTAAGTAAACTGAAATGAATAATATTAGATTACTTAAAAGTCAATCAAGTTATTACCATAATGTCATGTAGTTACAATTATTGTTATTTTTGGAGTCGGTGTCAGCCAAGGAAACACTACAATATACCAAGCAAAAATAATAGGAGAATATTGAGACCGAAGTCGGATCGGATGTATTCTCGTCCGACACCGACTCCCGAAACAACAATTATTGTAACTACATTTGATTAGCGTAATTACTTGACTGACTAATATTTTTCACTTCATTTTATTTAGATGAACTATAAAAAATATTTTGATCATTGTTTGTTAATCATAGGTATGATTTAGTTCGATTTAAAGTTGGTAGGTACATACCTATCTTCTTGCATGGTAAACACATACATCGTACCTTCTTTTGATTAGTAGGAAAAGTTAATTGATTATTACGTTGTAGAAGAATACGCAATTATTATTTTGTTTACTTTTTATTGCATATTAATTTTATTTGAAATAGCATTCTCTTTGAAGTTTTTTTCTCTTATTTTTTATTTTTATTTTTATTTTTTTAATTTTGATTTATACTAATCTGTTCCTGGAAAAATTTCAACAGTTTTCAAAGCCAATGTTGAACCACCTCCTTATTAACGGCTACATATTCTGTGTCAGGTGTTCATATTATTTAGTTCATTCCCTGTGGATTGACCGCCCAGCTGTAATCGTTAGGAACCAAATGTAGTCTGAACCGTTTTCGTGACTTCGTAGCAATATACATTCGACGCCTGCGAGTGGACTACTGCTTACACTGAAAGCTTACAGTAGCTAATATGACATGCCGTTGCGGTGATCACTGAGTAGTAGCAAGGACGAGTTTACATTAGGCGAGGATACCGAGAATATCTTGCTGTTATCCTGTAATCCCTGCATAAACTGTGTTTTGTGGAGGTAAAGCTTCCTGTAATTTGCTTACAGCAAACCGAGGCCGTCGCGCGCATGAGGAGAATGAGTGAACTGAACCGCGTTACCAAATATTAAATACCACCGGCGGCAGGCCATACATTGACATTAAATACTGGTTGTACTGCGAGCGCCGTTAATACGTCAGCAGGTCAAACACTGCGGTACAAACGCGTGGCCGATGTTGCTGGTGGAATATAATGACTTTGTCATTGGTCGGCCCACTCAGCTGCAGAAGTCATTACATCAGTGCTTGCAGTACACTTAATTGTGCCATTTTTCACAGAATACACAGCATTTGTAATCATTTTTAAATGACCGTCATTTATCTTCGCGGGTAATATCGTTTTAGATTACGTGGTTCTGCTGGATGATTAGTGGCAACTGTTCGTTACTGCAATCAAAAGCTGTGTTTATTCATTTATTTTTACATGATACACTGAGATTTAGTACAGTATGCAATTTCATATGTAATATTGGAAACGAGGCTCCCTGTAGTTATGGAAACAGTAATAATATGTGGAAGTCGGAGTCATATTTTATTTTTGTGTGTGAATATTTATCTTATTTATCCACCTGCAGAACTCGTTGCTGTAAACAACAAATTTGTAATAACACACACAGTCAACATTGAGACAGAAGGGGAATCTAACCTAGTTGCTCTACATAGCTGTGATACAAGGTAACAGCTCAACTTCTGTGTGATAATTACTTTTATACACGAAATATAGTGAAAACTTTTCTCTGTGTACTGTAGTTCCTGAAAGAGGAAGGTATACTATAGGTAGTTACACATGTAAGCGTTATATTAAAATAATTACAACATTCGATACGTCACACATCCTCCAGAGAAGACATATTGGTTGGAGACTTTTAACTATTTTCAATATCCAGGATATGTTCCTCTTCATCGAAATCGTTCACATATTGCTTACCACACAGTGATCTGTCTCCTGACATCCCAGAACGATGTTAGTTTTCCTTCTCATTTCTTGGTTACTTTCTAAAGAGGGTTCAAGTATTGCTAGCCCGATAAAAAGACACACACTTAGTTATTAGAAATGCTAAAACCTCGTGTTCCTTCTACATCTTCAACTATACCTCCATATATACAGCGCAGTCCACCATAAGGTTCATGTCGAAGCTTTCAGTTATTTTTCTTTATGTTCCCTGTCCAGATGGAACAAGAGAAAAACGATTGCCTGTATGACTATTAACGAGACCTAGTTTCCCTGATATGCAAAGTATAAGTTGGCGACAGCAGAATCGTTCGGCACTTAGCTTCAAGCTATGGCACCTCTAAATTTCTTCAACACAGGCATCATAAAATTTTATCGGTGAGCAAATGGTGGCTAAAATAAAAGTATGGTGGTTTCAGAAAACCTGTGATGAATCCGAAACCCTTTGACTATCTTCATAAAGTCCCTTAAGGAACTGCATTGACGCCTCAAAGCAGATATTTTACGTTGATACAACCTCTGGAAATGAAGGTTAGTGAATAGTTCTGTGACACTAGATTAGATGAACTATGGACTACTGTTTGTAAGAATATTCTTAAAAAATAAAAAAAAATAAAAAGTTGTAAACAGAAGAAAAAAAATTTTATACGTCTCCAGGTTTGTAAGACTATATTCTAAAATATTGTCTTTGCATTTTATATTATTTATTTAGTTTGCCAGCTAGCTCAGTAAATGGATGAAACGTGATCCTTCTCAGGGTCGTGGTTATTCAGGTTAAATTTTAGTTGAAAGTCTTCTTACAAAGTAGTCCCACATTAAATGCTATAGAAATGCAAATCTCGTTTATATTTCCTATTCAAGTCAATATATTAAAATTTTGAATATTACGTGTATCATTGGAACTTTAAATGAATGACCAACTTGAAGTAAAATCGCAAAGTCTGAATTCAATGAAGCTAAACGAAAACTGTTGTTTAACTTTTTAAGATATGGCTATCACAAAATTATTTAATAAAATATTATTCACTTCTCACTCAGAATAACAATAATAGTCACTTTGAATAATTATGCACTTTGTAATTTATAGATCTTTGTAAGATACCATATTTTACCATACATTACCACAGAAGTTGACTTAATATTTATATAAGTCCAGTTTGGTTTTGCAGAGCTGAAATAGAAAATTATTATTTTATATGAAGCCTTAGTTTCCACCCGTCCTTGCTTTATCAGTTAGGAATTCTATATTTACCACGTAATGGAGGCGGGTGATGCAATCTATGTAGTTAGCTTCTTGCTGAAACATATGCTAATGGCGTCCTTTAGCATTTCATATAAATGATCAGAGTATTTTTAAATAATTAAAGTTCGTACACTTATTTCATTTAATATATATATTTTAAGTCTTTAAACATGTTCAAACATATTTACAGACCTCATTACAATGTTTCCTTCATTTTCATCAGAAACAATCTCGTCACGAATGAACCAGAGCAGATTATATTTCTTTGTTACGAGTGTATACACAGACACCTTTTGTTACATGATGCGTCTATATTGATGGTACCACTAAGCTTTCCATCGATTTCGATAAAAATTGGAAAGACATTACAAGTTATTTTACTGTCCTGAGCTCTGTGATAGGTGCTCTGGAAAATTTGATTGAAGTCTTTCTTTGAAATGATGTTCAAAACCCTGGTAATGTTTCGTTGGATGTCAGAAATGTCATCAAATATTTTTCCTTTTAAAGCGAGGTTAAGTCGGGGGAACAGGAATACGTCTAGAGGATGGTGGATGTTCAATTTGTACCATCCCCTCCTGTCCAGGAACTGTTAGACGATACTGGCTGTGTGTGGACGGGCGTTGTCGTGCAATTTGAAAATCCACGGTACTCGCCGCATCTCAATCCTACAGACTTCTTCCTATTCACTTGACTCAAACGCATTTTGAAATAGATTTGGCAATATTACTAACATCTAACGAAACGTGACGATTAGTCTTGTGTAGTTCGCAGATCCCTCGCCTCTTAGTTCGTCCGCTTCTTTTCCGAATACTGTCGGGGAACAGCGAGAGGACGCAAGAGCGCGCAGAAACGCGTGATTCCCTTCTGCCAGTTACCGTCATTTCGAGCTGAGACGCAGCTCAGCTGTAGTTTCATAGTTCACTGCCACAAATTTTCTTTTATAAGGTATTCAGCAGTGTCTAAATATAACCCTCATTCCATAGTGTAAAGAAGTAAAGAGAACTCAACATTGTTTGCATTTATATGCGAGAAATTATGCAGCAAACATTTTCTCTCGCCTGCATGATACTGTTGACGGCTCGCGGGATAGAATGTTGATGATAATGTCGTATAAGCGACACTAACACTGTAAAGTAACGAACCCGCATAGAATTAATTAGCTACAGAACTGTAGCCTACTGCCTTTCGTCAGAATGTAAAGGTGGAAACCCATTGTCATCAATGTCGCTAGCGTGAAGATAAAAAAAATTCTTCTATTTCATTTGTTAATACAAAATCAATTTCTGTAATAAGTGTGGGTTGAACGGACTGGCTTAACTTTCGATGCAACTGAGGCGTCCGCCCCTCTGAAACAAAGGAGTGGAATCGCCCAGCATCGAAGACCAAAATGCGTTTCTGCGCGTGGGAACTTGGTTGTTGGTTGAGAGGGGGAGTTGAGTAATGACTTCCCTCAGCACCTGTTTGCACAAAGTCCCCAACCATACCACTCAGCTGCCATTGGCCCACTATAGTGGAGTGTAAGCAACAAATTAGAAAAGTTTCTTCTGTTAATGTGATAGGTATATTCTTTGTGCCATATAACACTTGACTTGTACAATAGTAGTAATATTTTCTGTTGATCACTTCCAAAACTTTATAAAAATTAAAAAGTAATTTATAAAAGTGCATTTTTATTCACGAAAATAGACGCATTTACCATATTTTCCCTTCAATTACCTATGAAATAAATAAAGAAATCAATTTTAAAAATAAAATACTACGAGTGCTCTGTATGCAGATTAGTTGAATACCATTGTATCACCCATTCGTGTACATAACTGGTTTATTTGCTTACGTATTTGGTATCTAATCGCCCAAAAATACGGATAATAGCACACGCTTGGGCAACACAGATTATTATATAAAAAAGCTGTCATAACATGAGAAAGAGCTCTTTTACTAGCGGTAGCAAAAGCCAAAAAGAGCGGACGAACAAAAAAGAGCGGACGAACTAAAGAGAGCGACCTACTTGCGGCCGAGCTGCGAACTAAAACCAGAGCTAACGGTCGCGAACTAAATATGCGCGATCGGTAACGAACTAAAACATGCGTTACCGGTCGCTATTATGCCAAGCGTATCTCGCTTCATAGTTTGTTGGATTCTTTTACGAAGATCGACGGCCAAGAGCGACGGCGCAGCAGAATTAAAAATCACGTGTTTGCCTTCTGCTGAGGAGAGCCATTTCGATGTGAGCGTCTGCCTGCTAGATTACATAGTTCAGTGAAACAAAATTTCTGTTTTGAAGTATTCTGCACTCTGCAATATCTGACTAATGAATTCCATAATGCCAAGATATAGAGATAACTCCAAACTTAAACGCGAGAAATAATCCACAAACTGTCTCTTTTGGTTTGCGTGATATCGTTAGGGGCTCACGCAGCAAGCGCATGAAGCAGCTAGGTGGGGAAACTTCTCCCTCCACCTGCATGCGCAGACCACGCCGCTCAGCCGTCAGTGGGAGCGGACGAACTAAAAGAACGAACTAATTCGCGGCAGAGCCGCGAACTAAAGTGGGCGCTCCCGATCGCGAACTATTATGTGCAAGTCTAGCGACTATTTTGAACACCATCCCAACTAAAGAACTCGAGCGAGTTTCCAGGACATACATCGCAGAGTTCAGCGGTGTATAGTTATGGGAGGTGACTATTTCGAAGGACAGTAAAGTAACTGTAGTTCGTAGCTGATCAACGTTAATGTTGCAGGAGTATTAACGGATGTTTGTATGCAAGATAACTTTAAATCTCAATATTTCGATAGTGGTTAAAATTTAACTTGTGATGAAAATATCTTCGGAATAAGTTTTATATCTTCCACATTTGCCAGTGAACAGAAGTAGTGGAAGTTTGCATCCTAGCAGTTAACCCTGTTGGTATCAAAGAATCATGCTTCACCTGGTGTGTGACAGTAGTGAATAAATTTCTTCCCAAAACGTGAAAACTGTTTCTCTAGGAAAAGGTTTAAGAGATTTAAAATATAGGTAATTGACTATCTTCAGTTCCACAGAGAATTGCGCATCACGTATAGTCTGATTTTTGCCGTTCACTTACATGTTTACCTGGGTACGGTAACTCCAAAGATTTTTGTAAGTGAAATTTAATAGCATAAGAAAGGAAAAAAATAGCAAATTATACTAAGAACACGGTAAAAATTTTACTATTCACTATTATTAGAGACAGTTCTGAAACTCAAAAAACGATGGTTTTTCGCAGTTTTCTGAACAACCTCCAAGCACGTGTGTTGCCTTTATAAGCCATTTACAACCCGATATAGTCCTCATCCAACACAGAGGAAGAACCATAATTTTTCATTTGACCTGCAATATTCAGTGTAGAATTTTGAAATTTTGACTCTGTATGTTACGAATGGCTACGGTATCCCTTGTTACCGAAAGGTATCCAAATGTTGTCTATTCTAACGGATACCCAACAAAACACTTGAACCTTTATGTAACTGATCAAATGATCCCGAGATATCTCCTCCGAGGAGTCGAATTTTCGTGCGCTGCTATTTGCAATATTGCAAGGACCGATATTGAGTGCCAAATCCATGATATTAGAATGATTAAAATGTCTTTTGAATTTTTCAGGAAGAATAGCTACATTTTCGCAACTGCGACAATAATACTATCTGACTAGGTTTCAATATCTTTCTATTTTCATCATCTCCAGCACGAACACTACTCTACATTACAAACAGCCGCGACGGAATAGCCATACACAATGAGTAGCTATGCTGTGGTGTGCGCGACCGTTCGTTGACGGAGGCTCGAGTCCTCACTCGGAAATGTGTGTGTGTGTGTGTGTGTGTGAGTTGTTCTTAGGATAAGTTAGTTTAAGTAGTTTGTAAGTAAAGGTACCGATGAACACTACCTTTAGGTCCCCTAACTATACAAACATTTGATCTTTTGAACGCTACAAACGCACATATTACAGTCACCTACACTTAACATCGACACTTCATCACACAATTCTGACACTTCGCAAAGGAAAGGTGCCTGCGGACGTGGATAGGGAAAACCTTCCTAAAATTATGCGGCTGACTTTGAGCACTCCCGGAACTTCGTCCCATTCAATATTAAATGGTTGGTAATGAAAATACCTTTCGCTTTGACGACCTCTTCTTCTGTAACCGGTTTTCGTAGAGAGGTGGTTTTCCCAGTTGTTGATCCCCATTCAATCGGTATGAACACGGTCGAAAGTTCTTCAGCACCTATTCACTAAAGCTATTGCAACCACGTATGTCACAGTACGCTGTAGCAGCATGCTTGCTCGAAATTATGGTTGATTTCGAGCGCTGTTGCCCTACATATTCAGAAGCCGAATTTATCAAAATATCCTAATTTTGCTTTCCAGTCTATTATGGTGATAGATATCCGTATGTCATATACAGACGGCTGACTGCATACAGAAGGGGGAAAGTATCACTGAACCTGGGATTTGAGAATTATAACGTCATTTCAATCCCATTAAATTCCCGGCTTTTTGTAAAAGAAACTCTCGAAATACATTTGGGTAGCAAGAATGGAACTGCAGATGCAATACCTGTTAACAACCAAAAGAAGGGAAATATTTGGGACGTTGTCGGTGTTGCTAAGCTACAATTCAGGCAGGAGTCCAGAAATGACGACAATAGCTATGGAGGTATAAAAGTGCACTAAATTATGAGATGCAGACCAAGACATTTTCTAAGCGATTAAATATTTTAGTTGAATTGAACAGAGGGTCGCAAACAGTCGTAATCGTGAAATCATTTACTTCTTTTTCTGCCCAATTTCGCAATTCGCTGCTCGTTCGCGTAAAAATATTTTCCGTCACGCAAACGAGTGTCAAAAACTTTCTTTTAGTCGTCACTCCGTTTACTAGGCCGTAGGCAGCTCGATTCGCGAGACAAAGATTCCCAGACAGAAAATTATTAATGGCACAGTAGCGTGGATAGAGAGTTGTAGCATTAACATTTATTATATAAAAAAATGTGAGCAACTTCGCGACTTGGATGTAAAAGGAATTGTCCTTTACTTTTAAAACTATTTAAGACATCTTTTAGCGGTATTACAAATAAATGTGAAAAAGAGAAGGACCAGTATTGTACATTCCTGACCATTCAAATTGCTACACCACGAAGATGACGTGCTGCAGACGCGAAATTTAACCAACAAGAAGAAGATGCTGTGATATGCAAATGATTAACTTTTCAGAGCATTCACCTAGGGTTGGCGCCGGTGGCAACACCTACAACGTGCTGACACGAGGAAAGTTTCCAAGCGATTTCGCATACACAAGCAGCAGTTGACCGGCTATACCTGGTGAAAAGTTGTTGTGATGCCCCGTGTAAGGAGGAGAAATGCGTACCATCACGTTTCTGACTTTGATAAAGATCGGATTGTAGACTATCGCGATTCCGGTTTATCGTATCGCGATCCAGTGACTGTTAGCAGAATATAGAATAGATGGGTTCAGGAGGGCAATACGATGCTGGATCCCAACGGCGTCGTATCAGTAGCAGTCGAGATGACAGACATCTTATCCGCATAGCTTTAACGGATCATGCAGCCACATCTCAATCCCTGAGTCAACAGATGTGGACTTTTGCAAGACAACAACCATCTGCACGAACAGTTCAGCGACGTTTGCAGCAGCATGGACTATCAGCTCGGAGACCATGGCTGCGGTAGCCCCTGACGCTACATCACAGACATGAGCCCCTGCGATGGTGTACGCAACGACGAACCTGGGCGCACGAATGGAAAAACGTAATTTTTTTGGATGAATCCAGGTCTTGTTTACAGCACCATGATGTTCGTATCCGCCTTTGGCGACATCGCGGTGAACGCACATTGGAAGCGTGTATTTGTCATTGACATACTGGAGTATCACCCAGCTTGATGGTATGAAGTGCTATTGGTTATACGTCTCCGTCACCTCTTCTTCGCAACGACATCACTTTGAACAGTGACCGTTACATTCCAGATGTGTTACGACTCGTGGTTCTATCCTTTATTCGATCCCTGCGAAACCCTACATTTCAGCAGGATAATGCACGGCCGCATGTTGCAGGTCGTGTACGGGCCTTTCTGGATACGGAAAATGGTCGAATGCTGCCCTGGCCAAAGCATTCTCCACATCTCTCACCAATTGAAAACGTCTGGTCAATGGTGGACGAGCAACTCGCTCGTCACAACAAACCAGTCTACTCTTGATGAACTGTGGTATCGTGTTGGAGTTGCATGGGCATCTGTACTTGTAATCGCCATCCAAGCTCTGTTTGACTCAATGCCCAGGCGTTATTACGGCCAGAGGTGGTAGTTCTGGGTACTGATTTCTCAGGATCTATGCACCCAAATTGCGTGAAAATGTAATTACATGTCAGTTCTAGTATAATATTTTTGTCCAATGAACACCCGTTTACCATGTGCATTTCTTCTCAGGATGTATGCACCCAAATTGCGTGAAAATGTAATCACATGTCAGTTCTAGTATAATAATTTTGTCCAATGAACACCTGTTTATCATGTGCATTTCTTCTTGGTGTAGCAATTTTAAAGGCGTGTAGTGTATTCACTTTAACTAGGTGGCCATATTAAACTACTGGATCTAAAAGCAATCAATATCGAGGTTGTCTGTACTTATACATTATTGAGAACATTGAAATTTAACCACATCCTCACATAGACAATCTCATAGGCTTTTGTAAATATGGGTACCAAAACGCTAAAACTACAGTCGAGAATAATATAGTGGAAGATTTCCGTATAATGAACTGTTCGTCTAAAGTATTTCTTACCTTTATGATAATGATTCTGAAATACAAGTACACACATTAGGTGCGAATAAAAGTACGCTACTGGATAAAATCACAAATCAGACACGAAGTACGTAAATACATTCCTTAACACTGTTTACCGTTTCATCTTTGTGAAAGTGATTGGAAGTAACAATTATAGAGAACTGAATCAGCAGGAAAAATAAAAAAGTACTTTTAAGAATTTTGAAAGGGTCTTATGTGAAACGAAGTGATATAAGAGAGGTCTTACACGTTCAAGACCTGACTAGCGCCATTTGTCATGAATCACGTAGTAGTTGTAGATGGAAGGTTAGAGAAATGACAGTCCAACTACCAGACTTTGTAGTTCTTTTAGAACCATCAGAGCTTGAACTTTACTTACAGTTGTCGCTACAATTGGTCACTCTTCAGGAAACAGCATAAAGTTTATTATTTAATAATGTGGGGGATGTTGGTTTACTAGCACAGAGGTCGGTAAATTAATTACTCTCTCTTTTATGAAAATAAATTGATGAGAGACTGGCCTGTTTATCGTCTGAATTGACGATCGCTTATGTGCTATCTGACTGCGTAAAGTGAGACCTTTTATTAAGCACTGAATGAAGGAGGGAATTTATTGGTCATTTGATTAGCTACATGGCTGTCTTACTAACTCTCCCCTCCAAAAGGACAAGAAACTACACTTGAGTTTAAAACAAGTCATAAAAGGGTGGCTGAATATTTCATTTTATGACTTGTTTCAAACTCAAGTTATACCATTGACTTATTTTATCCTCATAAGAAACTGCACGAGGGTGACAAAAAACAATTACACTGCATAATGCCTGAAGCTCAGAGAGAAGTAAAGTTAGGGGGTCGGGAGGACGTACGAAAAATTCTGCTGCTTTGAATACGGAAACAAGAAAACCCGAACGTGCGTGAATAGTTCCGCAAACTTGTGACAATCGTCACCACTATTAATTGCGGCGTCGTGGTCTCTGACAATGAATTCGTGGCTCAATTGCTGCAGTACATTACCAATACGTAGACGACGGATGAGAAGGTGCGTCGTGTTGGCGTTGGACACAGGAAACGCGTCGTGTAGACGCTCAAAAGAACCCGCCGCGAAAACAGAAATAACTGCGGTGCAGATCCAAAAGAGACGCTGCTGTATTGATGTTGATAGAGCCACAAGTCCCGATGGATCTCGTTGTCAAATTAAGGCCTCGCAATTCTGTCGTACACCACTAGACCAGTTCGCACAACTGAGCAGTTATGCTCCATGGATGCAACGCGTGTCTCAGAGCGGGCTTTAGACACAGAAAAGTAGCTTGGCGTGACGAAAACGTATTCGTCAAATAAAACAGAGATGAGGGTCGCCGGTGCGTTTCCAGGCCTCAAGATAGGCTCGTCTGAATCTCCGAACGTTAAGACTTCCACACTACGAGGGCCGTCCTAGACGCAACTATACGATAGCACGGTCGGTGGCATTCTCGGACACATATGGACGCTTCCACGTCCCGTGTCGAAGTCCCAGACACAAAGTGTTCGAATACACTAGTGAAAACAATCTCTCTCCTACAAATTTTCTACCTCCACGCCTTTCTGGCCATTTGCAGCTGCTCAAATTTGCGCGGGAGCCAGTACGATTCATTGGCGTTGTCCCGAATGAACCTCGCGCATGGATACATGCACCTGACGAATCATACGCGTCCCTACCGATTTCGAGCGGGAAAAGCGGTTTACCGCCAGAATTCTCAGTTCCCATGGGAATATGCGTTCCCCTCGTCGTTCTTATAAGATTCTCAGAAACGGCGTTTTGAAGTGAACTCTCCCGAGTGGCCCGCCAAGGTTTCCTTCTGCCGCGGGCCGAAGTCCCGTTAGGCATCTCCATTTCGCCTTTCACAGAGCTCGCGATTCCAACTGCAACCTGCCCTAGCTAAACTCATTCCCATCACCAAAGTAGTTTGTAGAAATTGATTCAAATGGAAGCATGCATCATTATTCCTACAGACAGGGAGGGTTCAATGGCGCAATTAACATTTCTGATTGGAGAAGTACACCTCAACAGTCCACTTACATGTCACCTAATAAATTTGAGCGTCATGGACATTCCAAAAAAGAATCGTTGCTGTATAAATACCGCAATGTCTAAAAACCGTTACAGTAATATAAGCTAAACAAATTCAAGGAATATCTTCCGGCACCCTTGAAGTATCCAAGCTGTTTTCCTTAGTGGAGCTGGGTGGGGCTATCACTGAAATGAAGACTGGGTAAGAAAAAGGCATGGCTGGTATTTATACCTTACTGTTTCTTATTCATAGCACATTGATAACGGGAAATAAAAAAAAATCGTATTGACGTGTTTTACGGCCCACTTTAGATTTGCTTATGGTTTTATGATTTTTTGAAAAATTACGGACAAAAATAATAAAAATATAAATACTAAAAAAATATGGGCGATACGATTACGACTCTACTATTGTGATAATATCTATGCACCCAAGACGTAATAGTCTTTCTGACCGTATTTTATCAAACTCCCAAAATTAGTTGATATTTTAGTTTATCTTTGGCAAACATACTCTTTTTTGAACTTGTGCCACTTTAAACTATTATTTTAATATCTGTCCCACATTTTCATTATATTTTTCCGTCAAAAACTGATCACCTGTCTTGCCTTGGTAGTTTGCTCAAAGTTTATTTTCTTTGTCTGTACTGGTATGAATGACAACACTCTGGAAAAAAGTAGCGTACATTTGCCGATCGGAAGAGTGACTATAGCCTGGATGTAACACAGAGTACAGTTGGCGTTCGGAAGTTAGTCACGTGATATCACTCGCCCGAAACACTCTTTTGCATACGCCATCTTTCTTTCTGTATTTCATGATTTTCTTAGTATAACTTAAACGTCGTTATTTCAAAGCAATGGCGCAGCGAAAATTATATATATATATATATATATATATATATATATATATATATATACTACGTCGTACTTAGGATAATGAATTATAATCTAAACACTACGATCGGGGGTTCGAATCCCCCCCTCGGTCATGGATATTTTTTCCGTCCTAGTTCGTAAGTAGTTTGTAAGTTTAGGGACTGATGACCCCGTAGTTAAGTCCCATAGACTATACAAACATTTGAAACATTTTTTATAATCTAAAAGTGCCATGTTATAAGTTAACACGTGCCATCGATAATACGAGAATTACGGATTACTCTCGCAGCTGTTCGCCGTAGCGTAATGGGCGACGAATTAGTTTGTGATGCACGAAGATGTTAGCCGGTGGTTCGAAACTTACTAGGGCGCGATGGCTCAGCGCTCTCGGTCAGAGAGTTACCTTCAGGGTAGCTCGACGCCATCGCTAACGAAAAAACTGAGTCAACGACGAAACCATCAAAATTAAATAAACCAAATTCCACAAAGGACCGATCAAACCCATTCCTAGTATATATTCCTTAGGATAGATTTTACATATTTTTAATTAACTCCTGTCATTTAAACAAGTTTGTAAATTCCCTCCTCAACGTCTGATGACACCCAGAAAATGCGAAAAGCGTCATGTGTAAATAAGTGAAAAATCGCTTTTGTGCAGCCAAGACTGTTTTTTACCAAAATACCAATAGTAAAATTAATGTGATTCTTAATTACCTTATTTGATAAGAAGTTGTATAATTTCTGCACGTTGGATAATAATATAAGACCAAAAAATTTAGCAATAATAATAATAATAATAATAATAAAGTAAAATAAAAACAAGTAGGTACCTACCCACTTTACATCTAACTTAAAACATGCTTATGAGTAACTAACAATAATCAAAATATTGTTTAGAGTTTTTTCTAAGTAAATTGAAATGAAAAATATTTGACTACTTAAAAGTCAATCACGTTATTACGATAATATAATGTAGTTACAATTATTGTTATTTTTGGAATCGGTGTCAGCCAAGGAAACATCGGATCCGACTTCCGTGTCAGTATTCTAGTATCATTTTTGCTGTATATATTGTAGTGTTTTCTTGGCTGACGCCGATTCAAAAAATAAAAATAATTGTAACTACTTTAATTATCGTAAAAACGTGATTGTCTTTTAAGTAGTCTAATATTTTTAGAACTCTAAACAATATATTGATCATTGTTTGTTATGTGTTGAGATAGATTTAAAGTGTAGGTACCTACCTATCTTTTTGCGTGGTAAACACATAGATCGGCTAACATATTGATGAGTAGAAAATGTAGGTTGATTATTTTTAGAAGTATATACATTTTTTTTCCTTTCTAGTGAATATTAATTTATTCAAATAGTTTTCTTTTTTGAAGAATTTATTTTTTAATTTTTTAAAAATTTTTAGTGAATCTGAAGTATACAAACAATTTTTTCTTAATATGTGTAGACCTACTAAACGTAGGTCACTATCGCTCAGTGAAGGTATTGATTGTGTTTTACCGCTGGTATACTTTTAAATAAAAATGAAATATAAAAAATATATAACATTAAAAAAAACTGTCGAATTGATGACCTTCTTTTTTTAATTCTGTTAAAAACCGTGACAAACGAAAGAATTAGTGAATGAACATTTGGAGGTCCTCTATGTGGACTCCTCGCAGGGATTCTGTCGTCCTTTGCTGATTCCGCATCGGCCATACTTGGCTTACCTTCGTCGCGACGACCTTCCACACTGTCGATGTGGTGCACCTTTGACAGTCGCCCATACCTTACTGGAATGCCGCAAATTCTCCGCTCACTGGCGGAGAACCTTGTTTTGGGTGACCTCTGTGGCTGATTCTGTTTTAAATTTTATTCGTCATAGTGGATTATATAATTTCATCTGACGTTTATTAAGTATGCTTTACTATTTGCTCTGCACCTACTTAATATTTTTGGGCAGGTGATTTTACAGAGTGGCTGGACGTTGTAATTTTCTTTCTGTCAATACCAAGTCTAGACACTCGCGTACTCTCTTTTAAATCTATTGTTTCTTCACTTGCTTCTTTTAATTAAGACATCTTCCATCTACGGTTTCATGTAGTTTAGCACGTTATCCCCCATTTTATTGATATTTTGTGTCGTCTCTCTGATTGGAAAAAAGGGTCTGATGACCACAGTAGTTTAGTCCCTTTAAAATACCAACCAACCAACCAATTAGCGAACGAATCACGAGTGATACAGTCGCGGTACTACTGTTAATAAAAGTCTCACACGGAATAGCAACATATTCTGACGTCACGTAATCACTAAGAATTGACCGGCAGCGCTGTACAGTGGATTATTAAAGAACTACAGACGTTGGCCATTTCTCCCGTTAGGCCGTCTATCCTGCAATAATGCTACACTACTGGAAATTAAAATTGCTACACAATGAAGAAATGCAGATGGTAAATGGGTATTCATTGGACAAATATATTATACTAGGACATGCGATTACATTTTCACGCAATTTGGGTCCATAGAGCCCGAGAAATCCGTACCCAGAACAACCACCTCTGTCCGTAATAACGGCTTTCATACTCCTGGGTATTGAGTGAGACGGAGCTTGGATGGTGAGTACAGGTACAGATGCCCATTCAGCTTCAACACGATACCACAGTTCATCAAGTTACTAGCGTATTGTGACGTGCCTGTTTCTCGGTCACCATCGACCAGACGCTTTCAGTTGGTGACAGGTCTGGAGAATGTGCTGGCCAGGGCAGCAGTCGAACATTTCCGTAGCCAGACAGGCACGTACAGGACCTGCAAAATGCGGTCGTGCATTACTCTGCTGAAATGTAGGGTTTCGCAGAGATCGAATGAAGGGTAGAGCCACACATCTGAAACGTAACGGTCACTGTTCAAATTGCCGTCGTTGGTAACAAGAGGTGATCGAGACGTGTAGACAATGGCACCCATACCATCATTCCGGGTGATACGCCGGAATGACGATGAGAATACATGCTTGCAATGTGCGTTTATCGCACATGATGCTGTAAAGAGAACCTGGATTCATCCGAAAACATGTCGTTTTGCCCTTCATGCACCCTAGTGCATCATTGTGTACACCATCGCAGGCACTCCTGTCTGTGATGCAGCGTCAAGGGTAACCGCAGCCATGTTCTACGAGCTGATAGTCCATGCTACTGCAAACGTCGTCGAATTGTTCTTGCAGATAGTTGTTGTCTTCAAACGTCCCCATTTGTTGACTCAGGTATGGAGACGTGGCAGGACGATCCGTTACAGCCCTGAGAATAAGATGCCTGCCATTTGGACTGATAGTGATACGAGGCCTTTGGGATCCAACACGACATTTCGTATTACCCTCCTGAACCTACCGATTCCATACACTGCTAAAGTAATTGTATCGCGACCAACGCGAGCAGCAATGTCGGGATTCGATAAACCGCATATAGCAGTAGGCTACAATCCGACTTTTATCAAAGTCGTAAACGTGATGGTACGCATTTCTCCTCCTTATATGAGGCATCACAACAATGTTGCACCAGGCATCGCCGGTCAACTGCTGTTTGTTTATGAGAAATGAGTTGGACAGTTTCCTCAGGTCAGCATGTTGTAGGTGTCGCCACCAGCGCCAACCCCTTTGTGAATGCTCTGAAAAACTAATCATTTGCATATCACAGCATGTTCTTCCTGTCGGTTAAATGCCGCGGTGGAGTAGCCGAGCGGTCTAAAGCGTCTCGCTGCGGAGCGCGCGGCTGCTCGCCGTGGAGGTTCAAATCCTTCCCTGGGGCATGGGTGTGTGTGTTGTCCTTAGGGTAGTTTACTTAGGTTTAAGTAGTTTGTAGGCTACGGACTGATGACCAAGCAATTTGGTCCGATAGATTTACAAATATTTGAACATTTTGTCGGTTAAATTTCGCGTCTGTGGCACGTCATCTTCGTGGTGTAGCAATTTTAATGGCCAGGAGTGTGCCTAATGACGTTGATGTTAATTACATTCAGAATGACAAACGCGAGGAAATCTTGTGCACCCACGAAGATAAACGTACTTCAGTGCGCTTGGGGAGAGCCCCGACATTTCCGAAAGCCGTAGTGCTTAGAGGACTCGGGCGAAGCTGCCCGGGGCACAGGTGGTGCAGCAGGTGCGCTATTATCTGCTGCGAGCAGCTCAGCAGCCGTGGCGCGTGTGCGTCTGCCCGTAGTGGCGAGGCTCCAGGGACGAGTAATGCCTCGCCGGGCTGCGACGCCACAAAGGGCTGCAAAAAACGTCATGGGCGCGGGGCCGGTGGCAGACGTCGCGCTGCTCGGCTTACGGCGGCGCTGCCCGCAACTACTCGCACTGTGCTCGCGGGCAGCTCTGGGCTAGGACGGACGCACGCTCCTGGCCACAACATCTTTTTTATTTTCGCGGAAAATGTGTCTTGTTCTCGCGGTTACAGACTAGAATAGACTGGAAAATACGAGCGCAGGCCAAAAAGTACACGCGCATGTGAAAACTGAGCGTCTGGTAAACAGAGCAGTGTTTTAATGCATAACCCTTTCGCAGGCAAAATAGACGGGGAAAAAAGTGAATTTTGTAGGTATGAAATAACATTGCGATTTTGTAACTCGTTTTAGTTTACAGTCTGTAGCTTACTCACACTAGCAAGTGGGAAGTATTTTTCCCCTGGCACTTTGCATCAGGAGAAAAAATAATGACAATACCCTTGTGAAAAAAATAATATATTTATTGATATATTTTCATAAAATGATAGAAACAGTAGCAAATAAAACAGAATTTAATAAAAACATAAATTCCCAAGAAAGTTGGCTGAATTATGGATCCACACACAGCAATACATTACAAAAATGTTCAAATGTTTGTAGAGCTTATGGGACTTAACAATGGGCTCATCAGTCCCTAAACTTACAAACTACTTATGAACTAGCTATGACTAACGACGGCACAAATATCCATGACCGAGGGGAGGGGGGGGGGGATTCGAAGAGCCGACCGAAGAGGCCGAGCAGACCATGACTGGCGCGCCGCAGACTGCTCGGCCACTGCGACTGGCTATGGATGTTATCATGCAGCTGATTTTTGCGTAATAAATTAAGAATATTTTTTATTCAACCCTGGATCTAATTAACTAGTTAGATCCCCTGTTGTCATTAGTTTTGGTGGGTATTTGTTTAACAAGTGGCCAGATTTTTAGGGCACATTTCAGTAACTGTCAGGAGGAGACTTCCAGTGAACTCCCGCACGTACTTGTGCTCTCCATTTCCCACATCTCTGAACCTCATTCATCACCATACCTGATTCCTATTCCACCTCAACGTTACACAATCTTTCAATGGAATATGCCGAATCTACTAAGTCGTCCGCAAACGGGAGACTGCTCATTATTTT
This sequence comes from Locusta migratoria, assembly GCA_026315105.1. Classification (NCBI taxonomy): domain Eukaryota; kingdom Metazoa; phylum Arthropoda; class Insecta; order Orthoptera; family Acrididae; genus Locusta; species Locusta migratoria. The sequence goes on from CM048744.1 coordinate 743,315,179, forward strand.
AATCTCCCCCTGAGTCTGTTGTTTCCATCATATGATCCATAAATAATATGAACAATGGTAGAGACAAGTTACTGCCTTGTCTTACCCCTCAAACTACCATGAACCATCAACTCAATTTACCGTCAACATTAACTGTTGCCAAAATGTTCAAATGTTTGTAGAGTTATGGGACTTAACTTCGGGGTCATCAGTTCTTAAACTTACAAACTACTTACGAACTAGCTTATGCTAGGGACGGCATAAATATCCGTGCCTGAGAGGGATTCGAACCCCCGACCCTAGTGGCCATGCAGACTCTGACTGGCGCGCCGCAGAATGCTCAGCCACCGCGGCCGGCCTAACTGTTGCCAGATATTGTACGTAAGGACCTTTAATTCTGTGCAGCAATTTACCTCCTATCCCATAATAGTGTAGAAATGAAAATAGCTTCCTCCTAGAATTACGGTCATAATCCTTTTATAAATCTATAAAATACAAATTCCCTGTTCCACACATAGCCTAAAGTCACATCGATTTTCATTGAACTTGTCTTCAGCTAATACTGGCATTCCCCTCTGAATAACACCTGGGAATATTTGGCCACAACGATAATTATATAGCTCTGTAGTTGGTAAAACCATTTGTTTCTCTGCTAGAAAATAGGTGTGATTACTACTTTCAACCAGTCAGACGATACATGTCCGGACTCCCACGCCATTTCAGTTAATATCCGTAACTGTTCTATGCGTCAACTCTCCTGCTCTCATTATTGATCATTTACTTGCGATGGTAAAATATTCTTACAACATGAATGATATCCTGTAACCAATGTGTTGCCTGTTCACTTTACAATTGTAGTTTTAACTGAGGGCGCTGCGATCTGTTGACGTTTTCCGCTGACGATAAAAATGTAATTCTGTTAACTCATTCTGGTACATAAAAGCTACTGAACTGAAGAATAAGAATGTAAAAGTGTAGTTTTGCGGTCAAACAATGTTTCAACGCGTTTACAAAATTAAACATTCACTCAGTGTTGCAGCAATTAGGGGGGGGGGGGACTAATGGGGCCGACGCCCACCCCCCAGCACCTCCCAAAGTTTTTTATATTTATTTTTCATACTATTTATTTATTTATTTATTTTTAATTAACCGGAACCGGAAATTTGAAATAATAGACTTGTAATAAATTACAATTTAACTATAATTCTGGAAGCACAGGTTAACGTGACAATGAGTCGCCAACGTGGTGCCGCCAATGAAAACGTGTCTTGCTGTTACTGTGAGCGATTTAATGCCGCCGCGACCAGCTTTGATGCTGCCGCAATTAGGCCCTACTACTGTTATGCTGAATTTACGAGCCGATTGTACATATGCGGCCGCGACGAATTAGCCGCGCGTACTGCAGCACCGTGTTGCGGTGCGCGCGGACGTCCATCGTCGGGAGTTCGAATCCCCCGCCCCCGCGAGCATGGATGTTTGTGTCGTCTTTAGTATAAGCTAGTTGATAAGTAGTTTGTAAGTTTAGGGACTGATGACCCCGCAGTTAAGTCAATTAAGCTCTACAAACATTTGAACATCTTTGTACATACGCGGCGATCTAGTGTTTAGTAGGTAAGCGGCGCTACCGATTGGAATCTTATGAATGCCGCCAAAAACTCCAAAAAACTATAGTGTTACTTTAGTTCAGTTTTTACGTATAGAGTCTCGTGTTAATTAGCCAGGTATTTCTGATAGCAAATGATAAGAACCCTTTACCATTAATAAAATTAGTAGGCTCTATTTTTTTCAAAAATGCCCCGTCCCCCATCAGAACCAAATCCTGGCTGCGCCATTGCATTTCTGTAGCAAAATGTTTGAAGTGAAAGGAAGACTGTTAAGTTAGTACGGAATAACTGAAGCCACAACTATAAATCCATTCTGATACAGAAAATCGCATGAAATTAAAACAGTTTTCCGATTTAATACCTCGTGTTTGTCGTGTAGCTGATGAAAATACATATTCTGGTAACGCATTATTCTACACTAATACCTAAGAAATTAAAATGAAACAGTTTTATGCACGATGAAAAGGTCCTCACTGGCAGGATTGACGTTTTGAAACCACAAATTCTACGTTGGGGTATACTGGTCATTCAACCTGATTAGCCGCCGTTTACAATTGGCGAAAACTGGTCTACATTACCTGTTATGACTTTTTCGTCTAAACATTTTTAGGTATATTTCTGCGAAGTCTGTCCATGCACCCTGGTGCATCATTGCGTACACCATCGCTGGCGCTGCTGTCTGTGATGCAACGTCAAGAGTAACCGCAGTCATGGTCTACGAGCTGATAGTCCATGCTACTGGAAACGTGGTCGAATTGTTCTTGCAGATAGTTGTTGTCTTCAAACGTCCCCATCTGTTGACTCAGGTATAGGGACGTGGCAGGACGATCCGTAACAGCCCTGCGGATAAGATGCCTGTCATCTGGACTGATAGTGATACGAGGCCTTTGGGATCCAACACGACATTTCGTATTGCCCTTCTGAACCTACCGATTCCATATACTGCTAAAGTAATTGTATCGCGCAGGCGCAAAGATTACGCAGTCGCACTTCCACAATAACGTGACTCTACAACGCCGAGCGACGTGAAACCATCACGCACTGTCGAGTATTGTCGGATGCCTTCGGTCTGACCGAAAACAAAGTTCAGTTCCGTATTCTGCCGCCAGCAGTTATAAAGTGAACGGGTGATACAGTATGATAATTGCCGACACTGCCGAAAGAGAACAGACATGTTAATTACGAGACGGACAGTCAATAATTTTGTGACATTATTTTCTTACAGTGTTTACATTGTAGCATATGTTTGGCTTGGACCGTTCTCTGCTTCTATCTTGCTTCTTTTTTCACAGGTAATTACGCCTTTTTGTGTCCAGTTGTTATCGGACTAGCCAATGCGGCATTTTCCCGCTAATTCTTCGGGGGATTCGAGGGAGAACACAGCCTCAGGAAAAAGAAAAAAAAAATTTAAAAAAAAAATTCCCAACACGCCAGGAATGTGAAAGTTTCTTCGTATAAGTGCGCCAAATGTTTACCGTAATTGCACCAGTTCAAATTTAGAAAATTATCAGGGCATATTGTGTCATTTTAATCGAAACGAACCTCTTACAATCCATGTAATAACATGAAAATATACTTTTAAATTGAAGTTCACAAAATGTAGTTCTGAAGAAATTTATTTATATGCGAACAACCAAAATATTGCCGAGAGTATTACGACGAAACGCGTGGCGCAATTGTTAGCATTGCAGATCGCTGCGCTTGCGGTCCCCAGTTCAAATCCCGCCATGGGCAGAAAAAATCTATTTGTTTGTATTCACTACTTCGAGAATGTTCCACATCTTTCTTATGTTTGACGTAAGTTACAAAAAAGCTTTCATTGTATGAATTGTGGAGCTTTCCAAGCAGGAGGCAGTGTGTACCTAGTTTATCCTAGTGTTGTGCTCTATTAACGACCAGCCTTCGAGTTCCGGACCACCAGCAGTTTGCAGCGTGACACTTTCTGGTGGAGGCGCCGGGTATCCTGCAATACATCTGCATAATCGTGGTTCCGATTACGCAGCGTAAGAGCTATCGCTTACGCGGACAAGAACCGGCATACAAAGGGTATACTGACTGCCGCCGTCCGAATGTCCGTGTCATAAAAAGACCCACCGATGCTAAAGCAGCGGTAAGCCAGCTGCACATCACACACCGATCGGGGTTCTCGAGAGACGCCGGACAGGACCCAAATAAATGGCTGAAAGGATACGACCCAGTGACGAAGTATAATAAGTGGGATCACATGATGTGCTTGGCACTCGCATATTTCTACCTGGACGGGACGGCCCTACCGTGGTTTGAAAATAACGAAGACAAGCTCGACAGCGGAGTAAATTCCAGACAGAAGAAGACATTTGGAGACTACCAGCGGCAAGTTCGTGTGTCAATTGAAGAACAGGGCCCAGCTACGTGGTGAGTCAATACAGTCGCATATACAGAGTTTTCTTGGCACTATGTCACGTCTGAACCCGGATATGACAGGCCGATAAAGTTTCACACCCGATGAAGGGCATTTCGGAAGACATGTATCAAGCTCTTCTGTTAAAAGACGTTTCCACAACACAAGTGTTTATCCAATGGTGCCAGAAAAATTGAACAGATTCAACAGAGGAGGAAGAAAGAAGTACGACAGACTCCCGAATGTAGCCCTAAGGCCGTTGTGCAAGACAAACGTGATTTTGCTTCACTCATACGACAAATTGTAAAAGAAGAATTACAACAGTTTATGGCAGCCGGGAGTGTTGGACCAAGCGAGAACCAGATTATGACCATGGGTGTCATGAGGAAGCCGATGCTGCTGAGAGCGCCTGTCAGCCTCGCCAGTCGCACCCGACTTGAGGAATGGCCTCGCCCTACTATGACTTATGCCAAACGGCCAAACGGCAGCCTAGAAAACGAATGACGCGGCCACAACCAAATCCTCCGCCAACTATGACGCCCCGCCGGAGGACAGATATCTGGAGGACAGAAGAGAACACACCATTCTGTTTCCACTGTGGCGTTCCCGGACGTGTCGTACGATACTGTAGGAAGAGAAGACGAATATCTGACAATTATGCCGCAAGACGCCAACCTTCGTAACAGTCCCTTCAACGGCAGTCAACTGTAGACGATTACTGTCGACCTATAGAGCGAAGCCCGTCGCCGTATCTTGGACGTGGTCTCTCTCCAACACGCCGCCGTTCACCGTCGCCTTACAGAGATACCAGCCGCTCGCGTAACCCCGTGATCTGCAGAACTAGGCGAGGCGACCAACTACGAAGGCGAGGCCACGGTAGATGAAAATCCTCCATCGAGGAGAGTTGCTAAGCTGTCGGGAAATCACATTGACGTCATCATCGACAGCCAACCTGTTTGCGCACTAATTGATTCAGGAGCTTCCTTCTCCGTATTGTCGAATGACTACCGCCGTAAACTAAGGAAGATAATGTTCTGTGATACAAGAGCAACTGTGCTGAAGATCCCAAATGAAAAATACATCCAACCGGCAGGAACGTGTGTCGCGAGAATAACTATCAAGAGTAACTATCGTTTTAATAGAATATAGTAATAATGCCATACTCGGATGGTACTTCCTCCTTGCATCACAGGCTTACAGGCTTACGAGCACACGTAACATGTACTCGCCTCGGAGGGTGTTTGCTGTCGAGAATGATGCGGTTCCGCCGTTAACAATGAGAAGAGTTCCAAGTTAGAATTCGAGACGATCAGCTAAAAATAAAAATAAAAAAAATACTAATCAGTATAACAAGGACATCTACATACCAGCGACTATCACAGGCATTATAGTTGGTCGAGGAGAATTTTGGATCACATATTTTCACGAGCAATCGCTTTACTGAAGAAATGTGTATTGGAACAGCTGAACTAGTCCACGACGATGAGCTCAATGTCATAGACGAAATCTCATGCTCTGCTGTTACTTCCGACAATGCACAAGAGGAAACTACTTTGGCATGGCATATAGGGCCCAGTATGACGCAGAAACAACATCGGCAGGTGTTAAGCATACTATACCAGTTTTATTGTGTATTACAGGCTAAGCAGGACAAGAGCCAAACGAAACGGCCTAAAATAAAGCACCGTATCAATATTGAGGATCATTCACCAATTAGCCAGCGTTTGTACAGAGTGTCGCCAGCTGAAAGACGGATAATTCGGAAAGAAGTGGAGAAGATGTTGCACGATGACATTCTTCAACATTCAGAGAGTTCTCAGTCTTCTCCAGTGGTCCTCGTGTAGAAGAAGGATGACACGGCGGCTGAATAAAATAACAACGAAAGATGTCTATCCAATGCTACAAACTTCTCAACCATGGACATGCATACAGGTTACTGGCAAATAGAGGTTGACGTAGCTGACAGGCAGAAGACTGCTTGCATTACACCAAAGGCCTCTGTGAATTCAAAGTCATACCGTTTGGACTATGTAATGCCTCGGCCACATTTTAAGCTTGACGGACTACTTTCTTCCACACCTTAAATGGACGTCATGGCATTGTTATCTGGATGCATTGTCGTTTTCTAAAGGACTTTTGCGGAATATGTATACCGTCTGTCAACTGCTGTTCAGACAGCAATACTGCGCCTCAACCGAGAGAAGTGTCTCTTCGTCGCCAAAGAAACATTCGTGATGTGAGAAATTTTCTCGGGCTGTGCTCAGACTACCGACGTTTCATAAAAGGTTTTTGTAGCAAGGCACGTCCATTGCAAGAACTTCTGGAGGGAGACGCCAAGTTTTACTGGGATGAAAGGAAAGAAAGAGCTTTCCGGGCACTTACGCAGCCTCTAACGTCCGCACCGATTCTAGCCTTATACGACGAAAATGCTGAAACCAAACTTCACACAAATGCTGGGGGTTATGGGATCTGTGCAATGCTTGTAAAAATCCAGGAAGGTGATAAAAAGGTGATAGCCTATGCATCAAGAGTGCTCTCATAGTCCGAGATAAACTGCAAACGAGAAGGAATGTTTCGCCGTTACCTGGGCTATCAACAAGTTCCGGTCGTATTTATTCGGTAAACCAATCACCGTCATGATAGCTTTAGCTGACCAGTTGTAACGATCCATCAGGTTGACTAGCAACATGAGCACTAAGACTCCAAGACTATGATTTCACACTGGTATTCCAAAACGGACGCAAACACAAGGACGCCCATTGCCTTTCGAGAAATCCTTTAGCCGAACAGCATGGATGAAATTTCAGTCGTCACTGAGTTAGGTAACCTTATAGCTGAACACAGGGAAGATTATCACAAACCATAGAGGAAGACGAAGCGACCAAAGGAGAGTTTAAGATGGAACATTGTATAAGAGCAATTAAGATCTACTCAGGCCAACATGGCTACTGGTTGTTCCAGCTCATCTCAGGCCAGCTATTCTCGAGTATTTCCTCGATTCTTCAATATCCGGTCATCTGGGACTTGTGAAAAACCTAGACAGATTCAGACGCAGGTATCATTGGCAAGATCTCTACCGATCTGTCAATCACTATGTGCGTCACTGTAAGGAGTGCCACAACGGAAGCATGTGTCGGAATTACCTCCAGGTCATCTGGTACCAATTCCATCTGCAGTTGCTCCATTTCACAGGAGTCGACCTTTTAGGGAGGTTGCCGAAGTCGATAACCGGTAACCGATGGATAATAGTCTCCACTATCTATCTCACCAGCTACGCTGTCACGAAACCTGTGACGGCTGCAGAAGCCCCAGATATCTCAAAATTCCTTGTTGTTGTTGTTGTTGTTGTTGTGGTCTTCAGTCCGGAGACTGGTTTGATGCAGCTCTCCACAATACCCTATCCTGAGCAAGCCTCTTCATCTCCTCATAAGAACGGCAACCCACATCTGTCTGAATCTGCTTACTGTATCCATCTCTTGGTCTTCCTCTGCGATTTTTACCCCACACACTTCCCCCCAAAGCTAAATTCACAATACCTTGATGTCTCAGAATGTGTCCTACCAATCTATCCCTTCTTTTAGTCAAGGTATGCCAGAAATTTCTTTCCTCCCCAATTCTGTTCAGTACCTCCTCATTAGTTACGCGATCCACCCACCTAATCTTCAGCATTCTTCTGTAGCACCATATTTCAAAAGCCTCAATCCTCTTCCTGTCCGCACTGATTATCGTCCATGTCTCACTCCCATACAAGGCAACACTCCATACAAATGCGTTCAGAAAGGACTTCCTTAGGCTTAAATCAATATTCGAGGTTAACAAATTTCTCTTTTTCAAGAACGCTTTTCTACCCATTGCCATTCTGCATTTTATATCCTCTGTACTGCGACCATCATTTGTTATTTTACTGCCCAAGTAACAAAACTCATCTACCTCCTTTATTGCTTCGTTTCCCAATCTAATTCCTTCCTTGTAGAAGACGTTATTTTGGAACATGGTGCACCAGATGTGATGATATCTGATCGAGGAAAAATATTAAGGTCAAAAATTAGAATCAGAGGTAATGTCACGTTGTGACAGTGTCCACAGAATGGTAAATGCAAATATGCTGTCGATGTAGAGCAGAAGGATTCGGATACAAAACTGCGAGTGATAAAGCAAGGCAAGACACCACAGGTTTCACGCCATTTTTCGTGCTCCGTGGCCGTGCAACTGAGACGACAATGGATACTCTGTTTCCGTTCCCACCAGACGACTCTCACGATGACTATGTGAAATAGCTCATCACCAGAGTCGAAGAAGCAAGACAACTGGCTCTCGCATACGAACACTGGACGCCCAGGATAAGGACCGTCAGCGGTATAACGACAAGCACCGACCTGTTGTGTATAGCCCAGGAGATCTGGTATGGATTTTTACCCCTGCAGGGAATCTTGCGCTATCGGAAAAGTTACTAAGCGATACTTTCGTTCGTATCATGTCATACACCGCCTTTCAGATGTCACATACGCAAGTCGAGGATTATGAACCGTCATCAAAACGAAAACAGCGAAGAGAAATTGTGAACGTCCTCCGTGTGGAGCCTTACCACCATCCCAAAGACCAGATAGACAAAATCAGCCCTTTGCTGATGGACTCTGCAGATCTTCATGATAATGTCGAAGCCACGACAGGAGGGTCTGGCGCCATTCGTCGCCACCGTAAGGTAGGCGTGCAGGCAGAATGGAAGGATTCCCCAGAACTGCCACACAGAGGACCCATGACAAGATCCAGGACACTGCAGGGAACCTAACAGCGGGTCGCTGTTCTTTAAGGAAAGGAAGAAATGCCGCGAGTTCTCAGACGGAACGCGTGGTGCAGTTGTTAGCATCGCAAATCGCTGTGCTTGCAGTACCAGTTCAAATCCGGCCATGGGCAGAATGTTCTACATGTTTCATATGTTTGATGTACTCGTAAGTTTCCGAAAATTCTTTCTATGTATAAATAGAGGAGCACTCCAATAATAAATGTAAAATACATCAAACATTTACAATACAATGTGTAATAATATATCTCGGTAGCACAATGGTAGAGTGCCAGACTACGAATCCAAAGGGCGCGGGTTCCATCCCCGCCACGTCGTAAGATTTTTTATTTGTCACTTTCCACTTCTTTCACCTTTTGTCAGTGTTGCTGATGTGAAAAATATCGAGTAGCACTGTGGTTAGGAACCCACGTTAAACTGCTGGTTCCCCCTATAACTCACTGGATAAGTCAGTTCGAAGGTCGGAGGAAGGCACCGGCATACCACCACCAAACAGGACCATGCCTACTAAAGCACTGTAGTGTTCAGTCCAACCTTCGGATTGTTGACTGCTTTACCTTACCTTTATATTTAAATATTTACTTTTATATTACTTACTATTAATAACATCTACGTTTATACCAATTTTTCGTCTGAAAGTTTAGCGAAAGAGACCGTAAACAAGGAAAAGTTTCATTAAGGAAATAATAAAAGGTTTCTCTCTGCATGTTTGTAGCTCATTATCCAGAAATTTAATAATTTTTTCAACTATTCTGTCGACACAAAAATATGAAATATAATTCATAATAATTTACAATATTTAATGACACATCACAAATGAAATATTTAATACATTATAATATAGTACCTAATATATACTAAAATTTATTATACTTAATTACTTATGTTGTTTACATTTAATTAAAAAGGTTCTTCACAGCGGGAGAGTGCGATTTTTATACTTACGAATTCATTAAATTTTTCATGGAACTTTCGCGGGTAGTTTACGTAGTCTATTACGCGAAACATTTTACATTAGACTACTTAAAATTATTTACAATTCATTAATTGATTTACCAGCACCAATATATATTTCATTAAGATGAAATCTTGAATCTCTATTAGGAATTGCTTAATAATTCAAACCATCACAGGATCATTCTTTGTCCTAACTAATATTTAAATTTTATTTAATTGTAATAAGGGCCCTCCTCTGCAAAACTATTATATTATAATAATCTTACTTATAATGAGGAAATCAAAGAAAAGCTGGGAATGTACCATAGATGAAGCAGTTAGAGCGAACAGACTGAGATGGTGGGGTCATGTTACACGCATGGGAGAAGCAAGGTTACCTAAGAGACTCATGAGCTCGTCAGCGGAGGGTAAGAGGTGTCGAGGTAGACCAAGACGAAAGTACTTAGAGTCGGTGCAGAATGATTATGAAGTAAAAGGCATAACATCAGACGAGGCATCAATGATAGCATTGAATAGGGGATCATGGAGGAATTTTATTAGAGGTACTATGCTCCAGACAACGCTGAAAGGCATAATCAGTCTCTAATGATGATGATGATGATGATGAATCTTACTTAGATCAGTGACTTCCTCTTTTATTTGTATTTAATTCCATGTATTCCTTAGTCGTGAAGAACATTTCCCGTTATTTTCTATAATTTTTACTTCTTTATGCTAACGTACTTTCCCATGAAATATTAATCCTTAGATGCATATCAACCCAAACCGTAGTTTGCGGGAATTTGTTGACGTGATTTTTAACTGGAATATTTTACACAAGTTGATCAATTTTTCACCATTTCTGTTTATTCTTGAGTGTGCTAGATACTCAACTAAAATAGTCCTAAATTTCTTTCCCCTCCCAATTCGTCCATTGAAGTCACCAAGAAGGGTTTTGAACTTTTTTTTTTAGGTATTATAGAAATTTCAGAATCCTAAATATCCCAAAATTAGTTTACTTTCTCCAGATTTCTTGTGTTGTCTGCATTTATAGGTGAATGACAGTTTATGCAGGTTTAGGCATTTTAATGTTAACTTGGATATTCTATCTGAATTTGATCTAAATTCTGTTACACTGTCTACAATTTTTTTTTTTTTTTTTACATGAAATGCAGTTCCAAACACAAGAATATTTTCCATTATTCTCACTGCTGGTTTCCCTCTATAAATCCTGTAACGTTGTGTATAAATTAAATTATCATCTAAGAATCGTGTTTCCAGGACTCCAATAATTTGTATGTCGTTCATCTGCAGAAATAATTCTAATTCCTTTTTTTTTTTTTTTTTTTTTTTTTTTTTTTTTTTTTTTTTTTTTTGCCTGTTTTCAGAAGAAGATTTACATTTAATGTTCCAAAGTAGTACTTCTTTTTTAACTGAAACTTGGAAGGCTTTTCATTATATTCCATCTCTTCTTCACTGCAAATGTTAAGACACCCAGAATCCCGAGTCCCATTGCGTTACATGATGTAATGGTGGATTCCTTATCAGACTTACCAACTGGGGTAGAGCATCCATTGTGACAAGGCAGGAACAAATTGTGGAATAATATTCATTACGAACTGGACAAAGTTTCTCCTAGTGTCGTATGCTTTTTATATTACTCTTTCATTCCCTGTTACTGTTAATAAGTCTTTAAAGAAAGGGAAAATAATCCAAAAAATGTACATTATGTTAGAACCACGCCCTACTGTAAGAATATATAAAGTATATCAAATATTAACCGCTCATACAGAGGTTTGTATATAAAAATATACATAAATCACAAAATGCTTGGCGCACTAGATATACCCGCTACCGTTGCCCAAAGCTACACAACCAGTCAGGTCTCATATTGTAAATTGAACAGCGTTATGCTCAGTGTCTTACCTCAATCTAACGTATACATAAGGGGCCATGAATTTTAAAAATGTTATCTTACATTTTGCTTCGCAACCCAATGTGTCCGCTGTTGTATAAATTACCCGACAATGTAGATGTATAAACTTATCATAAATTGGTGAATGTATGTGATTTAGTAGTAATGCAACTGTGATAAACTCTGTATCTTCCAATATTGTTTTCTCAAAGTCTTTGTGTGTTCCGACGATGAACGGTAATGTTGGAATAATAATAGTAATAAAAACTGTACAGAACTTCGCACTGAAACCTTTCAAAAATATAAACAATTGATACTTTATTTAAAACTAGCCAAAATCCCGGCGTTGCCCGGGTGTTTATTTATTTATTTCTGCCTTGAGTTAGTACTTCTATTCATTCTCTCTCTGTCCATCTCCTTTATTCTAGAAGCATGCTATATTTATCGGAGAATGTATAAGCAATAAGGCTGTCTTGTAGAATGTACAAAATTATACGTGCAGTATCCAAACAAAGAAAGGTAGCAAATAAAATACAAATGGCATATAAAATTCACACGATCTCATATTTATTGAGTTATATGTTGTACAATTGTATAATTTATAACGTAATTATTCAATTGTATAAGTTCTGTATGTAAAATCTCTTGAGAATACAGTTAGTAGTAAAGAAGTGATAAATTAAAACATGGTGCGTGATAGGGCGGTTTTCTATGAACGTTACTGTTATGAGCACACAAAGTGTCGTAGTGTGATACAATTTCAGGTATATGTGTGTATACAGTCTGTAAAATTTCCTGCCGCTACGATTTGTAGTGTAGAAATTATAAATTGTAACGTCATGCCGAATTCCATAGTTTTACTCCATAAACAGCGGAAAAGTAGTAAGCGAGAATCACTTTTCCTTTCATAATTTTGTTAGCATTGTCAGCGAGAAGAAGTTCAATAAAGGTTTGAAATAATGTTTAAAGTTGGTTGCAAGTCGCCAAGTACTGTCATTCTCATACAGTGTGTGAAAGAAGTCTCGTCGCATTATGTGGCAGTTTCTTGCAACTATATTGTTTATCACGTTGTAACCGTGAACTATGTGTCGCATGTGGTTCTTATCCCGACAGCATGGTTAACTCACGTTAAGGAATATGTGCACCAAATTTGATTGAAATCGGTCCTGCGGTTTAGGAGGAAATGTGCAACACTGTCGTTTGATGGAGCAGTTTCTCGCGCATCTCATTCTTTATAACGTTATATCTCGTGAAGAATGTGTTGTACGTAATCCTACACGGCAACTGTCCTCATGGATTGAAGCTTACGTGTTCAAAATTTCATAAACATTCAAAGAAAACTGTAGATTTGTATACAATACGTAAACACAGACAAATACACAACCATACGGACACTCTGCTTTATAAATGTACAGACTAGCTGAAAACCCGGCGTTGCCCGGATATTTATGTATTTATTCAGGACTTGCGTTAGTACTTCTCCTATCCTTCCTCTATCTGTCCATTTCCTTTATTTTCTTTTTTCTGAAAACACGTTACATTTCTCAGAGAATATATATAAGAAATAAGGCTGTCTTGCACAATGTACAAAATTTTGAGTACAGTATCCAGACAAAGATAGAAGTCAACATGCAAATGATGTATAACATTCATTTAATTCAGAACTTGACTATAAAGAACACTGAGCGAGGTGCTGCAGTGGTAACACACTGGACCCGCATTCAGGAGGACGGCGGTTCAGACTAGCCTCCGGCCAACAACTTTAAGTTTTTCGTGATTTCCCTAAATCTCTCCAGGCAAATGTCGGGGTGGTTCCTCTTAAAAAGGGCAGGGCCTATTTCCTCCTCCATCTTCTCAAACAATCCGAGTGTAAACTCCGCCTCTAATGACCACGCTATCGACGGTTCCTCACTATAAACAGTATTTCTTTTGTCCAGTATCTAATATCAATATTTTCTGTGGTGATCCCTTGCCAGAGCAATCGACATAAAGCAGTCCGTGTGAGAAATATGGAGATTTCAAACACACTCTACAGTATTGAGTAGATTGCCTTGTGATTTACTACTAATAATAGAAAATACAAGTTTGTCTGCAAACTGCAAAGTTAAAAGCCAGATCTGTCTAAAATAATGGGTATTCGTCGGATGTACACTGTTTTATTCTCATCCTTTCCTTGTGTGCTCTATAGAAGCCTATCACTTCTTTCTACAGCGGTATGCGCTTCACAGTTCAAAGTTGCTTTAACTTCTCAACAGCACGGTCATCTTTCAGGATTTTCTTTAAGCTCACTGGAATACAGGAGTGTCTTGGCAGCAAATAAGAAATGTAATAAAACATGGTGCCGGCCGCGGTGGCCGAGGAGACTGAGGCGCTTCAGTCACGGTCTGCACGGCCACTACGGTCGGGGCCTCGAATCCCCCCTCGGGCATGGATATTTGTGCCGTCCTTAGTTGTAGGTAGTTCATAAGTAGTTTGTAAGTTTAGGGACTGCTGACCCCGTAGTTAAGTTCCTTAAGCTTAATAAACATTTTGAAAACATGGTGTCTGATGTGAAACGCTTTTACCCGATGCAGAATATAAGACCTCTTATCTGTTGAGTTATATGTTTTACAATTGTATAATTTTTCAGGTATAAGTGTTGTATGTTTCTAAAATCTGTTGTGAATGCAATTATTAGTAAAGAAGTAATGGATTAAGACTTGGGGCTTGAAGGGGTGTTACTGTCTAACGTTACTGTTTACGTCCTCACATATCATCAACTACATGTCGTACTGTGATACAATTTCGAACGTCCATTCAGCTTTATGTGTGTACTACCTTAAAACTGTTTTTCCTGTCATCATTTTGCTATGGTTGTCAGCCAGTAAAAGTTTAATAAAGGTTTGAAAATATATTTAAATTTTGTTGTAAGTCGCTACGTACTCTCAGTTTGATACAGTGTATTTATAAAGTTTATTTATTGCGATTCCTATTGTTTATGACATATCTTCCTAACCGTGTATCCTATGGGATTCTTAACCCAGCAGAAATTGTTACCTGGCGATAAGGAATGTGTGTACCAAATTTGGTTCAAATCGGTCTAGTGGTTTAGGAGAAAATGAGCAGCATTGTAGCTAAATGCAGCAGATTTTCGCGCATCTCATTGTTTATGACGTCGTATCTCGTGAACTGTGTATCGTAAGTGATTCTTACACTTAAAGGTGACCGTACTCATGGATTGAAGTTTACGTGTAGAAAATTTCATAAATAAAGGTTGGTAATTAACGATTACAAAAAATATAAGCTGTATTCGACTATATTACACCTCATCATTTCAACCTGTTGCTAATAATACGAAATTACGATAAATATCTGAACATTGAATACTTAAGATGATGATGAAATAACGTTTCACCATGCACTTCAACAAATTTAATTGTCTTTAGTTTGGATATAGAGTTCGTAGTACCAGTAGCTACAAAACCTCGAATGTTAAAAAAAAAATCTTTATGCAGTATAACAATCTTAACCGTATTACGCTGGCGTACTGTATCAAATACGTCTCTGTACTAGGATTTATATTCCCGAGGCTACAGAAAATGTTATTTTGCAAACATAACGAGAAAGGGAGGCGTGCAACTGCAGGGGGAGCCGTTTTCTCCATGGAGTATAAAAGACGCGCTTGAAGAGGAAGTCCGGAGGTTCTTCACGTTCTGGGACGGATTTTCCTTTTTGCAGAGCAGCTCATGAATTTCAAGCACCTGGCTTCCCAGTTGTCCTCCGCGGCCACACAGAATGGATGAAGTCGCGGCTCAGCGCAGAAAAACGGCCGGCGCGGCAGCGGCCTTTGAAGTGGTAATGACGTCACAATGGCTGCCCTGGACGGCCGCAGATCCCCGCCTCTCCAGAAGCGGCCAGCGGCAGCGACAATGCGGTCAGCCGTCCGGCACACTCTACAAAGACTAATCACCGGCACATGGAATTCTACGTCGGAACAAGAGCCCCCAGTTGACAGCTGTAAGGTAGGAAGGAGGAAAAGAGGCGGGGGGGGGGGCGGAATCCTGGAGGAGTGGAGTATCAAATCAGCTTATCTGCTGTGATAGTTTCTGTGAGAGTACGAAAAAGACAAATTATTCCTGTTTAAGACTCTGAGACAAAACTGCGGAACTAACTGTTTCAGTCCACATTTTGCCTTCCTCGCCAAACACTTTGCCACGTTTAACAAACGGGGATTCCAAATTTACAAAGTCTCTTCAGGTAGCGAAATTTTTATACACAGCACCTCCTTCTCACTACTACTGCCATCTTTTTCTCCAATTGGGAATTTCTCCCTTCAGTCTCTACAGCTGTCACTGTCTTAAAAAAATGTTCAAATGTTTGTACAGCTTATGGGATTTAACTACGGGGTCATCAGTATCTAAACTTACAAACTACTTATGAACTAGCTAAGACTACAGACGGCACAAATATCCATGCCCGAGGGGGGATTCGAACCCCCGACCGTAGTGGCCGTGCAGACCGTGACAGAAGTGCCTCAGTCCCCTCGGCCACCGCGGTCGGCTGTCACTGTCTTCCTCACTTTCTCACTACTATCTCCTTATTTGCCACCCTCAATGCCCTTCTGCCATTTTTCCCATTCTTATACGCTCCCAATGCCACATTATTTCCCAGAGTCTGCTTTCTGTCACTTCGGTCACCATTTCTTCCTCTACTCACATATCCTTGCGGATGTGTTGCGTGCAGTAACGTATGTAAAAAATTGGTGAAAGAAAATACAGTAATAAATGAAAGTGAGCAGTAAGTGAAGTTAAAATGAAAACATAGTTCAGTTCAGTCAAGCACGGCCGAGTAAAAAAAGCAAACCTGCGACTGCATTTCGGCAGTGCGTCGACCTGCTAACGCTGGCTGTTCAGCACGATATTGGAATACTGGAATAGACGGTAGGGGTCACGCACATGTGGGAGGAGACAAGGCGTGTGCTGTGATTTCACCAGGTGACCACATCCGTCACGAACGGCCGCTACGAAAAACTTATCAAACGATTGCAGGAAAACTATTAGGTGGAAAAATTCAATTTTTTTACATCTTACAGCTTGACATATCCGCTAGATGGAGGACTGAATTTGTTTTTATTATTCTGCATACTTCTTTTGTGCTGTATGAAATGAAGTAAATGGTTACAATAAATTTCATGATTTTGTAAAGGTAAAAACGCGTTGCTTAGACTTTGCGTATTATGCACTTTAGATCATGTGTTGCTGCGTATGAATGTTGTGAACATGTGAGGTAAGTAATTATTTCATGTATTAGTTTATTGTTCTCTCTTCTAAAATTGTCATCAACTCCTTCAGTTTATTCATCTACAATTATTGCATCTTTGTCAACCGCAGTGCTCGCTGAGGCGGTTTCGGAATTATTACACCTACAGATTTCCTCAACGATTTGTTTATAGAATTTACGCTGTCTTCCTTGTCATTTGTTGTTAACAATAACGTTTGTACTTCATCTCGGTTGTTCCGCCTTTCTACTCTGACTTCACGGCATTCAGAAGAATCTGTGTTGACTACGTCGATGCAGTAAGGCAGCTTCTAAGCAGGGACCGAATCTAACATACATATCAATGGAAGGCTTAAAAATTCATTTGTCAAGTCTCGAACATAATCAGACTCTTTAAAATATTCTGGACATACACGACCAGTATCAGGGTTGAGAGCATCTAATTGCTTACATGCGTTTATCCACTTTAACCTTGCCTCTTTATCTCTCGGATATCTGTGAAAATATCGCATTCCTCTGTCTGCCGTGGTTCGTACAGTACACAACAGCACAACACACCATAGTCACTAATAAGCCATCACTTATCACTTCAAATACTTAATACGTACAGAAACTATAAACAGCCAGTGGGAAACTATTTCTGTGGACGCTATGGTCGCGCGGGAAAACTGTGCTGGTCGACGGTGACGTCGGTGGCGCGGCATACGACTGCGCATCCTGCGGTTGACCCCTACCGTCTACTCTACTATCCGTGGTTCCGTCGTATATTCACGTGCGGCGGAACGCGACCAGGAGACCATCGCTCTCTTCGAAAGCGGAAGCGATCAGGCCATTGACCGACCGCATCACGTGAAAGGATAGACTGTCAAAGGTGGTCGTGTAGTAGTTCTAGAAGCAACGTGACCAGAAGCCAATAAACCAGTGTAGTGACCTCCAGAGCAAAGTGACGGTCGATCTTTCTAGAAACTGTACAACGTGACAGAAGACAACGAACCCGAAGATCCAGCTTTATAAAGTAAATACCACAGCCAAGAAGACGCAGCCAAAGAGAGAGTCACAGAGTCAGTATCGTCTGGTTGGTAGTAGCGGCATTATTAGCAGCAGCAGCAACAGTAGGAGAAGTTGGAGTGTTGTCTTTAGTGGAAGTTAGTGTATATGTAGTTTTTAAGTTTGAACATTTGAACATATTACATGGTATGAGTAAATCACCCGAGTCGGAGATAACTATTGTGTGTGTGTGATGTGGACTATATGAAGGAAAGCGTGATCTCTTTCTAAAGAAGGCTTTGGCCGATAGCCTGTAATTACCTACACAATGGTGTCTTTTTTATGTACATGTAGCAACTTAATGGTCGTCTTAGTGGTGAGTTGCAAACTAAACCCATTATATTTCTAGAAATATGTCAGTCACAGCAATCATTCTTTTGTCGATGATGTTGAGATATTCACCCATGTGTTATGTGACTAGTGACTAGTGAGGGCAATGATATGGAGACTCAAATCACGACGACACCTCGACCCTTTGCATGAAGCAGGCGTGCCGTATCGTAAGCTTTTTTTTTTTTTTTTTTTTTTTGGGACTTCTGAAACATAAAAACGTCTGTTGGTAGAAAGCAAAGAAACCACGATTCATAGGACCATATCGCATACTTCCAGTCACGAGGAGCGCCGGTGTAATGATCGTGGTACCACTTTATCCAAAAGTTTGCGTTGGCTTCCGTGATTAACGGCGCAGCACCTGCAGTAGGGTGGAAAGAAAAAAATGAATTTTTAAGTATCGGGTGCTAATAGGGCTCGAAAGTTGCTTACATAAAAATCTAACTTCATATCTTCAGTTCGCGCAGAGGGCTTTCAGGTTCAAGAAAATTGTATAAAATTTGCAATTTTCATTATTTCATAAACCAGCGAAACAACTTTGCAGCTTTGCGTCTATATTCTTGTCTGCTGAGCAACGGCCAAACAAAGGCGGGTGGCAGACTGCAGTGGTCGTGAGGTAGACATTCCAGTAAACAAGTCGCGACACCAAATTATCCTGACCCTATTTTCCAAATAGAAGCAATTTTTTTAAAGCATCCATTCCAGTTATATCTCACACAAGTCTTGCAAATGATAAAATCCTAACACAACGCTTAGTACAAAATTAAGAAATTCGTACAACAAAGATCATGAAAAAATTAAGTTTAAGAAAAAAATGCATATGTTTGTAGCTGAAGGCTAATGAAAGCTATCTGATATTTCAGCTTTCAAATGCTCTATCATTTAAACATGTGAATGTGGGGAAAAGCCGCGAGCATGTGACTGCGCTGTTATTACAGACTGCAGTTGTGAGAAATGCTAGGGTGAAAGTTTAATTTTTA
The DNA here is from genome assembly GCA_026315105.1 of Locusta migratoria. Classification (NCBI taxonomy): domain Eukaryota; kingdom Metazoa; phylum Arthropoda; class Insecta; order Orthoptera; family Acrididae; genus Locusta; species Locusta migratoria. Next base: position 743,334,407 of record CM048744.1, read on the forward strand.
AAACTCACAACCACCAACTGCGAACCATATTCCTAAACATGCAAAAACACTGGAACTGTGGTTGCTACTGTTTGGCTAGTTTTCTAGGGGATGATATCACACGTTCGCAGCTTTCCTTTCCTGCATATGATTAACAAAAAAATTGATAATAAAGTAAGTTCATGTGAGAAAAGAGTGTATTAACTACTATTTTTGAAAACACGTGAAAGTTCACATAATGTTGTTTATTACACCATATTAAACCCCTGTGGCTGATACGTCTGTACGTCGACACATTTGTCAAATAAAGTTATAGCTCGTGAGCTCCCAGACAAAATTAACATTTGTCGCAAATTGTTTTCACACCATGTGGCTGTCTCAAACACCGTTTATGTTCATGCCTATGCGACGACACGTGTTACATTAACAAAACACAGTCACTTTAATTTAGTGCGATGCACACCTTGTTCCACGGGCTAAATATTCACAACACACAGTAGCACTCGATTCAACTTGGTGCAGTCTACGATGAGCAACCACTCTTGGCAACTGCCACACAAAAATCTATAGTTTCCAACTGGAGATCCACATGCCGACTGTGCAGAGCGACGCCGCTCGGGCAGCTACACCACTTGCTCCCGACTCGTCACTTCCTGCCTGCGTGCACGCTAAAAGCCTAACTGCCGGGTATTTTCCCTACGTCATCAACTTCCCCATGTGAGCTGTTCTAACCGACTTGCCAACGTACAGCGCTCAGCCAATACATTTCTAAAACTTTACTTAAAATCAACATAGTTGCACTACACATTAAACAAAAGTCTTCTTAGTTTTTTATATTGGTATAAACATACTTTGTACTATTTATTATAATCGTGCAATTTCTTATATCACAGATAAGTGATTTAACTGAATATTTGAAGATAAAATACACAAGATTAATTGAAAAAATGAGAAATAGTTAATTTATTATTTTTATAAACAAACATTGCCATGCTAGTTGTTTGACTGTCTTGTATTCATTGGTAATTTATTACTTTACATTCTCAATTAAACATATTACGCCAGATGTGACTATATCAGCTAATGTATTGTTTATTTTTCAACAGGCTGTTTTATAATGAGGGCCTTAAAGGTTCCTAACTGCATCGTATTACTTCAAATGCAAGTAGTATTAGAATATTTTATTTCACGCTGTGCACTGCACTGCGCCTGGCACTCGCCATTGTCCCTCTTTCCCCTCACCGGAAACTAGCCTGTAAATCCTAAGCTGCAACAAGCCACCAACGTCGGCCTGCTCGCCGCCTCCCCTCAGCTACAAGCACACAGAAAATCTCAACGTGGAGAATTTCTGCCTATGGCCTAACTATAAATGTTGTCACCCAACTTCGTTCATACATTGCCACCATAATTATTAAGATTACAATTGTGTGACATTTGGTTTGCAGTGAACTTCATACTATTTAATTACAAATGCTATTAATTACCAATATTTCTAATGGGCGGTAATCTCACAGAAAGATAATTTTAAAAAATTTAAGTTTACCACTAAATGTAGCTTTTACAAGAGACACTCGTGAATTAGGACGAAAATCTTTCGATAGGAATAGATGTGAGCACGAATTGTCATCACTTCCTTCTACTTCATCTAGGATAAGAACCAATCTAACGTTCACAGCTTTAATTAGTCATCGGTAAAGGTTTCATCAAACTGCTTTTATGATATTTTTCCACAGTTCCATTTTGTAATACCTTACGGTAAAAACGAACACGATCTGATTTTTCTTTCTTACACCAACACTAGATTTTGAGGTTCCACACTACAGCCACCTCCTCTTGGTTAGATCTGTGACATTTAACCAAATTTGCTGGTGAAATAGGCAAAGAACTACAAAGTTATGATACGATGTTGTCTTTCTAAATAATCAAAACACAATAAATAAAACCTAACGTATTTTAAACTTGCAAGGAGACCACATGTGTATCGGAGTATAGAATTTCTTTATATTTATGGTACGTGAAGTTCGGAACATAAATAACAATCAGCCAAAGCCAATCGACGCAACTCTCAAAAATTCTTGAGAAAATCTAATTTAAAATTTTGCAAAATGCAATAAGTACCAGTAATTTTAACACTTCCTGCATCTCTGCATCTCTCTGCGAAGCGCAAGTGGTAGCGTACTGGCATTACAACCATACAGTCGCAGGTTCGAATCACTGATCAGTGTAGAAAACTAATTTAATGTACATCTTAAGTGACGATCTCAACATATGCTACAGTGTCAATAATGTTAACATTGTTTTTAATTCATTAATATTTGATATGTAATGTGTTTCACCCTGTTCACTCACAAATTACAATGTAAAAATGTTAAGGAGACCACTGATACGTGAACATAATTCTACATGGCAACAGCTTATTTTTTTTATTTTATTTTTTTAAATCTATGGGACTTAACAGCTTGGTTATTAGTCCCTAGCTTACAAACTACTTAACCTAAAATAAACTAACCTAAGGACAACACAAACACCTATGCCCGAGGGGGGAATCGAACCTCCGACGGCGGACGGCCGCGCACACCGCAACACGGCGGCTGGCAACAGCTATTGTTTGTAATTCCAACAAATGTCATATGCAAAGGGAGAGTAATCTGTGTGTTGTATCTTTGTTTTACCATCTTTGAGATCCGAAGCAATGGCGTCTTTGTCGACGCATGTCAACTTTACTTGATGATGGTCTAATAAGCCGAAAACTAGTTAGTAAATAAAAAAAATAGTAGAACAGAAACAGTTTAACAATTTGTTTTCAACCTTAAGTATGAAAGCGTTCTACCAAGAACCCATGGAAGAATCCATTTATAGTTTTTGATTGTTCAGTTTGAGAAGAGCTACGGCTCTGTATGTGAAAAGTCATCTCTCTAGATACTAATGGCTTTCCAAGAAGCTACCCCACTCAACCACCGTTTTACGTAACAACAAGGTTTTCAACTCGTCTACATTCACATAAACAAAAATTAACACAACACGTGGAATTAAAGATCCGAAAATGTTTTATATAACTGAATGCGGTGTAAAATGCCTGACTCGGAATCGAACCTGCGACTGTATGGTTGTAATGCCAGTACGCTACCACCTGCGCTACGCAGAGAGATGCAGAGGTACAGGAAGTGTTAAAATTACTGGTGCTTACACATTGCAAAATTTCAGATTAGATTTTCTCAAGAATTTTTGAGAGTTGCGTCAAATGGCTTTGGATGATCGTTATATAAGTTCTCAACTTCACGTACCGTAAATATAAAGAAATTCTAAAATCCGATACCCATGTGGTCTCCTTGTTCGATAAAAATATGAAGTATTTATGAATTTTTGTATTTTTTGAATGTTGAGAAACGTTGTCAGTTTTCGATAATTTAAGCTTTCAGCGCGAAATGAAGACATAAGCTAGGACTACCAAAGTTATTATTAGGTTAACCTGTACGTAGATACGTAATTTTTGAGCCCCATTACGACACAATACTCTACGAGTTATTTTTATGTGACCTTTCAGAGTAATTTATAGGCAACGGAAAGTTATTTACAACTTGTAAAAAAATCGGACGGCGGTTGTTAGAAGAGTTGGACGGCCTGAAAAGGATGCAGCGCTTGAGAAGGTTGTAGCCTTTTTCTCCAATGTTATTCAATCTGTACATTGCGCAAGCTATAAAGGAAAGCTAGAAGAAATTTGGAGAAGGAATGAAAGTTCAGGGTGAAGAAATAAACAAAATTGATTTTTGCCATTGACATTTTAAATCAGTCTGAGACAAGAAAGGACCTGGAAGAGCAGTTGAACGGAATGGACAGTGTGTTGAAAGGTTCGTATAAGATGAACATTAACAAGAGCAAAACAGGGGTAATGGAGTGCAGTCTAAGAAAATCAGGCGATGCTGAAGGAATTAGATAAGATAACGAAACAATAGTGGTAGATGAGTTTTGTTACTTGGACAGTAAAATAACACACGATGGTCGCTGTACAGTGCATACAAAACTGAGAATGGCAATGGGAAGAAAGGCGTTATTGTAAAAGAGAAATTTGATAACATCGAATATTCATTTACGCGTAAGAAAGACCTTTCTGAAGGCATTATTGTCGAGTGTTGCCTTTTATGGGAGTGAAAATTGGACGATAAAAGGTGCGGACAGGAAGAGGATTTTTAAATGTGGTGCTACAGAAGAATGATGTAGATTAGGTGGGTTAATTGCGTAACTAATGAGGAGGTACTGAACAGAATTAGGGAGAAATTGAATTTCTGCATACCTTGACTAAAAGAAGGGACGACTGCAAGGACGTATCCTTAGACATCAAGGAATCGTGAATTTAGCGCTGGAGGAAAGTGTTTGGGTTAAAAACTGCAGAGGGACACCAATAGACGAATATAGTAAGCAAATTCAAACGGATGTTGCATGCCGATCTTATGAGGAGATGAAGAGGCTTGCTCGATTAGAGTATCGTGGAGAGGTGCATCAAATCAGTCTCCGGACAGAAGACCACAACAACAACAGATGTTTGAAATCGCTATCGTTCCTTGACTAAATGAAACGAAATCTTGACACAACGTAGTATTGGAACACTTGCATGTTTTATACATCATTTTTTAAATGTATGTCGTACATGAATTTATATAAATTTTAAGATGGGTAAACACAAATAATCGCAAAATTAACATATATGTAACTCATGTATAATCTATTACAGAAATAAGTACCTAAATGTTTTCCTGTATTAGAACGCGACGTTGTATCATATTATGTTAGATAGTCTAAGAGAAATACTTTCTATGTGAGCTATGGTACAAACATAGGAGCATAAGGAAGATAATTTACTTTATTAGTATCGATGGGCAACAGACTGTTTTTACCAACCGATTGATCAATAGATTGTTTCTTTCGCTCAGCCGGTTTCTTCAGTGGAATGAAACAAAAATGTTAAAATGTGCCTTAACTTCGGAGTCATCAGTTCCTAACCTTACAAACTACTAATAAAACAACTTATACTAAAGACTACACAAACTTCCATGCCCGAGGGAGGATTCGAACTCCCGACGGGGAACGGCCTCGCCCAACGGAACATAGCGCCGCAATGCGCTCAGCCATTCCGCCGCGGCGCTAATGAAACAACCGACTGAAAGTAGTTTCTGCGGCCATATGAATTTTTTCACTCACTCTCAGTCTGTAATGGCTTGATGCTCAGTGATTACATTTTCCTTGCTCAGTTAAAAAGTTAGCGCATGTTTGTCATCAGCAGGTCTCAGAAGTTATCCCGCCAATTATGTTCCTCGTCTGTCCGCTAAATGACGCGCTGGAGTGTCCGAACGCTCTAAAGCGCCTCGCTGCGGAGCGCGCGGTTGCTCGCCGTCCGTGGTTCGAGTTCCTCCCTGGGATATGGATGCGGGTGTTGTCCTTAGGTTAGTGTAAGTAGTTCGTGACCTTAGGGACTGATGACAATAGCAGATAGGTCCAGTAGATTTACAAACATTTGAATATGTTTTATCCGTTCAATGATATTTGTTAATCTAGCACTTACAACACTTTCACTAGATTTTCTGTTTCTACAAAAGTCTAAATTAACTGAGTCTCCCAGTCAATACCGTTAAAATCTGCACGTAAAACTGTCCTATGACAGACATTTAAAGCTTCAATGTTTTGAAGTATCCCTTCAGATGTTCCGCCACTACTGGGGTTGAAGCAGAGCGTCTATAAAATGCCTGCTAGATATATTTGATCCACATTTAACATTGATCTCGAAGGAAATTATTCCACACTATTAGTACTAATCTCTTTCGATATTATAGTACTTTTACTGATGTTAATACGCTTTCACTTTCAGTGATCGTCGTACTTTTGCGAAGTACATTACAGTAAGTGTTTAGAATTTTATTTTGTTACAGATAGCGTTTTGGCTTTTGTATTATGTGAGCAGTGTGGTCGTTCATAAGAGAGAGCAATTCTTGGGCTTTCAGTTAATAGTTGCCATACTAACGTTTCCTCTTTGTCTAATTTTATGTGGAATAGGGTAAATAAGGGTGATATGGTGAACAAAAAATTTGAGCCGCGTAGAATACAAGACATTATTTAAACAAAACAAAACCACTCTCACAAAACAGATCATTAGCAAATTAACAGTACCACATCCTCTTTAAGATTTGTAAGACCATTTAGAGAACTAAAGTCTTGACAGAACTATCTTCTCCTTCTAGTGGTAATACAGAATTACCTATCTTAGGTAGCACTGTGTGGTCAATTCATTACTCCTGAAGATGTGTTCTTCCTACTAAGAGTGACTCAAAGTATCTTCATATGCCTTTACTTCCTTAGCGTTTTTCGAAATGTTCAAATGTTTGTAGAGCTTATGGGACTTGACTACGGGGTCATTAGTCCCTAAACTTACAAACTACTTAGAGAACTAGCTAATACTAAGGACGGCACAAATATTCATGTCCGAGGAGGGATTCGAACCCCCGACCGTAGTGGCCGTGCAGACCGTGACTGGCGCGTCGCAATTCCTTCGGCCACCGCGGCCGGCATCGTTTTTGTTCTGTCGTCTTCAAACTGGTTATATCGCCTGTCCCTTCCGGACAGCCGTTGGGTAAAGTATTTCTGTGGCACTTTGAAACTTAATTATATTGCCATGGTGTTATCCTGACGTTTATTGGGGATACTGTGTTAATATTCAAGGAACACAGCCGATCGATACTCAAGTTTAAGTACATGCGTGGTCTCAACAGTGAATAACCTGCTACTGAGTTAAAAATAAATAAATAAAGAAACAAAAAAATTACTCTCTCAAACGTAACTCTAACAATGATACGCGAATCTATTAGCCAACTAGATGTTTTTGGAATAAAAGTTTACAAATATCATAAAATCAAGACGCTGAAATGTCTATGATATATGACAAATTGAATATATTTAGCTTAATATTTTTATATTCTCAAACGTAACTTTAGAAGCAATATCAAAATATTAACTATACTGTTTTGGCGCCATCCGGATAGAAAGGTTTTAGACATCATCAAACATAGACGCTGAAACATCTGGGATGAATAACAATTTCTCGAAATTTGAAGGAATTTAGTAATTTTAGAATGCATTATGGAGAACAGCGATCTTAAAATAATTGTTAAAAGTAAAATAGTCCAGACCGCAGAATTGTTTTTATTTCATGATCGGTTGAAGTCGACGTGGACTATCTTCAGTGCGTAGCACTGCGAAGCAACATAGCGTTTCAGATGACGCATACAGTAGCATAAAACATGTTATAGAGATGCAACTAAAATAATAATAGAAATACGATAAATTATACCCCACCACCTGCCATCATGGGTATATTTTTTGCACTAGTATCATGGACAATTTTACTGAGAGAAACATGATTATTGTGGTCAATACAACATCTAGAGCTAGGGATCTATCCAGCAGCAAGGGTGTATCAAGGCCAAAGGAATTGCGAAAAGTTTTCAAATTCGAGTTCGACGAACTTAATTCTAAAAATGTTACTCCTGTGGACAATAACTCGGTAAATTCACACCAGTTCCTGAGATATATTGCTTAAAATAAATATGCAATAGCTACGCTAGACGCTGCTACTGTGTAAAAAGTTTCAGATAATAGCTGCCTTCAAATACTGAAAGCCTTGTGGTTCATGGAAAGAATGTTATTCAGTGTATACAACAATATTACAAGCGACGAGTAACGCGTCTTATTGTATGCACTGTTAAGGAGTTTAGCTTCTTCCATTATGTATAAAATGTACTCAGTTCTTTCACTTACTCCAAAATCATCGGTTAATGTGCAAGGGCATCCAAAACGCTCCTCAAACGTCCTAATGGCCTTCAATGAGATTCCTGTTGCACTCATAAACCGTTTTACTCATTGCCGGATTGGTAAAAACAAATGAGACGTAACGTTAGAATAAGCTTTAAATTCTACAAAACCACTGCGTTATTTGAATATAATAAATAATTCATTCTTTTACTTGTTTGTAGTAGATACATGTGTCCTGATAATGTAGTTTACTCTGCGGTGTTGCATTCTGGAAAAATATAGTGATATCTAATTTATTTACGAGAATGAGACAGTAAAAAAGTCGCAAACAGAAGTAGACTCGCCAGTACTACACGCTGTGTAGGGGTCTCCACCACTACGACACACCCGCCTTGTGGGTTGCAGTAGTTCAAGGGACCAAATAAAATTGCAGCTCTGCACGAAATGTTATTTGGTCCCTTAAACTACTGCAACTTATTTACTGACTCACCCTCGTTTAAATAAACGCAGCCCTTGTGTTCCTGCTCACAGAAGTAACACTGATTTAAAGCGCGCGTAGAAGATCGGCTTCACATTGAGAAACCAACTGTAGAAGAACCAACTTCTGACGTAGTTGGTAACAGAGTGGGGACCAGCCTGCTCGGACATCACTTTACAGACAGACTATACATAGTAGGTCAATAGGGTTGCAAATAGAATGTTATTAGTGTTAAGTTATGGGACGTTTTCTAACTTTTGTGAGACATCCTCCAGTTTGATAGCTATGTAATATATTAATTGTACCTTCTAGCACGACACAAAGTTGAATGACCATCTCATTCTTTATAGCCAGAGTTAAAGAACGAATCTTTCCTTGACAATGACTATCGTTTCCGTTACTTATCGTGTTTATATGTCAACTAGCTTAAAATACGGCGTTGTCTGGGTATTTAATTATTCCATACTTTTCACATACCGTCTCTCTCTCTCTCTCTCTCTCTCTCTCTCTCTCTCTCTCTCTCTCTATCTGCCTCTGTCCACTTCTCACTTTCTCTACATCTCTTCCTCCTCTTGGCCTATCACTCCTCCTACTCTTATGTTATATTTCGCGTCCTCAGTTTATCTTCTCCTCCCTCTACACCAAAAAAACAAAAACATAGAATCACATGTACCTGTCAACTGTGATATGTGATCTGTGATCCGTGAAATAGTGTCAAATATTATAGCGAAGTACCATTTTCAATGCAGCATACGGTGACTTTGGGATTATAAAGCCGTCACCATGAAAACATACATACCTGAGCCAACTTTCGGTGCACTTGGTTAAACGCTGTCAGACTGATGTAAGTTACCTCTGCTATGCGCGGTACGAAATATTATGTTAACGGTGATCTTCATCTTGTTTTGATAAGTGTCCAAAATTTGTTCAAGCCAGAAAAGAATGTTGAGTTTCTCCAAGTCCATAAGTCAAGTTCCCTCCGCTCTCCATCATACGAAATTTTGGAGGAATTATAAACAAACGAACACTCCTTCACTCCTATATAGAAGAAAGATAGAGAACTTGTCGTTGCCCGGGCATTTATTTACTATTATCTTCCGTTCGCACAACTCCAATAACTTCCTCTTTTTATTCACCTCCTCTACTTTCCTCTCTATGACCACCTGCTCCTGTATTTCATCTCTCTTCTCTATCTCCTCCCCCTTCGTTCCCTGGTATCCTCTTTCACCTCTTGCTTGTCCTCCTCCTTCTACTTTATCAGGTCGTCTCCTCCTATTCCATCCCGTAGTTCATCTGTTCCTCCATATCTCCTGCCCCCCCCCCCCCACCCAATCCCTCTCACTGAAACACCATGTATGTCCATCAGGTTTCATGATTATCGTTGAAACGATACGGTTGTCTCTTATAACGTACTCTCCGCCTTGCACCGCATCTTATGTGGACAGTGATGTTCCACTTTTTCTTCGAAGCAGAAGTGTGCAAAATTTTTTTCAAAATCGGAATGAAACGTTAAATTAGCCTCAATGGCTGTAAATAAGTATCCTCTAGAATGCACAAGACTCGGCTGATGTCGAATGTAAGGCTTACAAAATTCCATAAAGGGCGGCACAAACTGTAGATTTGCATGCAATAGAAATAGACAAACACACGGTCATATTATTCATTGGAAGTAGATAAAGCGTGTTAGCTCTCTCGTATGCACTGGGCAGATACTTAAATCAGTGTTCATTTTTAAATTTTCCTTTGAACATGTTTATTTTTAGAGTCGCGATAAATTTTGCGCATACATACGATATTTTCTATTCAAATGAAGTACACGTCTCATTTGGCATTAAAATATAACTAAATTTCCATTCTGTGGCGGATGGTAAATCTCCAACACTGCTTTTGTAGAATAATTATATGTAAATAATCCGCTTTATGAAATATTCCGAATTGCTTGGTAAGTGTTCGCCCGACATTATTTCTACTAAATTCAGAAAGAAATTTTACGGTTGAATACTATGGATAAATAATACAGTGAAAAGATGTTTTCACAAGTTAACAATGTTGGGAATAAGAAGTAAGCCGTTTTGTCACTAAATACCTAATGAAGTGAAATATACTTTACTGCGAAATTGCTCTTGCAATAATCCAGATGTATTGCTACTGTAAATCACATTGAAAATGTGACAGAGGCTGATTTAGCTTTCTATACAATAATTTAAATTGATATTCTAATTTATTCTTGAATTACTTTGCATTTTAGTCATCTTACTAATGGAACTATGAAACAGTTTCGTACTTTGAGAATGCTTAATATAGCCTACCTCAATAGACTGAATACCTGAATGTCGTTTATCTGTATTGACGAATATCCTGAACCACAGTACTGAGATCCCTTGCAAAAGTTCCAGATTAGAGTCCCGGTTCCGGCACACAATTTTAACCTGGCAGGAAGTTTCATATCAGCGCACTTTCCACTGCAGTGTGAAAGTTTCATTCTGGATTTAAGATGCTGTCTAAAACATAAATCGAACGTTACTAAGAATAATATTAAATGTAATAAATTACCGTTGAAGATCGCGCGGCCTCGGTGTTGGAGGTTCGAATCCTCCCTCAGGCATGGATGTTTGTGTTGTCTATAGTATTAGTTCATAAGTAGTTTGTAAGTTTAGGGACTGATGACCCAGCAGTTAAGTCCCATAAGCTTTACAAACATTTGAACATTTTTAATAAGATACATATATAAATGTAATGCGCTTTGCTGGGTTCATGTTTTGTGTTTCTGTGGTTGAATCTATGTTCTGACACAAGAATATTACTACCTCAACGAAAAGCAGAATAAGAGAGTAAAACCAAGTTTATCGAAAGAATACGGAAATAACCTGGTACGTCTTTTAAGATAGCGTGGTGCATTGCTGCCCATTTGCTTCTTTAATTGTTACTGATAAACACTACGTATCAATAATTGTAAATATAAGTCTTATAATGTTTTTAAATCTAGCGGAATAAACTGTGTGGTCATCAGTCCGTAGCTTACAATCTACTTAAACTAAGGTAAACTAACCTAAGTACAACACACTCACACACCCATGCTCCATGGAGAACTCGAACCTCTGACGGCGAGCAACCGCGCGCTCCGCAGCACCTTAGAGCGCTCGGTTACTTCACCGCGGCCCGTCATAGCTATATTGTAGTTTACTGGCAATATGCCTTACCGCCCTCCCCCCCCCCCCCCAACAGGGCCCTTCTTATTGTCTATTGGAAGTAATCAGTTTTTAATGACTAATTAGTTGCTTTTGCCACTCGTAACTTCGTAACTGAAAATCTTTTCAAACATCACGATGTTTCGTATTAACTTTTTTAAAAACTAATTTTAGTTTCACTTTCAAGACAGCCAATTGAAAAATAACGCAAATGGTTGGGAAAGATTGTTTTGAGAGCAATACCAACAATTTTAAGCGATATATTCTTTTCTTATTCATAAATCTTTTATTGCATCTTAGTTTATCATGGTTGTACTTCCATAGCTTGTGCAATGAAACTGCATTTTGTATCAGTTTTGAATAGTATTCCATAACAAAGGCAAATTTATGACATCACATTCAAAAACGTAGAGTTATCACGAAACTATGAAAGTGCATCTGGCATTCAATGAAACTGAGTTGTCCAATGCGAAAACGTTGCTGTTATACCTAGGTATATATATATATATATATATATATATATATAATGCCTTTTACTTCAAAATCATTCTGCACCAATCTAAGTACTTTCTTCTTGGTCTACCTCGACTCCTCTTACCCTCCACTGACGAGCTCATGAGTCTCTTAGGTAACCTTGCTTCTTCCATGCGTGTAACATGACCCCACAATCTCAGGCTGTTCGCTCTAACTGCTTCATCTATGGTGTTCATTCCCAGCTTTTCTTTGATTTCCTCATTACGGACACCCTCCTGCCATTGTTTCCATCTATTGGTACCTGCAATCATTCTTGCTACTTTCATATCTGTAACCTCTATAGACCTCTATAAGATAACCTGTATCCACCCAACTTTCACTCCCATACAACAAAGTTGGTCTAAAGATAGAGCGGTGCACTGCTAACTTAGTATTGGTACTTACTTCCTTCTTGCAGAAGAGAGTAGATCTTAGCTGAGCACTCACTGCACTAGCTTTGCTGCACCTCGATTCCAGTTCTTTCGCTATGTTGCCATCCTGTGAGAAAATACATCCCAGGTACTTGAAACTGTCTACCTGTTCTAACTTTGTTCCTCCTATTTGGCACTCAATCTGTTTGAATCTCTTTCCCACAGACATTACTTTCGTTTTGGAGATGCTAATCTTCATATCATAATCCTTGCACCTTTGATCGAGCTCTGCAATATTAGTTTGCAACCTATCAATCGAATCGGCCATTAAAACTAAGTCATCCGCATATGAGAGACTGCTTATTTTGTTTTGACCTATTTTAATTCCGCCCTGCCGACTGTTTTCAACATATGATCCATAAATAGTATGAACAACAGTGGTGACAGGTTACAGCCTTGTCTTACCCCTTAAACTACCCTGAACCATGAGCTTAATTTGCCATCTACTCTAACTGCTGCCTGACAGTCTACGTAAAGCCCTTTAATTTCCTGCAGAAGTTTGCCTCCTATACCATAATCTTGAATAACTGACAGTAGTTTCCTCCTAGGAACACGGTCATAAGTCTTTTCCAGATCTTTGAAACATAGATACAATTCCCTGTTCCACTCATAGCACTTTTCCATTACCTGCCGTAAGCTAAAGATCTGGTCCTAAGAGGCCTAAACCGACACTGATTTTCATCTAACTTGTCCCCAATTGATACTCGCACTCTCCTTTCAACATTACCTGAGAATATTTTGCCTACAACGCTAATTAAAGAGATACCTCGATAGTTGTTGCAATTTTTTCTATTTCCATGTTTGAAAATTAGCGTGATTACCGCTTTCGTGTATTAATTTATTGGGACCAAATTAATTTTTAAACCAAATCTTTGTTTACCTCTTGATATATGTATTAGAGGTGAAGCAAGTAATATTGCAAAACAATAAAAGCAGAGAACTTCGTCTTTTGAGAAGCTCCGCTGTCGCCGCTTGCCACAAAAATGGCGGTAAAGCTGCTGCTACAGCAGAAGTTGATGCTCTTGGATGGACTGCAACGTCACGAGAAACTGTGAGCTACATTCCAATCCTCGCGACGGGTGCAATTGCTTATGAAATAGCTATAGTTGAGCCTAATAGTCGTCTCCATGGAAATGCGGGACACGTGACACCAGGTCAATCCACAGCGATAATATTATGCCTTTCATCTTTATAATTAATGTAATAGCTCTGTGGTCTGATGTGGCTTCATGATTGGAATTTAGAAAGGCATGTTTATGGTGGCATTGTTTGACATTTTTAAATGCCTGTTTGACGGAACTAACGTAAGGAGTATTTCTTATCAAGTGATTGTAGAAGTACTTACTAGAATATTAAAAGAAACCAGATACTGACTGACTCATTTATCACCCTGAACCGTATCCCAGTTTCCAACAATTTTAATCGTAAATATGGCAATACGATAAACACAGTGAATTAATTACTGAAATTTCGGACTTAGAGAAAAGCAGGCTATGACTTTAATTAAGTTGGAAGAAGTGGTACATTTGCGTTTAGGAGCAATAGCTTGCCTCAGGTAAATGAGTAACACACCGCTTTCATTGCCAATAAATAGAGTAACCATAAGTCACCTGACTTAAAAGTTCCAGAGCGCGCTAAACAGGAGCAACAATAAGATGGCTAACGGTCGATCTAGGTTTTATCTCTAGAAATGGCACATATACTAAGGTTTTCAATTTAGAAGGCAGTACAAGAATATACGAACCAAATTTACTTTCTCATAGAATCTGTAGTGATGTGAGACACACAAAAGCAAAAATATGGGCTATCCTTTCCTCTGTAATAACGCTGTGGATTGAATTTATGACATTAAAAATTATGGACGTGTGTATCTGTTAGTAAAGGGATACAGTTCTTCTAAAGAAACAGGCACTGTGGTTTCGCTATTAGACATGTTTGCAGTTTGTTGTTGTCAGAACTACCCACTGAGGAGAACTAAGCGAGATCGTCTGTTGACTTACGCCCCCTGAGTACTGGCGTTCGTGACGTCAGCTTCCCCCACCACCGCAGCTCCAAGTTGGGGCAGTGAGCGCTACTGTGTGCTTCTGCTCGCGGAGCAACCTGTTGGAACAGCCTGCAGTAAACTATTTCCACTCTTTAAAGTGACACGTTGTTACCACCGCTTACCGCTAATTGCTGCTTCGTCTCTGCCATATGCTTCTATTTTTATATCAACTACTGTAGGTAACACAGTTCACTATAGTACAGAATACCATACTACATTCGTCAGTTGGTAACACGAAACCTTTCTATGTGGGCATTAGAGAACAGGCGAAGTCACTCAACCATCTACATCTACATGGTATACTCTGCAAATCACATGTAAGTGCCTGGCAGAGGGTTCATCGAACCGCCATTGTACTATTTATCTCCCATTACATTCTCGAATAGCGCGCGGGAAGAAAGAACACCTGAATCTCTCCGTTTGATTTCTCGTTTTTTATTCTGATGATCATCATTCTGATGGGAGTCAACAATATATTTTCGCATTCCGAGGAGAATGTTGGGGACTGGAGTTTCGTAAGTAGCCCACGCCCCAGCGAAAAGCGCCGTTGTTGTAATGATTCCCATCCAAGATTCCGTATCATTTCCGTACCGCTGTCTCCCCTGTATCGTGACAATACGAAACAAGCTGCCCTTCGTTGGACTATTTCGATGTTCTCCGTCAAACCCACCTGATAAGGATCCCATACTGGACAGTAATACTCCAAAAATGGACGGACAAGGGTAGTGTATTCAGTTTCTTTTGTAGTTCTGTTGGTACTTTAAAGGGCTCTGCCAATAAAACGCAGTATCTGGTTCCCCTTTCCCACGACATTATCTACGTGTTCTTTCCAGTTTACGTCTGAAGTAATAGTAATTCCTAGGTATTTTGTGATGTTTACGGCCTTCATATTCGATTGATTTATCTTGTAAACAAAGTTTAACGGATTCTTTTCGTACTCATGTGGACGACTTCACACTTCACATTATTTAGAGTCAATTGCCAATTTTACTCAGATCGTACTGCATTTGGTTTTGATCTTCAGATGATTTTACTAGAAGGTAAATGACGGTGTCATCTGCAAACAACCTACGAGAACTACTGAGATTTTCTCCTAAATCGTTTATGTATATAAGGAACAGCGGAGGACCAATACCACTACCTTTATGAACGCTCGACATCACCTCTGTTTTAGTCGATGCCTTACCATTAATTACTACGAACTGTGTCCTCTCTGAGAGGAAATCCCCTATCCAATCGCAAATTTGGGGCGATATACCATAACCACGCAATTTGATTATAAGCCGTTTGTGAGGTACGGTGTCAAAAGCCTTCTGGAAATCAAGAAATACGGAATTGATTTGCGATTCCTTGTCGATAGCACCCATCACGTCGTGTGAATAAAGAGCTAGTTGTGTTTCGCATAAACGATATTTTCTAAATCCGTGTTGACCTTGGGTCAATAGATCATTCTGTTCGAGGTAATTCATAATATTTGAATATATATTCCAAAATCCTGATGCAAATTGACGTCAATGAAATAGGCCTGTAGTTTAGTGGGTCACTCCTACTGCCTCTCTTAAATATAGGTGTGACCTGTGCAACTTTCCAATCTTTTGGTACAGTTCCGTCGTACATGATGGACGTACGGACACTGAATAAGTATTCGTTGGATTGCTCTTTGCGATTCGACCTATAACAAGGATTTGTGTGTCGTCAAGGTAGGCAGACCACCGCATATGGTGACGATGATATCTGACCCCACAAGTAAGGTGGCATGTTGCTCGAGATGCATGGTTGGCAGTTGAATGATATGCAGGTGAAATGGCACTAAATCTACAGTGCATGCCAGCTGGAGACAGTCTACACTGCAAATATCTTGACCCTAAAATTTTGGCCGATCAGTTGTAACAGATGAGGGTTTTAGTGAAAAGAAAAAAGTTTCAGGTCCTTCATGGGACAAGAGCTGGAAGAAAGGACAACTATGACTGTCTCTGTCGCGGCACTTATAATGGTACTGACATTGCATTCAAATATTATTCTTTGTATCTAATTATTAATTTTTAATTCATTTTCAACTGTTTGGCGGATCTTATTTTGTGGCAGTAATCTAGAGCTATTCCTGTTTTTTGCCACCAGTAATGCCTTGAAATCATATAATGTTGGACAACTGAAAGTCGTGTTGTGCTCCATTTGTGAGTAAAACATCGTATACTCATTTGGATTATTACACAAAGTGTGTCTAGACAGACATTTAATGGAAACAAAACTGGTTTGATAAAATTTGGGTGATTACAAAGCTTCTATGGTAAGTCCTAATCTTGAGATTGGAGAAATACAACCGAAATAGTCGTGTTTGTCAAAAATATATTGGATTCACGTCAGATTATAGTATACAAATGTGTGAATGTTAATTAAATAGATTTTGTTAACGTTGTACTTTTACAGCTTTGAGAAGACATGATAATTTATTTTCTGAATGGAATGTGGGGCAACATGCTACACGAAACAACATGCCAGCCGTTCGTTAACTCAGAAATTCAACTCCGAGTGTTTGAAACATTTTCATGATCTTTAACCACGTTATCTGATATCGTATTAAAATCTTTTCTTTGATGGGAACTGTTACTCATCAAAATCCTGTCAGTTAATTGCACTACAGCGTGTATATTATGATTTCAAATCCAATTGCATGACGGAAACAACTATATATGTTACAAGACATAATTACGTAAAACCACAAAACTGTACACAATAATGGATCTGAAGTTCAATCAACTCTAATTTTGGCTGGCTGCTTATGAACACTGAAACGTTCGTTTTTTCACACAGCTGATTCCTCTCAAAATCTACCACTATTGTGACTTTCATTAACACACCGTAAGTTATTCTCAATTATCGTGATTACCATTTGAAATACAACAATATCACGCACGTATCAAACACTGTAATATTGTGAAATCAGGCATAAAACGCATATAACTGGTAAATGAATACAACCTACGATTTGTAATCTTATTGTGATTATTATTTAGATCCTCTCCTACATGCACATCTGACAACGTCGCAAAAAGGAAAAAAATGTTTGTAAATCTATCGGACCAAACTTCGTGGTCATCGGTGCGTAGCTTACAAACTACTTAAACTAACGTAAACTAACCTAAGGACAACACACACACACACACACACACACACATATATATATATATATATATATATATATATATATATATATATATATATATATAGTGTTGCCATTTGCAAAGTTGTTGCAGTGTTTATCATTATTTACGTAATGTTGCATGATCATTTGGACATTTAAACAATCCAGTGGTTTCTTCTGCCTTGTGGTCATCCGTGCTTTCTCTCACTCATGAACGGTTTGCGTTAGCAGAGCTGCAAGGGACAGTATTGTTTTTTCTCGGTTAATTTCATTCTGTGACTAGTATGCCCGGTGTTATACCACTTGCTCACTTGTTTTTAGCAGCGTTGCTGCATGACGTCACAAACTGCTGGAACTACACGTACACACGCTACGTAAGGAGGAAGAAGCTTTCAAAAATTTTCAAATGTTTGTATAGCTTATGGGACTAACTTACGGGGACATCAGTCCTTACGAACTAGGACGGCACAAATATCCATGTCCGAGGGGGGATTCGAACCCCCGACCGTAGTGGCCGTGTAGACCGTGAATGGAGCGCCTCAGTCCCCTCGGCCACCGCGGCCGGCAGAAGCTTTCAACTAACATTCCTCTTTCCCTTCTACAATCATCCTTGTTTCTGTGCAAGAGCTATGTTTTCGTTATCACTTTCAGCTTCTGGGGTGTTTCAAGAGAGTCCGAGAGGCGCTACGTGCCTCATCATTGGGACTTCACGATTTAAAGTAACTGCTCTTCGTGCATACATCAAGATATATTCTGTATGTATTATAATCTGCCATGATGTAATTTTATGTCTTCAGTCCGCAGACTGGTTTGATGCAGCTCTCCACGCTATCCTGTCCTGTGCAAGTCTCTTCATCTGAGAATACGTTCGGCAACCTACATCCTTTGGAATATGCTTACTATATTCGTCCCTCGGTCTTCCTCTACGATTTTTACCCCACACGCTTCCTTCTGATACTATGTTAACAATTTCTCGATATCTCAGACTGTGTCCAACCAATATATCCCTTCTCTCAGTCAGAATATGCCTGAAACTCCTTTTTTCCCCGATTCGGTTAAGCACCTCCTCATTAGTTACGTGATCTATCCATCTAATTTTCATCATTCGTATGCAGCACCACATTTCAAAAGCTTCTATCATCTTTTTATCTGAACTCCTTATCGTCCATGTTTCACTCACATACACTTCAGACAAATTCTTTCAGAAGGGACTTCCTAACATTTACATTAATATTGGATGTTACCAAGTTTCGCTTCTTTTGAAACTTTTTTCTTCCCATTGCCATTCTGCATTTTATATCCTCTGTACTGCGACCATCATTTGTTATTTTACTGCCCAAGTAACAAAACTCATCTACCTCGTTTATTGGTTCGTTTCCCAATCTAATTCCTTCAGCATCACCTGATTTTCTTACACTGCACTCCATTACTTTAGTTTTGCTCTTGTTAATGTTCATCTTATATGTACCTTTCAGCACACTGTCCATTCCGTTCAATTGCTCTTCCAGGTCCGTTGCTGTATCTGACAGAATTACTATGTCGTCGGCAAAACACAATGTTTTTAATTCTTCCCCCTGAACTTTAATTCCTTCACCAAATTTCTCCTTGCTTTCCTTTATAGCTTGTTCAATGTACAAATTGAATAACATGGGAGAAAGGCTACAACCCTGTCTTACTCCCTCCCCAACCATTGCATCCCTTTCATGCCCTTCAACTCTGACAACCGCTGTCTGGTTTTTGTACAAGTTGTAAATAACCTTACGCTCCCTATATTTTACTCCTGCTTGCTTCAGAACTTGAAAGAGTTTATTCCAATCAACATTGTCAAAAGACTTCTCCAGATCTACAAAAGCTAGAAATGTAGGTTTGCCTTTTCTTAATCTATCTTCTAGGATAAGCCGTAAAGTGAGTATTGCCTCCCGAGTTCCTACATTTCTCCTGAACCCAATCTGATCTTCCCCGAGGTCGGCTTCTACCAGTTTTTCCGTCCTTCTGTATATAATTCGTGTTAATATTTTGCAACCATGACTTATTAAACTGATGGTTCTGTAGTTTTCACACCTGTCTGCACCTGCTTTCTTTGTAATGGGGGTTATAACAATTTTCTTAAAGTCTGAGGGTACTTCGCCTGTCTCATACATCTTACACACCAGATGAAACAGGTTTGTCATGGCTGGTTCTCCCAGAGACTTCAGTAGCTCTGAGGGAATATCATCTACTCCAGGGGCCTTGTTTCGACTTACGTGTTTTAGGGCTCTGTCAAATTCTTCTCTCAGGATAGAATCTCCAATTTCATCTTCATCTACATCCTCTTCGCTTCCTACAATATTGTCTCGAAGTTCATTTCCTTTGTAGAGCCCCTCTATATACTCTTTCCACCTTTCAGCTTTCCCTTCTTTGCTGAGAACTGGTTTTCCATCCGTGTCCTTGATATTCATAGAGCTGTTTTTCTTATCTCCAAATGTTTCTTTTATTTTCCTGTAGGCTGTATCTATTTTTCCCCTATTTATACATTTTTTTTACATCCTTGCATTTGGCTTCTAGCCACTCCTGCTTAGCCATTTTGCACTTCCTGTCAATCTCATTTCTTAGTCGTCTGTACTCCATTTTGCCTGTTTCATTTACTGCATTTTTATATTTTCTCCTTTCATCGATTAAATTTAGAATCTCCTGTGATATCCAAGGATTTTTTGTAGGTCTTGCCTTCCTATTTTGTCCTCTGCTACCTTCATTATTTCATCTCTCAATTTTACCCATTTCCCTCTACTGTTTTATTTTCCCTTGTTTCTGTCAATTGTTGCCTAAAGCTCTATCTGAAATTCTTAAAAACCTCAGGTTCCTTCAATTTATCCAGGTCCCATCTCCTTATTTTCCTACCTTTTTGTAGTTTCTTCAGTTTCAGCCTACAGTTCATAACCAACAAGTTATGGTCAGAGTCTAAATCTGCCCCTGGGTGTGTCTTACACTGTAAAACCTGGTTCCGAAATCTATGTCTTACCATTATAAAATCTCCCGGTGTCTCCTGGTCTCTTCCACGTATACAAACTTCTTTTGTGATTCTTGAACCAGGTGTTTGTTATAACTAAATTATGTTCTGTGCAAAATTATACCAGGCGGATTCCTCTTTCATTCCTTTTGCCCAGACCATATTCACCTACTATCTTCCCTTCCCTTCCTTGTCCTACTACCGAATTCTAGTCTCCCATAACATTTAAGTTTTCCTCTTCCTTAATTTTCTGAATAATTTCCTTTAGCTCCTCATATATTTCTTCGATTTCCTCATCATCGGCAGAGCTAGTTGGCATATAAACCTGTACTACTGTAGTCGGTGTTGGCTTCGTATCTATCTTGATAATGATAATGCGATCACTGTACTGGTCATAGTAGTTTACCCGCATTTCTATTTTCTTATTCATGATCAATCCTACACCTGTGATACCCCCAATTGATTTTGTATTTATAATCCTGTACTCACCTGACCAAAAATCCTGTTCATCTTGCCACCGAACTTCACTAATCCCCACTATATCTAACTTCAACCTATCTACTTCCCTTTTTAAATTTTCCAATTTTCCTACTCTATTAAGGGATCTAACATTCCACGCTACGACCCGTAGAACGCCGGTATTGTCTTTCCTGATGATCACATCCTCCTGAGTAGTCCCCGCCCGGAGATCCGAATGGGGGACTATTTTACCTCCGGAATATTTTACCCGAGAGGATGCCATCATCATATGTTCATACAGTAGAGCTGCATGTCCTCGGGAAAGGTAACGGCTGTAGTTTCCCTTTGCTTTCAGCCGTTCGCAGTAGCTCTGTGGCAAAGCCACATTAGCTGATGTTACAAGGCCAGCTCAGTCAATCATCCAGACTGTTGTCCCTGTAACTACTGAAAAGGCTGCTGCCCCTCTTCAGGAACCACACGTTTGTCTGGCCTCTTCACAGATACCCCTCCGCTGTGGTTGCACCTACGGTACGGCTATCTGTATCGTTGAGGCAGGCGAGCCACCCCACATCGGCAATGTCTGTGGTTCATGGGAGTGTTTTTTTTTTTGTTTTTTTTTTTTTGGATACCGCAATATTTTACTATCGTGGAATTAACAACTGGAGCCAAAATGCGTGTACCTTTCAGAAATGTTTGTCCTTTCGTGTTAAGGTGTTCATGCAATTCTTCAGTCAATCATTTCTTTGAAAAACTAAAATATTCTAAACTTATAGTGTTACTCATCTCGCTTTTCAACTTTCCGCTGATGTACTAATCACGCCGCGGTGGAGTAGCCGAGCGGTCTAAAGCGTCTCGCTGCGGAGCGTGCGGATGCTCGCCGTGGAGGTTCGAGTCCTCCCTGGGGCATCGATGTGTGTGTTTGTCTTTAGGTTAGTTTACCTAGGTTAAAGTAGTTTGTAAGCTACGGACTGATGACCACGCAGTTTGGTCCGATAGATTTACAAACATTTGAACATTTTTGTACTAATCACTATTACTATCCACATGAATACAGACCTGAGTAGTGTATAAATCCTGTCTATATTTTCCATACATGTTGCCACGTTTAAATGGACTATCGCTTATGTATAAGGGGATAATTGCATATGAGCGTCCGCACACTTATATTTTTTTGTTAATGCCTACGGTGACTGACGTATTACTGCTCCTAGTGCGCCACAGGTATGCCTCGATCCTAATACATGACCAGAATATTTCCATGAAGCAATGATCCATTTAGATGTCTTCCAAGAGTTATATTGCGAAGATTATGGAAGTTTTTTCTCAGTCAGTCAACGGGGCCAACTGTGTGTTGCACATTCCGCTAATATTCATCGTTACAAAGAATACGTGTATTCTCGTGGCAGACAATATATTAATAACGTAGCTGCTCTCATTATCTTCGGATAAATCCACTTTTTCCTTTCTTTCCACATAAGTGTCAAGATTACCTTGCCTGCATCTTCAGACGTGAATATTTGGTAAGTTTTAGTCTTACTGTCTCCTACGATTTGCCCGTTCATCAAATGAAAGTGGTTTCCCGGCGAATGCTAATGATTGTACATTGATATCTTTCTTTTCGCAGAGTAGTAAGAGTACAATAACCTATCGAAATACGTCTCCCAGAAGAAATAATTGCGTTCGTATCACTAAAACGATGAAACGAAATATTCAAATTCAGAAAATTTTCAGAGCGCTGTATGGGCCTTCTATAACAAAGTGTAATAAAAGCGTTGGAGTGCGGCTAGATAGGGCATGATGTGAAGAGGAGGCGAAAAGAAATCTAACGGTTTTCTAGCCTTCGACCCAGGGCTTTGGTAAGGCGGAGTTAGAGAACCATGTAAATACTGTACATGGCACAAGGTTGGGGTGATTCTCTACGTTGTTTATGTGTTGAGGTATGAAAGAGCGAAGTTATAAAGTAGCTTTCTATCTAACCCGCGTAATCCACCGGTAATGAAACTGTTACATGCATTCTATAGATTCTCACAAATATAACAGGAAATGCTGCAGATTGAATAAAAACAACTGCATGCAATGCAGCTTTGAACACTTGAACTAAATTTATTATTTTTTTATTTTTATTTATTTATATATTTTTACGTAATAAATATATACATAAACATAAAAATGCTGTAGAGATTACTTATATATGCGGTCAAATCCATTACGTTTTATTCTAGATTAATAGTTAATTGAATCGCACAAAAATTAACAGAATGGACATGGAATTATCTTTTTCATAACACTGAAATATCTGTATTTACGGCACGTAACTATTGGAAATTCGTACGAAATTAACCATTACTGTTGTTTTGCGTTCTAAAAACTTGAATTTGGCGTGTAGCTGATAAAAATTGATTTGCTGTCATTACATTATACTGAAGCGGAAGAAATAAAAATAATTGTTGTACGATCTAATGACTAAGAAGAGGACCTCACTGTGAGGATCGACGTTTTGAAACCATTTGTTGTGTAAATTCGCCATTCACCCTAGTGAGCTCTTGTTTATGAAGAACCCACGAAAAAGGATTAGGAATTATGAACAAATTTCTAGAACCTTAAATCAAAGAAGACAGTCTAATAGATGTCGTAATGCTTATTCACGAGTTAGCACCGAAAACTATTTAATATAGAACCAAATATTGAAATCTCATTTCCATATCTTTACAGAACGGAGCTTTCAATCTGTTAAGTGATTTAAACGTTTTGTATTTATAACAATAATGAAACTGAAGAAATTAAATCAAAGTTATCATATAAATGTAATTAAAATACTACATAACGACTCCAAATAAATAACGAATGAAAGTAACATAATATGTGAACAAATGACAGAAAGGTTTATACAACGTCTATAATTATGTGGAAAAAGTATTATAATGAAAAACACATAAAGTACAATCGCTCTTTGTCCAGAACACCTGGTACGTCACTATGCTACCAACGTTACCAAACAGAAACATTCGTCTCCTTTTACATTTTCAAACTGAACCCTAAATCCGTCAATAATTTCTAGAAAATGGTTCGTTTACCCGTGAACTTTATACATGTATCCTCCTTCAGCTAATTATAATATTTTCGAGGGGTGGGTATCTCTCATTTAACACCATAACACTCTTAGGCCTATCTTTTGAGTGACCACTTCTCCAAATCGTCGATCACTATTTTTATTCCACAGTCTCTTCTTCCTTGCCGTCACAGTTTTCTTTATATCGTCCACAACATTTTTGGTTCTGTTTGAAAATATGTGAGAGCAAACTACATTGGTCGTCAGTCTCTTGGCCTACAAACTACTTAAACTAACCTAAGGACAACACACATACAACCAAGCCCGTTGGAGGATTCGAACCTCCGTCCGCGATTGAATCGTGAACTTTTAATACTTCTGTGTAGCTACTCTACTGTTTGCTCCTTCTACCCTTATCTATGGCCGAAGCTGAAAATGCACTCTGAATTCATTGGTTATTGAAAAGTAAATCCGTCTAGATGAAACTGTCGTTACACAAGTTCGTAAGAATCACCAATTTTGTTTGTTTAGATTACATGTTTGGTACACTAATAAAGGACAAATATACGCGAGTAATTCTAATGCTGATGATACTGAGATACCATTCATCAGTATGAAAGTTATGTTAGTAATTGAGAGATTACATTTTCTCGTATATAAAACGTTGAGGATTGCCCCCTTCAAAGCCCAACTAGGAAAGGTCATCACTAAATGACAAAGAAAAGACGCAATTGGATCTTCTATTTCTTACTTGTTGTGACAGGACAACAGGTTTTACTTTTACGGTTTATTTTCGTTAAAAGAATTACAACCAGCTAGCTTTTTGGATGTTTTTTATTTAATCCAGAACTAGTTTTCGAGCCACTGCAGGCTCATCTTCAGTGGATACTTTACAGGAACATTCCGCTAAGTGTAGGATATCCATATGTAGCCTTTTATTAGCAACATCTAGTACTGAAAGATGGGCACTAATATCACCAGTTTGGTGTTCGTAGTGAGCTATGTGTGATGTACAAATGGATTTGCTTAAGTTTTTTAGTCTAAGAGTATCCTTATGTTCCTCGTAACGGTTTGAAAAGATCTTCCTGTTTGTCCAAAAATGTTCAAATGTTTGTAAATCTATCGGACCAAACAGCGTGGTCATCAGTCCGTAGCTTACAAACTACTTAAACCTTGGTAAACTAACCTAAGGACAAACACACACACACATGCCCCCGGGAGGACTCTAACCTCCACGGCGAGCAACCGCGCGCTCCGCAGCGAGACGCTTTAGACCGCTCGGCCCTGTTTGTCCAACATAAAACCAAGAGCAGGAGCATTTCAGTTTATATATGCCTGATTTTGGCGCAAATCACTAGTGGGTTTGTTGTTATGGATAATTTTATTTTGTAATTTATTATCTGTGTAGAAGAAGATTTTTATGTTATATGGCCTAAAAAGGTTTGCAAGTTTATATGACACTTTGCCGAGGTATGGAATGTAACTAGATACTAGAAAAATTCGATATAATGTGTAAAATATAATTTAATCCGTTACATACTCTTTATACATTCACAATGTCTCAAAGCAAAGAACATTAATTACTCAAGCCCGACATCTATCACAGTCATCCTCTTTGCACCACATTCAGTGTTTATATTTTATATTTTGTAAATGTGTAACGCTAAGTGTAGCAAAAATGCTCTGATGTGTTAAAAAACGTCAGTGCCCAATGCATAACCTGGTTTCACGTACACGTACAATAAGAACACAGTAAGTACATTAAATTACAATACGTTTAATTCCGCTTATTCTGTTCTCGCTTACTAAAGTTTAGAACCGACATGACAGCATAACCTACACATAGCGGAAATGTTCCTGTAAAGTATCCACTGAAGATGAGCCTGCAGTGGCTCTAAAACTAGTTCTGGATTAAATTTAAAGAAAATCGAAAAAGGCAGCTGGTTGCAATTCTTTTAACGAAAATAAACCGTCAATTTACGCTACAGCTGCAGTTCGTGTCCAACATGAATATATATGTATAAAAAAAAAAAAAAAAAAAAAAAAAAAAAAAAAAAAAAAAAAAAAAAAAAAGAAAGGAGTATACTCTGTTTTGTAGTATTGGAAGCGACACAATTCAGAAGTATTTCAGACATGATTTATTTTGAATAATTTTAAATGTGTGCACAGATTATGTAAGTCTAATCAACAAAAATATCATTATTATAAAACGATGGACATCCGAAAGCCATCGTGCGGAAATGTAACAAGGTAGAGGAACACTCAGACGAATTCTTAAGTAATAAACAATGAAAGGCATTAGTAAGTTCACACGTGTAACATCAAGATAGCAAAAACGAATCGGAAATTTCTTCCCTGGGACGTTAATGAACATGTATAACAACAAGTGTTCGAAACATCTTACGCTTTATATTCTTTACCACTAATGGAATGACTTTCATGATAGTCATAAAACCGATTCCTAAAAGTGATGATGATGTAACTTCAGGCACTTATTCCATGCTTGGTGAACTGGAAGTGGAAGCACTAGATCTACTAATCTAAAAGGAGGAGGAGGACTTGATCAAGCTTAAATTACTTGCGAATTGTACCTTAATACTCATCTTTAAAACTTTCGCGAGTTAAGTATCAGCAATAGAAGTAGACAATGGAAGGCTGCGTTTGGTGGCAAAAATTCTAAGGCGGTCGTGGTCTCAGAAGGTCTCCATTGCAGTGTTTCCAGCAGTGACAGTCATCTTGTCAAAGACGCCACGGCGGCAGTTGTTTTTGAACTTTAGATTGAGAACCTCAGCTCCTTCTCCGTGCTCCACGGACTCCGCAACCTTTCCAGCAAACTGCAAGCACGCCGCCGTGTTACGGAGTTCGCCTCTGTGATGGACGCCTCCGGTGGAGCGAGTTAAACTTAATCGGACGGCAACATCTCGGTCTGCCGGTGTGCAGACTTCGCAAGCGAGTTCTTAACTTTGACTCCCCCATCTGAAGGGATACCAAACAGGAACAAAATGCAATCTCCCGCACGTCGATCGAAAATGTTATTCTGAATCTACGTTTTGTCTACAGAAGATACAAGTGGAACATTATATCCTAAATGAAGAATTGTTTGATTAAACAGACAAAAAGCTGCTAATACCATCTTCAAGAGGAGTAATTAAATGGACCGAAAACATAAAAAATTTAATGTAAATTTAAGTAGCTTCTACTCAGAATATTAATAAAGAAAAATATTTCATGTAGGGGAGAGCGGGGCAAGATAGGGTGGAGGGCAAGACGGGGTTTTTGTCATTTCTACCACGACAGATATCGCCAACTAGTGGCGAATAGTTGAAGTAGTAGGCACTTGCTATGCGAGTGCCTGACAGTGCTGGCAGCCATTTTGAACAAACAATTCGGAGTGAATACATCCAAACGTGTTTTCGTCTGTGCTGATATACTTTTTCGTCATTTTCAGACGTGAAAAGTAAGAGAAGTAATTGTTTCTCATACTCTTAAGTATTATCAATGAAAAAACAGCTTGTTTAGCAATACATTAATGCCTGCAATAATTAATTGAATATATCCTTGGTGTTATAATGTAACCCCTGTACCCAGGGGCAAGACGGGTTACCTAGTGGCAGGGCAAGATGGGGTACCGCTCCCACTACATACCTCGTCTTGCACCACATGACATAACATGAGCTGCAACCATGTTGACCCCGCAAACGTTTCTGTCACTAATGACCAAGGAGAGGCTTCAGCTGGTTCACAAAAGCAGTTTATGTCAAACAGATGGTCCCGTCAATCGAGCCGGTACTATAGAGCAAGATGCGCTTGCTGTGGACCGAAGCCCAGAGTGTTCATTTTGGAATGATATGCGGTCGGGGGTTCGAATCCCTCCTCGGGCATGGATATTTGTGCCGTCCTTAGTCTTAGCTAGTTCATAAGTAGTTTGTAAGCTTAGGGACTGATGACCCCGTAGTTAAGTCCCATAAGTTCTAAAAACATTTGAACATTTTTGCAATGATAATAGCCCCAATTACCACACTACAATCAGTCTTCTGAGAACAACACC
Source organism: Locusta migratoria (assembly GCA_026315105.1). Classification (NCBI taxonomy): domain Eukaryota; kingdom Metazoa; phylum Arthropoda; class Insecta; order Orthoptera; family Acrididae; genus Locusta; species Locusta migratoria. The sequence goes on from CM048744.1 coordinate 743,362,521, forward strand.
ACTCAATTAAGGTCATTTTCTGTTTCTGTTTCACCTGTCCCGATTCCTTTTGTCGGAAAAAAACATCCGAAAACCAGGCCGCAGAAAATGAAAAACTGTTGTTGTTACTACCTCCCCTTACAGAAGGGAATTCCTGGGGAGTGCAAGTAAAGTTAAGCCTGGAAAAAAAGAAGGAACAAGAAGGATAGATTTACCTGAGAAGACTGTTAAAAAATCCCTCGTTGTTTGTAAAGACAAAAGTGGGAAGAATAAAAAAGCAATAACGAAAATGGCAAAGAAGATTAAAAGAAATTGAAGAAGAAAGCACATTAGAAGAAGATGACACTGCGTGCCTGTATTGCGGCTATTTCTACTCGCAGTCGCCGGCCGCGGTGGCCGAGAGGACTGAGGCGCTTCAGTCACGGTCTGCACGGCCACTAAGGTCGGGGGTTAGAATTCCCCCTCGGGCATGGACATTTGTGCCGTCCTAGTTCGTAAGTAGTTCATAAGTAGTTTGTAAATTTAGGGACTGATGACCCCGTAGTTAAGTCCCATAAGCTGTACAAACATTTGAACATTTTCTACTCGCAGTCAACAGAAGGATGGGTGTCATGCGTCTTTTGCAAAAAATGGGCTCACTGTTCATCTGCGGGAGAAGAGGACGAGGATTCCGAGGTACATCATGTGTGTGAATTTTGCTTACAAAACGACGTTAATAACTGAATAACAACAAACTGAACTTTAACATCACACAATGTTTACTTCATGCATTTTTATTATGCATTAGAATAATTCTTTTATAAATTAGTGTTCATTGAATAATTTAATTACCTTTGCTTTGTACAGTATTGAGGTAACCCATCTTACCCCACCTGCGTGTCCCATCTTGTCCTCACTGTAGGACAAGATGGGGTACTTGGTAAACCCTGGGAAAATATATTTTTTAATAGTAAATACTAAAATTTTGGTCCCATTTTGTTTATAAACTCTAGAAATACTAGAGCATTTAGTAAGCCTACAAAAAATTGTTAAGTGCTGAAGTACCCCGTCATGCCCCGCTCTCTCCTATTCCTAATGAAAGACCATGTCAGTTTGTTGAACTGATTACAATATTGCCAGTTACACATGGAGCTTTGTGTTGGTTCAATAGCGTCTTACACCAACTCCGGTTGCTCTGTACGATTTTACTTAGTAGGAAATTGTGTAGGGGCAACACCACCGAAAGAGTATGCCGCGGGGTTCTCGTGTGACGTCACGCAGGGCAGGTCTCGATTGCGTAGCTGAGTGGCTGTCCGCTGGGGAGTAGAGGGCACCGTCGTAACAGCCATCCAGTAAGCTATGCGATCGTGACCTGCTCTGCATGACCTGACAAGAGCGAGCCGCCACCTTCTGCATCGGTAGTGTTGGTCTGAGAGCTTTTGGATGCTATCCGGCGTCCAGTGCGTCCACAGTCGTCGCAGCTGTCCCTTCAGATGACACTCTTGGTCAGTGTTACGTCCGGGAACTTCGTGCCCACGGGAACATCTCAACATGTTGTTAATAGTCCACAGATACACGTTCTGTGTCTGAGCGCGCATTATCTTTGAGGGCTGACCCAGGATGCTATAGCATGGGGGGTAGGATGTGCTGAGGCAGAATGTCTGTTACGTATGGTTGCGCCGCGAATGCCTGCCAGCGGCTTTTAGAAAGATCATTTTTTATTTTTTTTTAATTTAGATAAGGAAAAAAGATAAGGACACATACTTAATTTCACTTTTATAATAATACACAACATCACCAACAACTTTTATTTCATAACAATGGCCGGATCATTTAACCCATACACAACAGTTCATTAATTTTGCGATGATTCCCGGTCCTCAATGAAAAATCCATATTGCACGTAAAATAAGAAGTCCCAATGTCACGATTGTACACCTCAGCTACTTTAAATGTACGGAAGCAATAACATCTCTGCTATTAACGTTCTCCAATCCAGAAACTACTTTAATAGTACTATCATTGTACCGTACTATAGCAACTGTTATCCATCCGTTCCCATGACTTGCTTCACTGTTATTAGTTATAGTAAAGTTCAAAACAGCTCCACAAAACATGGATGGGCCCTGAAGGGTCACAAGTGCAACAGCATTGAACGGCTTCAGAGATGCCTCGTTGCAGGAGACTTCGACGTTCCCAAGTACCAGTCTATAAGGCTATAGATGATATTTAAATTACTACATCGCAGGGTCTTGGAGATCAAGTAATCCTGCAGGGTCCATCCATGTTCTGTGAAGCTGTTTTGAACTTTTCTATAACTAATGACAGTCAAGAAAGTCATTGGAACTGATGGATAACAGTTGCTATAGTATGGTACAATGGTAGTACTGTTAAAGCAGTCTCTGGATTGGAGTGTTGTAATAGCAGAGATGTTATTCCTTTCCTTACATTTCAATTAGCTGAGGTGTACAATCGTGACATGGGGACTTCTTATTTTACGTGCAATATGCCTTTTTCATTGAGGGCCAGGAATCATAGCAAAATTAATGAACAAAAGGGATGTTGTATATGGGTTAAAGGATCCGGCCATTATGAAATAAAAGTTGTTGGTGATGTTCTTTTTTCGTTATCTGTTAAAAAAAAAACACATTGATCTTGCCAAAAGCCGAGAAGCTCTCAGGGGCACTCTGGGATGCACTCTGTGTGAGGCACCTCTGGACATCTCTGTGAGCCGCAGCGCGCGTGTTGCGCATGCGCAATACTGCGCTGTACCGCGTCACTTTGAAAGTGTGCGAGAGAGAGAAGCCGGCGCTTTATATTTTACTCAGAGCCGGCCGGGCGAAAATCAATTTATCACCGGAAGTTGCGGTTAGATAAGAAGTGACCTGCACTGACCACACCATGCTACCATGGGCTAAAAGTGCACCTTCCCACATTATTGACCGGATGTGCTCTGTGTCTTTGACGCAGCCGCAGCCAAAACAGCAATAAAAACAAAGTTGTATTTTTATATTGTCGTTTACTGGCAACCAGTTTCGATAGACCACGCCATCAACATCAAGCCCTCAAAGTAGGGCAAACTGAATTTTGCTGCATTAAAAAACAACAAAAACAACTGGTGTCGCACATTCACGGGACTTGGAAGTAAGGAGGATCAACAGGGACTGCTTGATAATGATGGCGTGGTCTATCTAAGCTGGTTTCCAGTAAATGATCATATTAAAATACAGCTGACGGTGGTGTTATTCATTGTTATTAGTGCTATATACAGGGTGTTACAAAAACGTACTGCCAAACTTTCAGGAAACATTCATCACACACAAAGAAAAAAATATGTTAAGTGGACATGTGTCCGGAAATGCTTAATTTCCATGGTAGAGCTCATTTTAGTATTTCTCTTTAAATGTAAATTGAAATAATTCGTGCAGACAATTGTCAATGTACCCAATTGTTTCGTTAGTATGTACTGTACTTCCTCGATTCACGTCATTAACACAAATTTTCTGTGAACGTTTGGGGAGGAATTGTTGGTGGTGTCTTGATTGGGCCTCATGTTCTTCCACCTACGCTCACTGGAACACGTTATCATGATTTCATACGGAATACTCTACCTCTGCTACTAGAACATGTGCCTTTACAAGTACGACACGATGGAGCTCCTGCACATTTCAGTCGACGTGTTCGTACGCTTCTCAACAACAGATTCGGTGATCGATGGATTGGTAGAGGCGGCCTCTCTTGACCTCAACCCTCTCGACTTTCATTTATTGTGGCATTTGAAAGCTCTTTTCTACGCAACTCCGATACCAAATGTAGAGACTCTTCGTGCTCTATTGTGGACGGCTGTGATACAATACGCCATTCTCAAATGTTCAAATGTTTGTAGAACTATGGGACTTAACTACGGGGTCATCAGTCCCTAAGCATACAAACTACTAATGAACTAGCTAACACTAAGGACGGCACAAATATCTATACCCGAGGGGGGATTCGAACCCTCGACCGTAGTGGCCGTGCAGACCGTGACTGGAGCGCCTCAGTCCCCTCGTCCACCGCGGCCGGCACGCCATTCTCCAGGGCTGCATCAGCGCATCAGGGATTCAACGCGACGGAGGGTGGATGCATGTATCCTCGCTAACGGAGGACATTTTGAACATTTCCTTTCACAAAGTGTTTGAAGTCATGCTGTTGCTGTGTGTTGCCATTCCATGATTAATATGATTTGAAGAGAAGTAATAAAATGAGATCTAATATGGAAATTAAGCGTTTCCGGACACATGTCCACATAACATATTTTCTTTCTTTGTGTGTGAGGAATGTTTCCTGAACGTTTGGCCTTACCTTTTTGTAACACCCTGAATATGGCTGAAAACCCAACATCGATACGTAAAATGGACACAATCAACTTACACCCAAAATAGTTTGTCGTAACGGAGAAATGTGATTGGCATTGAAGATGATTACGAGCAATTGGCCCGCTGTCCATGGTACGGTAGAACTTCGATGCAGCAAACACGAGTCGTCTACACACTGCCGAACGCACGTTATGTTGAAACATTGTAAGCCTACTGTGCGTGGAAATTTCTTTACTGTGTGTGCGAGTTGTCGACTGCGACAGTACTCAGTATGCAAATTCCCAGATGATAAAATACTTTGAATTAATTCATTAATTTGTAGATATGAAATACTTTTTGATAATTAATTCTGGGCCGCCACTATTTTTATATAAAAGAACCACATAGAATTTTTTTTATCAACTTCACTTGCTCGGTGGCGTATGATATGGTCAAACACTTTTACTTTAAAAATTCCTAACCAATGTCACAATGAGAGGTACCATCAATGAAAACTTAATTTACTCTGTTCACTCCCACGTTAACTAACATCTGTTTGTCCCTCCCAACAGTATAGGTGTAAGGGGAGTTTTCAATTGAAAGAATATGCCACTGCTTCCACAGTCGTTGCAGCTGACCCTTCAGATGCGACGGATGCCACTTTTATTGTCATCACACTCTGGTCAGTGTTACGTCCGGTAACTTCTTGGCCACGGGAACATCTCAACATGTTGTTAATAGTCCACAGACAGACGTTTTGTGTCTGAGCGTGCACTATCTTTGAGGACTGACCCAGGGTGCTGTACCATCAGGGGTAGAATATGCTGAGGCAGAATGTCTGTTACGTATGGTTGTGCCGCGAATGTCTACCGGCGGCTTCTGGCAAGGTCAAGGTTTATTTTTTATTTTTATAGAACAGAAAAAAAGGTAAGGACACATACTTTATTTAACTTCTATTGCCAGGGTGTTTATTTAACCCACACTCTCGTAGTCCACAAGCCCTTCCGCCCTCTCTCTGCATCCACCTCTTTCTCTCCCATCTCTCCATCTTTCCCTCTCTCGGCAAAGTTCTCTGCAAGGTACCCTCTGTCATGTACCATACAAACATTTATGTATCCAGAGGTCTTCCTCTTGGTTCAAAGGTCATGTGTGCAAAAATTTATAGACTGAAGCAAAACTATGCATTTTGTAAAATTCCGTAAGTACCCTCCACTATGCACCGAACGAAATTTTATACAGTGACATTCCTCTTGTTTTTGTGGTAGAGTGTGCGAATTTTGTCGACTGCGACAGTACTCATTATGCAAATTCCCGCATGATAAAATACTTTGTAGATATCAAATATTTTTTGATAATTAATTCTGGGCCGCCACTATTTTTGTATAAATAAACCACATAGAAAATTACTTTTTTTTATCAACGTCACTTTCCCGGTGGCGTATGATATGGTCAAAAACTTTTACTTTAGAAATTCCTAACCAATACCACAATGAGAGGTACCATCAGTGAAAATCTAATTTACTTCACTCCCACGTTAACTAACATTTGTTTCTCCCTTCCAATAGTATGGGTGACAGTTGAGTTTTCAATTGAAAGAATATACATATTTCAGGTGCAATTTATTTACCATAAACAACTCAACCTGTCACATAACAAAGCTAAAGGACCATTACACAAACTTTGAAGCAAAATGCAACAGTTAAAGAAAATTCACAATTAACAACATGAAATTATGTTGGGTATATATTTACATCAACAAATGACTGGCTGAGTAAGGAAGAAGGAAACCAGGAAGAATAATTATCCAAATTACTAGCGCAGATGCACAAATTCAAATAGCAGAGGAAGTTTCATAATTTGAACTAATAACCTCGGTTTTGAAAATAAAGAGAAAATCCTTCAAAAACAGCCATATACTGGCCCTATCATTGATGCAGGCGACACATTACCAAATATTTGGAGCAGACAGGAGTCGGCATCGGCAGGTGATGACTACAGATTAGAAATGAATTAAACACGACCGTTTAAGTGAAGCAGAAACGATGTTTAAGTAACACCCTCTCTAGTGTCAGCGCTGCTGGACAGACAATGGCTACGGAATTTTATATCCCGAGCAGACAAGTCGATCGTAGTGTACTAGTGAAACACTGTTCACAAGTCAAACTTGTGACACAAAATCTTAATATATGCGCGATCCGCGAAGTGTGAATGCTCAAAGTAAGGCTTCCAAGATATCTAAGTCAACTGTGGCAGCCGGTAACGAACCCACAGGACCAAAATCAAAGTTCAGATAACAGCGCAAGTAAACCGCGAAATCAAGAGGTCCGAACACTTCGGAGTCCCCGACGCCAGACCTCAGTCGATCCGCACTTTGCGGAGGCCTACAAGCGAATCCACAAAAATATCTCTCGACGACAGAGCTTCTGGTTGCGAATCGTGACCCCGCCTACGCGGTCAGAGCGCGCCAATTACCACATAACGCTAATAGGCTGCCCAAAGACATCGTTAGAAGTCGCTGACAAATTACAAAACTGTAACAATCCTAAGCTTTGGCGTATACAGATCATTCTGCATGCGTCCTTACAACCTTCTCCCACATTAGCAAAGTTCCCACAGAGACAATTTTAAACATGGCTGTTAAGGACAGTAACCGTTAGTCAAAATATAAAATAACCACTTGAAAAACAGCTCTTCTGTTGCGGAAGTTTTGGTAAAATTTTTACTTTACTACGGGAGTCTTTCATCAGAAGTAAAACAGTTTTTTACATATGAATGTATGGTCAGCAGATTGTCTGGAGCGATAGGGCTCACGTCAATAATTAAAAAAGCATTTTAAAAACAAGTAAGGCAACGCTCTGCTAAGGGTCACGTGTGTGGCCAGGTGGCATCAGAATGACAGGCGAACACGCCGTCGAAGCTATCACGTGGTCACGGCATGTCACGTGACCACGACATGTCACACATGTGACCCTAAGCGGAGCGTTGCCTTACTTGTTTTTAAGAAGCTTTTTTAATTATTGACGTGAGCCCTATCGCTCCAGACAATCTGCTGACCATACATTCATATGTAAAAAACTGTTTGACTTCTGATGAAAGACTCCCGTAGTAAAGTAAAAATTTTACCATAACTTCCGCAACAGAAGAGCTGTTTTTCAAGTGGTTATTTTATATTTTGACTAACGGTTTGCAATGTGCAAACTTTATTAATTTTTAACTTGAGCCCATCTGCTGAGCGTACATTTATATTATTAAAAAAAAAAATAGAAAAAAAACTGTTTTACTTCTGATGAAGGCTCCCCTAGTGAAGCCGAAACCATGGTAAAGTAAAAATTTTACCGAAACTTCCGCAACCGAGGAGCTGGTTTTCAAGTGATATTCCCACGGAGACGTCACCGTACACAGTTCCACGTCCTTTCCGGAATTTTCGGACGCTCTCAAAATACATAAATTTTATGGCTATAGGCGCCAAACCCCGCTGGCCCAGACGAACGACTATGTGCCCAGCAAACTGCTTAACATTCGTCACGCATAAGAACGTTTCCACAACCACCCACCTCGGTAAATTCTGAGAAACCGTCCAGGCGTTCATAACCGTGAAAACGACACGCCGCTCTGGCGACGGTGCTATTCACATTTCTGCGAATTTCGCGCTGAGGGGGGACGTCCGATTGTGTTGCAGTGGCGACAGTTTAGCGGGCATCCTGCAGTGCGTCTGCAGAACTTTGTCCTGCTCTAGAACAATACCCCGCACGTAGCCGCGGTGGGCCCTCGTCGACTGCTCTCTCCATCCACTGCACAGTGAATGGAAGCTCACAGGTAGCAGGCCATGACAGGACGCCTTACTTCTACAGCCGGGTCGGCACTTCGCAACAGAGAAATTCTACGAAGGCAAATGCCCAAACACACTAATTTATGGACCCGAGGCTACGTGTGACAAAACACGCCAGCCGTCCCCTTGCCGTCGCCAGCCTGTCCGCTGGACAACAGATGTCAGACAGAATCGTAGAAAAATTCATTGACAAACTGCTAGAATTGAAGGACTTTTCCTTAGACGAAATGCTCCCATAGAAACAGAAGTGGTATCGAATCTATACAAATAGTGTATCAAAAAGATACTGTACTTTCCCATCTGCCCATAGACAAAAATAAAAGACTAAAAAAATTGACTAAATATTACTGCCACTTCACAACATCTGCAGAACATGCTCACAGAAGGCGGGTGTTGAGATCAACGGCACTCGCGTTACTTGACGCACTATACTATTGTCCTTTGGTGAGGTGGTGTTTCTTGACCGACGAGAACTTGCAATGTGATATCATAATGTCCCACGTGTCTAGAAAAAGCATGAAAGTACCACCCCGTTTTTCGCAGTCGAATACATTCAGTTGGCGGATGCGCTGTGGACAGGAAGCACTTTGTAAGTACGCAATGGTCTTGCTTCACTGTAGTATTCTTAGCATGTACCTAGTACCAGTTTCGCAACAAGACAGTGAGATCACTAATGAATTCGGGTGGTTGTTCTATACACTACTGAACCAAGTAAATCAAATAATTTTTCATACATGAATGGTACGCATGCCTACCGAAGCAATTTTTATTGTCAGGCACCGTATATGTCGCCGTTCAGGTAGCCTCTGGAATGTAACTCGAAACTGAAGCTGGGGCAAAATTTCGTTATTTCTATAATGTAATGTACGCTCACGAGCCAGAGAAACGTGTACAACCGCCTAATATCGTGTATGGGCCCCACGACCACACAGAACTGCCGCAACACTACCGGACCTGACTGATGTCTGAAGCAGAACTGGAGGGCACTGACACCATGGATCCTGCACGTCTGTTCATAAATCTGTAAGGAGACGAAAGGGAGATGTGTTTGAACAGTATGTTGCAAGGCAACTCAATATTGTTCATTTCAGGGAAATTTGGTGATCACTGGAGGTTTTCGAGTTCGATGGCCACTGGAGGTGTTTAAAATGACAAGGAGACCACATGGGTATCGGATTTTAGAATGTCTTTATATTTCTGGTTCGTGAAGTTCAGCATTTAAATAACAATCAGCCGACGCCATTCGACGTAAATCAGAAAAATTCTCGAGAAAATCGACTTTGTAGTTTTGCTAAGTACACGTAAGTACCAATAATTAGAACAACACCCCACCTGTCGGTGTAGCTCAGATGGTAGCGTACTGGCCTTGCTGAAATAGTCTCCCGGGTTCAAATCATGCTGTTATAGAATATTTTTAATTTTATAATTCAGTTATATTAAAAGTTTTGGGGTCTCTGATGCCACGTGTTGTGTCAGTTTTTGTTTATGTGTATGTAGACGAGCTGAACACCTTGTAGTCACGTGAAACGATGGTTGGTTAGGTTAGGTTAGCTGCTTGGAAAGCCATTAGTTGCTACGGAGATGACTTTCAAAAACCAATGTCGTAGCTCTTCAGAAAAAATAATTAGAGACTACCATAGTCAACTAATAGTTAAGCCAATACTGTAAAAAAATTTAATTTATGTTGTTTTTCTTTAATTGAAACCAATAATTATTAACAACATTCTATAAAATATAGCAAAATTACTAATAAACGAAAATACGTGCACTATTCCTAAAAGTTATCATTAGACATTGAAATTATGTAAGTTTTCGAACACAATAAAAAAAAATAACTTAATCTGCCACGACAGGATTCTAACCATTAACCGTACTGTTATAAGGCCAGAACGCTACCACCTAAGCTACGCCGACAGACACTGCTATTTATGTAGGGATTTGTACTTACCCTTACTCGCAAAACTTCAAAGTCGATTTTTTCGACATTTTTTTTTTTTAGAGTTGCGTCGAATTGCTTTGGCTAATTGTTGTTTGAGTTCTAAATTTCACGTATCATAAATATCAAAAAATTCTAAAATCCAACATACATATGGCCTCCTTGTGAGAAGAGTCACCCGGCTGCGACTCAGTAGCTTGCTAGTGTAAGCCAAGACCCTGGGAATGCACAATGAATGAATGCAAGTGATTTCTAACTGCAAGAGTCGTATCTACATGTGTCACGAGTTCCATAGCACTCCAAATGTACACAGCCCACACCATTATCGAGCTGAAACTGTCCTCTGCTAAGATAAAGGTTTTAAGGACTCATTAGGTTGTTGCATACTCGAGCACGTCTACCCACTTGATAGAATCCGAAACGAGATTCTTCAGACGTGGTAACATGATTCCAGTCACCAACAATGTATTGCCGGTATTTACGGGCCCAGGCGAGACGTGAAGATCTTTTTCATGCAGTCAGCAAGGGTACTCGAGTGGCCCTTCGGCTCCGAAAACCCATATCGATCGATGTTCCGTGTAATGGTTCGCACGCTAACACTTGTTTATAGCCCAGCATTGAAATCCGCAGAATTTTGCGGAATGGTGGCATTTATGTCATACTGAATAATTCTCTTCAGTGGTCTTAGGTCGCGCTCTTGTAGGTTTTCTCTGGCCGTAGCAATGCCAGAGATTTGATGTTTTACCGGATTCTCGATACTCTCGGTACTGTCGTGACGTGGCCGTACGGAAAGCTCCCAGCCTCATCACTATCTCGGAGATGCTGTGTCTCTCGTCGTCCCCTGAATGTTAACGCATCTCTTTGTTTGCATACACATGCCTATTCCACTAATTTTGGCTCTTCAGAGTATATTCTAGAAGGTTCATTGTTACGTACGAGTGTGATTCAAATGATAACACCTGCTATTGTTTTCTCAGGACTAACTGTTGATAGAAATATGTGGTCTGTGTTATCTGCGCGATACAGACGGTAGCACTGTGTAGCATACTGAACTCTGGCGGCAGTCCAGATAGTTAGGACTATTATTGACACTTAAAATCACCGACTTAAATTCATAGCCCTATGACTGTGACATGCGTTGACAGCGTTACGGATATGCTCAATGGCGTCCGTGGGTGCGTCCAAAAAAGGAGAACTAATGTGACAACACACTAAATATTCTCGGCCTTGCACCAGCCTGTTTGAAGGTATGATCCAAACAAAGGAGGGTATTGTTTTGGAGGATCGCAGTACTTGATAAAATTGTAGAGGGAGCCCAGAGTTCCCATGTGATCACTTTGAGAATAGTCGGTAGATACACTGTCCTCGATAGATACACTGCCCTCCATGGGTTCATGATGCGTGTTACAAAGGAGCAAGATGGAAATGATCTATGCCAGTCATCGGTTAGAATACATATTAGCAAGCTTAAATAACGGTTAATGACACAGTATTGTACACTTAATTATTGTACATACACATACATATTAGATCATACTAATGTGCGCCATTTACGTAAACCGACGTTACCTGTCCATAAAAGTTACTTTTAGGAAACACGCCAGGTGGCGCGAGTAGACTGCATGGCTATGTAGAAGTACGTTGTTTACAGTTCTGTTCACGTATAATTGCGTTTGCATGAAGGTATAAGACGCCACTAAAGTAACTAAAATTGGTCCCAAAGTACAGGTTCTTTATGAATCACGGTTAATGATAATCACTTTGTACCAAACAAGCAACATTGTCCCACAAGTAGCAATGAAAAATTTCCATCAGCGGAGTTGTCAATACCATACACTAGCAACGAGAAAAAGCTCGTATGAAGATCGTCCTCTCCGAGGAGGAACCAGGAAAATATCAGAATGGCAGGAAAAGTATTTGGTAGTGACCATTAAACGTAACAGATTAAAAACTGTCCGTGAGTTGACTGCTGAACTAAACGCAACGAAGGGATACACCGGAGAGTGGGCCTTATTCACTGATGAATTCATGTTCGAAATATTTGGGAGCAAACGCCGTCAAGTTGTACTTCGTTTACTCCATGAATGCTTGAATCCACAGTGCGTAATTCCAACTGTAAATCATGGAAGGGGTTCTGTGATAGTATAAGGAACCTTTGTAGGTAATTAGGTCGGAGATTTAGTGAAACAGGTCGAAAAATGAAGCAAAAGGCTAAGACATCTGTTTGCGTCTGATTGGGAAAGGGTTTATCTTGCAGCAGGACAACGACCCGAAACATGCGACTCGCTTGTGTCAAAAGTGTGTAAAGTGTCTAGAGGTTCATAAAATATTGAAAAACACGGAATAACCCCTGTTTTCTGATTGTAATCTAATCGAGCTGGTATGGAATGAAATGGACAGGAGGATCCGAAAACGGGAAATCATGAGTGGCACACAATTATGGAAGGTCCTGCAGCAAGAATGGAGATTAATTCCAACTGAAACTCTGGCAAAACTGTCGCAGCGCGTGCCGAGAGTCTGGAAGGAAGTGATGAAAGCAAAGGGCGGCTACTTTGAGGAATTGACAATTTATTTGTTGCATTTTCCCGTGTATTATCTCAGCTTAATAAACATTTGGAAAACAACAAGATGCAATTTTATACTGCATTTCCTTTCCATTGTCTATAATTACTAGGTGTTTCCAAACTTATGGAGGATAGTATACGTCGTATGTGATGAAACACGATATTTCTATTGTCTGTTGAATTCGCAGCCAAAGAGTCAAACGGTGAATTCAAGTTCCTGCTACAATAGGTGGAATCTTTGTCAAGTGAGCTCCCTAACCGCAAGGAAGTAATGTGGTTAACCTGTGGTAAACGTTTGTAAGGAGTTGGCCTTATTGTTCGTGACCTTAAGGCTGTCAGGCAGAAAGTGATACCTTTTAAAAACAGTGCTAGACAGATAATTTTCTCGCAATTCACCAACTGCTATTGAATAAAGTGTGAGTATGGATGAAGTCTTTCACACTCTTTTGAGGTGGAATTTCTCTCAGTCTTCTGAATGAGGAGTTGTTTTGCAAGTTCTGAGATTCAGATGCGCACTCAAAGGAAACAGGAATTTTGCAGAACCTATTTTGTGTGAAGCGGAAGATGTTCACACAGCGCTGCAAATAGATATTATTGATGTGCTAGCTGACGATATACAGAAGGACAAGTTTAAATAATCTTAAGTTTTACAAATGTCCTTCAGAAGAAAATGACTCCGAAATCAAAGACTTTGCACAAACTTTATCAGTATTTGCAACAACCAGTGACCTCTATACAATCTGGATGTATAACTCTGGTCTCTGGGCATAGAACTGTGGCGTGCCTGCACATTTATATGTCTTGCACATGATTTCGCGTTGTCCGCGATGTTTGAATATGGCAAACGGATTGACATTAGTTTCTGCGCGACAAGAATTGCTTTCTTACCTCTTGTTTTGAACTTTAAGTGAATATACGATGTCATAGGCTGGGTTGTCAGCGTAATCTAAAAGTATTTTAATTTCTTGTTCTAGTAATATTTCGTAGCCATATCTGAATTTGGGAAGAAACTAAATATCAACATATATGTCTGGCACACTCAGACATCTGAAGTTCAAGATCCAGGTAGTACAGAGATCAAAGGACTGAAAAAATACTGCACAGGTTGGACAACGTAAAGAAGACTGGTTGATGTAAAACCTGTGGAATTGCAGAAGTATGAAAACAGGCTAACATATGTGAGGTATCAATGCTATTTTATTCATTTTATTCCACATTTTATTTATTCTGTTTATTTCCTTGGGTGATAGGTTGTTTATATTCTAATTCTTCCAAAATTTTTAATGCCACATGATAGGAGTGGTCGTTGCATGATTTCGGTTCATTGGGAGTAACCCACCTGGGAACTTGCGGCTAGGCGCTCGCCCCCACCAGCGAAAAAGCGGGACAGGTTGCCGCCCTGTTGTGGGGGTGGGGAAGGGCAGAAGCTGCCCTGGCCACGCACGGACTTTCCCGGAAGTCGACATCTGAAGCGAAAAGCCGCTCCCACCCCTGGTGGGCAGTGCACGCCTTTATAGCCTTTGGAAGGAGAAAGCCAGTCCTGCAGCATTGTAAACTCTGCGCAGAACCTCACGGTCTGCCAGCGACCCGGAGGAAGACTGTGTCCTGGATCGTAAAGCAGGGACCTTCCCGGGGCGTACCTGCAAACTGCGGGCAGTTATAACACTATTCTCGACAGTCTGGAGCCTAACTTCACGATTTTGTTGGCGCCACGTCTGTAGGCGTGGAGGGCCGAGGGTGTTTTTTAGTGGAGATGGGACGGTGCGTTCGCGACAGGGGTTGGCGCCTATCTGGTGATAAAATAATTTGGCTGTCTGCAGGTACTCATGCTGCGGAAAGTTTGGAGTGAGAGGAGCCTAGTAGCTTAAACAATAGTAATTTGATATGACTGGCTAGACCATTAGGTCTTCTCTCCTACTGGCTTGACGTCACATGTGGGAGGAGTATGTGAGCCAGAAATTTGGAAGGGTGTTTTTTGGGAGAGATAAAAGGAGTTGCGTGGGGGACTCCGAAGTGTCGGACCTCTCGATACAGGGAATTCGGGTGGAGGATTCCGAAGTGTTGGGACCTCTCGATTTGTGTCCAATTGGTTCGCCAAGTGGCAACCTTCGGTGGACTTAGAATATTTTGTGTGTCCATTGCACAGTGTCAGAAATTCAAATGTTCAAATGTTTATAAATCTATCGGACCATACTGCGTGGTCATCAGTCCGTACCTTACAAACTACTTAAACCTAGGTAAACTAACCTAAGGACAACACACACACACACCCATGCCCCAGGGAGGGCTCGAACCTCCGACGGCGAGCAACCGCGTGCTCCGCAACGAGGCGCCTTAGACCGCTCGGCTACTCCACCGCGGCTGTGTGTCAGAAATGCTCTGTGTAATTGTGGTTTGCATTCACAGTAATATACTTAGAAACCAATAAATATTCTGAAGTGGGTATTGTTCTGAACAAGCTCACTCGTAATCAGGATAATTTACTGTTTCTCGAAAATCAGCATTCACCACTGGTTTGGAAAATTGCTGTATTTCTCCCGTATTTCGAATACTTTTGTAATAGACGCGACGATCGCGTTGATGTTTTTCCATCCGTGAACGCATCCATCAGTCTGCACTACCACCAACGGCCCTTCGACTTCGCCGACGCTGTTCTACTGTATATGGTAAGGTAGCGCCAATGCATTAACTAGGCGAGAAGATTATTGAATGGTGGTTGATAGGTGGGACGTAGTGTGAGTTTGCGTGGTAGTCATAGTCGATTTTAATCGAGCGTGTCTGTTTCAGTACTTAAACTTCTACTGACTTTTTAATTATTTTTTTATAGGTTAACACACCAAATTGATGACTATAGCGAGTCGAACTTGTACTTTTTCTTTTGGTGTTAAGATTTTGTCCTTTATTCTGTAAAAAGCATTCCGATCATTAGATAATTTTGTTTTTGCTATTTCAAGTCATTATTTTTTATATGATTTTTTTTCTTTAAAGGAATTGACACTTTTTCATGCATGTCGTGTCTTTTATAACTTGTCAGATAATTTTTGTTAAATACAGTGACTATTTATGAACATTGTGTACCTGATTTCAACCACCTTTCACATATTTTGGAGAGGTTATCTCTAGTCTATGTTAGGTAGGTCAGTTTATTTGTTCGTTTCCAACAACAGTGTATGGAAACACGCACTTTCACAAAATAAATAAATAAGTGAGATTAGATTGCTGGTCGCCACTACTTTCAGTTAGACACAGTAAATTCTCGGTTTCATATTTTCAATAATTTTTTCTACTTTTTTAATAATAAAAAAGTCCTGGTATTGTCATATATATATATATATATATATATATATATATATATATATATATATAAATTATAATTGTAATCAAGATTCTCTCATTTGCTATTCATTTGCATATTAAAGAGCGGCTTATTTATAAAAGGTAAAGTCACAGCAAATTTAAAAGAGAAAGAATACAACGACGTCATTCACATACACAGTCGCGACACTCACTACTGTGAAAGTTGTTACCATCTGACAGTTGCAATGACACTGGCGCTCCTAGTGGTGGACAAGGCGCCATCAGAGTAACGTTCGTTTATTATTAGGTTCCTATGAATATAACCAAATAGTATCTGTAATATTGCGTTCCAAGCATTAGGAAAATACCTAGAGACATAAATAATCATTAAGTAAATGTGGAAACCAATCAAATTTCTCTGATTCAGTGATATAAACAGCTATTCATTTATGAAGAAATACTGTATATGCAGCTTATTCCGATGAAAGTAGGTAGAATATAAACATACGAGACACATAACTTCCTGTGATGGCATGTTTTACATGAAAGGCACTTCCTTTTACGTGTACATCTAACAATTCGGTATGGAATGTAATGATTTGTACATTTCAACAGTCGTATTTCGTTTAAAAGCATATACTTATGAGTGTAATTACTTTTGCTTACAAAACGAATTTCTTAAATATTTTTACCGTTTGCGGGTCAGATGTAGCAACAATTGTCGATTCGTTTCTGCTTCGATGGGGATCTTTTTTTTTTCGATATTTCATTGTCATATTTGTGAGGATTTTACTTCAGCTACAACTGTAGTGTCTGATCTGGCATTGTATTTTATATAAGTTTCTTACGTTCAACACATACTGGTTTGCCTATTGGCGAATCTTTGACGTTTTTGAGTAATAATCCGACGTATTTCAGTCAAAGATCATGTTTCTGTTGTTTATTAGCCTTTTCTGTTGTTAATAGGAAATGAAATTTTTCATAAACAAGCCGTAATATCAAGAGAATCTGACATTGAGATAAAGTGTCCTGTAAAGTGCCGTTTCGTACCTTCCAATGTTTCTGAGGAAACCTAATACGGACAATTGCGGAGTCATTTTGTAGTTATTATTGACTATTTTTACGTCACTAACAACCTTCCCTTAAAAATATGTTAAAATCATTTTAAACAACACTATCATACTCATGCGATATCGTATTCAGACATGTACCTCGCCAGCCGCTTGGAGCGCTGCTGTCGAGGGATAGAACAAAAGATCAGTGGGAGTGTCGTGACTGTATATGTTAGACTGTGGTATGAAGCACAAGTTACAAGGCGCTGGAAACATGATCGGCTATCCATAAATGATACTGCCAGTGATCTTAGGTGTGAATAAAAATTGTCTTTGTTTATCTTTACGAAATGTAAATAGAGAAGCAACTTGAGTGTCGAAGGTTTAGCAAAATATTTTTCTCGTGCAGCGTACAATGTTGGAGCCACATTTAGAGAAAATTTCGAATTAAAAGGAAAATTTCATACCTCACACTAAGTCAACCAAAGGCTAATGATTAGATCTGGGTGTGAACATGAATCTAACTGTTCCAACAATTAAAGTCACAATTCGGGAAATCTGGGGATATGTTCGATCATTTGATCACGACGCTATCTACCAATGTATGGAGGTACTAGCTCTACGATTTACTGCGATGACATTCAATAGCTGGGTTTGAACATGACTCTAACTGTTCGAAAAATTTACGTCATGGTTCGGGAAATCTCGAGAAACGTTCGAACTTTCGATAACATCGCTTTAGTAATGCTAGGAGGTACTAGTTCAACGATTTACAACGATGATATTCATAAATCGTTTATGTGCTATGCAGTAAACAATTTATAACGAAGGTAGGGCGTCATTAATGTACTATGGGGATTAATAAGTGTGAAATTCCGACTAAAGTAGCTTCTAGGATGCAGGTCATAAGTAAAAACAGTAGCGAATATAGGCTATAAGTAAACGATAGCGATCGCGATTAAGAATTGTAGTACTGCAATCTAGCGACTCCTGTTGATACTACGTACAGAGCAGTTCGTACACCGTTTATTCCGAGATTGCAATTACAGTTTATGTTTATATGACTTACCGTTATTGGGTATTAAATTTCTAATGTTTTCCTACTTCATCTCTTTTAATCTTGTTTTCAAGGCGATTAAAAGGTGGTAACATTTTTATCTGTTACTATACTGTATTAAAAGGGAATGTTATGGTCATTTGCAACCTGTCTCTTATAATCACATTAAATGTAATTTCTACTTATGAAGGATTCAAAATTTTTTCCCTTTGAATGTTAGCCGTCAGTAATGAGGTACAGTAGTTCTGTTCTAGTAGCAGATATTTTGTTTATCAATGAATCATACCTTGCAGTGAGACCAGACACGTCACGTAAGTACTGTTTTTAATAAAATCTTCAGTTTTTCATACTGTTTCCCTTCTTTTACTGTACATGTACTTGTACGTCCTTGAAATTAGTTCTGAGCAGAGTGATAGGCCGCTAGCTTCAAAATTTCCCGCATATCGTAGGCATATAAGCAACACCAGTCATTTATTATCTAAGTGTTTGAACAGTTCGATACTGTATCGAGTTCTCTGCTGTATCGGGAAAACCCGAACATATTCGAAAGGGAGTGTCATTTGCCCAGCCATAACATTCATATATCGTTTGGAAACGAAGAGAAAATACGTTTTTGATTCCGCCCGTATGTCAGCATAATATATAACAAATTGACATAAATTTCGTATCAAGAGGTGTGTAATTAATTCTTTTTCACATAATATCTGACTGAAATACATTTGCCAGATTAAAATATGACAGAAAATGCAAGATCATCTGCTAAACATGAATTGTCAGGCTCGCTGCAATTCTATGCTTCGACACCAGATTTATACATTCAAGTTGTGTAGAGATTACTACACTGTGGATATCAATAGCCACTCATATATGTTATAGCATCTCCGTACGCTACTGCTTCTTGCATTGTTTTTCACATCAATAACGATTTCGTTGTTGATGTAAGTGGTTTCTTCCTAATTTTGTATAGAGTTACAACGAAGATTTTCGTGCCGAAATCTGGAAGAGAAGGACCAACACAGCCAACATGTGGACGATTTTATACGAGTAACACTCCCTCCTTCATTAATAACGAGCATCTAATCAAATCTAAGGTATGATGATTAACATGACGCAGTAGGACTACCAGTGCATCAAGGTTGTTACAACATTCGCTGTGTTCTGCTCTCCAAGTAACATAACAAGCCCTTCAATTAGTACCATAAGGAACGCATTGTTTGTGGAAATTTGGTATACTGTAGATCGACATAGCTAGCGACTGATATTATGTCTGGATGAATTCCGCGTTGCTTGTCTCAATATCAACGGTTTCCAAGTAAGTTAGAATACAGCTGAAAAAGGGAAGCCTGCCTCCACACTATTGCAATGTCTTCTAGAAGTGTTCGTATTGTAGAGCTGATGTTTTGTGTCACTTAAAACGGAAATAAAACGTCCGGCGGTTTTTCCGTGATGTGCATCATGTTAAAAGAGTGCAAATTATCGTTAAAATGAAGTTTTCGAACCTATTATGATATTTATTACTAATCATTCAAGATAGTTATTGTTGTTGTTGTTGTTATGGTCTTCAGTCCGGAGACTGGTTTGATGCAGCTCTCTATCCTGAGCAAGCCTTTTCAACTCCTCATAAGAACGGCAACCCACATCCACTTGAATCTGCTTACTATACGCGTCTCTTGGTCTCTCTCTGCGATTTTTACCCCACACACTTCCCTCCAATGCTAAATTCACGATTCCCTGATGTCTAAGAATGTGTCCTACCAAGCGATCCCTTCTTGTAGTAAGGTTATGCCAAAAATTCCTTTCCTCACCAATTCTGTTCAGTACCTCTTCATTAGTTATGCGATCTACCCACCTAATCTTCAGCATTCTTCTGTAGCACCACATTTCAAAAGCCTCTATTCTCTTCCTGTCCGCACTGCTTATCGTCCATGTTTCACTCCCGCACTCCACACAAATGCCTTCAGAAAAGACTTCCTTACGCTTAGATGTTAGCAAATTTCTCTTTTTCAAAAATGATTTTCTTCCAATTGCCATTCTGCATTTTATATCCTCTGTACTGCGACCATCGCATGTTATTTTACTACCCAAGTAACAAAACTCATCTACCACCTTCATTGTTTCGTTACCTACTCTAATTCCTTCAGCATCGCCTGATTTTCTAAGACCGCATTCCATTATTTTTGTTTTGCTCTTGTTAATATTCATTTTATATGCTCTCTTCAACACAATGTCCATTCCATTCAACTGCTCTTCCAGGTCCTTTGTACAAGTTGTAAATAACTCTCCTTTCCCTATATTTTACCCCTGCTGACTTCAGAATTTGAAAGAGTGTATTCCAATCGACATTGTCAAATGCTTTCTCCAAATCTACAAAAGCTAAAAATGTAGGTTTGCGTTTCCTTAATCTATCTTCTAAGATAAGACGTAAAGTGAGTATTGCCTCCCGGGTTCCTATGTTCCTCCTGAATCCAAACTGATCGTCCCCAAGGTCAGCTTCTACCAGCTTTTCCATTCTCCTGTACATAATTCGTGATAAAATTTTGCAGCAATGACTCATCAAACTGATGGTTCTATAATTTTCACACCTGTCTGCACCTGATTTCTTTGGAATAGGGATTATTACATTTTTCTTAAAGTCTGAGGGTATTTCGCCTGTCTCATACATCCTACACACCGGTTCAAATAGTTTTGTCATGGCTGGCTCTCCCAGAGACTTTAGTAGCTCTGAGGGTATGTCATCTACTCCTGTGGCCTTGTTCCGACCTAGGTCTTTCAAGACTCTGTCAAATTCATCTCTCAGTATAGTATCTCCTATTTCATCTAGATCTACTTCCTCTTCCCTTCCTACAACATCGTCTCTAAGTTCATTTCCTTTGTAGAACTCCTCTATGTACTCTTTCCACCTTTCTGCTTTCCCTTCTTTGCTGAGAACTGGTTTCCCATCTGAGTTCTTCATATTCGTAGAGTTGCTTTTCTTGTCCCCAAATGTCTCTTTTATTTTCCTGTAGGCGGTATCTACTTTTCCCCTTCCTATACATTCTTCTATAGATTTTCATTTGGCTTCTAGCCACTCCTGCTTAGCCATTTTGCACTTCCTGTCAATCTCATTTTTTAGTCGTCTGTACTCCCTTTTGCCTGTTTCATTTACTGCATTTTTATATTTTCTCCTTTCATCAATTAATTGTAGTATTTCCTGTGATATCCAAGGACTTTTTGTATGTCTTGCCTTTCTACCAATTTTGTCCACTGATACCTTCAGTATTTCATCTCTCAATGCTACCCACTCTTCTTCTACTGTTTTATTCCCCCCTGTTTCTGTCAATTGTTGCCTAAATCTCCCTCTGAAATTCTCCAGAACTTCACTTTCCTTCAATTTATCTAAGTTCCATCTCCTTATTTTCCTACGTTTCTGCAGTTTTTTTTTTTTTTTTTTTTTTTTTTTTTTTTTTTTTTTTTTTTTTAGTTTCAGCCTACAGTTCATGACTAACAAGTTATGGTCAGCGTCTATATCTGCCCCTGGGTATGCCTTACAGTTTATAACCTGGATCCGGAATCTATGTCTTACCATTATAAAATCTATCTGATACCTTCCGGTGTCTCCTGGTCTCTTCCATGTATACAACCTTCTTTTGTGATTCTTAAACCACGTGTTTGTTACGATTAAATCACGTTTCGTACAAAATTCTACCAGGCGACTCCCTCTTTCAATGCTTCTGCACAGTCCATATTCACCTACTATTTTTCCTTCTGTTCCTTTTCCTACTATCGAATTCCAGTCCCCCATCACAATTAAGTTTTCATCTCCCTTAACTGTCTGAATAATTTCCTTTAGCTCCTTATATATTTCTTCGATCTCCTCATCATCGGCAGAGGTAATTGGCATATAAACCTGTACTACTGTTGTCGGTGTTGGCTTCGTATCCATCTTGACAATGATAATGCGATTACTGTGCTGCTCATAGTAGTTTACCCGCATTCCTATTTTCTCATTCATTATCAGTCCTACTCCCGTGATACCTCCAACTGATTTTGTATTTATAATCCTGTACTCACCTGACCAGAAATCCTGTTCATCCTGCCACCGAACTTCACTAATCCCCACTATGTCTAACTTCAACCTATCCACTTCCCTTTTTAAATTTTCTAATTTTCCTACGCGATTAAGGGATCTAACATTCCACGCTCCGATCCGTAGAATGCCAGTATTGTCTTTCCTGATGACAACATCCTCCTGAGTAGTCCCCGCCCGGAGATCCGAATGGGGGACTATTTTACCTCCGGAATATTTTACCCGAGAGGATGCCATCATCATATTTCCATACAGTAGAGCTGCATTTCCTCGGGAAAAGTAACAGCTGTAGTTTCCCCTTGCTTTCAGCCGTTCGCAGTAGCAAAGCCACATTAGCTGATGTTACAAGGCCAGCTCAGTCAATCATCCAGACTGATGCCCCTGTAACTACTGAAAAGAATCCACACGTTTGTCTGGCCTCTCCACAGATACCCCTCCGCTGTGGTTGCACCTACGGTACGGCTATCTGCATCGTTGAGGCACGCAAGCCACCCCACCTCGGCAATGTCTGTGGTTCATGGGGGTAGTAAATACTTTTCACTGACTATCATTACGATCCATTAACATTAAGTGGATCGACTTAACGCATAGTTTAAACAGACAAATAGCTTTTCAAAACTTACCAAGATAGCGGACAGGCTTCAACGGACGTATGTGCTCGGCATAGACAAAGCCATCTCTCTTAGCTTACCTCCTTGGTGCTGTCAGTATAAACATGATATACAACCGTAGCGCTATGAATGCCTGAAAATCATGACTGTTCTTACTGTTAGGTTGGCCACTCCGTACGTATAGGTCGTCTTTCTCAGTAATTTACAAGAAAAGATGTAAATAAAAGTCGCAGCCTCGCTTACGAGCGACATATATCGATGGTCTAACTCTAACACCTCGCATCCTGTAAAAATAGTTCCAACACCACGTATCATTCAATTTATTTTATATTACATAACAAACAACTTTATAATAGTAACATAGTTTAAATAAAGTTGTATAACTATTATTTCATATAAGAAAAACGTATTCTATATTTAACTGGAATAACAGAAAATGTGATTTATTTTTTTTAATTTTTTTTTTTTTAGCCTCCTGAAAAATTTGATAGTTGCAAGATATGTGATATTAGAGTTAGACCATCGATATCGAATTCTGCACTCTCGAAACAAGATATTTTCATTGCGTCCTTCTAAAACTAATTGCATCCTGCAATTGATTACTTGTATAAATAAATGATGATAAAGTATTTAGTAACTTCGTTATGTACAGAACTGTAAGGAAAGGAATTGAAGTTCCATAGTTGAGTTTTATGTTTATTTATATGCATTGTTTCTACCACATTGTGTTCAATGAATAAACTGTACTACTGGTAACGATACATCTCATGTTCCGGTCGATATTTCCCTCTCTTTTTACGTTGATTGCCGTTTTGAATAAACTGATTGGATATGTACGATGTGTGGTAAATCCTAGTTGTATTAGAACTCGACTCTGTTGTTTTTACACGTTTACCTGTCTGTGGTAGCGCAATTTATTTAATAAAGGCAATGTGGTATAAATAGGGTTCTTTATCCAAATATAAGCCTACTGTAGGTTTGATACCAATTTTCTTGCTCTTTTGGTATAGTAATACGGTAATTAATGCTAAAATTTTCAGAATATGCAGTCTTGGCTATTGCAAATGTGTCAGTATTTTAGAAAAAACTAGTTCAATCTTTCAGAATTCCATAACGTTCATAATCCAGAGCACAAGCTCCAAACTATCTTTGCATATGTAACCACTGAATATTGACGCAGTTACTGACTGTTGTTATCCCTTGTTGAATTGCGTGCTGCTTTTCTCCCTATCAGCTGCCACCGTTTGTTTACTTGCTTTGATTTATACTCAAAGACAGTCTTTTGAACTTTATTAAATTTTCATGGCTCCACTAATCATGACTGAAGGAATGCTAAATATTACAAATAAACGAAGTCATTAGAGATGAAATATTATCCGTTTCGGTATTACAATGTAAGACTTCTTACTGATTTTACAAATCGCAAGGCTTGTTGGCAGAAATCATTGTCTACTGTTATATTGCTGGATTACCAAATACATGTCCTTTTCAGAATGAAACTTTCACTTTGCATCAGTCTGTACCGGAACCGGTTCTCGAATCTGGGACCATTGCCTTTCGCGGGCATGCGCTCTACTACTGAGCTCTCCCGGCACGCTTCATGGTCCGTCCTCACAAGTTTGGAAGGCAGGAGGCGAGGTACTGGCAGAAGTAAAGTTGTGAGGGCGGACCGTGAGTCTTGTCGGGATAGCTCAAAGGTAGAACGCTTGCCCGCGAAAGGCAAAGGTCCCAGGTTCGAGTCCCAGTTCCGGCACACAATTTTAATCTGCCAGGAAGTTTCACATGTCCTTTCGTCAGAGGATGATTTCAGTATTGATATAATTGCCTGTGATGACTATATTGATAAGGCGAAGCAAACCTGAAGATACAGTCGAGAATTTATACGAGCTGGTGTGGTGGTAATTCATTGGGCATTTGTCAAAAGTCAGTGTTTTATGAAAATGTTTGTATCCCAGTGGCTATTACCGTAGTCCAAACTAAAGTGATGAACAATTATTGGTTTTTGGCAGCGTTGTGTAATGTTTTATGACTTTCGATGTACATACATAAACTGAAGCTAAACCAATTAATGTGTGCAATTAAGAGCCTTGATGCACTCTCGCACTTCGATAATCTATCGCTAACGTAGTGAGTGAGCAGGTCCCTCGGTCACCCTCGCACAATACATCCCACCGATTTTATGGTTGCTACGTCACGATATCCGTGTGAGAGTCATACCAGCCACTGTTAAGAGCGTATCACTTGTCTATGAATCAGAGATACCTTATGTAATCGCCGTCTTTTAAGTTGTGTCTAGGAACTCTGATTAAAACATGAGGCCTTTCGTTTTGCAATAATTTTTCTGTCTCTATGGTCAGTCGTTCCATCCTTTCCTCGAAGCCATTCGTTCCACTTTCGACTCCCCCTCCCTTTTATCTTAAGTGGACCTACTGTAACTATCTACATTTCCAAATTATACTAATTCACATCCTGCAGCTTAAGAATTTTTTCCAATCGAAAATCATTACTTTTGTCAATATCTTACCGATTAAAGGAAAGGCGTTATTCTTCAAATGTTCAAATGTTTGTAAATCTTATGGGACTTAACTACGGGTCATTAGTCCCTAAACTTACAAACTACTTATGAACTACTTACGTACTAGGACGGCACAAATATCCATGCCCGAGGGGGGGATTCGAACCCCCGACCGTAGTGGCCGTGCAGACCGTGACTGAAGCGCCTCAGTCCCCTCGGCCACCGCGGCCGGCGCGTTATTCTTTGCGACGAAATTTCATTCACCAAATTTCTCTTCCAAATGCGAACATATTTTTCTGGCATCCACCTACAAAGGGAGGCATGATCATCGTGATAAAATAACAGAACTTATTTTAGCCCCGTGCTATTAGAGATGGAAATATTTGATAAATATTATAAATGCGGTTCGATGTACCCTCTGCCGTGCACTTCAATGTGAGTTTCAGAGTTTGTATGTCGATATAAATCAAAATCCCAAGGTCATCTCGAAACACAAAAACTCAAATATTGCATTTTGTTCGTGTTTAGTCCGCAACAAGAAAAAATCAAACTTTCTAAAATGACTCTCATATGTGAATCTTAATTTTCATGAAGTTTTTCTTTTCGGTTGATATAGCAGTATGTGGCAATAGAAGGACAGAATAAGTGTAGAGATACTGGTCTCGCAGAAATTGCTCTCGGAATATCTGTCCTCGGATCGATCAGTTGCAGGGTAAACTTCCTGTTCACTGTTCATTTTAACTAAGCCTTTACTTCCCCAAGACATGAGGAGAAGTTAGGAACGGCATATGGTTCGGATTCCACGTTATGCTGCCGGTGTAAATAGTCAACTGAGAATAACAAGTAAGAGTGAATTTTATATAATTAATATCGATTTCAATTGTATCGCAGCTGTTCTTGTTGTGGTCTTCAGTCCGCAGACGTTTGATACAGATCTCCACGCTACCCGGTCCTGTGAAAGCCTCTTCATCTGAGAATACGTTCGGTAACCTACATCCTTTTTAATCTGCGTACTGTATTCGTCCATCGGTAACCGTCTACGATTTTTACCCCACAAGCTTCCTTCTAATGCTAAGTTGACAATTTCTTGATCTCTCAGAATGTGTCCAACCAATCTATCGCTTCTCTTAGTCAGGATATGCCAAAAACTCCTTTTCTCCCCGATTCGGTTAAGCACCTCTTCATTAGTTACGTGATCTACCCATCTAATCTTCATCATTCGTCTGCAGCACCACATTTCAAAAGCTTCTATAATCTCTTTGTCTGAACTCCTTTTCGTCCACGTTTCACTTCCATACAATGCTACACTACGGACAAATACTTTCAGAAAGGACTTTAAACAACTACTGGATGTCAACAAATATCACAGCAGACGAGACCGTAATCACTGAACATAGTAAACTTGCCGTCTAGACTTTTAAAAGTATATACATCAAAGGCTCAGAGGAAAACCAACAAACAAGAAATTCATTTTAATTAAATCCATATCAGACGTACAAAAAATGTTACTCAAGATGTCAAAAATGGTGACCACCTGTAAAAAAGGAATTAGATGACTTCATGAATATGCAATGTACAAAAGTGCAAATGTAGCGACGTATTCTTTCCACCGCAGAAAGTTATGATTTCTTATCTAGTTACTTTATGTACTATCTATGGATGTAGTGAAGGCCGCAGAGGATCATGTAGGGAGGAGGACAAGGCCTAATAGAAATCCCTGAATAACACAGCATATACTTAATTTATGAAGGGAAAAATATAAACAATGCAGCCAGCGATGCAGGCAATAGAGAGTACAGACTGATAATAAGTGAGCCTGACAGGCAGTGCAGACTGGCTACACAGAAGAGCCTAGCGGACAGTTACAAGACTGTAGAAGATTGTATAACGACTTCTAAGATAGATACAGGAAAATAAAAGAGACTGTTGGAGTTCATAAAACCAGCTACACGAATATCAAGAACTCATTTGGAAAAGCAAAGAAGAGAAAGCTGAAACGTGGAAGGAATATATAGAAGGCCTATACAAAAGAAAAAAAAAACATGACGGTAGTATTCTAGAAATAAAAGATGGAAATTGAGACAGGAGATACGATACTGCGAGAAGAATTTGATAGTGTACAAAAATAGTTTAGTAGAAACAAGGTGACTGGAGTAAATGATATTTCGTCTGAAAGGCTGATATTGTTAGGAGAGCCAGTAATGAAGAAATTGTTCCACCTGTTGTGCAAAATGAGACAGGACCATAACTTCCGATTTCAAGAAGAATGTAGAAATTTCAACTCCAAAGAAAGAAAGTGCAGACGATTTACAAAACTATCAGTTTACTAAGTCATGGGTGCAAAATACTAACAGGAATCATTTATAGAATAATCCGACCTTGGGAAAGATTGGTTTGGATTTAGGAGAAATGTGGAACACGGGATGCGATAATTACATTACGACTTATCTTAGAAGATACAGGAAAGGTAAAACATCGTTTTTAGTTTTTGTAGATCTTGAGAAACATTTTGACAATGTTAACTGGAATACATTCTCAAATTCTTAAGGTACAAGGGTTAAATATAGGAAGCGGAAAATTATATTTAAATTTTGCAAATACCAGTTGTGGCCTTTCCACAATGCTGTTCAATCTGTAAATTGAGCAAGCTCTGAAGGAATGCAAGGAGTGATTTGGAGAGGGAATTAAAGTTCCGGGAGAAGAAATAAAAACTTTGCTGCTTCCCGAGACATGATAATTCTGTCAGAGACAGCAAAGGAACTGGAAGAGCAATTGAATGGATCGGAGAGCGTCTTCAAAGGAGGGTATTAACAATTTCAAAACAAGGGTAATGGATGTAGTTTTAGAAAATCTGGTGATGCTGTAGGAATTAGGTTAAGTAATGAGGCAATAAAAGTAGTACAGGGGTTTTGTTATTTGCGAAGGACGAAATTTTGTGACAGACTTTATTTTATTGCTAGCATGTGAGAAACCGCGCTGCGAAGCCCGAGTGCGCGAATTTAGATTCGCCATGTATATAATTTCAGAGATACACTAACTACTATACAAACAGAATCCGCACATAAATAGGGTTCGGTTTTGTTTAGTAATTACTAAAACAGTTAATGGTGTATTGCATAGAATATTCTGGGGATGGGGGGAGGGTATATTACGTTTCAGCCCCAATTGGTGTACGTATCCATGGAGGTGACTTCTATTCTGTATATCGTCGTCCTGATGATTGGCAGTTCCAATACCGGAGGCAATATTTAAGTATTTTATACTATGGTGTGCTCACTCGACTATTACTAAATTATTCGAGCTTTCTTGTCGTTCGCAAAGTTGAACGTACAGCATTACGCAGTCACAGACTTTTTTTTCCCTCATTCCTTTTCGCAAATTCCTTGTCTGAAACTAGAATGAATCCTGTGAAACGAATTACATTGCATACAGTGAAATCCAACGGTTATGTTCCTTTTTTCCCTTTATCTCATCCTCTGTTCACTGCTGAAGACCAGATTTTCATTAACAAAGAGTGAGAGCGGGAAAAAAATTTGTGATTTTAAGCCGCGGATTATCCCCAACGGCTCGGTGGTTTCTCTAATTGAGATCCGCTACCCTCTGTCCTGCAGAGAGGCGGGGTGGCTGCCCTCTGCCGCTCATCCTTCTCCGTTCCAAGCCCCAGCATAACGCTTGCGCACGCACATACACACAAACATGCGTTCATTGACATCTAAGGCACGTTTCCGCATACAAAGGTACTGTCCTCCAGCCTCTTAAAGGATACAAACGTATAGGATATCAATATAACATGCTAGCAATGCCGAAACCAGCCATCGCTGACAATAGTAACATTTCTGCAATATTGACAAAACATTATTTCATCTTGTTATTAAACATACCTAAATAAGAACACAACCTACTTGTAAATTCTACTGTTATATAATATGGCTTTTCCAAATATAACTTGCAGTTTTTATGTAATAAGTGTATCTTGGGCAAGTCATTTTAAAGATCGGATTGTTGACTGCTATTCTTTCTTTATGAAGATACAGCAGATATTATTGAGACGTAAGTGGGGAAGGGGGGGGGGAGGGAAGGGGCGAGGGAAAAGCACTGTCGGACTCAAGTCCATGACGGGGTACATGAAAGTTCGTTGAAGTATTCATTAACGTTTCTTGCCCTTCAGTTCGCCACAATACTGTTGTCAACTTAGAACAAGCAGTATTTTTACCAATGAAGACGTAATGCAACGTAATGTCTCATTTTACTATCAGAAAATTATTCAGTAAGATATTCGTAAGAGTATATAGTACGGAGACGCGTAAAATTTAGCTTATAAAGCGTGTAAAATTTATAAGTGTATCTCAAATAAAAGTGTGAATATAATTTCTAAATTTATATTTTTTCGAATGATAACCGTTATAGAAACTACAACGAGACCAAAGTTTAATAGTCGCAACTGCCCACATTAAATTACCAGAACACTTTTCGGAAGGGGATAAAAATGACCTCTTAGTAAACGGCATCTACGTTTATTACATTACGTTACGCCAGTTTGTGTGAATTGACATTGACGTACATACGAAGAGCTCCTACATGAATCGTAGTAAATATTCTCGAAACATTTTTGTAAAGAGTGGTAAATACTTTTATTTCGAACAAATACATATATTTTCGGGAAAGTAGTAGACACGAACATTGTAAGTAAGTGGTTCATGGATCAAATGAAGTTTCGTAAATATAAACTTGTGGTACATCTGTTCGGCCTTTTAGTCATTAATTTTAAAAGAAAAGTACATTTACGATCGAAAATATTGCCTTTTAGGACAGTGTAGAAATTACAGCTATTTCTTGGTGATCCGACATTACGAAACTTTATTTGGCAAAATAAACTATATATTATATACTCCGTAGTCGTCCTGTCCCAAGGGTCGTTAAGAAACAGGAATGACATTTGACAGATAAACGTTGGTAAATGATGTCAGACGTCAAAAACTCAAGATGTGGAAAAGATTTACTTAACAGATAATACAGATGAACTATTTGTGGTATAGCGGATTGGATAACACCAAGATAGACGTCTCACGTAAAATAACAATTTGCCCTTTGTGAGTTTTGGTTTAGTATGTTCGCATCGTGAAAGTAATGTAACGCCTGAACTATTCATACTGTTTCTTATTAACAAAATACAATTTATGGTGCAGCATTAACGATATCGTATAACTCTTAGAAAATCGACAGCCACTCTGAACTGGAATGGGAATCTACAACAATGTCAGATTACGAAATGAAAAAGAATCATAATTTTGAAGCCATGATATTGTCCTCCATTTGTAGCGGAACGATTCCTCTTCTACGAAGGTTCTTTATTTACGCTCTACAGTTGAAAATTTTGGGCCTAGTACGATTTCTGCTACTTTTAATAGTTCTTGTAATTTACATCCAAGATCTGTGCCCCTAATTAATCCACAGTGTACAAAATTCAATATAACCATGTACGAACTTCATCAATTGAGTCGCCTTCGAACAACGAAATATTTCCATTCTTGATTTGATTAAGATGCAAAAACTGTTCATAGAAAAGTAATTCTTGTGCGAAATAGTAACTGGAAATGATAAAAGCTGTCATTCTGCAGAAAACTGTCTCGCTCAGTCCAAGAAGATTGTGCCAACATAAAATGTCGTTTGGTTCTTCAACTACAAAGATGCTAACTGTTCTCACGCTCCTAATAAGAAGACAAGAAAGAAAGAAAAAGAAAAAAGAAAAGTGATATTTTCAATCTTCATTGTCCACAGTTAGGAACTTAAAACGATAAATTATCTCTTCACTGAGAGTCAGTGGCGTAGCTATCATAGGGCTAAGTGGGGCAGTGCCCCGGGGCCCCCAGTTCAAGGGGCTCTCTGCCTCCGTGAGCGACGTTCGAAAAAAGTTGCAGTAGAGCGTCGATTATTTTGGGCCTTCTTCACTTCACACGACGCCACTCGGTGGCGCTGGTGACTGTATACAATTTTTCAGCCGGCGTAGCAGCAGAAGAAGAGGCAGCATGAAAGCTGCTCATAGCAACTGCTGAGCCTTCCAAGCGTTGCGGAGTGCCGCTCGGCGCATCATGAAGGATCGTGCGCCTCCAAATACTGTATAAAATTCTTACTGGCAAATAGAAGTGTACAGCATGATTATCCGAATAAACCGGTTTTCCGAACATCCATTTACCTCAATTACTTCCGATAATCGATGATCTACTGTTTATAATATTTTAGTTGAATGAAGGTTTTCGACTTTTAACTTTTTGAATCCTGACCAACACACTTCAAACGCACGAAGTGAAATTCAAAAATTATTCCCACCTCAGATGATAGACATTACAAAGTATATTCTTGTCCTCTAAGACGGGGATCCTGCCACTGTTAGGGTGTTGTTGGTTAAAGTCGGAGTTTCTACGGCTGTCAATCTTTGCGAAATAACTGCCAATGGTGCTGAATTACTAGCAGTGTGTTTGACAACACACGGTGTGACGACGTTGGAATACGAGGTCTCTACAATGTATTATTGCAGAACGGTATTGTTATAATACCACAACTGTTTGTGTAGTGAATTCCTCCAAGGGAGTGCTCCTTACACATAGATCCCAGTGAGGTGCTGCACCCAATTGCACTCTGAAATTCGTGCAAGATGAAGAGAAAATATGGATAGTGCATCGTTTTGAGGGTTGTGTTACTGATGGGCGCTTCATCACTGAAGCTTCTGACTGCACATTCATTCGCCTAGTATGGACCAATTTCGAAAACTATCCCATGTGATCGTTTTATCTATATGTCCTACCCAGGTCCAACTCTATATCTCTGCAAAATTCCATCCAAATCCACCCAGTAATTTTTGCGTGAAAGCATAACAAACAAACAAACTTTCACAGTTATTATGATATGACAGAGTATGATTAAATATTAGCTGCTATGTGACACACAATAATTTACTTAGTAGTATTTATGTTTGCCTTATTATGTCTTCCAGTGGGCAGTAAGGAGCTGATGTATAGTTTTAGTTTAAAGAGGGCCCCAATGTCATTTTTGCCCCGGGGCCCTTGGTGACATAGTTACGCCACTGCTGAGAGTCCCTAAACTTCTATCTAGTTATCTACTGCCACATAAAAACGAATATATCTTCGATGCATACGATGGACATTTCAAATGACAATCTTTTTTATTCAGTTACCACATGACGTATTATCTTGTTAACCATCTGACAAGAACTGAAGTTTACTTACTCAGCTTGTTTTAATCACGACAGAATTTATACATTGTAACTCTTTATTTCATTATATAAGTTTCACGAAATACCCTGTCACAGTATTTTGCTGCCTCGTGGCTTACGACCCGCAATGTGTTGTGACCAGCAATTTTATGCCTGTTCCCGATGAAGAAGATGCTGTCACTGCTACTTTCGCCGAACATGAAACATAAAAAAAAAAAAAAAAAAAAAAAAAGTAAGAAAAAGTAGAAAACATTCAGTATTTCGAATAAAACACTTAACATTCAAACACAGAAATATTTATAAAAAGTGTAGCAAATATTTTATTGCTGTGCAAACTGAACTGGTAGAGTGTAGTTCCTCTACCCTCTACATTCCCCACCCACAAGTAGAGTTCGGCAGAAATTAAGCGATAGAATATATAATAGACATCTATAATAGGTAAGCGTAATTTTTTCTTTACTTGTTGTGACGCAATAATGAATTAATAATTTTAAATTTGTTACACTGACACAGTAAGTTGTAATATTAATAGGTTAGTCACCTTTTTCCCTAGCTACACCTTTTTAAAAATAACCACAGTCAAATTTTAATGTATCTTTCTATCTTTTGAAAGCTACTCCCAATAACCAAAGATGCCAGTTACTTTGCACAAATCTCTAATATTAGTTATTTTGTAGCTAACTTCAACAACAGATCAGGTTCAACTAGGAAAACTCGGCACAGCCTTCATTACCTTCGAATGCTCTCGTTGAGTAATAATAAGTGTTAGAATCATGCGTGAGGGCCCAGTTTGGCGAGTTCTTTATTAAAAATTGTACAAACCTACATTAACCTACTTTATCGTGAGTCTCAGAACTCTGGACGCTCGTGGTCACACAATCATCATCCTTCCAACTAGAGACCATTCTCTTTCGCAAGTACAAATCCGTAATTCCGCTTAATCATAATGATCCCTTCCGTCCCCCCGTCCCCAAATACAACTCAACCGTTTAAATATACACGTCTTTCAGCGTTATCATTTCTGAATTCCGAATATTGAAACATTCCAACCGTTTCAGGGCATTGGAATTTATTCAACGGCATAGTTAATTTGTACTGGATTTGAATTCTAACACGGATTTCCCGATTCTGGTCAGCGGTTGCCGTAACTAATTAGGCTATCCAAATTCTAAACTTATAGTATACTATGTAGTTCCCCCACCCCGTAATTTCCTTTTTCTCGCAGGCTATATTGGATTCCCACAAAGGATCGAGCGGCTGTGTGCATCTACACAGAATTTGTAATTTGCCTATTGAAGACTTAACCGTGTGTGTTCTTTTCAGACATATGTGAAGAGAACACACCCCTTAAAAACTTGTCAATTATTAGTAACAATTGATTTTCTTTTTTTCAGATACACTTGGGCGTAGAATTTTATTAAAAGTATACGGACCCTCAAATATCAAGAAGAATTTCTTACCGGTATATTATTTTTTTAACTTTAGAACTTTTTGGCACTAACACAGAATCTCCAACCTGGAATGAAGTTTCTATAGCACTTTTATTACGTATAGCATTTTACTCTCCGTTCGGTATTCTTAACGATTTGTTCTTGAGTTCTGTAAGACGGAATGCATTGTTGCGTTTCACTCGCTGGCGGCTAAGACAATTCAGTCAGTAAAGTCTCTCCTAATCCACTTCCCTATGATTTCTGTCGATGAGAAACCCATAGTTAAGTGTTGTAGTTCATTCAATATCTTTCCGAATTCGGATACTGTTCTGGCCCAACAAGTATGTACTTAGCTGTTTCGTGACTCCACAAAATTACTCTCCAGGTAGAATTTCGCAATTAGGATGTGTTTTATTCTATAACGGTTTATCAAGTTTTGAAATTTATTAGTAGTGAAAGCACTGCTGTAATCAGATGTCAGTCGCTTTGGAATGCTCCAGTTTATAATCTCTATTGAGATAATGTATTACACTCGACGTATTGGCTCGTTTCATAGCATGTAGTTGCGCATAGAGGTGGGAGATCTACCAATTCTAACGTTAGACGTTGCTGCTCTTCTTTTTTACCATTAATTCTCTTTAAATTACTTAACGAAGTACGAAGCGTGTTTTTTTTTAAGTAAGTTCCGTTTTGTTGTAGACACTAGTAATTCGCCCGCATACCGCAACGAGCGCGTGCGTCGTGTACCGGCTTGCCTCGGGAACCACTGTGCTCAGTGTCAGCTCTGTAGCTAACCTGTACGGGTCTGTTCTGTGCTTTCAAAATGTTTCAGACTATCAACACGCCCGCAGCGTATGTGATTCCCTCAATCACACGGTTTTTACAGCTAGGAACCAGTCTGCTGCAGAAATTCATCGACAGATTTGCGAAGTGGACTGTGTTACTATTATGAGTGGAAGCAAAGTGGTACGAGAATTCAAAGATATCCGTGACAACGTCCATGATCAGGATCGCTCAGGTCGCCCTTATTCGAATACAGATTTGGTGGCTTCACGTTATCCGAGGATTCATGAGGCGTTCCACCTCCACCTCAAACAACACCATAGTGGCAGCCGTTACAATGATGACGACGACGTAAAAACTGCTGTGAACTCTTCGTTATCAGAGCAGGCGGAAAGATTTTGTGGAGATGTTATTTAAAAATTGGTTGAGAAGTATGATAATTGTTTGAACAATGTATGAGTAATGTATGTACTTTCTGAAAATAAATTTACTTTTTTAAAAATAACCTTTCGTTGTGTACTTATGTTCAAATGGAACTGACTTAAAAAAAAATACGCCTCGTAATAGCAATCCTTTAATTAATTCCTATGCTGTACTGACAATTTTGCAGCCCCAACTTACCGGGTGATCAAAAAGTCAGTATAAGTTTGAAAACTGAATAAATCACGGAATGATGTAGATAGAGAGGTAACAATTGACACACATGCTTGGAATGACATGCGTTTTATGCAGGATGGCGCTCAACCTCATATTGCTAGACGCGTGAAAGATCTCTTGCGCATATCGTTTGGTGATGATCGTGTGCTCAGACGCCACTTTCGTTGTGCTTGGCCTCCCAGGTCCACAGACCTCAGTCCGTGCGATTATTGGCTTTCGGGTCACCTGAAGTCGCAAGTGTATCGTGATCGACCGACATCTCTAGGGATGCTGAAACACAACATTCGACGCCAATGCCTCACCATAACTCCGGACATGCTTGACAGCGCTGTTCACAACATTATTACTCGACTACAGCCATTGTTGAGGAATGATGGTGAACATATTGAGCATTACCTGTAAGAACATCATCTTTTCTTTGTCTTAATTTGTTATGCTACAATTATTGCTTTTCTGATCATATGAAGCGCCATCTGTCGGACATTTCTTGAACCTTTCTCTCTCTCTCTCTCTCTCTCTGTCTGTCTCTCTCTCTCTCTCTCTCTCTCTCTCTCTTTTTCCCCCCTAATAAAACACCATGTCATTCTAAGCATGTGTTTCAATTTTTATCTCCCTATCTACATTATTTCATGATTTATTATGTTATCAAATTTATACTAACTTTTAGGTCACCCGATATAAATAACCTATCATTACCTCTCATTACTCCATCTAGGAGATAATGGAGTTTCAATTGATTTTATCAAGATTATGGAGTAAGGCCCAGCTCCTGGTTTAAAAGTAAGAAATTATTCGCTAGATAAGAGTTTGTTATTATATTAAATTCCCCCTATCATTCTGCCGGAGACATCGTCTAATTTTCATTGAAGGTCAGAGATAATGTCGCGTCATCTTTGTTTTGGGATGTTTATTTGCATTGTTGTCCTCCGAGCTACCAACAAGATGCTACTTTCGTCTCTTGCGAAATTTGTACTTCTGTCGCTTAACGTGATTTTGTGATGATCCCATTGAGAAAATCGTTTATTTAATTGTAGAATCCGTATATCTGTATTGAATACATGGTTTACCAACTTGTATTCTTTATTATGCTTACCATGTAAATGCTTTCAATCTTTGTTATTAATGTTTCCTTTGCACCATCAAGTATACTGCATATTTCGGTGATTTTGACCTGTATATTTTCGATTTCTGAATGATCATTCATTACTTCTGTATTATCTATTGAAGAAACCTCTACTGATTTTCTACAGACTTCTTTAACGCGTTCTAAAAGTTTAGTACACACAGAATTTGTCTGAGTAGTAACCTCATTCCGTATCTTTATTCTTTGCTGCCTCTAATGCAACTACTACATTGATGTTCTCTAATCCTTTGGTTAACTCAGTAATATCATTTCGCAAGTGGGCGTTTATTTCAAGAGATTCCTGGATATGTTGCTGAGGCCTATTACGAAGACCTGTTAATTTGTCCTATATCTCAACATTGGCAAATTCTATTTTATCGGTGTCATAAAGACACATTTCTAATCTAGCTGTACACTACGTTAGTTTCTCTCTTAATCTAGATACAGGTTCGCCATTCGATTTGGTAGGCTGTGCTAATTCCTCTCTTGATTTAGGTGAAAATTCCTAAATAGCAGATTTGGTTGAAAGTGTTAAGTCCTCTCTTAGCTTACCAATAGCCTTACAAACTTACATCACCGAGCATTGTTAATGTATGAAACTCCCTGGCAGATTAAAATTGTGTGCCGGAACCGGGACTCGAACCTGGGACCTTTGCCTTTCACGGGCAAGCGCACTACCCGGTTCCGGCACACAATTTTAATCTGCCAGGAAGTTTCATATCAGCGCACACTCCGCTGCAGAGTGAAGTTTAATTCTGGAAACATCCCTTAGGCTGTGGCTAAGCCATGTCTCCACCATATCCTTTCTTCCAGGAGTGCTAGTCTTGCGTGTTTGCAGGAGACCTTCTATGAAGTTTGGAAAGTAGGAGGCGAGGTACTGGCAGAAGACAAGTTGTGAGGCGGCATCGTGAGTCGTGTCGGGATAGCACAGTCGGTAGTGCGCTTGCCCGCGAAAAGCAAAGGTCCCAGGTTCGAGTCCCGGTTCCGGCACACAATTTTAATCTGCTAGGAAGTTTCATATCAGCGCACACTCCGCTGCAGAGTGAAGTTTCATTCTGATTATTAATGTAGTTTGGCAGACTCTGGCCATCTGTGAACTTCTGTTGGCTACTGAAGGAATTGATGATTTGCACCATGGAGATGCTGTGAGCCCCTTCTCTGTAACCGCTGGTCGTTGACACCTCAGACAAGCCAAGCCCTTGGCAGCATTACTAAGACCAGCTGGATGTTCCCTCTCTCTCCTCATACTGGGCCTGTTAATTTAGGAAAGAAATGTTGTCAGGAAGCAGCAATAAGCTACCTCACAACAGATACGTCGTTTGACTGTACTACTTGACTACACTCCGACATATGCCCAGGCTCCCAAAGTCAGCACCGTCTACCGGAACTCCAAGATGACTCGTGTCGGCTTCTGAATTTTCTCTCGATTTTTCGTTGTTACTATGTCGTACCTGCGTGCCTTGCTCAAACAACAATTAGCACAAGTACTTACTATCTTTCCTGCTAGTTTAATTGTCCTTGGAATTAAAGTCCAATATCTGTGCCTACTGTTTAAAGTCACATTATACAACATTCAATTTGACCAAGTAAGAACTTCATTACCTATGTCGTTAGCACACAAACGAAACACTGAAATTCCTGATTTGATTAATATGCGAAAAACTGTTCAATGGAAAGTGGTTCTTGTACGAAACGACCTGTACAGATTACATTAATACTTGTTTCTTAGATTATAAATACGCCATTTCGCAATGATGTGCCTGTTTAATAAGTGGTCTGTATACATGATATTTAATTTTTTTAATATCTACAGTGATCCCTAGATCCTTAAATAAAACTCTGCAGGATGAGCTTGGGTGGGCTCCAGCAATTATTCTGATTACACATTTTTGTAGAATGAATACTTTTTTACTCACTATTGAATTGCCCCAGAATAAATAAAGTTGTATCGTAGCCGTACTGCCAAGGAGCTATTGGCTCGTGAATCGAGAGCTTAAGTTAAGAAGCGCAGTTAATGTGAAATTATGACCGCGTCCTTTTATGAAATAATATGTGACAATCCAAGTGCTCACCTTTACACAGTAACCTAAGTAATCTCAAACCTGTAAAATACTAATATACCTTATAAAATCTTGTTTTCTTAACTGCCTACAGGTTATTTAGGATACGAGCGAAAGTGGCCACACTTTAAAAAAATCATTAGAGACTATTTATTCCTTTCAGAGTTCAGTCTGGAGCATTGTCCCCGTGATAAAATTCCTACATGATCCACTGTTGAATGCTAACATTGATACCTCGTCTGACGTTAAGCCTTTTTCTTCACCGAAACTACTTTCTCCTTGGTCTAGGTCTAAAGCACCTCGCTGCGGAGCGCGCGGTTGCTCGCCGTGGAGGTTCGAGTCCTCCCTGGGGCATGGGTGTGTGTGTTTGTCCGTAGGTTAGTTTACCTAGGTTTAAGTAGTTTGTAAGCTACGGACTGATGACCACGCAGTTTGGTCCGATAGATTTACAAACATTTGAACATTTTTTCCTTGGTCTACGTCGACTCCTCTTCCCTACGCTGCCGAGCCCAAGAGGTTCTTAGGTAGCCTTGCTTCTCCCATGCGTGTAACATGACCCCACCGTCTCAACCTGTTTGCTCTAACTGCTTCATCTACAGTGTTCATTCCCGGTTTTTCTTTGCTTTCCTCATTATGGACACCCTCTTACCATTGTTCTCGTGTATTTGTACCTCCAATCATTCTTGCTACTTTCATACCTGTAACATCAACCTTATGAAGAAGGTAACCTGTATCCACCCAGCTTTCACTCCCATAAAACACGGTTGGTGGAAAGAAAAATAAAAAAATAAAAGATAAGAAAATAAAAAAAAAATACTTATCACGGTCTTCTTAACTGCTTTCGATATAAGCTGTTCAATGAAACATTGAGGCGCCATGCTCCAATGCGCGAGGCCATTCCCCGTCGGGGGTTCGAATCCCCCATCACGCATGATGTTTGTGCTGTCATTAGTATACGTTAGTTCACAAGTAGTTTATAAGTTTAGGGAGTGATGACCCCGCAGTTAAGTCTCATAAGCTTAACAATTTCTCTGTTATTCCTTTGACAATGCTCCAGATTATGGGACTAAGATGACGGTGCGTGACGTGAATAATGTCGTAACAAGGGAAGATGAAGCGGAACGAAAGACTTCGCTCCGTGAATTATTGTATCAAGAAACGTTAGGAGAAACGTATTCGCCACCATAATGGTTTTGATGAGAAATATCAGTGTTGGATAAGGAGGATTGAGAACTGACATGTTTTTCTGAAATGATTTTTTGACAAAGCTACTAGTAGTTCCACAAGTTTAATTAAACTCTCCCGTTGTTTATATTTCGCTCATTGCCCCGATTCCGTCGTATAACATCTGCGCGTCTATTTCCGTTAATGTCTCGTATTAAAGAGTCTATGGCGTGAATACTACTATCTCTGGTGCTATACCAAGTTCCTTGTATTTGTTCTTTAACAAAGACGTCATAACCACAGGGAATGAACGCTGGAAAGGGGAGAGGGGGTGGGGGGTGGGAAAGACGAGATTTTATCGAATAGCACCCAAACATGCTGCATACGCAAAGCACAACGCAAATTCTCTGTTACTCTCCTAAGCCTCCCACTCGGTTGGCAATAGGAGATTCTGGAAAACCGACAATATTCACCTGATTTGAGTCCCTCTGATTACGATCTCTTTTCCAACGTGAAAGAACACTGACAAGGAAAGTACATGGGCTCGAACAAACATATCTGTATGAACGTTTGGTTACAGGATCTCTAAATACACCTCAATGTGCTGGTGGGTGCCGTTTTTCTGCAAGGCTCTGCAACCATGCTCTAGGTAGCACTGAAGATGTAATTGTAGACGCCATACTTAATGCAGATATATTAACTATAACTTGTGTAATAATCATCTTACGTGTTTTCTAGCAAATTGATAAAGTTGCAACTTTAACCTTCTTCCCGAAAGACTGTTGGTATTCACTGCCATCGCCTCTTCCCGCACTTACCGTAGCACTACCGCTTGCATTGAGTTATTCGTCATTATCATCCCTATTATCATTATTATGAGTTTGTAACAACAGTATGTAACTTATGCTCATATTTCTGTACCATAACAGATACGAGAAAGTATGCAAATGATTCATCTACTACACTAATACCATCTTCACGAAGAAGGGTTCTTCGTAACTTCATCTCAACTAATCGCAATTCATTAGCAGTACTGATTAGCAATCGCCACCCCATCTGACTCTTCACCACACAAATAACGTCACAAAACGCAACTTCGCCCTACTGGCGAACCGACAGGTCAAAGTGCAATGCGGCATGGCAGACCCAGAGGCCTCTAACGGACGACTGCAGAGTTTTGCAGATGCGGAAGTATCACTAGTGCAATAAGGGATCTTTACATTATCTCTCATACGAATTTGGTATATATGTGTTTGTTCGAGCCCAAGTACTTTCCTTGTGAGAGGAATCCGGTACAGGTCGACATATGGAGGTCAATGCGGGAGACGAACGGAAATAAATGTGCTATTATATATATATATATATATATATATATATATATATATATATATATATATATATATATATAATATCACATTTATTTCCGTTCGTCTTGGCCTAGTATTCAGTTGTACAAATAAGGACCAGCACATCTCGTCAGGGCTCCGAAACAGTCCATACACGGTGACACTTGAGCCAATGCTCACGGGTGTCTGGAATTCTATTTGTGTTCAAAAAGCGCCAATCTGTTCACATCTGTTTTGGTGAAGAAGGCAGAAGAAAACTGAGGCACTTGGTTCCCTAATATTGACTAAGAATATTTTAAACGGGAATATTTTCGCCTCTTTGTCCACAGAAAAGAGCATATTTTAGCTGATTCCTTTCCTTCACTTGGTTGCGCAGGGTGTGCTGCTTATATTAAATAAACATTGCAAACAAGATTTCCGTTACTGATCGAATGATAAAATTCACGATGTGCTAAAATATTTTGTCGAAATGCTCTGTTGATCAGCAAAAATGCAGTACAAGGAAGGACCGGAGTTATCAAAGCCAAATTTATTTGGTAAATAACACTTTATGAAAAGATCACGTGATTGAAAATGTAGACTGTATTTTCAATCGCGTTTGAAACCTCACGGAAGGGGTCCAAGGAGAGCCCCCTCACGGAAATGTTTCTCTTATACAGTGGACTTTTTCTAGTAACAGAAGTTTTCTTAATTATACCGTGCACAACATGATAGCCCATATATCCAGCTCTGTTAATCACAGTGATACGAAGACAGTGTTTCGGATTGTCCTTGGCCTAGTAATCACTTGTACAAATAAGGACCAGCACATCTCGTCAGAGCTCCGAAACAGTCCATACACGGTGACACTGGAAGCAATTCTCACGGGTGTCTGGCACTTTAGGCACAGTTCCTCGTGTGTTCCGGTGTATGTCTGCCCAGCCCTAGACATCCAACATTTGTTCAAGATAAATTGCCGCCGGCCGCGGTGGACGAGGTGACTGAGGCGCTCCAGTCACGGTCAGCACGGCCACTACGGTCGGGGGTTCGAATCCCCCCTCGGGCATGGATATTTGTGCCGTCCTAGGTCGTAAGTAGTTGATAAGTAGTTTGTAAGTTTAGGCACTGATGACCCCGTAGTTAAGTCCCATAAGCTTAACAAACATTTGAACATTTTGATAAATTGCCTGTGTGTTGAAGTTAATACAATTACTTGTTTCACGCTCACGGTGCCTCTTCATAATAACTGTTACATAAAATTCCTAAAAATGGTCGTATGCAAGTAAACTCGAATCGCGTAAGTAACTGAAACGACATGATTGGGAGCTGA
This sequence comes from Locusta migratoria, assembly GCA_026315105.1. Classification (NCBI taxonomy): domain Eukaryota; kingdom Metazoa; phylum Arthropoda; class Insecta; order Orthoptera; family Acrididae; genus Locusta; species Locusta migratoria. The sequence goes on from CM048744.1 coordinate 743,404,843, forward strand.
TATCGGTAAATGAAAAATGCAAGTGTAGTTACACGCAGAAAAATGCAAAATAAATAAATAAAATAAAAGCTTAATCAAAGAGATAAGAAATGGACTTACCATTGCATGAAGCGAATTAGGCAGGCGATTACACTATGGCTCTAACAAACATCGCTGTAGCACTAAGTTCACAAGCAGACACAGATTAAAAATTAGGCCAGGTGATGGCACTGATAGCCGGAAACAATTTAAATAATGAATTCGAATGTTCTTGAAGTTGAAAAAGCACGTATCCAATTAGTACAAAACTACAAAGTTTGAAAACTTTAACGCCAGTGTTATGTAGTAATGTGAGCGTGTGGATATGTGTGTTACTTTGAGGGAACGGAGGGGAGGGGGGGGGGGAGGCGAAGTGACAAGAAACACCGGAGAAACCGATGGGGGAGGGGTGGCTAGCACTTTAAAAAAAAAAATTGATAAAACACATAAGGTCATGACGTTGCCAGATAAATATCGCAAAAAGAATAAGTGACTAACAACCAAACAGAACTAATTAAATTCTGTCAATGCTTTCGTCATCGTATCGTGAAATATCTGATGCCGGCCGCGGTGGCCGAGGGGACTGACGCGCTCCAGTCACGGTCTGCACGGCCACTACGGTCGGGGATTCGAATCCCCCCTCGGGCATTGATGTTTGTGACGTTCTTAGTCTTAGCTAGTTCATACGTTATTTGTAAGCTTAGGAACTGATGACCTCGTAGTTAAATCCCGTAAGGTAGCAAACATTTCAACATTTGATTTGAAATGTCTGATGTAAACAACTGATCATTTACGCACAGATCTTCTGAGTGCTTCGAAAATTTTGTTGTTTGGAGTTCTTCCAATAGGGTCAATATTTCCCGCCTTAAGTGCAACGTGTAGGAGCTGGAAGGAATCAAGAGCGGGTTGAATGTGTCCGCTAGTGCTGAGATGCTCAGTTAAAGATGATTATTTGTAACTACAACGATTTCAATGAGGAAATGCTCACGAAAACGTGTTTTTATAGTACAACCGGTTTGTCGAATATAAGTACGAGGGAATTATCCGCACGTTAGATTATAAATACCATAATTATAGCGGAAGTTGGTATTAACGATTCATTTCGAATAAGTTGATACTGAATGTGGTGCTAAGCTCCCAATTGGGTAAAGACGTCCGCGGTGGCCGAGGGGAGGCGCTCCAGTCACGGTCTGGACGGCCACTACGGTCGGGGGTTCGAATCCCCCCTCGGGCATGAATATTTGTGTCGTTCTTAGTATTAGTTACCTCATAAGTATCTTGTAAGTTTAGGGACTGATGATCCCGTAGTTAAGTCCCATAAGCTATACAAACATTTAGAAATCCCAATTCGGTGGTTGAGACCGTAGCTAGAAAGTTGTCAGGATGATCAGCATATAACACATTTAGAGGCACAGGGGGCGGTTAGGTTCACGCGTTTCCGCGCATTTATATATTAATAGAGTGGTATCAGCTTTATTTCCTTCAGATACACAGGTGCTTCAAAAAAAAAAAAAAAAAAAAAAAAAAAAAAAAAAAAAAAAAAAAAAAAAAAAAAAAAAAAAAAGGTATAACTGTCTATGTGTCTGTCTCTCCCACCTGTTCATGTGTTTTAAGACGGCACTATTGTCTCCAGTGTCCAGTTTTAATGCATCAATGTTTTCTTCGTGCCATGTTTTTCATTCCTTGTTTTTATTCTCGTGACGTGATCTTTTTCTTCTTTTTTTTTTTTAATTTAACTTTGCAATTTACATGTACGCTCCGTTGAAGAGCAGCGCCTGATGCTGCTGCCAGCCTGCCGACTCTGTCGGCGTTAAAATAACAATAAAGGAAAATAAACCGGTGCTTTCCGGCGGTTGCTCGCCGAAGGCGGACGCGACGTTGACGCGGCTGTGACACGGCCGCGGACAGCCACTGCCGGGCCGCGTGATGTGCGTTGACTCAGCGGCCCTGCACCGTGTGTACAAGGCAGACACGGTGTACACAGGACTCCAATTGAGCGGCTGCTTCGGCTTGTGTAAGAAGCAGCGTGCTACGGTGCCTACGGAAGATAGCCTTGTGGCTGAAGGTGGTTGAAGAAGACACTCTCGCGTCTCGTAGTCGGAAGAACCCACTCGCACCGTCCTGTTTGAACGGTACGCTATTGGTCTCGAACAGGAAACTCCTCGGCGTCCCATTACCATCTCGTGGGGATGAACTGCAGGCAACCTCAGTGCCGGCCTGCACAGGCTAGGCCAGCTGTGGATCTTCACTGGTGTCATCTGGACCTGGCGTGGACTGCTCCACGTAGTCCTGCTGATAGCGGTAACCCACTGTGTAAGGAATCAAGATTCGCTTACATTATTTTCCGACATATTTCACCCTCAGAAACGTTTTCTACTCTTCGAGACGAACAATTTGAGTATAAACTCGACAGTATTCAATTAATTAATAAAGAAGTTATCATCATATTGCTTATAGTAATTACGGTCATGTCGCAGTGCGACAAGGAAAGGGATAATTAACCGCGAGATTGTCGCGCACACACTTTTATAGACTGGAGGTTTTTGTAATGAATGCGGAGCGCCCGGCGTAAACACCAGGTGGTGGGAGTTCCCCCACACCCCAGCGAGCAGCGAGCGACAGATGGCACTCGGCGATAAGCCAGCCCTCGACAGCACAGGTAACACAGAACAGGATAGCGGAAGACAGCAAAGGGTAACAGAGATAGTTGTGAGACAGTTCACTGTTAATTGTGCGTTGTGCGTTAGCAGTCCCAGTTAATTGTGCGACAGCAATCTTGTAGTCGCGGCTGACACAACCCAAAACTTCATGGTGCAATAATCAGCAAGATTTCGAGCTGATGCAATACCAAGCCTAGTGACGAAACGGCGCACGCCGGTGGCGGGATGTTTAAAGGGTGAGACGCGATTGGCTGTTCCCCCAGCGTAACCCTCTCAGAGATACGTTTTGATTCGCAGATGAAGCTACACACGCGCCACACGTAGGAAAAGACAAGAACTAGGGACAACGAAGCCCAGAAAGCAGCGTGAAGCTTCACTCCTTCTTGGTGGGCGGCCATAGGAGGTGGTAGTCGTTTGTGCTGATGCCATATTCTGTGTGGGCGAAGTCTTTTCACGGACTTTCAAGTGAAGAGCAGCTCTGTCAGCGAGCGAATCACAGTATCTTCTAGTGAAGTTCGTGTGATTACGCGTTTGTTGGAGTGTTGAGTCGCGATACTGCATATCCGGCTGTGAACAAGCGACAGAGTGGCGATAGTGTAACGCTTGCAAGCGCATATTGAGTGGCATCGCGGTGGGTTGGCAAAGGCTGACGTACCACTCCAGTAGAATTAACCTAGGACTTGTAGCTATCTTGACTTCATCAAGATTCAGGGACAGTGCAATCGGCGGCGGTCGATCAAGGCAGTAAAGAGAGTAGTTTGTGACGGAGTGACAGAGCCCAGCGGCAACCATTTTGTCGTCGGCGCAGTAACTAGGTACAGTGAGCAATTTGCGATAGGCGAGTCCTGCCAGACCCCTGACAGCATTTACATATTTCTCACCATAGTTCACGACATCGCGACAATGTCGTTTTCGAAACTGAGAGTGCGGTAAATTGTGTAAAATCCAGTAGGGGCGATTTTCAGCCATTCTATCAGCCTACTACAGGTATTATTTACTATCTATACATATCCTATGATTTTTAAATGAACCGTGAGCAGTAGAGAAACTATGTATATAAATTTGCTTTTTATCTCACTTGTTAAGGTAAAATAAACCAGTCAGCTTTCAGTAAAATATCTTTTTTTCCTTGTAGCTAGAGCCCCACTAGTTACTAGCTTGTAAGCTTTTTCTTTCAGGAGGTGCCAGCGACAGTGACAGCGAGTGACAGCGGCACACCAGCGTTGAAATTATTAGATAAGTGTTAGGGCAGGTCTCTGATCGCAACGTGTTCTTGCTGTATATGTCTTCCTTGCAGGAGCCAAGGGTACATCACGAGTCAGATATCTTGCGCATTTAATATTAGTTGGAAGCATAATTTAATATCACAGCAACGACTCACACGTTAGAACTGTTACAAAGTGGCAGTGTTGATCGTCTCGACGTCGATGCTGCAAATATGCTCACCTGTCCGTACTCGGACAAGACCAGACCAGCACAGAGAGTTATGTCCTTTCGCATTCAATATTTGTACTGCCTGTTGTCCCGCTTGTGACGCATTCCGCTTAATGTCAACTGCACCGAGGTTGATTTTCCCGAATGGTCATCGGTTCGATTGATAGTGTCCCAAGCTCCTTGCTCCAGTCTGAAGCAAATATTGCAATGCGTGTGCTTTCTATATGCTCTTTCATCACTGATCTAGTTGCTAACTCTGCTGGCATGTGCGGCTGTTTACTTTCCGTGTGACGTAATATCGCCAAAGTGAGGTCTTGTTGTACGCTCGGTGTCCAGTTCTCTACAGCTAACTTCTATCATCATTAGTTATTGCTAATTCTCGTCCCCTTACAGCGGTTACAGGACGAAAAGGACACTTTTAATTACCTGAATTTTGAGGAGGTAGGCAAATGTGTATTATATATCGCGTACAAAAAGTAAGGTATAATGTGCACTGTGGACCAGTGATTTGAGAGACAGCTGCTCAGTTCATTTTTTTCACACACTAAATTACGATTGTAGCCATTAGCGCTTAAGGGGACACTAAGAGCTTGGTCAATCATGGAGGAGAAGTTGCAGCATTTTTGCTCAGCTGGGTAAGAGGTAAAAGCCTGATAGACAGCATCACTCGTGGTCAGTTTGCGAAAAATGATGTAGGTGTTATGTCCCTTTAAAGGTTAAGGCTTAATTCTAGGCAATTGAGATGGATGATGGACAGCATCACTCGTGGTCAGTTTGCGAAAAATGATGTAGGTGATATGTCCCTTTAAAGGTTAAGGTTTAATTCGAGGCAATTGAGAGACTGGTTAGATGCTATAACTTCATGTGTGAAATTTAAGCTAGTTGGAGGTTGTCGAATTCGCCTGCAAGTGATCCAGCGTTATCAATTAGGCCGTTAAAATGACAACAAGCTCATCGATGTATCTACAACGGGAAAGGATTTTCTCTCCAAGGGAAACTTGTTTGAAGTACTATTTCTCTGGAGTGTTCTCAAAAATGTCCGGTCAGAAAACAACTGGGCAATTTCCCATTGGTAAACTGTCGTTGTGCTTGTACATGGAGTTATTAAAAGAGAAATATTTTGTAGGACGTGATGATACTGATAATCGTTATGAGTTCATACATTTCGTCTTGTTCAAGTGATCGTCTGTTAGTAAGGACATCCATGGTAATATTGTTTTTATCAATTCTTACGTTAGGGTAGAAATTGTTCACGAAAAATATGCTATGGTGCAAGATTGTGGGAGTGTTTGGTCTTAGAGCTTATCACAGACGTGGAATTGACATAATGTTGTTCGAACAGTTCACGGGTGTACTGCCGGTTCATAACGCCCGACGGGCATAATGCGATCAGACATATCACCATCGTCAGAGGCGCTGACGTACTGAGGTCTTGATGGCGGGCGGCCGTCTTATGGCCACCCCCCTCCCCCCTTCCCCACACACGAGGCGATCACTTTGCGGCCCAAGCCGAGATCTGCGCCCGCGGTCACGCGTCGGCGGCCGTTGAAATGCTGGTGTCGGCGTCTGTGGCCGGGTCGATATAGTCGCCGAACCGTTTTGTTTCCTGAATGTCCTCTTCTTAGACTAAATGCTGGTTTTCAAGCCTTGCTCAAATTTTACACGCAGTCTCTGTTCATGAGCCCTTCTCTGGTGCAGATCTCTGTGGCCTCACTCTCATACAACACTGTCCAAGTTTCTAGAAGTCTGTTCCAAGATCCTGGTACTTTCGTAAACCATCTCATGATTTTCGAACAAACAGTACTCTGCAACCACCGACTTCTGAGGATACTTAAATCGAGCGTGTCTCTGATGTTCACGTCAGCGATCCTCGATGGTGCGCACTGTATGTGCGATATAAGACTTCCCACACTGACACGGATTATGGTATATGCCGGCTTTCCGCAAACCGAGATCATCTTTGACACTTCCCAATAAGGATCATATTTTATTGGGCGGGCAAAACACAGTTTTTACTTGATGTTTCTTTAACACGCGTTCTATTTTTCCAGATAGTGAGTCAGTGTACGGTATAAAGGCCGTAGCTACCTCTTCTTCCATGACTTCTTTCTTTTCCACAGGTTTCGCTGTAGTGGTGGGGCGTAGAGTGTGTCAAATCTGCCATACCGACTACCCTTTTTATCGGAATACTGTTCTGAGGTGTTCCAGCTCCTGGGACTCTCTGCATCTGAAATGGTGCGCGCCATATGTACTATTATTTTTAGCACCCCATTCCTCTGCGAAGGATGATGGCAGCTGTCCACATTCAAGTACAGGTCAGTGTGCGTTTTCTTCCGGTAAACACCGTGGCCCAAAGTGCCATCAGCTCTTCTCTTTACCATGACATCCAGGATTAGTAACCTACCTTCTGTTTCGGTCTCCATAGTGAATCCGATGTTTGGGTGTATGGAGTTCAGGTGTGTAAGAACGTCCAGGAGCTTATCCCTTCCATGGGGCCAGGTGACGAATGTGTCATCCACATAACGGAAAAAACAAGTCGGTTTCCATTTGGATGATGCCAAGGCTTTATCCTCGAAGTACTCCATGGACAAATTCGCGACCACAGGTGAGAGTGGGCTGCCCATTGCTACTCCTTCAGTTTGTTCATAGTATTCTCTATTAAACAGGAAATACGTGGAGGTCAGGACGTGTCTAAAGAGTTCGGTCGTCTTCTCATCAAATTTCTGCCCAATGAGCTCCACTGACTCTCGTGGTGAATAAGGAAGGGCGGGGATATAGGACGGGCGCCAGACCTCATGACCTCAGTACGTCAGCGCACCTAACAATGGCGACAGGTCTGTTCAACGAAATATTGTGCCTGTTGGAGACTATGAAACGGCAGTACCCTTGGACTGTTCAAGCAACAAATACGCCTGGAGAAACTCAAGAATCACGACATAATTTTTTTTAATTTAATTTTGGAGCACGTTCTGCTGGATTGGCGATACAGTTTATAATCGGCTATACCGGAAACCACTGTTTGTGTGTCTTGCAGCCTGAGAGTGGACTTCTAGTGTTCATTACTTGCAGTTGGTTTTCAGGAGTACCAATTTGAATGCCTTTACGCTATTCTCTACTAAAAGTTGGATTTGAGTCATTCGAAAGGCTCGGTACCATTATCGCTAAAAATTACTCAACTCTGGTTATGTAATCTATTCAATAGTGAATGAAGGCCGTGTTATTCTTGTCCTCCCCTGCCACAAGGGCGGTACGTTCTTTAAATTTCTCGTTGATTGTTTTCAAAGTCAAATGATCTCTGTTAAACTGTTTTAATTAAGCGATTTATACAAATGAACACTGAGTTAATATGAGGTTGTCCGTACTGTTGTCGACAGCGCCGACAGGTGCTAGTATGAAATCTACCATGACTTCACTAGCACGATGGTTGGACACACACATTTCAAGCCTTTCTTTAAAACAACATTCTGCTGAGAAATTGTAGACCTGTCATATTAAGCATCCTTTAGGTTAAGGGAGAACATCTTTCTCTGACCATTTACTGTGGTTGTTTGGACTGAGAGAAATCTTTCGTAGATGGGTAAGTGAAGAGTGGGCTTCTTCTTTGATCGCCTGAGCGTGAAACGCGTTTTCCTTGAAATGAAAATACTGTTGTACCAGGTCATTTAGCTCAGAAACGTGTACAATAATGCGCCTTATTTGTTTTCGGAAATGAAACAGCCTTACGGCAATCCTTTTATTTCCTCCACATGCGTTTCGCCCTTTAGGACATCATCATTATCTGGAAATTACATTTTCTGCTTGCTATTAGCTAAGGAAAGAAATAAGAGGATTGCAGCAAGAAAATGGCTATTGCATTTACGAAAATAAGTTCTCATTTACTTTCTGCGGGAAAACCGCCAAATAAATTTGTTACAAAGCGCCTTGTCGGGAACAGGTCGTGGCTGCTATATTTCAAAACAACAAAGACCTAAATTATGAAAATTTCGTTGAATTTGGACAATTTCTGGAAGGGTCCTGCACAGTTTCTGGGTCTTCACAGTCTGCCCTCGGTGGGACTCAGGTACATTGTGCGCCTTCCCCCTTCTAAAGTTGGACAACACTCTCAAAGATGTTACATGCACTATGTGGGAATCTGAACACAAATCATTCCTCGGTAGTTGATGCTTCCTTCCCCTGGTTTGGTGCGTATCGATACTAGGTAAGTGGTCGTAATGTTCTGTGGATATTGTTTTATTATTATTACATTGCGATGTTATTCAAAATTTCAAATGTTTCTAAACATAAGGAATGGTTGCGTGGTCTAAGGCATCATGCTACGTACTAGGCGGCCGTTCCCATTGGAGGTTCGAGTCCTCCGTCAGCCATATGTCCGTGGATGTGTGTGTGTGTGTGTGTGTGTGTGTGAGAGAGAGAGAGAGAGAGAGAGAGAGAGAGAGAGAGAGTCTGTGTGTTTTCCTCAGGATAAGTCAGTTGAAGTACGAGGTTTTTTAAGTAAGTATCTTTTGGCCACACCACGGCTGCAGCGCTGCGGTAGGCGTTCTGTGCCTGCGCACTGGGTACCAACATCTGTTGTCTCCGCACTGATTCTTCCTTGTTTACATTGTGTAGTGAATGTTTAAGATGCCTCCGATAATCGTGAGTCCCTCCGACTGTGAAGTACGGGCTGTTATGGGATTTCTTTGTGCTAAAAGCGACGATATTCATCGTTAGATCTGTGCAGTATACGGAGAAAACATTATGAGCGACGGAATGGTAACAGAGTGGGTGAGAACATTTAAAGATGACCGCAGAAATGTGTATGATGAACAACGGAGTTGGCGTTCTTCGGTCATTAATGAAAATTTGGCGTGAGAAGTGGACAATAAGGGGAGAGAGACGCTTTAGGATTTCCTCCTTGTGGCATGATTTTCCTAATGTTTCACGTACTGTTTTGTATGGAATTGTGACCGAGCACTTGAATTACCGAAAATTGTGCGCACGTAGGGTACCGAAAATGTTGACGGATGCGCAGAAAAACCAAACGCTTAGGCAGTGCATTGACTTTCTTTGAGCTGTGCCACAACGTCAGTGAAGATTTCTTAAGCCATATTGTTAGGGGCTATGAAACATGGATGGCCTATGTCACATCAGAATTCAAGAAACAGTCCATGGAATGGCGGAATTCAGATTCACCCAGAAAAGTGAAGTTTAGGCTAACAATTTCTGCCCGGAAAATCGTGGGCCAGTTTTTGGGACAGGAAAGGAGTATTGGTTGCGGAATTCCTGCCTCATAATGAGACAATCGGTGCAGAAGCTTCCTGTGAGAAACTGCACAATCTGCGCCGTTCTATTCAGAACAAAATACGTGGAAAGTTGAGCAAGACAATGCCCGTCCACATGTGGCTAATGGCTAATCAGACAACAGATCTCATCACATTTTTTCTATGGGAAACTGTAGCTCATCCTCCGTACAGTCCTGATATGGCGCCCAGTGACTACCATCTTTTCCTGCACTTGAAGAAACACCTGGGCGTTCAGCGTCTTCAAGACAATTACGAAGTCCAAACAAGTCAGGCGACAGACATCTATGACGAGGGTATTCAAAAACTGGTACAAGTACCTCAATATTGACGGAAATTATGTAGAAAAGTAGATTAAGGTACAGGCTTTCGTGTAAAAATTAAATTATTGAGATATCTAAGCACGTCTTTTGTTAATTTCAAAACGGTACATACTTAAAAAACACGCCTCGTAGTTTGTAAGTCTACGAACTGATGACCATAGCAGTTTCGTCCAATAGGTTTACAAACAGTAGAAACCTAATGGGACCAACCAGCTGACGTAATCACTTCCTAGACTTATAAACTACTTTAACTAACTTACACTAAGAAAAAAAAACACACACACACACACAAACACACACACACACACACACACACACACAAACGTGCCAGAGGGAGGACTCGAACCTCCGCCGCGACTAGTCGCGCCATCCGTAATTTGGCGGATCGCGTATCCATTCGTACGCGGCTTCAGTTTGTTATATTATCGAATTACCCAAATCTTTATTCAGAAGTTTCCATATGTAGTTCTAAGCACAGTTGTTGTAGCTTTGCTTTAGCGATTGAATTGTGATAAAGTGTGGTCACAGACATATATGTAGTTTACAGATAATGCCAGTAGATATAGTTATATCCAGAAGTTGTAAATAGTATTTCTGTGTTTCACTGAAGCAAAATTTTATCTTTTGTCTGTCTGTAAACAGGGGCTGTACATTATAAGTAAATGTTATAAATGCTAAGCGGCCTGTTTGTGACTCTGCTATAGGGAAGTCTGTTTCAATTCAACCTGTTATATTTGTTTTGTTCCGGCTCCTTAACTACCAGCTGCTCATTTGCTACTTTTCATGAACAGCTTTATGAAATTATCAAATTTTGCGTCGCTTGCTTGAAGAGCGGTGTGGTGATGAACACGATGTGTTATTAGTTTATGTTCTTGTGTCGTTACTAAATATCCACGTAAAAGATAAGAAAATGGCAGTTCTGGTGAAACGCTTTGTCTCATCATACGAAGGGTTGGAACTAGGTCTCCAGGCAAAGCGATAGTAGCAATATTGCGCGTCCCACCGACCCGCCGGCTGCGGAGTTTAACACCCCAGCGAAAACTGAGCCCGAGTGAAGGTGGCGTTGCTAATTGCGCTCCCTCGCCGTTGCTTCGCGCCTCCCCTCTTGTGACTCCGGAATGCTCGCAGCGAGTAATTTCGCAGGCATTAATTCGGCTCGGGTCAGAATACGGCGACCCTCCCCCCTTTCCCCTCCCCCGTCTGTTTGGTTGCCACCACCCCGGGCGACCACTTTGCAGGCGCCAGAGGGTAACAGACCGTGCCAGCCACTTGCTAGTGCTGATGGGTTTAGATTATCGCGGCGCGCGCGGCTGGCGTTGAAAGAAGAAGAAGAAAAAAACTGACGGCCACGCCAAATTACCCATGGCCGCGGAATTGCCCTCTCCATAATTCATGAGCCTCTTTGACGCCGAGAAGTTATCTTACAAGCCCAGAGAACAGCACAGCGGCACAGCTGCGGGTTGTATTCTCGTGCGAAACACGCGTTGGAAGTACGCGAGCAGCACTGCTTTAAAAAGAATGAGACCGTTTTGAGGAATTGGCGTAATTATAACTAGATATTTACGGAATTCTGGTATATTCAGAGATGCAACTCCATTGCTACTCCTTCTTAGTCGTTATGAACTGTTCTCTTTAACCTTTAATACACCCATTGAAGAAAGACTGCGGCTAAGAAAGATGTCTCATAATTGCAAGGAGAGAGTCTGAAACACTCATATAGTGATCTTGATGTTCATTAACATTAATTTCTTTAAATCACACAAGACAAAGCACAAGATGTTTTTAAAATATGTATTTTCATATTTCATTTGAAACACAGATTTTATGTTTTCAGTACTGAAAAGAGGGTATTATGAAATATAAAAAGGTAATTACAATTCCACAAGATTTTAAATACGAGATTTTTGCCATCAGTCATCTGAAGACAGTGTACATTAGTTTTAGCGAAAGAAATTTATTTCTTAGTTTCGTTGTTTGTTCTTGTCGATTTTAATAATGTACTGTGATCGTGTAAACTGGCTTCCACGAGAGGTAGACCGCTATGAGAGAAAGTGGTCTGAAAAGAGTACCTATTGCAAGACCTTAACATTAGTAGGCTATTCGAGGCATTCGTCAAGTATCCAGATAGTCACATCAAAGAACTATTCGACTATGACATGTTCAAAAACATTTTCCAAAACTCTGCTTTCATAGGCGTAGAACTGATACTTGCACGACGTGTAATATGTTATCGTCAAAAATTGCAGCCTGTATAGGAGATTACAAGAAACAGAATCGAAGCCAACTAATGTGTACCATGCGAAATCAGAGCCTACCTAACAAAAATCGTAAAGGCATAATTCGACCACAGTAGTAAATGTTTATATGCCAACTATCCGTGCCGATGTTGAGAAGATCGAAATAATGTATAAGAAAATAAAGAAAATTATTCATACAATTAAGGGAGAGGAAAACCTAATTATGATGGGATACTGGAAGGGAAGGCACAATAGTAGGTGAGTATGGAATGGACAAAAGGATTGAAAGATGAAGCAGCCTAATATAATTTTCCACGGAACATAATTTTAAAAAATAACTGGTTTATAAAATCGCGAAAGAAGGTTGTATACGTGGAAGTATCTTCGAGAATGAAATGGGACCTGGATGAAGTTCTTGAGAATTTCAGAGGGAGCTTTAGGTGACAGACACGGTGGGGGGGGGGGGGGGGGGGGAAGGAGGAGGAGGAATAAAACAGTGGAAGAGGAATGGATAGCATTGAGAGATGAAATAGTGAAGACAGCAGAGGACAAAATAGGCAAAATGGCAAGACATACAAAAAATTCTTGCCTATCACAGGAAATATTAAATGTAATTGATGGAAGGAGAAAGTATATAAATGCAGTAAATGGAGCAAGCAAAATGGTGTACAGACGAATTAGAAAAGAGATAGACAGGAAGTGTAAAATGGCTAAGCAAGAGTGGTTAGAAGACAAATGCAAGTCTGTAGAAGGTATAAATAGGGGACAAATAGATACCGCCTACAGGAAAATAAGAGAGACCTTTGGAGACAGGAAAAGCGGCTGTATGACCAGTAAGAACTCGGAAAACCAGATATCAGAGCTCGGATAACTTGTTCTCAGCAAAGAAGAGAAAGCTGAAATATGAAAATGTATATAGAGTAGCTCTACAAAGGAAATGAACTTAGAGGCAATATTGTAGGAAGGGAAAGGCAGTAGATGAAAGTGAAAAATGAGATGCTATAATGCGAGGTGAATTTAACAGAGCACTGAAAGATCTAAGTCGAAACAAAACCCCGAAGTGGACAACATTCCCTCAGAATTACTTAAGCCTCTGGGAGCGCCGGCCATGGTTCGTAAGATGCAAGACACAGTTGAAATACCGTCAGACTTTAAGAAAAACGTAATAATGCCCATTCCAAAAAAAAGTTGGTGCAGACATGGGTGAAAATTACAGAACCATCAGTTTGATAAGAAATGGTTGCAAAATTTTAACACGAATTATTCACAGAAGGATGGAAAAGCTGGTAGAAGCCGACCTCGGGGAAGATCAGTTTTGATTTTGGAGGAATATAGAAACACGAATGGGAATATTTTACAGCTTTCATTAGAAGATAGATTAAGGAAAGTAAAACGTACATATCTAGCTTTTGTGGATTTAGAGAAAGCTTCTGACAATGTTGATTTGAATAAACTCTTCAAATTCCGAACCTAGCATGAGTAAAATAGAGGGAAAGGGAGGTTAATTGGAACTTGTACAAGACACAGACAAAAGTTATCAGAGTTGAAGGGCATGAAAGGGATGAAGTGGTTGGGAAGGGAGTCAGACAGAGTTGTAGCCTTTCTCCAATGTTATTCAGTTTGTACTATGAGCAAGCTTTGAAAGAAAGCTAAGAGAAATTTGGAGAAGGAATTAGAGTTCAGAGTGAATAAATAAAAACGTTTCGTTTTGCCGATGACATTGTAATTTGTCAGAGACAGCAAAGGACCTGGAAGAGCAGTTGAACGGAAAGTATGATGTGTTGAATGGTGCGTATAAGATGAACATTAATAACAGGAAAGCAAAAAGGCCCGTAGCGCCTCTAGGACTCTCTTAAAACACCCTAGAAGCGTAAAGTAATAAACAAAAACGTAGCACTTGCACAGAAACAAGGATGATTGTAGACGGGAAAGAGGTATGTCAGTTGAAAGCTTCTTTCTCCGTACGTAGCTTGTATAAGTGTAGCGCCCGCAGTCTGTGACGTCATGCAGCAACGCTGCTAAAAACAACAAGTGAGCAAGTGGTATAACACGGGGGATACTAGTCACCCATTGAAAGGAGTTACCCAGACATAACAGAATTAACCGAGAAAAAACAATACTGTCCCTTGCTGCTCTGCTAACGAAAACCGATCGTGTGTGAGAGAGAGAAAAAAAAATGCTTCTTACGAATACGTCCACCAATCGGGATAGCCACGGCAGCATAGACGACCACAAGGCAGAAGAAACCAATGGATTGTTTAAATGCCCAAATGATCAGGCAACAATAGGTAAATATCGATAAACAATGCAAAAACTTTACAAATGACTACACGACAGATTTAGGTGTCCAAATACGTGACAGTGTATCATTTTCTAACCCACCAATAGCAGCATCTACAACTCCGGCGGATTACAATGTCAGATAGAAAGCACCACCGCCTGTAGCTCTTCACCTCTTACGAGACAACACTGTGTAATACTCTGAACTGTAAGACGAAGGAAGTAGGAATATATTGTGTGATTTTTAGTAGATACGCTGCTTGTTACTGCAGCCACCTCCCCTTATTAACTGATTAGCCATTTATCCTCCACCCCACCTTCTGTGCTCTTGGACGGCACAGAGCATACTGGACCATGGTACAGCGTGTACTGCCGCTTCCATTGATTTCTATACTAACTGGATGTTGAATTTCAGTTACCTGAGTGTGTCAGCCATAGATTTTCATACTTCGATTCTTGCACAATTCAGATATGGCGGCTTTAAAATATCATAAGGAAACGAAAAGAATTTTGGGGGGGAAAATGAAACTTTTGCGGTTTGTCGCTGACATCGCCATTCTGTTAGACTTAAAAGTAACTGATAGTTCAATTGAATGGAGTGGACATTGTTCTTAAAGGAGAGAAGAAAGTAAACAAGATTAATAGAAAGTAGTGGAATTGTATCAGGCGTTGCCGAGGGAATTAGATTAGAAAATGACACAATAAAGGAGGAATATGTGTTTTGTTCATTGGACAATAAAATAACCTAGGATTGTCGGAGTAAAGATTACATAAAGTAGAATACCAATGGGAACAAAATAATTTCTGAAAAGGAGAAACTTTTTAACAAGGAATATTCATTTGTTAGGAACCCATTTGTCCGGCGTACACCCCTCGTCTTATTCCGAGATGACGAGGCTTGCAAAGGTTAGACTACCGCGGGGAGCTAGTCGGACTGAAGACCACCATACCACAACATGTAGGAAAACCACTTACAAGGTCTCGAAAATTCAGTTTGGGACGAGACTTCGCATGTTAGTAATATATGTCAGGAGCGTCCCCAATTACAAATCTTAAAAAACAGTATCCAGAAAATTCCGAGAAGAAGGGCTCAATGTTTAAGCACTTCTCAAATAACACTTATATACCGGTCATAGAGACTCGAGACGGATTGTTACCGCAATGGAGTGGCAGAGCGGTGTAAGGCGCGTTGCTGCGGAGCGCGCTGTTGCTCGCGGTCGGAGGTTCGAGTCTTCCCTCGGGCATGGTTGCATGTGTTCCCTTACGTTAATCTGTTTAACTAGTTTGTTCGCCTGGGGACTAATAACAATGGAAGGTAAGTCCCACTGATTTACAAGCACTTGAACTTGTTTTTTTCGCAAAGTGTCGAAAAAGCTCAGTTAACGACACTGTGTCCTAGCCTGTAACTCATGATGTCAGCACTATTTTTCCAACTTGTTACGGAACTTCAAGGCATGAGTCGATTAAACTAAACTAAACAAATTTGACAACGGAAAGTACACCCAACGTTCCTTAATTCACCGGTGGCAACAACAATAACAAAATAATAAGAATAGCAATAATAATTAAGATGAAGAAGAAAAAGAAGAAGAAGAAGAAATTCAACAGAATAATAAGTTGAAGTAGAAAAAAAAAAAAAAAAAAAAAAAAAAAAAAAGGTTAAAGAAAAAATGGTAGTAGCGTGACTTATTGTCAGGTCAGGGTTCGATCTTATCTTGGGGACACTGCTTTATTTCATTTAAAAGTTGTAGCAATTTTATATAAAATAATAATAACATCATGAAATACTTCTTTTTGTTTAGGAATTAACCGTGGCAGCTAATTAAAATTATAACTACAATATAAAGTCGAATAATTTCAAATGCCTTTTACAATTGATGTGGGTAGATTAAAGAGTTCAATACTACTGTCATTGCAGTTTATTACAAGGTTAGGCGATACTGTAAGCTGTGGAAACATAATAAATATTGTTTGATCTGAGGCTTTCCCGGCGTATGTGCTATTTCCAAGGTGCTCGGATGGTACTGATAGCGTAGCGGCTATTCGCCGAAATATGGTGGAACTTCAACGATCGTATCCAGATGGACACCCGAGAACCTTAGAGACATAATTAATATTCGTTGCACATTCGTATAAACGGTTTCATCATGGAGTATAGTTTTTGCCCTATTCTTTGCATACTAACAGGCAGTCAGGAAGAGTCAAGACCGTATTATAAATACGATCTACACCCCATCATCCGCAGTCATCACGAATTTTTAAGGAAATGATCCGACATGTCTGGTTCGCTTTCACGCATTCTAACAAAAGAACATTTTTACGAATGTCAACGAAGAAGGTCTTTCCTCGGGTCTTTCGAAAAAAAAAAAGTAATATATATATATATATATATATATATATATATATATATATATATATATATATCTTTATGTGAACACTCGTCCTTCGTGAATAATGCAAGATGCCTAGATATTTTTTGTTTAAAATGATTTTATGCCAATTATCATTGTGGTGCTTGCAAATAAAATATAAAATAAACACGTGAACATGTTATTTAAAAATTTTATATAACAAACTCCATCAGAAAAATTAAGACAGTTGTATTTAATTTATCTACATTAACAACGCATTTGAAGTTATTCAATTTGCTGAAATGGAAACGGAGTGTTATTTTAAGTAGCTGTGACAGCCATTTCCTAAACGAAATTAATTTACTTATGACTTAATCAATAATACTTTAGGTAATAAAGTTTATTTAAGTCATAAGTTTTAAAACAAATAATTAAAAAATACTTTTCGGGGGAAGTACGAACACGTGTCGTACACATGACAGGTGATGACGCTTTACGGCCGTTTCTTCATGTTCGTTCTGGTTTGTTCGTTGAGTATTTGGCTCAGTATTTTTTTTCTCTGACCGTGGGCGCCGAAACACCGCACCTGGTGAGCTAAAAGCGTACTCTCGTCTATGTGCTGCGGCTAAAACATTGCAGCCCTATTTCTTGAAACTTTCTGTGTAGTGGGCTTTAAAACTACTACGAGTGGACATGCATGACCACCCTGTGGTACGCGATGTCTCATTAATACCAGCTAGACAGGGAGCTTTTTCCCATGAAGAAGGATAGAAAAAGCATATGAATCAAAGGTCACGCGTTTTAGGAAAGCAGCCGTCAACACAACGATCTGTATCACTTTGCGGAGACTTTTTTGTTGAATTTTAACCTTTAGCTTACTTTTTTCAAAACGATAAATTATTTCTTTGTCGCATATTTGCATAGGGTGATAAGGTTGTAGTAAGCAAGTAATATGGGCAGATTTGTGAGTTATAATTTATTTTTTTATCTGGCGCACTGTTTGAGAAAGGACGTAGATGTATTACAGTGATGATGTGCAGACTATATAGGCGTGCCTGGTTTGTTAATATGTGTCCTGTACGCTCCGCAAGTTGTAATGCCTGATAATATCTTTGTACAAGCAGGATACTATCTAGAATGAAATTGTCACTTTGCGTTGAACTGTGCGCTGTTATGAAACTTTCTGGCAGAATCGAAACTGGGTCTTTTGCCTTTCGTGGGCAAGCGCTCTATCGCAGAGTGCTTGCCCGCGAAAGGCAAAGGTTCAGGTTCGAATCCTGGTTCCGGCACACAGTTTTAATCTGCCAGGAAATTTAAGGATACTGTCTATTGTTTGCTAAAAGTCGTTATGGATATGTTCTCTGTAACAGTAAAATGACTGATGAATAGCTAATGAATATTTACTAGAGTACTATACATCTTATATGGGCGCAAACTTTGTGCCTAAACTATCGAATTAATTGAACACAACCGCGGTGGAGTGGCCGAGCGCATTGAGGCGCTATGCTCCGATGCGCGAGGCCGTTCCCCGTCGGGGGTTCGAATCGTACCTCGGGCATGGATGCTGTATTGTCTTTAGTATAACTCAGTTTACAAGTAGTTTGTTTGTTTAGGGACTGATGAACTCGCAATTAAGTCCTGTAAAAGTAACAAACATTGGAACATTTGAATTGAGCACACTCAGCTGTAGAGAGAAAGTTCCCCTATCGAATGAATTGGTTCTTACTAGTTACTGCAAGATAAATGTTGTAGGAAGTCGGTAAGACGATTGCCATAACTTGCTGTTTTTCTGTCGACTGATATTCAAATGTTCAAATGTTTGTATAACTTATGAGACTTAACTACGGGGTCATCAGTCCCTAAACTTACAAACTACTTATGAACTAGCTAACTCTAAGGACGGCACAAATATCCATGCCCGAGAGGGGATTCGAACCCCCGACCGTAGTGGCCGTGCAGACCGTGACTGACGCGTCGCAGTCCGCTCGGCCACCGCGGCCGGTTCGACTGTCATTTCACTTTGCACTGCTACAGTTGACTGGCAAACAGTACTGTTTAAAAATCTCAGGCTATAACACTACAAAAAGTGATTAATAAATATGTGAATTTCGAAGACTATACGCGATACTGTCACTATGAAATAGAAAAAACATGAAAGTTTCATCTTCAACGGTGTATTTACGGGGTCCAGTTTTGTTACCATTTTTCTCAACGTAGATAGGATTACCAAGATGCGGCCAATATAGCACTCTTCTTGGAACTAAAGAAAATATCTCTTGAAACTTTGACCGGCAGATATGGACGATTTTACCTTCACCATTTGAAAACACGTAAACAACCAAGGGCGGATTCAGGAGGAAGGGCACGGAGACACGTGCCGCCCCTCCCCCCCCCCCCCACCCTCCCGCAAACGGCCCGACGAAAAATGAGAGGAATGGAGGAGAGACAGAGAGAGAGAAAGAAAGAGAGAGAGAGAGAGAGAGAGAGGGAGGGAGAGGGAGAGAGGAAGGACGGAAGGGAAAGAAACTCATCATTAGAGTAAGGAACGTTCTAATGTTTGCTAAGCTTAAGGGACTTAGCTGCGGGCTCATCAGTCCCTAAACTTACACTACTTATGAACTAGCTTATACTAAAGACGACACAAACATCCATTCCCAAGGGGGGATTCGAACACCCGGCCGTAGCAGCCGTGCAGACTGTGACTGGCCCGACGCAGGCCGCTCGGCCACTGCGGCCGACCAGCATTAAAATAATTAACACTTTTACTTATGGGCAGCATGTAATAATGGCTTTAAAAGTGCAAAATCTCTGTTATTAACATAAAGTAATACATCTTTTTGAGTTATGCTTCCATTTAATTGCTCTTTTTCGTCATTAATTTACGATCAAAATCAATAAAAGATGTTTATTGTTTCTTGATTTCTTGGGAGATAAATGAACTATTGTGTTTGGTTTACTCAAACCTAAATAAAGAATTTTACTATATGAATGTGGATTTCAAGGGCTGCGTTTAGGTTGGCGCATTAAGGTGTTTTCGGTAAACGTCTTATTTCTCTGGATTCTTTTCCTAGACACTAAGAGACAGTACTGCTACCAATTACAGTTGTGTGTTGGAACTGGGATTCGAACCTGTGACCTTTGCCTTTCGCGGGCAAGCGCTCTACCCGGCACGCTTCACGGTCGTCCTCACAACTATACTTCTGCCCGTACATCGCCTCCTACTTTCCAAACTTTAAGGAAGTCTTCCTGCGAACCTTGCAGGACTAACAATCCTGGAAGAAAGGATGTGGTGGAGACATAACTTAGCCACATCCTAAGGGATGTTTCCAGAATGAAGATTGCTAGTCCTGAAAGGTTCACTGAAGAACTTCTGTGAAGTTTGGAAAGTAGGAGGCGAGGTACTAGCAGAAGTAAATTTGTGAGGACGGATCGTGAAGCTTGCCAAAATGGCTCTGCTAATAGACCGCTTGCCCGCGAAAGGCCAAGGTCCCAGGTTCCAATCCAGGTTTCTGGTACACGATTTTAATAAAACACGAAGTTTCAATTATAGTTTTATTGGTCGCTAAAGGTTTCTTATAACTTATCAAGTTTTGATTATCAACTTTATAAAGCATGAAGAAGAAATTGATTCAGTACAATGCAAACACAGGAAATCTGATTTTAGGTTTTGAGGGAATATCAAACTTAGCGCGATATATTTACTGGCTGTTTGGTTCTTACCCGTAATTGGGCGACTTTTTATGATACGCTGTTTTTCCAATGTCTGCATTGTTTGTCAATGACACAGCTGCTCCGGATACTCTACTATTCGTCCACGATAAATTAACGATTCGTGCGGTGGCTGCTGATAGCAGCAGGGGGCATGTACCATGGCTGTGCGAGCATCAGCGAGCAGAAGGCAGAGTCGCAGTGTTTGAAACGTTACCCGTAACAATGTACACAGTAATATTTCGCGTCTGGAGCAGCGTAACGTTAGAGCGCTCCCAAATAAATGGATGTCCTTCAAATTGTGCAGATGTTTTCTGCTGCTGGCATCGTTGTTGTTATAGTTTTCAGGCCGCAGAATGGTTTGATACTGCTGTCCACGTTACTCTGTCCTGTGCAAGACTCTTCATCTGAGAATACGTTCGGCGCCCTATAGCATTTTGAAACTCGTCCCTCGGTCTCCCTCTACGATTTTTACCCCACACACTTCCTTCTAAGTTAACGATTCCTTGATGTCTCAGAATGTGTCCCAACAATCTATCCTGTCTCTTAGACAGGATATGCCGGAACTCCTTTTCTCACCAATTCGGTTAACAGCCTCCTCCTTAGTTATGTGATCTACCCATCTAATTTTCATCATTCTTCTGTAGCACCACAATTCAAAAGCTTCTATCATCAATCATCATAAGCTGGGCATCCTGCCCACTCAACTGACACCCCCAAACTTCCTGTCCGTTGGAGGAGGCATGTGTCTACATCTACATCTACATAGATACCCTGCAAATCACATTTAAGTGCCTCGCAGAGGGTTCATTAACCACTTTCATAACTCTTCTCTACCGTTATATTCTCTAATAGCGCGCAGGAAGAAAGAAGACCAAAATCGTTCCGTTTTCGATCTTATTTATCTTATTTTATTGGGATGGTCATGTCTCCCTAAGTAGGTGGGTGCTAGCAAAACGTTTTCACAAAACGAGCTGCCCTTCTGTGAACTTTCTCAATGTCTTCCGTCAGTCCCACCTTGTTAGAGTCCTACAATGGGCAACAGTACTCCAGGAGAGGACGCAGAAGTGTGATGTAGGCAGTCTCTTTGGTGGAGCTGGTGCATCTTCGAAGCGTTCTGCCAATAAAACGTCTGCAAAGGAGTTGATGTCTATAAGAAATGCCCACAAATAGCTACAAGTGTGCCGTCAGTGACAGCAAGCGGAAACATTATGCACTAGAAAACTCACTTGCCCAGAATGCAGTGTAAAATAGATGGTGCGTGATAGCGTGGTTTTCCATGAATGCCGCGGTGGCCAAGTAGCCGAGTGGTCTAAGGCGAGCGCGCAGTTGCTCGCCGTCGGAGTTTCGAGTCCTCCCTGGGGCATGGGTGTATGTGTGTGTTGTCCTTAGGTTAGTTTAACTTAGTTTAAGTAGTTTGTAAGCTACGGACTGAAGACCACGTAATTTGGTCCGATAGATTTACAAACATTTGAACATTTTCCATGATCATTACTGTTTATGTGCTCATATAAACTACGTGTCGTACTTTGATACAATTTAAAGGTACATTCAACTGTAAGTATGTATACTGTTTGGAAAATTTCCTGCAGCTATAATTTGCAGCATAGAAATTATAAATTTTAACGTCATCCCAAATGCCCTAGTTTTAATCCATGAACAGCGGAAAAGTAGTAAGAGAGAGAATTTTTTCCTTTCATTATTTTGATGTAGTTGTCAGCGTGAAAAAGTTTAATAAAGATTTGAAATTATGTTTATTGTTGCAAGTCGCTAAGTACTGCCATTTTTATACAGTATATTTGTATAATCTCGTTGCATTATCGCTCACTTTCTTCAATTCCTATTGTTTATGACGGTATAATTCCTTCTCACGTAAGGAATATGTGTACCAAATTTAGTTGAAATCTGTCCAATGGTTTAGGAGAAAATACGCAGCCTTGTCGCTTAATCCAGCAGTTTTCCGCGCATCTCATTGTTTATGACGTCATATCTCGTGAAGTGTGTTCCACATAATTCTTTCATCTTACACTTACGGCGACCGTCCTTATGGATTGCAGCTTACGTGTACAAAATTTCTGAAACATTGGAACAAAACTGTAGATTTGTATGCAATACGTACACACAAACATAAATATTTCGGTTTAGCATTGACGAACCAACTTAAACCTCCTTAAACTATTATTTTAATATCTCTCCAATGTCTGCGTTATCTTTTGCGATTAAAATATTATCACCTGTCTTGCCGTGGTATTTTGTTCTCTTTTCCAACTTTATTTTCTTTACCTGTATTGGTTTACGTAAAATCAAGTGACAGTGTCAAATCGTCTTTATTTTTGCAGATACCTCTGAAACGGTTGGAGTTATAGAAATAACACAACGGAGGAACGTAGTAGATAATTTTCTCCTCTACAAATTTATTTATTTAGTTTTCGAGTTAATTTAAATTTCCAGTTGTCAAAAGGCAATCGCAAAGTTTACTACCGTAACCTAAACGGGGCCAATAAAATAAACTGAAGGATGCTTAAAAAAAAAAAAAAAAAAAAAAAAAAAAAAAAAAAAAAAAAAAAAAAACACCTTGTATTAAGACAAGTTTAAGGTCACATTGATATAAGTCTTAGGTCGACTTGGGATACTCTGCAAATCACATTTGTCTTCAGAGGCTTCATCGAACCGCCTTTATATTATTTATCTCCCATTCTATTCTCGAATAGCGTGTTGGAAGAAAGAACACCTGAATCTCTCCGTTCGGGCTCTGATTTTTCGTATTTTATTCTGATGATCTTTTCTATCTATGTAAATGGAAGTCAACAATATATTTTCCCATTCGCAGGAGAATGTTGGCGATTGGAGTTTCGTAAGTAGCCCACGCCACAGCGATAAGCGCCGTTGTTGTAGTGATTCACATCCCAGATCCTGTATCATTTCCGTAACGCTGTCTCCCCTTTATCCTGACAATACAAATCGAGCTGTTCTTCTTTGGACCCTTTCGATGTTCTCCGTCAAAGCCACCTGATAAGGATCCCACATTGGGCTGCAATACTCCAAAAAAGGAAGGACAAGCATAGTGTATGTAGTTCTGTTGCATCCTTTAAGGATTCTGCCAATAAAACGTAGTCTCTGGTTCGCCTTTCTCACGACATTATCTATGTGTTCTTTCCAGTTTCAGTCTGAAGTAATAGTAATTCCTAGGTATTTAGTGCAAATTATGTCCTTCACTTTTCATTGATTAATCTTGTAAACAAAATTTAACAGATTTCTTTTCGCACTCATGTGGACGACTTCACAGTTCCCATTGTTTAGAGCCAATTTGTAGACCATAGTTATATCTTATTTAGATCATCTTCAGATGATTTTACTAGACGGTAAATGACGGCGTCATCTGCAATCAGAGTAAGAGAGCTGCTTAGATTTTCTCCCAAATCGTTTATGTAAGTAAGGAATAGCAGACGACCATAACACCACCCTGTGGAATGCCCGATGTCACCTCTGTTTTAATCGACGCCTTACCATCGATTAATAAAACTGTGTCCTCTCTGACTGGAAATCCCATATCCAGTCGCAAATTCGTGGTGACATACCATAACCACGCAATTTGATTAAAAGGCTTTTATGAGGTACGGTGTCCAAAGCCTTCTGAAAATTAAGAAATACGAAACCAATTAGAGATCCCTTGTCGATAGTAGGCAATAACGTTTGCTCTTTTCAGGTTATCAAAAAACGAGGCCCTAGTCACCACGTATAGGGGAACAACAAATTGGGTGCATTCGGTCCCTGTCTGTCTGTCATTCTCTACTGCTCAGCATCTAGCGGTTACAGAACAGCATCACAGTTGCTTGTTTGCGACGAACACGATCTCCGATTTCTCTGATCGATAATCTCAGTCTGTAATATGCAGTTAATAAGCTCGAAAGTCGCTTGCTGACTTCTACGAGGCATTATGAAGCTCCTTGTGTAAAGCAACTCATCAAAATAACAACTTCTCTGCTTCCGCATAGCCGTCTACGCCCCTAACATACCACTTATAGGTGGCACTAGTGCTTCCCATAATGCGCGCTTTGATTCTAATGCTAATTATTTTCATCTCTCGTCCGCAGAAACGCATCCATATATCACATTGTTTGTATAATTCCTTCACGATGTTGCTTTTGGGCTGAGATTGGTTGTACTCTGTGTCGATGTTGTGCAGATAGTTAAAATCGAGAAGTATAAAGCCATTTATATACATTTTTAGACACAATACACAGCTTATTTTATACGTAGTAAAGTAATTACTTATACTTACGTAAGATATATATTTTCAGACAGGTATCCACATGCTTGTAGGATGAACAGCAGAAACGGCAACGATGGAAAGAATGAGGATGGATGAGAAAAGGTAGGGTAAATATTAACTGACATTACACCATGATGTATTAAGTGGAGGCTACACATAAAGATCGGTGTGATGCGAGCACAACTGGGCTCTTTACTGAATTTCCTCTCCAGAACCACAGTCTTGGAAACTTTCTTATTAGCTGTTATTTTGTAGTCACTTATGAGACGCTTATCGCGTCACGTGACTTCTAGCAATACTTATTTCATAGACTGATTTCGAGGACTGAGTCGTAAAATTCACACTGCTCGCTTGTCAAATATGAAACGTGAATGATTGTAACTTCGCTCTGCATTGTTCTGGTACTTATGAGTACAGTCAAAATAAGCTACAGTAAGTGAATGAATAGTAACTAAAATGAGGAAGGATGTAACAAGAGGTACGGAGATGGCGTAATCAAACACGCAACAGCAAAATGGAAGCGAATAGCTTAATACATAGAAACATCTGATGGTGGACTGCGTTATGCTGTAATTGTCAGATAGGGAAAGGTAGTGTTTTTTGTGTCTGTTTTCATCGGTTTAGTTGTATTTTATCGTTGACAGAAACAGCCGTAAAATCTGAGAAGTAGAAAACGCGAAACGAGGTCCTTGACATTAGGACTGAAACATTCAATTATAATACAAGCAACGTCTCATTATGAGACGAAGGAACACATTTGCTAATTTTGGCGCAGTTCAAAGATGGCAAAAACTAATACCGTCGTTGCTCATTAAGTGCGACAAAAATTTCCTTTCATCGCGGTCGACGACTCACTGTTTCATCCGAAATTTAATATCAGTGTGGAGCCTTTGCTAGAAAAACGAAAGCTTCATTACTTTTGAGATGCGTAGCTACAAAAAAGTTGAATTAATTTGTACTTCTTACTCACCCCTCAGGCTGCAGACTAGCGAACAAGGAAGGCCTGCGCTTATTTTATGAATATAGGACGACGGGCGTTTCATCGCTGTAAATATCATGTAAAATAATTGTGGCGTCATGAGATGATGGGCAACCATGGCTACAACTGTGCATATGTCATGGATGACAGGTATTTTTTGTTTAGCCACTGTTTCTTGTTCAGTCGAACCCAATAGCGACGTCGGTGTATGCTATTACCCATGTTTTGGAAACGATTTGGAAGTTGTAGTCCAGGTTAGTGGTATTTAATTTATTCGTGACTTCAGGATCGAAATTTGGCTCTGCGTTCGGTTTTATGCTGCCATTAAACTTCAAAATGTTGTGTAATTTGCTTCAGTATGAGCGCAACGGCAGTAATCTGTGTCTTCGGTATTTTCCCGCATTATCCTTTCTTCCAGTAATGGCAGTCCATCAAAGATTGCAGGTTCGATTCTGTAGATATTATGAGGTGTCAGATTGCCATTTACACAATTGCAGATATTCTATACCTTGGTTTTGCTTTCTGGGAAAGAACATTGTGAAATCCAAATTTCCCTAACGACTACTGTTTATTATACAAACGTACCATTTTCTATAGTCTACTTTGTTTCAAGTGATACTCGTGCTCTCTTGTGTTTTGTAGTATCATTAACACACCGGCATAAACTTTCATCCACAGACGTTATATTTGCATTCATTATTTAACATTCCCTTCATATTTAAAGGAGTTTCCATTCATTTTCAGTTCCATATGATGAGTTTCGATGTTCGAATGTTTGTAAATCTATCGAACCAAACTACGTGGTCATCAGTCCGTAGCTTACAAACTACTTAAACCTAGGTAAACTAACCTAAGGACAAATACACACTCACCCACGTTCCAGGGAGGACTCGAACCTCCGACGGCGAGCAACCGTGCGCTCCGCAGCTAGGCGCCTTAGACCGCTCGGCTACTCCACTGCGTCTTTCGATCTGTCTAGATCATATTTATTTTTACATAGATTTATATGTAACATTGTGTCTTTTTGAGAACGATATCAGAATTCCCTTTATCAGTATAGGAACTTTTCCTTTAGTAACATGTATTACTTTCACAATTTTCAGAAAATTTTTGTTACATGAACCCATACTACCCATAAAAATCACATAATCGATTGCTTTCACGATTAGTTGGAAACGATAATTTTCCATTTTTCGACAAGAAAGTTCCGCTAGTTTGAAATTGATATCCCTGTCTTGATTTTAAAAACATACATAAAGGAAATGTCAGTTTTAAGGGATCAGAAAATGAAGATAGACCTGATATTGTGATATATTAATACAAACAAATTCTAGTCCACTAGCCGACAGAAAATCTTCAGAACAAACCAATCCTACATCTTTTGTAAACGTATAAGTGACTTTTTTTTAATGTTATTCACCAACTAGTCAGAGATCATGCTGATGGCAGTGCATATAACAGAAAATGTAATTAACCGAAAATAAAATAGAAGGACAATTTGAAGTAAAATAATCAGAATGTAACATTCGCAAAAAGAAAACTTGTATGAATCTAGCACACGAACATTAACGTCTGCTGGGCTAAGAAAAAGTGACACAAAATAACTAACAACAATATGAAAATCCATGCCAATGAAGATATTGGAAACGTAGGTAATATAGACCCTCCACCAAAATAATTTGCATTCCACTTCCAAAATGTCCTAGTAACTGTATATACCAATTTAAGATACGTTATGCTGTCCGTTTGCAGACTACAGTGCTTAAGGTTTACTATATATTAATTTCACTCCTCATTTTAATTAATGATAGTATGTTCTCATTCTATGACAAACTGTCACTTTTGGTTTTTTAAGAGTTTTTAATAACATTCTGTGTACATATAACATTTATTTTCAATTTATAAGGTAGACATATTTTTAATGAATCGCTGTTGTTTATAGAAGCTTAATGCGTTCCATTTTATTACAAACGTTGTTACTCCTTGCCCCCGTATCACCTTACTGATCACATTAATCAAGTTATTGACCCCGCCCCAATCCTGCCCTTCTTACTTATCCCTCAGGTCCTAGTTTTTTTTCTGTTTATAGTCTGTGATATCACATGGTGCTGTAATGTTATAGCTATATGATGTCTCTCGTATGTCGACAGCTGCTAACAACTTTGTTTCCGCACTTCCTTATTTTAAATTGAGGAATATCCCTTCTAGTTTCACCTGCTGTAAGTTTGTGATGACGAAATTTGTGATAGTGGTGGTAAAAAGTGGACTGTGCCATATATTTTTGTTGGATCCTTTTGGGAAATTTGGTAGTTCCAGTTTAAATACTGGTACTATTTTACACCATTTGTAACACATATGGCGGCGGGCTATCTGTGAGGTTACTGAAATTATCAAATTAAATTATGATCTTTCTAGGAATATTTGGTTTCTACTGCATCCTACTTCCGTATATGATTTCTCATAGTAATTACATACAATGCTGGAAACAGCCTGTCAGCTATGTTTTAAGTTCTAGAATAATTTATTGAACATTTTATTGATACGGTTGAATGAATCGGATAACAAAAATAAAAAAAATAATTTTTTTTTTAAATGCTAAGAAAACGTGTTCCATCATCTCATTAAATTCCCTGACGTATGTTATAGCATTGTAACATTTTCTATTCTGTCTCGTATGAACTCATTTTACATTTGAGGACCACAGCTATATACATCAAGTTACTCGTGTCTAGGTTGAATGTGTCATTATTCTTCGTAATCGATGTTTTACCTGCATGAAAACATGAAGTACTTTCTCCTTCTTCCTATAGCATGAGAATTCAGTGGAATGAACATCCGATCTTCTTTCTATAATTCTCCAAACGTCAATTTATATCTCTAAAACAACTATACTCTGTTTACGTATGCTCTGAAATAAAAGGCAAGGAAAACTATTTCTTTTATCCGGGATGTAACTTCTCAGATAGAGGCAGTTTAACCACTGTCTGAGAGGCAGAACAGTTTACTTCGTGACCCGGCATGTTTATCTCACAATGGAGCTTAAGCCTTAAACCCACTGCGGCACTTATTGCTTTACTTCTTAACGACTTGATTGCTACAATCATGTACATGACGTAGATACCCCCTTGTTAGCATTTGTTGTACTCAACACGCAATTCTACTTTTCGTGTCTGGTCGATGGTTCAGAGTCCTTGACCCACATTACTCTTATGTTACCGTTACTAGCAGTGTTTACCAGTTACTCGTTTCGACAGTCTGGCGGTATTAGTACAGCTCAAACGCCAGTTTAACCCGCTGCGACACAAATGACATTTTCATCTAATAACGAATTAAATGTCCATCTGTAGCTTTTCTTTCAAAATGTGAACACTGGTGAAATACCAGTGTAGCCAAAGAAAAGGAGTAGGAGTATGAAGTGGATACTGAAATCTTTATTCCTTAAATAATTGTGTTGAACTTCCGAGGGGTCCTTATTCCTAATAAGGAGTACAGCTTGTAACAGTATCGGAGAGTAATATCTTCTCTCATTTCTGAAAAAGTACAACTATGTTGTACAAATTAAGCACTGTCCACAGAAAATATTGAACCTTGCGCACCAAAATGCTTATAGCGGTATATTTTCTTTGCAAGAAAAATGTGTTGAATGTCTTAGGAACTCAATGAAAGTTGGAGGTATCTTGTTCACTTATGTTCCGACATTGGTTGAAAAAGAAAACAATATCGAAACAACAAAGTACTTGAATATGAAATATACTTTTAAGTGTTTCTAAGTCTTTCCATAAAACATTTTCTTTGTTGCAAAGAACTATAGTGTAATATAGACGCTAAAATAATATTATATGGATGGAGAGAAATGAGGTGATACAGGAGATTAATGTAGATATACCGAATCGAACAGTGGGAGAGGGGATCTGCAGCACAACTTGACTTTAATGTGGGAGACTCTGACGAAGTAATGAATAGATATATTCTCCTCAATAGAAGAAAGTGTAAGAGGTAGAAATTATAGAGAGATACAGACTTGTTTATAGTAAACAAGATGGTGTTGCTAGACATTATACCTTAAAGCAGGAATAAACTATTATTTATTAATGCAAATACCGTACCAGTTGTCAATAATAAAATTTATGTCAGCGCGCCATGTTTCGCGACGACATTATCCCATTATCAAGTTCATAAAACGTACCTGCCTCTAGGTAGCCTCATTAAACACAGTAATAGCAGCATATGTACTTCGTCAAAAATAAATCGTCGAGCTGAACGACATGTTCATCAGATGGCAGACACATATAAATTTTATTATTGACGACTGGTGCGTAATTTGCATTCATAATTAGTGAAATAGTTGCACGATGGCGTCAAAACAGATCAAACTAATAATTGGTTCGTTTTTAAGACTATCTGACTCAGACGATTCGGGTGCAGAACTGTTCAATTCAAGCTCGAACCAAACTTCAAAAACCTACATTTAGCGTAAAACTGTAATTTGTGAGCGATTTAATTTACTCTTGACAATTTGGCAAAAATACGTGTTCACACCCGGAAGTAAATACTACTGTACCTAACGCATTCCCCAAAAATTATCTCTTGTAAGTAGTTCATGAACCTACTCGATACTGAATGGTTGTGAAAACAAGTTTGAACTGCGAGCAGCAAATAATTAAGAGCTGATAAAGATAATTAAAACACATATAGTGATTAGTGAACAAAGAGTTGTCGCAGCGAGACTGAATAGCGAAATACCTAAATCATCAAACTCAAAAGAATAATATAGTTATCCAAAATTGCGGATAAAAATTTCTTAATACTTTCTTGAATGAGAGTATGCAGACTTTCGAGAAAAACGATGTGAGTGCAGATCAGATGTGGTTTATATTGAAATAAATAAATTAGTACCAAACAAATTAAAACAATAAGGTGTTCATTTCCCGTAGCATACAAAACACATCACTCTAGCAGAAAGAAAAAAATTGCAAATCAAATTTAAACAGACAGAAAATCCTCAAGAGTGTTAAGCTTTTACAATAACAGAAATTTAGCGCTGACTTCAGTACGAGATGCTTATAATACTTCCCACAAAAAAACTCTGCCTCGTAATTTAAAGCATTTATGGTCGTATGCAAAGTACACTAGCGGCAAAATACAGACAATATCTTCACTTTGAGATATGAAAGGTGATGCACCAGTGACACTGGTGATAAAGTAGAATTGCTAAACAGTTTTCCGTAATCCTTCTCCAAAGAAGACGAAGTAAATCCTCTGGAATTCGAATCAAGAACAGCTTCTATCTTGCGTTATTTACAGCTAGATATTCTGGAGTATTGAAGCAACTGAAATTATTTAACATAAGCAAGTCTCCTATGCCAGACTTCGTTGGAATTAGGTTACTTTCAGAGTATGCTGATGAAACAACACCATACAATCGCTTGATCAGCGAAAGATCTAAATCTAAAGACTGGGAAGTTGCTCTAGTCACTCTAATATTCGAGGAAAGGAGCGATTCCGGAAATTACCAGCCCAAATCACGACTTTGGCAGCAGCAGGAGTTTGGAGCACATACTTTTTTTTAACATTATGAACCTCTGCGAGGAGACTGATTGATCCATAATCAACACGGGTTCAGAAGGCATTCACATGATGTCCATATTTTTACATTTCCAGAAGGCCTAAGGCTGTGTACCTCACAAGCGGCTTTTAATCAAATTATGCCTTAATGGAATATCACCACAGTTGTGCGATTGCATCGATTGGATTAACAGTTGGACACAGTACGTAGTAATTGCTGGAAGCTCATCGAGCAAAACGGAAGTGACCGCTGGCGTTACCCAAGGAATTGTTATTGGGCCCCTACTGTTCCTTTTCTTTATAAATGATGTAGGAGACAATCTGAGCAATTTTTCTTCCACTATTTACGGGTGATGCTGTTGTTTATCGGTTTGTAAAGTCATCAGAAGATCAAAAGCAACTGCAAAATCTGCATGGTGAGAAAAATAGAAATTAACCGTGAATAATGAAAAGTGTGAAGTCATCCAAATGATCACTAAGAGAAATCCTCTTAACTTCATTCACACGATATATTAGCCAAAACTACAGGCCGTAAATTCAACTACACACCTAGGAATTACAATGACAGAAAACTATAAGAGGAGAGAACATTCAGAACATATCGCGGGAAGGCGAACGTTTCAATGGCAGAACACCAAACAAAATCCCTACACTACACTTGTCCGTCCTGTTTTGGAGTACTGCTACTCATTATAAGGTCCCCACTGACGGTTCCGAGGAGGACAACTCCTTTCGTATTTCCGCGATGCAGGGAAGAAAGTATCACAGGAATGATAGATGAAGAGGAAATATTTAAAAGAAATTCTTCGCCGCGAGATCTGTTTGCGAACATATTTCGTTATCAACCACCTACATAGGGAAACATGATCATAATAATAAAAGAGAAATGAGATGGAAATAGTACCAGTATTTCATACATTGATAAAGAATTTCTTAAATCACTAGCAACTAATTCCGTCATGACTTCGCGCAGATTTCAGACAAAGAATGTCTGAAATCAAAAGTGTAGACACAATTAGAGACGCACGATAATTTATCTTGCTAAAGGTACGTTGTCCAAGGCGCGATTGATGTTGCGACTGCGATGGTCGTTTCATGACGTCAGAGGCTGGCTGCTCGCGCATGCGCACTTTTAGTTCGGGTGCTTCGCGCGGCTGATGCTGCGGAAATCATAGCACTGCACTGGTGGGGGGGGGGGGGGTGAGGTGTTTAGTTGTAAGAAAATGCATGAAAACTTTAATGTAATATTTCCATTAATTTCATTCATACCAATCCAGGCCGTATTGTGACGCTCTCTAAAAATTATCTTAGTTCATAGGAACAAACGTTGTGGTGTACCATTTAGATTTAACTGTCCCGTGTACTTCAGTATTTGAAAGTCGTATTGTTTTCCATAATCCCTGGAAGATGGTTTACGATGGAAACCGGCCAGAATAAAATTATAACAATACAGCAAACATTCTTATAATTGTTTTTGATACATTTAACGGGCTACAGAGAAATATGTTTCGTGTGTGTTTGCTATATTTTGATCTATCCTGGAAAAATTTCGACTGTACATTTTCGAACACTGGGACTTATTTCAAAGGGGAATGCATCAATTAAAATGAAAAAAAAAAAAAAAAAGCCTGAGACGAGAGAGATGAAGCTGCATCAGGAGTTTCAGATAAACACACGTTTTCATAAACAGTGCCACATTTGTACATAAGGGAACAATTACCTTAGCGTCACTGCGTCATTTTATTTATTTATTTTTCCTATTTATTTTATTTATTTTTTTCCAGCTGCACTGATGGATTTGTTGAACCGGTTGAAGAATTTTGAGAAAATTCGTTATAACTATCAGGAATTTTGAGAAAATTCGTTATAACTATCAGAAATTTTGAGAAAATTCATTATCAATCTGGGTATGAAACTACAACAATTTTTTCGTATTACTTTCCTCAAACTCGACAGATGTAATAAGGAGTGAAAAAAAAACGAAAAAAAAACCATGCACAACCGAAAGTAGTGCTTTTTAATTTTTAAAAGAAGAACGAGAATCTGTAACGAAAAACTAAAGATGGGAGCTGATGTACTTTTGCTTCTTTAACAAGCAGTATTTTTTACAGCAAGAAAATAGGAAATTTTATTTTCCTCATGAATATCTCTAGTTGCCAAACATAGCCGCCGCGCCCTGGGAAACGTCAGCGACTCTAGTCATTTTCGCGCCTCGCCGTCGACCGCCACAGCCGGAAAATGGAGGAGGGCCGAGAGGCAGTGGCAGTTAACAGACGCGTCTTGGACAACGTACCTTAAGAGACAAAATGTGAAGTACGGGTCACGGTTGTGCCGTCCCATTGCAGGAAGCTCATGAACACATATTACCAGGTCATGGAGTTCAGAGGAGAACAGACACAAAGGTTCCAGCCGTTTTCGAAAAATTGCCAGAAGCAACAAAACCATTGGATGTTATAAAGCCAATTCTCAATCAAGAAGCATGCAAGCTATAGTAGACAGGTGGTTAACAAAGGTTTTTGTTCCTGATAGTTTGATCGTCGGTCAGGAAATGATGTCTAGTTTGATCAAATGAAAAAATTTTATCGTTTACATCGTACTCTAAACCAGTCCACTCCCACACAAACGGACGTAAGGAAATGTGAATGAAATTGTTTTTCCTGCATTGGTTCATTACATGAACAATCAGCTAAAATGTTCAAATGTTTGTAAATCTATAGGAGCAACCTGCGAATTCATCAGTCCGTAGCTTACAAACTGCTTAAGCTAAGGTAAACTAACCTACGGACAACACACACACCCATACTCGAACCTCCGACGGCGAGCAACCGCGCCAGGCGCCTTAGACCCCTCGGCTACTCCACCGTGGCAAAACAATCAGCACGATGGGACTTAAATCTTGATTATGTGGTATCTGCGTGCAACTGTACAGTTCGCAGTTGGTACGAGCTGTCTTGTAGGGTGCATTCGGCCAAGACAAAGAGGCCTTATGGATGGGGGTGCCGAAGTTACAACTCTCGTTGACCTCTGGTGTTTTGGGAGAGATCACCGACCAGCGTTCGGCACATCCAAAATGTTGTAAGACTCATTCTTTTGAATTTATAACAGGAGGTTGGTATATTGTTCCAACATGGTAGTATTCGCAGACACACTACGCGTGAAACTTAACCTGCTCTGCAGGATGTGCGGCAGTTTCCCGCGTCACCACGAGCTCTGGACTTGTCTCGAATCGAGCAAGTGTGGGATAATGATGGGACAACATCTGAAAAGAGCGACTTCTCAACCTACAACTCTAGCAGAAATATTTGAACATGACAAGCTGGCGTGGAATAATGCGTAGAACGGATATGCGTGGAGACTACACCACGTACTAGTATGAATGTTAAAGCATGGACCGACACCTGGTACCTAGTACCGCTTGAGCCAGGGGGCCCAAACTGCCTGCAGAGGTCGGTGAACATTTTGCCGTTCTGCGCATGACAGCACCGTAGAAGCTTGCGGTGGCGCGCAGCTATATTTATGTATCGAGGCGCGTAGCATAGTTGCGCTGTTGTTGTGTTTGTTGTTCGTTTGATTTTGTGGTGTTATTTGCGATTTTCGAAGGACTTTTTTCCGTTGACCTAACTGTGCTTATCAGGGTGCCTGTCTTCCGAAACACACTCAGCTTCAGAGAGGGTGGATCACGTAGTGTCACAGGAAAGATCGCTGCAATGTTGTAGTCCTCCGTATTGTCGACATCTGAACATGTATGTGTGCACTCACAACAGTGTTACATATGATTCTGTCGAAGATCGTGTTGTAGGGTCGCACACTAACGTTATTTTTCATCGTTCGCGGATTGTTTCCTGGGGGTAAACAAGCATTTCACAATGATTTTGACAGACAAGTAGCTGTTGATCTGTTGAACAGTATTACTGTTCCATTCAAGATTTTGGCTCTAGTGTAGCAGTAGCGTGTGATCTTGGCACAAAAAATACAGCGGTGTGCAAAGATCTTAGTGTCACAGAAACAAATTCATGCTTTTCAAACCCGCAATATGTAAATAAAATAATCTGGGTGTTTTTATATGTTCCACATTTATTTCAGTTGATAAGGAACCACTTTCGGGACGAAGGCTTCCGAGGGGAAATTTGTTTATAAATCTATTATTAAAAGACTTCTTGCATTAGATAACAGTGAGATAAAATTATGTCCTAAACTGTCACAAATTTACAAATTTAGCTCAGTGTCAATGGCAGAGAACGTCAAAGAGTTTATTTAGCTATGCTTTATTTTTTTTTTTTTTTTCCAAATACAACAGCTAAAGACATTAGGTACTTGATGTCCGAGGAAGCCTATGCCTCTCTATCAAAGCTAAGTATCCAGAATTGTCCCTGGACATCATGAAACCTTATGTCAGAACTAGACTGTTCATTCGCATGAGGTTTCTCGAAACTAAAAATGCAAAAAACAGCAGGAGCACAAAAGCGGAAATCACGGCAGTGGCACTGTTCATCCGCTACAAACTTCCAAACAGATAAGTCAACTATTTAAAACCATTCTATGATAGCGTGTAGGTCATAAGTAGTTATTTGTGTTTGCAAGTCGCTTACTCGCTTGCCGCCGCCGCCGCCGCCGCTGTCTCACTTTGATTCAACGGTGACGTCACAGCTCCAGCCATCGCGGCACTCCTCGCTTCGGGTCCAACCTTCCTGGGCTTGAGCTATGTCATAATTTGATTTAGCTTCTCCGGATCATTGTTTCAGCAATAAATTTTAAATGGATCGGGAAACCGTAAGAGGGTGTACTAATTTTTGTTGACGTCAGGGTGACAACAAAACATCTATTTTAGATTTAGAAATATGGAATCGATTGGAGAACCACTTTGGATGGAATCCACTACTTCATAAGCGAAATGTGCTAGTTGCGTTGCACAGGGAATTTATTTTCTGAATCCGTGTTGATAATCGTTAAAAGCTCGTTATATTTTTTCCAGAACGCTACTAAAAATCTATGTCAGTGGTAATGGTCTGTGAAACACGTTTGCAAATTGTGAGACGTTCTTGTTGTATTTTAAGTGATTGCAAAGGTAGTCCGTTGAAGTTGGATTTACGTCACAGTACAGTTTCATAAAACTGTAAATATTATTTAAACGGCCGTTCTGATGATATTTTACTTTTAAAGCTCTTATAAAACATGAGGATTTACTTTCTGGTTGGAATAGGGGGGAGAACATGCTACACGAAGCCTAAGGTCACCTGGCCGTTACCCTAAATAATTCAACTACGTGAACTTGAATCTATCTGAGTTCGTATTAAAAGCTTTTGTTTGATAATATCTGTTACTCATCTGTACCTTATCTGTTAATTGCACAACAATGTCGATAATGTGAAAAATCCAGCAGCAATATAGAAAGAACGTATAAAATTTTACACACGACACGTTTAGTAAGTTTAACAAGAGTCTTTTAATTACATAATACCAAAAAACTTATTAATATTAGATTTTAGCAACCCAAAAAATTTTGAAATACCACTAAGAACTATAATGGAACTCAACTTCAATCGACACCCATTTACATTTGTTGTTTTGCACATGGAGACGCTCGTTTTGTAGTGCAACTTATTCCCTGCAAATTGCACCACTATTACGACTTTCATTATCACGCCGTAAATTAATCCCCGAAATCTTGATTACCGTATGAAATGTAACATGAACACACACGTATCAAGCAATGTAACATAACAATCATTTATACCAAAATTTCTGTGAAATGGAAGATCAAATTGTAGCTTACTAGCTACTAATTAAAAACAACTTACGATTTGTGAACATGCTGTGATTATTATTCAGATCGTCTCTTACACACAAGACCAATAATCTCTATAGTGTACATTCAATTACAGAACAAATAATATTACATTTACGCCTTTATAACTCCGCATCTGCAAGTTCCATTCATAAAAGATAATATAGTATGTAATTCTTTCAGAAGTATGTTTCTCAAAATGAATGCTCGTTAATAATAATGCCTCCACTGCTTAGTAGGTCTGCCTCCATATTTAAGATACGTTACCACTGCGGCTCACTGCACAAAACTAACTACTGTGAACTGCTACTGCTGGAGGAGTTGTAACTTCTCTGACTTACGATTTTCACTCTTTGGACACAGATACATATTACCAAACCTGATGTTACAAATGGAACCAAACAGCAGACACCTTTCATCTGTTATTCAGCGTGTTGCTTCTATTTCCTATCTTCAGTATTGATGTGAACTGTGTAACTTTCCAGTACATATTCATTAAAAAGTGAGTTGTTGCATCAACATACTAACAAAGGACACTTTTGACGTGGAATGTATGGAACAGCATTAAATCATGCTTAAAATAATTAACATTAAAGAAAATGACAGTTATGTCATTTCCATAGAAGACTCTCTATCCTATCGAAAGCGACATATCAGTGGAAATAAAGAATGTAACGAGATGATCAGTACCGTATTTAGGGAATGATATAAAATATAGTGACGTAAAAGTATCTAACATTTTCAGTTAATAGTGCAAGAAACCCTCTGAGTACAGGTATTACAATAAAACTATACACCACACACATGAAAATCCTTACATTAAACAAAATGTAGATGCATTTCGGTGAGGTGAAAGATATACATAATCGTAAATTCACCATAAGACTTCACTCAGCAATATCTCTAAGTGTCCCCATTACAAGCCCAACGCTGTAGTTCCAAACTAGAAAAACCAGAAAGCCGGCTGTTAGTGCCCGGATATTTCAGGCTAGTAAGTACCCCTGAAAGAGGAAAAGCGACTTAATCTGGGTCTGGATAGTTATCGGATACAAATAGCGTCTGAAACCTTGCTATCAGACGTTCTGGGGAGGACATTCACTTGGGTCCACGACAACCTTGCATTTCCTTGCCACGTCTTGGAACAACCTCCATCTCGGCCACGGTCTCCAGCCAAGTCTCAAAGTGGACTACACTCGTTGATGGTTCATACGCTGGCCGATTGGGGGACACGTGTGACGTGGAGTGCGTGTCCTGGATCACCGTCCCCATAGTCGGCCAACCACAGTCGTCACCAGCGCGCGTGACTGGAGGCGGTTTGTGTCTGCAGCTGTCAGAGGAAACTCATCTACTCAAATGTTTGTAAATCTATCGGACCAAACTGCGTGGTCATCAGTCCGTAGCTTACAAACTACTTAAACCTAGGTAAACTAACCTAAGGACAAATACACACACACATGCCCCAGCTAGGACTTGAACCTCCACGGCAAGCAACTGCGCGTTCCGCAGCGAGGCGCTTTAGACCGCTCGGCTACTCCTAATCTACTGAGATCGCCTCATGATACTGCAGACAAAATCCCTGTCCACACTAGACTAACTCTACACAACACTGTTACTGCATACCGATGAGCTACTCGTCTGACAACGATTGCTCGAACAAAAACTGACGAATATTTCAGTAATGTTATCGCAACTTGAACGTGCGTAATAGAAATATTTACGCTAAAATGACTCGTGTACTGTTTATCAAATATCTCATAGAATTGACAGTGGAATTATGTGTGTATGTGTGTGTGTGTGTGTGTGTGTGTGTGTGTGTGTGTGTGTATGTATCGTTATAAACAACAACAGTCCAGCGATCACAGGCCCTGCAGACCACACGCTGATTCCCTGCAGGTGTCTTCAAACCCCAGGGCTGTCAGGTCCTTCGCCACGTCGTCCACCCAGCGCTGCGTTGATCTTTCAATCTGGCGTTTGTTGTTTCGTTTCCCTGAAATGTTCAAATATTTGTAAAGCTTAAGGGACTTAAATACGTGGCCACCTGTCCCTAAACTTACAAACTACTTATGAACTACCTTATACTAAAGACAACACAAACATCCATGACCGAGGGGGATCGTGCCCCCGACAGGGAACACCCTCGCGCATCAGATCATAGCGCCTCAATGCGCTCGGCCACTGCGTCGCGGCTTCGTTTCCCTTCTAGTGCCATTTCGCAGAACGGCATACGGGCATACAGGCTACATGACCCAACCACTGTATTATCTTGCTCTTTATCTTTAAGATATTTGGCTGTCGCATCAGAAGGTAGATTTCATCATTCGTCGTCGTCGTCCTCCTCCTCCTCCTCCGTTCTCCGTTATCTAAAATTGGTCCCCATACCTTCCTCATTACTTTTGTTTTAAACGTTAATCGTTTTTCTCATTTTGTCATGCTCCATATTTCTGAGCCGTACATTATCGCTGGGCAGATAGTGTTTATATTTTCATCTTAGTGTTCTTATGTCTTAGTGTTCACTGACGCTGATTTAGAGCTGAACGTCTCTTTGAGGGAATGCATGCATTTCATTGCCACTGCCATTTTTTCCTTGATGTCCGTTTTATTTTGATGTCCATGGTAAACCAAGATCCCAAGTATCTGAATTCGCGTGGTCTCTAGAATCTCATGCCATTGTTCTCCAGAAATTCATCTTGATCTTTACTGATTCGTAATTGCATTTACTCTGTTTTATCCTGACTCAATTTGAGTCCAACCTTCTGCGCATAGCTGCCCATTTGCTGGTATATTCCCTTCAACTTGTGCTTTGATTCACATAGCAGGACTATGTCATCCGCATAAGCGAGACAGTTGAAGTTGCCACCCATCTGTACTCCAGCGCACTCCTGTTGCCTAAATTCTCTTTTTATTTTCTCTAAGATGACATTGAACAAAACAAATTAGAGTGCATCCCTTTGTCTGAGACCTGTTTCAATATCGAATGTTTCTGATCTGACTTTTTCGGAAACGTGCTGCTGCCTATTACCCTTCGAAACAGGATTGCACCATTCTCACAAGCTTCTCAGGGAGGTTTCGCTTTGCATTGTACAAGCTATTTCTGCGGATGCTGTTATATGCACGTTGAAAATTCATATTTGTCATAATTCCAGTATTTTTCAATCAGTTGACTTAGACTGAAAATGTGGTCTGTTGTTGATCGGTTTGGTCGAAAGCCAGCTTGGTACTCATGTATGTTGTTCTCTATTAACGATTACAATTTTCTGAGGATGATGTTAGACAGTATCTTATATGTTACATTCAACAGGCTGATACCTCCATTTTGATTACTTTCTGAGTCGTTATAAACAAATTCTTTTGATATGACTGTAAGCAGTTCTAAGATATTTTATGAAATGCTTGTTATGAACCACCGGCTGTTTATTATACTTATAACTTCGACCGGTTCGGTTATAAATCATCATCACACACTGTAAGCTAAAAGATTTTATTAAGTTGATACTTACCTTCAACCAACCTATTCAGGCTTACTCGTAAGTTAATCAATAAAATTCTTAAGATGTCACTTAATTTACAGTGTTGATGAAAGTATAAAATATATTTTCATCAAGACTGGAAGTCAAGTGACATATTACGAATTTTATTGATTGACTTACCTCTAAGCGTAAACAATATGGTACATGAGATACACACTTAATCAGTAATTTGAGCTTACAGCTCGTAATGATGGTTTAGAACCGAAATAGGTCGACGGTATAACAGCTGATGCTTCATAAAATGTAGCTTCTGAATCATGATAGTTAGAACAGTTAATTAGCACACGAAGGCATCAAGACCGAGTGTAAATGTTTGTTACAACTACAAATGAATTGCTTTTGTCTTTAAGCTGAGAAATACATTAGACTGTAAACTGAAAAAGTTCCGAACTCCATTTACTAGTAATTTATTACAATAAATCATACATACGTTCCTCCACAATAGAATACTAGTGCATAGAATATTAGTGTTATTTTCAAAAATGTATTCTGCCTCCCTTTTATAAATAAAAATTGTAAAACGTCGGGTAATTACAGAAAAGTAGTAGTTACTTTTCATTTTATGAAGTGGTCTTTAATGTTTGGCCCTGCCTGTGCAACAGAGTCCATGTAGACCAACGCTACCCTGTAAACCACAGAACCATCGAGAAACATAAAACATTAAAGTACATTCAGCTATGTGTAAGATTTGCATCTGCTTTGCCGCAAACGCACACGTCCCTTCTTTGTTTTTGAAACAATCACTCCAAAAATCAATACACACCAGAAATGTGATATGATGTGACATTAAAATATTGTCTTCAGAGAGCAGAGAGGTGTTACACTACGCAACT
Organism: Locusta migratoria; assembly: GCA_026315105.1. Classification (NCBI taxonomy): domain Eukaryota; kingdom Metazoa; phylum Arthropoda; class Insecta; order Orthoptera; family Acrididae; genus Locusta; species Locusta migratoria. Next base: position 743,446,095 of record CM048744.1, read on the forward strand.
AAAAGATTAGTCTGAGAAAGATTCACTGTTCGTAAAAAATTATTTCGGGCCACGATAACTGACAATATCTTGGTGCAAAAATTTCAAATTAACGATGAAGAACGTTGAAGATACTCTTCAATTAATTGTCTTTATTGTACTAGTCAGAGAACGGAATTACAATTATGATTGAGTTATATTCTGCTTCAGTTAAATACTTGATTTCATGGTCGTTATATCTACGGCGCCTCACGTTCTAAATAATAACGAAACAAAGGTTTCTTTTGTTGTAATCCTGACAAAACATTTTGTGTGTGAACGTCAAATCACGACTAAAATTTTGATCTGTTCCAAAAGAAAAACCTTTTCATTATCTGTAAATTCATCATACTTTTATATCCATTGTTTCGAAAGGTCTCTTGCAGCAGTCGTAGCATATTATTACTCTCTCTAAACAATTATACATCTAATTCCTGCCATCCTCCGTACTTCCGCCGAAACATCATCCGCCAAAGAGAAACCAACTCTCTTTTTGGCAACGCAGGTGAACGGAAAAGGAAAATATCTCAAAACGAGCCACTGAGTTTATCGCTCAAACAACAGTTACTGAGCTTCGAAGTTCTTAAAATGTTAGTGATTATAATAACATAGTACGAGCTGACTAATTAAAGTACAACGCACTAAAAATACTTCGCTTAGAGCTATGAACTTGTCTATACTATACACAAACAAAAACTGACTCTGCTGTGCTGCTTGTGCCTAGAAATATGCCTCCCGAGTCCCTGTATCTTCAGCTGGATGGTCACATTTAGATCAAAAGAGGTTTTTCTAGCAAATTGTCTACTGTTTGTTGATCTACGATGTGCACATTCGTTAACTGACTAAGCCCAAGTAAATGTCACTTACTTAGATTTGTGCTAAATTCGCCTGATGCAAGACGCCTTGTTCTGTTGGGTATTAAAACAAATACGGTCTTATATATAAAAGTGCAGAGAGTAATGATTTTATCTTATTCAACTAGTTTCGGTCCTTTTCTTAGACTATCTTCAGGAATTGTAGTTCCATTGATGGCGTGGAGCTGAAGCCTTCCACTGCGTTACTGCTCTCTGGCAATTTTTTATATATATACTATTTGAGTGAGAGTGCTGTTATCACAATAAGTGAAGCGAAAATGTTTACAAAAGTATTTAAACAAGGTGTCTTGCATAAGGCGGATTTAACCACAAATCTAATGCAGTAAGCACGTAACATACAAGAGCTGCACCATCACAATATGATCGTCACTCATATACTTTGATAGTGAAAGAATATTAAACACGTCCGTTTCCGTTGGCAGCAGATAATCGCGAACTATTATAGGACCCGTACGAATACTTCGCACCGTTAGTGGAACGACAGAAAGTTGGGACAAAATAGAAGTTAAATGTTCACGCATAGCTTTCTTGAGAATCAATCAATGCAAGTGTTTAACGCAAATGAAAGAGCATGATCCGCTGAGTGTTGTTAGTTCAAAAACAATTGCGTACCTTTACTAAGATATCGTAAAGCAAACCGATGAAAATGTGCATTGCAAGGAAAGGAGGATACCTCGTTTGAATAAAAATAAAGGATGGAGAGACTTAATTTTGATACTTGATTAAATATCTGCGAATTAATACCTTTTGTTTAAAGCAAAAATCGGTTGATTACAGCAGCCTGACAGACTGACTTTAGTTTACAGCAAGGACATTCCCATCACCGTACCTTACAAACGGCTTTTAATCAAATTGCGTTGTTATGGTATATCTAACGCCCCAAATTTGCGACTGGGTAGGGGATTTCCCATCTGAGAGGACACATTTGTAGTAATCGTACTGTTATTGATCCTCTGCTGATCCTTATTAACATAAACGATTTGGGAGGTAATCTAAGCAGTTCTCTTAGGTTGTTTACAGATGACGCCGTCGTTTACCGCCTAGTAAAATCATCTGAAAACCAAAACCAACTGCAGAAAGATCTAAATAAGATATCACTATGGTGTAAAAATTGGCAACTGACTCTAAATAACGAGAAGTGTGAAGTCGTCCACACGCATACGAAATCACTAAATACCTAGGAATTACTTACTTCAGAATTGAACTAGAAAGAACACGTAGATAATGTCTTGGGAAAGGCGAACCAGAGACTACATTTTATTGGTAGAATCCTTAAAAGATGTAACAGAACAACTAAAGAAACTGCATACAATACGCTTGTCCGTCCCTTTTTGGAGTATTGCTGCCCACTGTGGCATCCTTATCACGTGGGTTTGACGAAGGACGTCGAAAGAGACCAAAGAAGGGCAGCTCGTTTTGTATTATCACGATACAGGGGAGACAGTGTCACGGAAATGATACAGGATCTGGGATGGGAATCATGACAACGGCGTTTTCCACCAAATGCGAAAATATATTTTTGAGTGCCACTTACAGAGGTAGATAATCAGAATAAAATACGTGAAATCAGACCACGAACGGATAGATTGGGGTGTTCTTTCTTCCCGCGCGTTGTTCGAGAATGGAATGGGAGATAAGTAGTATAAAGGTAGTTCGATGAACCCTCTGCCTGGCACTTAAATGTGATTTGTAGAGTACCCCACGTAGATGTAGATAAGAAATATAATGAAGAAAATCACGTTTGAGTATAGGAAAAAGGATGGCGGAAGTTATGTAAATTCTGGTAGTTGGTGTCAAATCTGTAGATGAATACCTTTCGTTTCAAACAAAAATTAAGGAAACCGGCCGGATAGTTTGGCCTGGCCGACTGACTTTTAATATATGAGGTAAACAGGGTAGACTTTCCAAAAAAAAACTTTAATTATGTTTCGAACTATTGATACCGAAGTTGTTGGTAGCTTATCTCGGGGCCCTGCTGTCTCAATAATTATGAACCTGGCACGCTGGACACACGGTATAATTTTACTGGGTGGAATGACATAAAAGTTGACCTCTGCGAGATTCACCACGACCCCCTCCCCTTTCGTCATGCATGAAAGCAGCAAACTTTGAGGACAGTGACTGTGAGTTTCAGGAGCACCGTCGGCAGTCTGCAGCAGCCAGCACTGCTGAATTAGCCGTACGTGACGCGACTGGCCACAACGGCACCACAATTGGCGTTCTCAGAGCGCAGGCACGTTTCGTGTAGGTGGCGCCAGATCTCACGCCGTGCGACGCGCCTAGAAATACGGTATCACACTTCTTATGTCTATGTTATGTGATAGCTTTGTAACGTCTTAGTCTTTCCCCTAGCGTCACTCTTTCCTGAAACTGGTGAGTCATTTCATAGTTGAAATATCTCCAAGCGTTAAGTAAATCTTCCTACCCTGTTAAACAATTTTTTGTTGAATTTCGGAACTTCTTACATGATAAATTGCAGAAGTTAGGTACTTATAGTGCCAGTGGCTCTAATAAGAACAGTTATTTTTATCTCTTTCCACTTCTTTCACCTCTGGCAGTGTTGCTGATGTGAAAAATACCGAGGAGCACCACGGTTCGGAAGCCACGTTAAACTTTAGGTCTCCCTATAATTGGCTGGGTAAGTCAGTTCGAAGGTCGGAGGAACAGGACCATGCCTAGTAAAGCACTGTGGTGTTTAAATCAGTCTTCGGATTGATGACTGCTTTGCCTTTTTAAAAAGAAATAATAATAATGAAATTGCGTCACCATTCCCAACGACATCGTTTAACACCTATTACCTAATGGAAAGGGAGAAAGCCCGCAAGTTTCTTCAGATATGCCACAATAATCTGAAGCCTCTTTTCACGATCCACTCTCTTGGGAAAATGGACTACTCGAAGCGTGGACGGTTTCTCTGCCGTCGTGTAAATCAGGAACCAATCACGGCGCGGGTTCGACTAAAACGTCAATAATCTTTCGCTTGTGCCGAGTGTGGAGTTCTTAATTTTCGAGTGCGGTGAACACTGCGCATGCGCAGAAGCAGCGGCTACATTGCCCAGCAGAAGACGCGAGGTACTGTTTTGTCAACAACGAAGGCACGTGGTAAGTAGTATAGTACGGGAATAAAAATCTAGTGAGCCATCATTGGCATTTTTACTTCACGTTTTCCATCGAAATAGTAGAAAGCATGTTGACTGAAGCTTACTTTTTACTTTTTGTAGAAATGGAGTAAACGAAAGAGTCAAGACTCTTATTTCAGCTTATGAAGAGGAGAGAGCCCTCGTAGTTACAGAACATCACTTATGTCACAATAAGGTAATTGTGATCTTTATGTGATACGGTGACTGCAGATACTCATTGAAAACATATATTTTCTAGAATGCACGGAAAGAAATGCCCATAGTAGTGGCAAAGAATGTTTCAGCAGTTTATCCCAAACTTGCAGCTGATGATTGTAAAATTAAATTTGTCTGTCTGCGATCACATTACGGCGCGGAGTTAAAAAATATTCGCTAGAGAGAAAGGAGTGGGTGTTCTGCAGCAGGTGTTTACCATCCTGAAGTTAGGGGCTTGTCGAAACACGACATTTTCATTCGAAGGAAGTCTCTAAATGTATCTGGTTTTTCAGGTCGCTATTCGTTGACGGGCATTCCGGATATCCCCCATCCTTCTCGTCTTTGTAACCACGATTGCATCCAAACGTTTCTCTTTCTGCCTCTGCGCTCTTTCTTTTTGCCTTCCTGCAATTACTACCGTTGCTGCAGCCAATACCACAAGATTTTCATCCATTTCGGCGTGTTGGATAAAAGGTTGTGATCAAAATGCAAATAGCACACGAAGTATTACGACGACAACCACAGCGCAAAGACCGCACAGCAGACAGCACATACTCAAATTTCGAAGCTATCGTATCAATGCAACGATTACACAAAACAAATGAAACACGGAACCACCAGGGGTGCTGCAGTCGACACACTCGGTTCGAGCAGTCAACCGAGAAGATAGTCGCTCGTGTAAAAAGGGCTTAAGGCCAAACCGTATTAATAGGGCATATTACCATATTCATTCGAATGTTCCACCAACGCTAGATATATCGATACGGCATGTGCGTCAATTGCAAGAGTATTAAGGACAAGAAACGTAGTCTTGCTTATCGTCACTTTTTTGCCATGGTGCCGAGTTTAGATTGGTAGAATACACAGTCGTCCGTCGGAGAAAATAAGTTCAATCTGTGGTTTTCATGGCTAAATTTTCTGATGTATGTACTATGAAATTAATAGTTTAGTGAAGCTCCCCAGTAGCTTTCAACAAGACGGTTCACATTTAGTCAACCGTCTTATTTGTAAACAAACTTCTTTCCAATGTACATCAATAAAATTCACTAATTTCATTAAAAATTGTGACAGCGACGAATAAAGGGGAAGAAAAAAGTCAAGGGGCTTTTCTGCAGGAATTTACTATTTCCACGGATCCCCCTTCGTATGTTACGTATTCATAGATTACCTTAATACTAATTATGAGGTAACAGCAAAAGGTCGTCATATTCCTTTCCACAGCCAAAGTATAAATGGATTCACTCTCTTTGCGTCATAATTCTTCACAAGCTGAAAGTTTCTAAGCTTACAAAACCTACAGAAATTCCGTTATGATAAGGGCAAAAGAAGATATAAAGCGGTGTATATATAGGTTAAATATAATCTGTCCATCTGTGCGGGATTTCTATTAGTGACCATAATTTTTCGTACGCACATTTTTTTATTAAAGTTTGCTGAGTTTTCGTGATAAATAAAACTCGTGAAAAACGGTCCTGTTGTTTGAAATGAATAGCGGTTAAATTCGTGATGAAAAAAATAGATGCTCGGAAATGACTTTTTTTCGGACATTACGCATTTATGGGTGTTTCATAGCCAGAGCAGTGCGCGGAAACCGCCGCGTACGGCACACGAAGCTAATAACGCGAATGGAATAGCCAGAGCGCCTGTTGTCTCGTAGCGCTGTTAATTAGCGACTACCGAAAAAAATCCCGACACTGTGTGTGTATGTGTTTGTGTGTGGAACCACTGTGGCCGCCTGCGGCTTTCTGCTACTTCTTCGAAGTCACGGTGTTTAATTGTCGCACACATACCACTCCTACTAGCTTCTCTTACGTTCGACGAGTACTTCCTAGAAATCCATGTCGATCAAAATGGCCCTTTCAGGTCCTGCACGCACAATTGTGCGGTTCTGGTTTTGCTCGCTTTATTTCCTTGTGATTCCAGCTAGGAAGGTCGGGCCTGCAGCACACAATCTTGAATAGTCTGTGGTAACGTGCGCAACGTGTTTAGTTCCTTGTTTCTATAGTGGGTGACACCACCAGTCGGCAAAGTAGGCAATTTTCCATTACACTTACGATGGCGGCAAGAAAGACTTGATGACGAAATGTTGATATTTTTTTTTTTTTTTTTTTTTTGTGGCATGTGAAGAAATCATATCTACCAGTTGATTTTATATGATCCTGTGATATTATGTCATGTCTTTCAAAGGCCTGTTACTCTAAGATAGTGCAGATCATAATAAAAATTTGTAATGAAGGCCCACAACAGACATTGTGTGGTTACTAACTAAATTTATTTTCTTTTTTGTAATAAATTACTCTATGTATTTTGTATCTTAAATGTCCCTCTCTACAATAATGCCACATCACCTACAACCTTGGGTCTGAGAGGTATAAGGAGGATTTCCAATGTCCTCTATGTCTTGTGAGAACGGTAATACATTAAAATTTTTGCCGTGTCGGGAATCGATTCCGGTCTGCTGCAGTACACGCCCGCGGTGCATCTACACGGACAAGGAGAACACATGGGTATCGGATTTTAGAATGTGTTAATATTTATGGTACGTGAATTCAGAACTTAAATAACAATCAGCGAAAGCTATTCGACGCAATTCTCAAAAAATATTGAGAAAATTGACTTTGAAATTTGGCAAAGTACACATAAGTACCAGTAATAAAAAGGATTGCAGCATTTGTTGGTGTAGCTCAAGTGGTAGCATTCTGGCATCTCTGGTATTTCAATCGTAGTGTCGGTGGTTCGAGTCCTGTCAGGATAGTTTTTTTTTTCGTTGTGTTCGAATACTTACACAATTTTAAAATCTAAGAGTAATTTTCACGAAAAGTGCGCGTGTTTCGTGTTTTTGTTCATTCCTACTTTCCTATGTTATACACAAGGCTGTTAATAATGGTCTATAAAAAAAGTTACATTTTTACTGTACTGGCTTCACTATTAGATGACGACGGTAGTTCTTGATTTTTCATTTTGTGAAGAGCTACAACACTGTATTTGCTATCGGGTGGAGAAATGTACGGTTCCCCTGAATAGGTCAGGCGTGCACTACACGCAAGACGCGGCTACAAGGGTAGCGGAGTACGTGTGGAGTGCACATGTTTTTTTTATTTATTTATTTATTTTTCTTTTAGGTTAGAGACGTCAAGACGCCTCCTGAGTCTCAACAAGGTAGCAGTAGGCAGAACACAACAGGAAAAAAAGATCAATGTAGTAGTAGTTAACTCCAGGAGCGTCTATAGAAAGGTCCCAGAACTGCTCTCATTAATAAACGGCCATAATGCCCACATAGTACTAGGGACGAAAAGTTGGCTGAAACCAAATGTAAATAGTAATGAGATTCTAAACTCAGAGATGAATATATACCGCAGAGATAGGCTGCACAGTGAAGAGGGAGGCGTGTTTATAGCGATAAGAAGTGCACTAGATGGATATCCGAAGCGTGAAATAATTTGAGTGAAGGTCATGGTTAAAGCAGGCTCCAACATGGTAATTGGGTTCTATAGGCCTCCTGCCTCAGCAGCTGTTGTGGCAGAACACCAGAAGGAAAATTGGGAAAATATTTCTTGTAGGTTTCCCGATCATGTTTTAGTTTTGGGAGGAGATTTTAATTTACCGGATATAGACTGGGTGATCCAAACGTTTATGATGGGTGGCTGGGACAAAGAATCAAGTGAAATTGTTTTGAGTGCATTATCTGAAAATTACCTTGAGTAGTTAAACACAGAGGCGACGACATGTTAGACCCTCTAGTGACAAACAGACCCGAACTATTCGAAATAGTCAACGCAGAACAGAACATCAGCGATCATAAATTGGTTACAGCATCGATAATTTCAGCCATAAATAGAAATATTAAAAAATTTAGGAAGATTTTTCTGTTCGGAAAAAGTGTCAGCACAGATGTTTTATCTCAAGTACAGATAGTGTTGAGGAACACTGGTCAAAGTTCAAATCCATTGTACAATATGCATTAGATGAGTATGTACCTAGCAAGGTCGTAAGAGATGGAGAGGAGCCACCTTGGTACAACAAACGAATTTGCTACGGAAGCAAACATAAACGTAGCCAAAGCCTTGTAGACAAACAAAAATTACACGAAGCGTGAGGAGGGCTATGCGTGAGGCGTTAAACGAGTTCGAAAGTAAAGTTCTATGTACTCACTTGGCTGAAAATCCTAAGAAATTTTGGTCTTATGTCAAAGCGGTATGTGGAACAATACAAAATCTCCAGACACTCTGTGACGAGAATGGCTTTGAAACAGAGGATGACACTCTAAAGGCTGAATTACTAAATGACTTTATTCCAAATCTGTTTCACAGAGGAAGTTTGCACTGCAATTCATTCTCTAGATTGCCGCACAAATTATAAAATGGCAGATATCGAAATAATTGACAGAGGGATAGAAAAACAATTAAAATCGTTCAAAAGAGGAATGGCCACAGGACCAGATGGGATACCAGTTCGTTTTTACACAGAGTACGCGAAGAAACTTGCCCCCCTTCTTGCAGTGGTGTACCGTAGGTCTCTAGAAGTCGCAGCGTTCCGAAAGATTGGAAAAAGGGCATGTCATACCCGTTTTCAAGAAGGGACGTTGAACAAATGTGCAGAACTATAGGCCTATATTTCTAACGTCGATCAGTTGATTAATTTTGTATTATGTTCGAGTATAACGACATTTCTGGAGATTATAGTAACCTACTTGTAGGAATCAGCATGGGTTTCGAAAAAGGCGATCGTGTGAAATCCAGCTAGAGCTATTCGTCCACGAGACTCAGAGGGCCATAAAATGGGTTCTCAGGTAGATGCTATGTTTCTTGACTTCCGCAAGGCGTTTGATACAGTTCCCCACAAACGTTTAATGAACAAAGTAAGAGCATATCGTCTATCAGACCAATTGTGTGATTGGATTGAGGAGTTCCTTGATAACAGAATGCACCATGTCATTCTCAATGGAGACAAGTCTTCCGAAGTAAGAGTGATGTCAGGCGTGCCACAGGGGAGAAGGATCTGCATCGAATTGATGCATGGTGCAGGGAATGGCAATTGAATCGCAATGTAGACAAATGTAATGTGCTGCGAATACATAGAAAGAAAGATCCTGTATCATTTTGCTACACTATTGCAGGTCAGCAACTGGAAGCAATTAATTCTATAAATTATCTGGGAGTAGGCATTAGGAGTGATTTAAAATGGAACGACCAAATAAAATCAGTTGTCGGTAAAGCAGTTGCCTACTGAGCCAGATTCATCGGAAGAGTCATAAGGAAATGCAGTTCGAAAACAAAGGAAGTAGGTTACAGTACACTTGTTCGCCCACAGCTTTAATTCTGCTCACCGGTGTGCGATCCGTAATAGGTGGGGTTGATAGAGGAAGTAGAAAAGATCCAACGGAGAGCAGCACGCTTCGTTACAGCATTATTTGGTAATCGAGAAAGCGTTACGGAGATGATCTATAAACTCCAATGGAAGACTGCAGGAGAGACGCTCTGTCGCTCTGTACGGGCTTTTGTCGAAGTTTCGAGAACATACCTGTGCCGGGGAGTCTAGCAGTATATTGCTCCATCCTACGTATATCTCGCGAAGAGAACATGAAGATAAAATCAGAGAGATTAGAGCCCACAAAGAGGCATACCGATAATCTTTCTTTCCGCGATCAATACATGACTGGAATCGGAGGGAGAACCGATTGTGGTACTCGGGTACCCTCCGCCATACACCATCGGGTTGCTTGCGGTGTATTGCTATAGATATAGATATAGTTTTGGAAAGACATTTCCATAGCTAATAATGGCTTTCCAAGCAGATAACCTATTCCACCATCATTTTACGTGACACGGTTTCCAGCTCGTCTACTTACACATAAACAAAAACTGACACAACACTTGGAATTAGAGATCCGAAAATGTTTTATCTAATTGAATTCGAAAACGAGAAGAAATATATTTTAACAGTGTGACTCGAACCACCGACGCTGTGGTTGTGAGGCCAGTATGCTACCACCTGAGCTACATCGACGGATGGTACAACCGTTTTTATTTCCGAGAAACTATGATTACATTTTCTTAAACTACGACTGTATTTCGCCTGTCTCATACATCTTACAAACAGGTGAAATAATTTTCTCATGGCTGTCTCTCCCAGAGTAGTAGCTCTGAGGCCTTGCTTCAAGGGCCTTGTTTCTTTCAGTACTCTGTGAAATTGTTCTCTCAGCGTAGATAACCTTTTCATCTTCATTTACTTTTCTCTTCTTACAACATTGTCTCGAGTTGCATTTCCTTTTTAGAGTCCCCCTGTATTGTCTTTCCCCCTTTCACCTTTTCCTTTTGGCTCAGAACTGGTCTTCCATCTGAGTTCTTGATATTAATATACCTCCTTTTCTTGTCTCCAAATGCCTTTTATTTTCCAGTAGGCGGTATCTATTTTCCGCTCTTTATACTTTCTTCTTCAGACTCGCATTTGTTCAAATGTTTGTATAGTCTATGGGACTTAACTACGGGTCATCAGTCCCTAAACTTACAAACTAATTATGAACTACTTACGGTACTAGGACGGCACAAATATCCATGCCCGAGGGGGATGCGAACCCCCGACCGTAGTGGCCGTGCAGACCGTGACTGGAGCGCCTTAGTCTCCTCTGCCACCGCGGCCGGCACTCGCATTTGTCCTCTGGCCATTCCTACTAAGCCATTTTGTACCTCCTGACAGTCTCATTTCTTAGCAGCAGTAGGTACAACTTTTATATTTTCTCCTTTCATCAATTAATTTTTTTAAATTTTTTGTTGCACATTGCAAAACTTGATAGACGATTTTCTCGTGAACTTTTGAGAGTTGCGTCGACAGGCTTTAGTTTTTTGTTATTTAATTTCTAAATTCACGTACCATAAATATAAGGAAATTCTAAAATCTGATAACCGATGTGGTCTTCTTTGGAGACGACGATCACTGCGATTATCCTTGCTGTACACAATTTATATTTGCGATATCAGTTCTTTGGGACATACGCCTGAGATAAAAACCCAGGGTAAGGCGGGTCTCCCATATTTCGTGAACAAGGCGAAAGTACTTCCTATCTTCTAGAAATACTATTTGTTGTGTGAAATGTTGCTTGACATTACCTTTGAAAACAATTATGTGATGAAATTTGTTTTTGTCGGTGTACAAAATCTCCATAAATCAATGAATTTACATCCACGTTTTAGCTTTTGTAGATTTGGAAATGCTTTTGACAACGTTGATTGGAATACACTTTTTCAAATTATGAAGTCAGCAGTGGTAAATAATAGGGAACGGAAGGTTATCTACAATTTTATAGAAACCATGCAGCGGTCGAAGGGCGGGAAAAGAAATTACTAGTTGGGAAGAGAGTACGAAAGAGTTGTAGCCTTTTCCAAATGTTATACAATTTGTACACGGAGCAGGCCGTGAGGAAAAGCAAGGAGAAATTTGTGGAAGGAATTAAGGTTCGGGATACGGTTTGCCGATGAATTGAACAGAAAAGGACGAGGAAAAGCAATTGTATGGAATGAACATTAACAAGAGCAAAAAAAGGGTGATTGAATGTGGTGTAATAAAATCAGACTACGTTGATGGAATTAGATAAGGTAACGAAACAATAAATGTGGTGGATGAGTTTTCTTTCTTTGACTGTAAAATAACATACGATGGTTGGAGTACAAATTATTTAAAATGCTAATGGCAATGGAAAGAAAAGCGTTTCTGAAAAAGAGAAATTAGCTAACATTGAACATTAACTTAAGTGTTAGGAAATCTTTTCTTGAAGCATATTTGTGTAGTGTTGCCTGTTGCGGCAGTGAAACATGGACGAGAGACTTCAGACAATTAGAGATTAGAGGCTTTTGGACTGTAATGCAAGAGAAGAATGCTGAAGGTTTGGTGGGTAGAAAGCGTGATCAAGGAGGAAATAGTGAATGGAAATGGGAGAAAAGAAATTTCTGGTATACATTGACCGAAAGAAGGATTCTGTGGATAGGACACGTTCTTAGGCATCACGGTAAATTGAATTTAGTATTTTAGAGACGCGTAACAATCGCTTAGGGAGACCAAAAGACGAATACAGTAAGTAGGTTCAAAAATGTGTGTTGCCGTTCTTATGAGGAGATGCAGAGGCTTGTTCAGGATTGAGTAGGGTGGAGAACTATATAAAACCACCCTTCATAGTGACGACAAGTCCATTAAAAGCTCTTTCTCTTTCATCCCAGTCAAAATCCGACGCTGGTATTTCGGAAAATATAACGTACGGATCGATAAAAAAATAATAACATTTAATATCCTATTCGTAAGAATTAATTACAACGAATAGTAACGTAGTCAAAGCACCATATCGTATTACAGATATTTTTATTACACGGCCAGCAACATCGAATATATCTTCATACGACATTTGTATGAAGTATATAATTTTTTAATGCAGCTTTCAAGGATAATATGATTAATATAAATGTCGCATTACGATGACATAAAAGTTTTCTGGGTATGGTACCGCGTCATGATGTAAGGCTATTACTTAAATAACCAACGTTTCAGCCAACGTTACAGTGGCCGTCATCTGGGTAACGTTGGCTGAAACGTTGGTTATTTAAGTAATAGCCTTACATCATGACGCGGTACCATACCAAGAAAACTTTTATGTCACCTGACTCTGGCCGCGGAAGCCTACGTAATTATATCGCATTACGATGTTTTCTACTTTGTTCTTAAAATTTAATTTAAGCAAATGGGGAATCTGTCATTAGTTGTCAAAGTGGTGAATATGACTAAGGATATTCACTGAGCATTTAATTATTCTACAAATGGATGAACCAATTAAATAAGGGATAGAAGGATGGAAGTTGTAAGAAACTAGAGGAAATAAGTAGACGTTGTTCGTTCCAGGTACAGTAAATGGTCTAAGACTAGAAATACTTTTGCATACAAAACACATCTAAACTGATGATACTTTTATACAATCCAGTAATGCGCTGCTAATGAGATTAAAAAAATCTCATGAATAAGTAAATGATTTTATATTAGTATTTGGAATTCTGATTACGTATTCCACAGTGGAAAATGATTTATCGGTAGCCAAGAAAGTTGGTGGTTTGGAGTTTTTATTCAGATAGTATTAACTTCTGATAGGAATATTCTTTTTTTTTCTTTCACATATTTTAGTAATCCCCAAATTAAATTTGATTTTACTCTAAAGGTTTTTGTAGCCGTTTAAATCTCACCAAGATAAGCCCTGACAATTACCACTGCTGTTCTGTTTTCTTATTCTCTCTCTCGAACCCAAAGACGCTTAGCTTTTAGTTCGATTCAGCTCTCCGAATAATTCCTATATTATAACTTCTGACAGAACTTTCTCAGCTTCACTTTCTACCTTAATTTGTAACAAACAGTGGATGATGAAATTACAACTAGCAAGCACTTACTCTGTTTGAAATGGGTAGTGTTGAGAGCCAGCCTGTCTTATACACATTTTATAAAGCATGTTCAAATCAAGTAGTACCCCGCCCTGTATACGACCTTGTGTTAAGACCCAACATTGCTCTCCCCAGTGAAAGTTAAGAATAGTTAAACAGTCTATGGAATGGAAAAAACAATCTGATGATATGGGTTGAGGGTAGCTCGGAAGAAGCAGAGGTAATGAGATAATGAGAAGGGAACTGAAAATAGTGAAAAATTTCAAATTTTGTCATCAAGAAGCAGATTAATAATTCTGCTTAGCCAGGACGGACGAATCAGGGACGGCATAAAACGAAGACTAGGAAACAGATTAAGAAATTATACTTTTGGAGTACATCTTGGTATGGTCAAACATGGAAAACAGGAATACATGAGAGTTTAAGCGTCTAAGATTTGGCGCTGTAGAATAAGTTTGAAAATTAAGTGGACTGATAACGAACGATGCGGTTTCCCGCAGTAACGATGAAAGAAGGAAATATGTAAAACACTGACAAGAAGAGGGAACATGTCTGACGACATTAGAGAGTCTCCTTACAGTACTATAAAGCGATTTATAGTGTTAAAACTGTAGGAAAAAATATAGACTGGAATACAGGTAGAAATTATTAACGACGCTATCAACTAATTTCAAGCCGTATTGTTATAATATGAGTCAGAGAGAGAGAGAGAGAGAGAGAGAGAGAGAGAGAGAGAGAGAGAGAGAGAGAGAGGGAGAGAGAGAGGGAGAGAGAGAGTCCAACGCGTGGTAGACCAATTTGTGAAGGCCCTTCTGACAAACAAATCGTCGTTTCTCTTTGAGAAGTTAACAACATTTTTTTTTTTTTTTTTTTTTTTTTTTTTTTTTTTTTTTTTTTCGCGAAGATCACATCTACCGATAGTTGTCCCTTTCAGATACGATATCTACAGGACGATATCAACAGGACTAAGAAATAAAATTAGCGCACCCTCCTACAATGTTCCGATTCACTCAAGATTTGTTGTGTATAAACTGTGAATTTGGGCTACAGGAGAGGATTACATTCAGAGTTCAGTGACACGAGTTATACTAAGGTACGATGTATCAATCCATGCTGAAACACCCGTAATTATGGGGCAGTGTCACCTCAATGGGCGGCAATGCAGTTGCTGATCCTAACATTCATTCGATCGTTCTGATGGTGAATACTGTCTTCAGATATTTATTGAACTCGTACTCGATCTGCTCACGTAGTTGTGGCTTGGCGCAACGCACCCGTCAGTTTTCGTCCAATCATAACTAGATTATATTAGTACTTGTTCCAAATACTAAATATTACATGACACAATTTTTTATTATTTTTATTATTTTTTTCCATTTAATTTTTCTTTTCATTTTTTAATGTACTAATTTATATCTAAAAATGCATCTATAATGTAGAAGGAGTTGCTATGCAGAAATTCTTTTAATTTATTTTTAAATGCTTGTTGGCTATCTGTCAGGCTTTTGATGCTGTTTGGTAGGTGACCAAAGACCTTTGTGGCAGCATAATTCACCCCTTTCTGTACCAAATCTAGATTTAACCTTGAAGATCTTTATTTCTCCTAGTGTTGTAGTTATGTACACTGCTATTGCTTTTTAATTCGGTGGGATTGGTGATAACAAATTTCATAAATGAATATATATACTGAGAAGCTACTGTGAAGATCCCTAGCTCTTAAATAAGTGTCTGCAGGATGATCTTGGATGGGCTCCGGCAATTATTCTGATCACACGCTTTTGTGCAATGAATACTTTTTTACGCAAAGATGAATTACCCCAGAAAATGATGCCATACGAAATCAGAGAATGATAGCAGGCATAGTAAGTTAATTTACTGAGATGTATATCACCAAAATTTGCAATTACCCTAATAGCATAAGTAGCTGAACTCAAACGTTTCAGCAGATCTTCAATGTGTTTTTTCCAGTTTAACCCCTCATCAGTGCTTACACCGAAAAAATTTTGAATATTCTACCTTTGCTACAGATTTCTGACCAAAGTTTGTATTTATTGATGGTGCCATTCCATTTACTGTATGGAACTGTATGAACTGTGTTTTATCAAAATTCAATGATAGTCCATTTGCTAAGAACCACTTAATGATTTTCTGAAAGACGTCGTTTACAATTTCATCAGTTAGTTCTTGTCTGTCAGGTGTAATAACTATACCTGTATCCTCAGCAAAAAGAAACAGCTTTGCATCTTCATGTATATAGAATGGCAAGTCGTTAATACATATTAAGAATAGCAAAGGGCCCAAGACCAAACCTTGTGGCACCCCATTTTTGATTGCTCCCCAGTTTGAGGAATCAGCTATGTTTTGCATATTATGAGAACTATTAACTGTTAAGTTGAAATAGAGTCGGGGGGGAGGGATGGAATGGCTGCTTTCTGAGACACTTATTGCTTCTGATCACAAAATCTATATTTTAAACAAATCAACCACCAATTTAACAACAAAACGTGCCGTAGATAATGCCCCTTAAATATGACAAAATGACAACAGTTTTGAGTAAGGGCAAGCCCACAACAACAGTTAAACCGGTTGTCAAACTCCTTAAGATACCACAAATACACAAGTTGAAACAAAGAAAAAAGACAAAAATTAAAAAGATTTTGAGAGGGACTCAGACTCCAACTAATCCGGTAACATTAACAAGTTAATTTTGCAAGCAGCCAAGAACTAGTCGAAATAATCTTGATCGATAATGCCCCCGATTCTATTTATCAGAGCACTTGACTGATGTGATCTGGGGCGGTAATGGCAGAAACGAACCAGCGACACTTAACATTAAATTTCAAGAAACATCAGGTTCTACTACAAAATTTGATTCATCATAAGGTTATTAACAATAACGTGCACTTAGACAAATCTATGAATATAACGGCTAAATTCAAAGATGAAAACTAACAGTGCACGAGAACAGTTAAACCTGTTGCCATAACCCTTTTGGTGACACGGCAGATAAACAATTTAAAACAATGCACAATTTAAAACTTCAAAGGGGAACGCTCCAATCAATCAACATAAACAGATTAACTTAGACAAACAGTCAAGAATTCATCAGCAATCAGCTAGACATATTTACAGTTAGTAAGTATTATTGGAACAGAAATGGCAGCAATAGATAAACTTTTGTCGGTTAATGACCAAGCTAAGAACGAAAGGAAATGAAGGGAAGAAATAATCTGTAATCAGAAAGTAAACTGCACGAATACATCCACGGGCGGTAGTAACTCCTCGTGGAAGGAATAGGCCCTACAAATATACAACGTTTGCTCCCTGGGAAGGTCGACCGGTAACAAACAGCCACTTGGCAAATAAAGACTCCAGACGCACTTAACGATGTAAGTAATGCAAAGTTCAAATATATTAATTCAAGAAGATTAGTACAGACCCGACGGAAACGGAAATGCAAATTTCATGATCAACCATATATATATATATATATATATATAGCACACGGACATTAGAACAACCTAACCGCTGGGGTTGGATTACGAGGTTTAGTCAAACCGACGTATACTAAGATCACGTCATCAATGGAAAGATGGAAGAAACCGAACACTCGACACCACAACCGAATCGTATCATTAACCGGCTGCGTTGAAACAGTACCTGGATCTCACATTAAGAGGAGTGACATCAAGATGGTAAAAATACTCAGTCATCGACGCCACAACTTGTCGTACTGCACTGCAATAACACAAATGACCAGTTGGGTCTTCCGATGATTAAGACTAGTCGGATGTCACCATGACGTACTCCACAGAACAAGATGAAGACAGAGAGGTACGCTTGGAGTAATACCAGAAGGGGCACACCGCAACCCGACGCCGGCTGGTTTCAAAGCGAGCTCCTCAGGTAACCAGCATCGGCCCGCGTAGAAATGTTGTCGATACGGCCGCCGGAACTACGTGGTGATTCCGCTTAAACCAGCAAGCCGCGGTCTCCTCGCGGCTACAGAGCCACTCGCTCTTTCCTGCCAACTCCGTCCTGGCCCCGCTGTGCGCATGCGCCTCCAGATATACGCCCGGAACACCACAACTAGCGCCGGCCGCGATACAACAGACTAACGAAACTTGCCACACCATCTGCGACGAAGTGACGAAGAGAAATCGATACTCTCGTGAGCGATAACTGGCGCCAATATAAGAAAATCGATCCGGCGCGGCTCAATAACCTATACATGCACTATCGGAGACAAGTCCGCACATCTTACTGGCCAAGGAACTAGCTGCACGTCTTACATAGCAGTGTATGGGCGATCATTACCCCATTTTCAGGAATGGCAACATTCTGCTAGTCCCAAATGCTGGTCAGTGAAAATTCCACATTCACAAGAGTTGTAGCTTATCGCATCATAAGGCTGGGAATGAGATCATTGTGTCCTAGATCAGGGTTTTCCAGACTTTTTGTCATTGCGTAACACTTACCATTTGTAGATATTTCGGCGTACCACGGTAGCTCATTTACCGTAAACCACCCCTGAGGTGGTGAATAGGGCTGGGGAGGGGACGGCGCTGAAGGTAGAGCGATAAATGACAACTGCCGCAGTGGTGAGATTTCACAACCTTCCTAAGTGCTGACAACATACAGTAGTTTAGCATGAACGTGACACAAGTAACAAGATTTTGTGGAAACTCTTTTCTACGGATTCCTGACGTTCACATTTGCTCAGACCATAGTTACAGTGGTCAAAAGAATCAGTTTTTTGCAACATTCGCTCTATGCTCGCGCGCGCAAACTTTCTCCGTATAACGATAACATTTAACGTATCGTCCAAGAAGGCGACAATAACAATAAATCATCCACTGCGTAACAATTACATTAACGGCACACATATGTACACCGACTAAGTTGGCAGCAGTTGCAAAGAGTCACGAAAACCGTCCCAGTAATGACCGACAAGTCCCGATATAAGTATCGCTACGTCAAGACAAAATGAATCACTCCCGCCAAAGACAGGGACAACAAATGAGGGAGTTAATGGGGCGGGTTTTAGAAACCGATGTTCCTGTTGCGAGGGTGAAAGATCGGGGTGAGAGTTTAAAATAGGGTAAAATTAATTTTTAAAACTCACAACCACCAACTGCGAACCAAATTCTTAAACATGCAAAAACACTGGAACTGTGATTGCTACTGTTTGACTCGTTTTCTAGGGGATGATATCACACGTTCACAGCTTTCCTTCCCTGCATATGATTAACAAAAAAATTCATAATAAAGTAAGTTCATGTGAGAAAACGGTGTACTAACAACTATTTTTGAAAACACGTGAAAGTTCACTTTATGTTGTTTATTACACCATATTAAAACCCTGTGGCTGATACGTCTGTACGTCGACACATTTATCAAATAAAGTTATAGCTCGTGAGCCCCCAGACAAAATGAATATTTGTCGCAAATTGTTTTCACACCATGTGCCTGTCTCAAACACCGTTTATGTTCATGCCTATGCGACAACACGTGTTACATTAACAAAACACAGTCACTTTAATTCGGTGCGATGCACACCTTGTTCCACCGGCTAAATATTCACATCACACAGTAGCACTCGATTCAACTTGGTGCAGTCTACGATGAGCAACCACACCTGGCAATTGCCACACAAAAATCTATAGTCTCCACCTGGGGATCCACATGCCGACCGTGCAGAGCGACGCCGCGCCCGGCCAGCTAACCCACTCGCTCCCGGCTCCTGACTGCCTACCTGGGCCGCGCGCGCGCGCGCGCCAAAAGCCCAACTGCCGGTTTTTTTTCCCTACGTCATCAACTTCCCCAAGTGAGCTGTTCTAACCGACTTGCCAACGTACAGCGTTCAGCCAGTACATTTCTAAAACTATACTGAAAATCAAAATAATTACACTACACATTAAACAAATTTCTTATTAGGTTTTTATATTGGTATAAACATCCATTGCACTATTTATTATAATCGTGCAATTTCTTATATCACAGATAAGTGATTTAACTGAAAATTTCAAGATAAAATACACAAGATTGATTGAAAATAAAATGAGAAATAGTTAATATATTACTTTTATAAACAAACATTGCTATGTTACTATATTACTTTTATAAACAAACATTGCCATGTTTTCACTGTCAAACATATTACGCCAGATGTGACTATATCAAGTAATGTATTGTTTATTTGTCAACAGGCTATTTTGTAATGAGGGCCTTAAAGGTTCCTAACTGCATCGTATTACTTCAAATGCAAGTAGTATTAGAATATTTTATTTCACGCTGTGCACTTCACTGCGTCTGGCACTCGCCATTGTCCCTCTCCCCCCTCACCGGAAACGAGCCTGGAAAATCCTAAGCTGGAACAAGCCACCAACGTCGGCCTGCTCGCTGGCCTCCCGTCAGCTACAAGCACACAGCAAATCTCAACCTGGAGAATTTCTACCTATGGCCAAACTATAAATGTTGTCACCCAACTGCGTAAATACATTGCTACCATAATTAATAAGATTAAAATTGTGTAACTTTTAGTGCATTGGCATGGTCAATGTTTGCAGTGACCTTCATACTGTTTAATTATCAAATGCTATTAATTACCAATATTTCTATTGGGCGGTAATCTCACACTGTGTTCTGCGTACTGTTCGAATCCTACATTCAACGAAAAGTAGCGTTTATTTAACATTATACAGACGTTATTGGTAATTTTATCAATCATCTATATCTGTCCATTTAAAAATAGAGTAACGTAACAGAATAATATCTGTAGTACGCATTCAACCTCAAATTACTTTGGGTACCACAAGCGGTTCGCGTACCACAGTCTGAGAACCGCTGTCCTAGACGAATGCAGTTCAAGAAACAAGGCACGCTAGTCGTAAATGCAAAGGAGCATCATTTGCATATAAGCAGGATCTGCTTTCTTTGCTGACCGCCGTTCCTTCTTTTAAGTGACCCTCACAAGGTACCAGTCTAGCCGCTCACTTCATTGCTGTGACACGAGTAGGAGAAGCCTACAAGTCCAAGTAACATTGTCAACCTATTGACACATCCAGGTTCACAAAAAAATTTTCAAATGTTTGTATAGTCTATGGGACTTAACTACGGGGTCATCAGTCCCTAAACTTACAAACTACTTACGAACTAGGACGGCACAAATATCCATGCCCGAGGGGGATTCGAACCCCCGACCGTAGTGGCCATGCAGACCGTGACTTGAGCGCCTTAGTCCCCTCGGCCATCGCGGCCGGCCCAGATTCACAAACCGTCTTCTCTGCCCTATGGCACCTGCACGATTTGTCACTGTCCTTAAAACACAACGGTCTAGTTCGACATGTCTGCTGTGTGCCTGTGCGAAATGTCGTTTCCAGATGTGACAGGTTCACGTGATCATTACACCCAGCAGCACAGCACAACTTACGCAGCAGATATAACTCCGATAGGACCATCTCGTCACTCCTAAGCCCACAACTTGACCCTATCAAATTCCTGACCCCACAATTTGACCCTATCAAATTCCTGAGCTGACGATAGGAAGCAAGAGTGCGTCTACGCAGCATGTTGTCTGTTTGCTTCAGATATTGTTAGTACACTGAGCCTTATGGCTGTAAACATTCCCTACTGAAGGGTACCCACAGATGGCTCTCTGGCAGCTACTTCATTGCTGGATGTCGTTGAAACCATTATCAGTACATATACTATATCTCAGGTACCATCTTACTGTCATGCAATCAAAATCCATTCCGTCTTTCCAGGCATACTAATTCTTTTCAAGCAGCCTATATGCACTGCTGACAACAAAGTGGTGAATCTGGGAGTAGTGGACTAGTGGTATGCCATCCCAGTACACATGCAAATCATTGATAGGCGAGTAAATGATCCACACAGCTTTATGTGTGTAAGTACCTCCAGATTTCATTCGTGATGTTACGTCTCTGTTGTTCCGAAGTCGGTACCAAACTGGCAAATTAAGACAGTGAAGCAAAACTTTTCCGTACAGGACGAAGTACCGGTGATGCCTCGTAGACGCGTTACAAAGTGTGTCCACTAACAGAATGTACGCGTCGTTTGACTACGTGCAGTGGTGAGGCTCTATCGTGAAACTGCCAGACATATGAGCCATTGAGATATTACAGTGTCTCAGTGTTGGAATCTATCGGCACATAGGACTCCGGATCCAGATTTGATTCGGCCAAAAACACTTACCCGAGGAAGGACAGTCGTTTGGTAAAACGGGCCAACGTCCCCAGTACCAAGCTGCAGGATCTGGAGGAACAGCTGCAACAACTGTTGCAAACCTGTTTCACACCATTTAGAACATTATGAAGACATGTGATCTCTGAAAGGCTTTTGATTGTGTAAACCATGAAATTCTTGTGGATGAGCTTAAGCACTGTGTTACTAGTGGAACAATGCAGAAATGTTTTAATTAATACTTCAAAAGTGCAGAAAGTTGAAATTGGTGGTTCGGGTAAAATG
This sequence comes from Locusta migratoria, assembly GCA_026315105.1. Taxonomy (NCBI): domain Eukaryota; kingdom Metazoa; phylum Arthropoda; class Insecta; order Orthoptera; family Acrididae; genus Locusta; species Locusta migratoria. Next base: position 743,468,223 of record CM048744.1, read on the forward strand.
CAAAAATCAGCTAATAACTCAAACTGGGGAGCTGCCAAGAACGGGGTCCCACAGGGCTCGGTTTTGGGTTCTTTGCTATTCCTCATTTATAATTTTATACTGACGATGATGGAAAGCTAGTTCTTTTTGCTGCTGATACAAATTCACTAATCACACGAGACAAACAAGAATTAAGTGATGACCTTGTAAATAATGTCTTTCAGAAAATTATTAAGTGGTTCACTGCAAATGGACTTTTATTAAATTTTGATAAAACCCATAAATATGAAGTTCCATACGGTAAACGGCATGTAGCCATTAATAAATATAGTCTGTCAACAGATGTCTGTGGCTAAGGTACAATATTCAACGCTTTTAGGCGTGCGCAGTAATGAGGAACTGAATTCAAAGCAACACTGAAACGTTTATGTTCAGCAACTTAGGATTGCTGCAAATTTTGGTAACAACCATCTCAGTAAATTACCTTACTATGCCTATTTTCATTCACTTCTTTCTTATGGCATTTTGGGGTAATTGATCATTGAGCAAAAAGGCATTCATTGCACAAAAGCGTGTGATTAAAATAATTTCTTGACCCACCCAAGATCATCTTGTAGTCACTTATTTAAAGATCTAGGAATCTTCACAGCAGCTTATGATATGTGTGTGTGTGTGTGATCTATATTATTCAATGGTAATATCCGTCTTTGTCATAGAAAGGGTTCAATGATGCTGCCATAACGGTTCTTGATAACTTAGTAACTAACATCAAATGTATGATGTACAGGCAACAAGCATTTGAAAGCAAATTGAAACAATTTCTAAATGACAACTCATTCTACCCAGTAGATGAATTTTTATATTGAATTTAACAATAGTACACCAAAAAAAAAAAAAAAAAAAAAAAATGTGCTCCTCGGTTGCAAAGTGGTAGAGTGCCAGACTAAAAATCCAAAGGTCGCGGGTTCGATCCCCACCAGGTCCTAGGATTTTTATCTGTCACTTTCCACTTCTTTCACCTCTGGCAGTACTGCTCATGTGAAAAATACCGAGTAGCACCGTGGTTCGGAACCCACGTTAAACTGTAGGTCCCCCTATAACTGACTGGATAAGTCAGTTCGAAGGTCGGAGGAAGGCAACGTTATACCACCTCCAAACAGGGCCATGCCTAGTAAAGCACTGTGGTGTTCAAACCAATCTTCGGATTTTTGACTGCTTTACCTTTTACAAAAAAATAGTAATATAAATAAAATTTAAAATAGTGTACGTCATTTAATGTTATCTTTTAATAAACTTACATATTTCACATCATTACGATACTTAGTATTCATGATCAATGAAAGAAGTATTAATCAAATATAATCTCATCTGTATTGCTACTAGAATGAACTGGTAGGTATCAAAGTTGCACTCACAACCACCTTATCTCTTTTATTGCATAATGTAATCGGCTTCTGGCTAGAACATTTTTTTCGTCTTCTGGACCTGGGAACGGCTCGACCAACTTGGGTGCCACTTTTTTGTATGTTGTGTTCGTAACTGTCAGTAAAAGATTTGCATGAAAGAAACTTTTGAAAATTTGGCGAGAAAATGGGAAAAATGGAGAAAAGACTCGTCTTGTGAGTGATGTTTGTATGTTGATTTGATCCCACCTCTTACAGAGTGAAGTAATACATATTTAAAATGTGAAAGCACTAAATTTTGAAGGAGCATCGACTAACATTGTTCCCTAGTATATTAATAACCTGCAGAACTTCTGTCCCAAGCTATCGTATTTCGTTTCTAACAGCAGATACTTCGTCGCCCTGTAAAGAATTAATTTACAAAATACGACAGTAGAGAAGCTACAGACAACGAAACACGGAATACTCAGTCGAAACACATATTCAGAATTAAGCATATACCTGAGAACCCACAGAACTATGTGATCGAAATCGATCTGCTGCTACAGCAATAAAGCATCTCTTAACGACCAATGCTGCATGCTTCATTTGGTTTATTCATAATTGTGTGGTCGTTGACTACAACCTTGCTGAAAAAGAAGGAATGAAATCTCAAAAAAGTCAAAGCGTCACATAATTCAGACACTCTACAAAAATTAAAAGTATTGAATGCATTGTCGACTATAAGTGATGACGGAAAAAATAAATTAACCGACAACTATGACATTAGTAGTTTGATATAGTAGATAACTAAAATAATCAAATTATCAAGTGCTAACACACAGCTTTTCTTTACCTTTCATAGGATAGGGTGGGGTGGGTGAGCCACGTCCCGTTATAGTTAAAATATGTACCACAACAGTAACACAGACTACTATTAAGTACGTGATAAATGAACTAACAGATGACACAAATGGAGACACTAACAATGTAATTGCTCAAGAAAAATTTATGCAACTTAAGATAATGTAATGTGATGTGTCAAATTTTGAAACCGTAGTCTAGTCCTTTGTAAATGTTTGTAACTACCAAAGTTCTACAACCGCATCGAATTCAATACGTCGCAATTCAAAATGTCGCAAAATATTTCCGTTTCATATTTCGTGTTACAAACTAAGAACTTAGTTTTCTTGTTTTTCGTACATTAGTGACTTCCCTAAAAGAGAGAGAACGACTGGTAAATGAACCAATAGCATACACAAAAAAGACTTCGTACGTGAGACTATAGAAAGATAGTGGAAATTGTCAATTAACTTTCATTAAACCGAAAACAAAGTGAAAAAAATCCAAATATATTCATACCTCTTTCACTAAAAAGAGAAATGGTTTAAAAATGGCGTGCAGTTAGACACAGCAAGGAGATGAGTTCGTTTCAATTTAGAGCTAAATGAGCAGTGGAGCTTTATGTATGTTACGACATTACTTTTTTTTCTTTTGTAGAAATGGAATGGCTGGTTGACGCGTACAATTTGGACGGCACGTGACCTCGTCGATTGTTAATGGAAATTCGAGCCATTTAAATATTTCGCTCCGTTAGCATTTTAAAAATATTTTCCACAAAAATAAAAGGCCACCAAATAAAGGAGTCGATGGAGCCAGCGAACGAACTGGTTCGTTTGAGTTTTAAATTGTGGAATAACTGCTGCCAGCGCTAAAAATACTCGAAAGTAGTCACAATATGCAGCAGATGTGAAGCATTTCGTATTTTTGTATCCTCATTTGTTTTGTCGCGAAGACACGTTAATAACAACAGTTCGTTTCATGCTTACTGATCAACAGGCAAACAGAAAGAAGTTTCAATTACGAACGAGAAAATAAAGTGTTATTGTAAACGTATATCTTTAACATTGCAATAAGCGATTCAACATAAGATGAACGAATTGCAATAATAAGTTACAGCTGCTAATAAGTGAATAGGAAATGGTGATTTTGCAAGTTAAGTTTTGTCAGGTAACATATATCCTCCTCATTAGTTCTGCACGGAATTACTTCCTTAATCTTCATTTGCCTACTTCAGTTATTTTATTTTTAGAATGTCTCCGTCTTGAGTTTAGACAGCTGGGTGACCAGTGGTAATCACGATATTTTAGACAGATACAAGTTATCGTTGAGTAGCTACTTTAACCTTTACCCATTTAAACCAGTCTACTTTTATCATCTGTAGGTTTCCTTATGCATCTTTCAACCCAAAATCCTATCTTAACATATGATCTTTTAAAATGTGTCATATAAACCGAACCATTCTTTTAGTTAAGTTGTCACAATCTCAGTATTTTCAGTACTTTGCCGTAAGTTAATCGAGATACCCACATAATGTTCAGCAGTCTTCTGCAACACCATACATCAAAGTCTTCTATTCTTTCTCCAACGTCCACATTTAACTTCCATAGCAGGCAACGTTTCAGGCAAATACCTTCAGAAGCGAGCAGGCCTAACTAAAACGCATATCCATATTACATACAACTGTTTACTCTTAAAAAATGTAAATCGAAGTCTGACCTAAATGGTAACAACGAATTGACAAGAAGGTGGTTTATAGGTGAAGTGTAGGTGCTGTAAGGAAATTCTTGAATTTCCTTCTGAGAAAATAAAATATTCGGAGTAATCTAAAAAAGGGTGTTATCTCAATCTGAAAAGATTTGAAGGAACTCTAACAAAAATTAGCACAATCAGAACAATAAAATCAAATGTTCACATGTTTTTAAATGTATCGGACTTAACTGCGTGGATGTTAGTCCGTAGCTTACAAAATACTTAAACTAAGATAAACTAATCGAAGGAGAACACAATCAGAGTAATACTTCGGTGGGAACTTAGTGAATGAATCAGTCACAATTTCTAGAATGAGTAGGAATACACCAATCTTTTTAATTTTTTCATGGGATGTAATTAGTACTGAAGAGTACTAGAATATTTTATGGTAAATGTTATACGTTTCTGGAAAACTGAGAATTGTATATAATATATTAAAAAATTTGTTAAATGTAATTTTTTGAGGAAGTAGCTGCCAAACGTAAGAAATGAAGAAGATTAATACTTTTTACATAGAACAGTAATACATCGTAATGGTGTGGATCGTATCAGTTTAGTAAAAGATTATACTAATGACAAAAGTGTTTTCTATTTTATTTTAATTTTGTAAAATTGCTAGTTTTTACGTAAAAATTTAACTACTGAGTAGAAGGATTGTAAACCTTATAACGTTTCATGAAGTTTCTTAATACTGGAAAGTGAAATCTGTTAAATTATAAGTAACGTTTCAGCACTGTAAATGTAGCGACAACAAGGATGATTAACTTCAGAGGAAGTAAAGAGCACACCAATCGAAATGAAAACTAACTAGATACTTTCGGCGGTTGTTAATTCCAAAGTAAGAAGAAGAAATACAACACGTTAGAGAAAAGATTACACTACTTTCTCATAACACAGGTTCGTTCTATTTCGAAAGAAAAAGTTATATTTTTAGATATCGGTACTCATGTCAACGGCAGCGGTCGCAAGTTACATTCGTGGCTCTATCCAAACGCAGTAGTAGCACCTTTGATTTATGCGTTACTTGTCGAGAATTACACACATTAGCATATTGACTAGACATTTACTTGAACCTTCCACAGAACATACATATAACTCCTTAAGGTGTCTTCTCCTTCCCCACTGTGTAGGTGACAACAATGACATCCAAACAATATAGCAGCGACACTAGATTTCAGACCGCAGTGTTATGTTGGTTTCTAGAGAGCTATCTTTCCGAGCCAATGAGCGTGAAACGTGTTTGTATTTTTATTTTGTTTGTCACAACGAAACAGTCGATGAAAGTATATCGGAAGAAAACAAATCATCTGGCTCATTTTACCGAAAAAGGAAAGCTTAACAAAGGGCCGGAAAAAAAGCTAAGGCTCTAACAATTTGTTTTACTTCGACCACTACAAATCACGATATTTCTCCAAACAGAAATAATGTGGCCTCTGGTGATGACTTCACGGCAGCTGCAGCGGTCTCTTCAAGACCAGAACCATTACTGGCGCAGGTAAGTACTTACTGAAGATAATTTACTTGCTATCAAACTCAGTTTTTTTATTCTAAAATATTGCCTGAATATTATATGAAAATAATTTTATTAGTGTGCGTCTTTTTTATTAGTCAGCAGATCAGCATATATTAAAAAAAAAGTTATATGATCTTTAAAAATAACGAATCCATTACAGCATCAACTACCTAGTTTGAGACCATCCAGCTCTCCATACCTTATAGCCTTTACAAAAACACAGCTTCAAATTTTTAAATGCACTACAAACGAGCGTCCGCCTTGATTCCACAAATACTGCGTGCAAATGTATTGCATAATAGAGCGAATTTTATTGTGTACCATGTGCGTCATTTTCCGTTTCGGCTAATACGTTAAACCTTACATCATTAATCTTGAAATATATACTATTATTATTGGATTTGTGTTACTATAAATAGTTTTCAAAACATGCGAAACACTTCGAAAACGTACTGACCTGTACTAAGAGGTTAGAAAATAAGAATTTCAAAGTGTTTCTTGGACAAAACGTGTAAATATTCTCCGTAAGTTCATTTTACGTTCGATTTGGTAGCTACCATTTTTATCCGCCAGTGTTCGCCGACATTTGTATGTAGTTTGCATTGTCTAAAGTACTACCCATCTTTGATACTATACAGGGTGAATCATTAAAACTGAAGTTGCAGATATTGGAAATGGACAGTGCGATTGGAGTGCGGTTTTTACACAATGGATTAGTAGTCAGGGGCCCATATTCAGAAACTACTTAGAAAGTGTATTTTTTATGCAAACAAAATTTAAAAATGAAACAATGGTTGTTACTATCATGGACTAGAATTGTTGACACCAGTTATGTACAAAGAATTTTGAATGAAATTTTTATCACGTTTAGTTTGGCAGCTACAACCGTTAAAAGTTTCGGGGGTGGAGGCTGCGATAGCGTAGCTGACTGGCCAAGTGGTTAGCCCCAGTGGCACGGCCCACAGTCTCATTACCACCAGTCAGACAGCTAGGCTATCGTAGTCTCCACCCCGTGCCAAAGTAAACGTGATTAATATGTCGTTCAAACTACTTTGTAAACAGCTGTTGTCAATAATTCCAGTTCATGATAGACACAACTATTGTTCATTTAAAAAATTTGTTTGCATAAAAAATACACTTTCCGGGTATTTTTACAATCTGTTTATTGGCTTACAATACGACCCCCTGACTACCAATCAATTCTGTGGAAACCCAAAACAATCGCACTACCCATTTCTGCAATATCTGCAGAGGCAATTTTTGGTGATTCACTATGTACAATGTTTCTCTTAATACTTTTAACCGCCCTAGCCAGAGATACCAGTGAAACTGCAGGCAAATGTCGAAGATCAACTTCTTAAAAGAAACGAACCAACGGAAAAATCTGCATAGACAGCCGCGAAATCTTGAATACTTTGTCTAAGTACGATTTGTAAATGTTACAGATCGCTCAGTTAGTGACCAGTTAGTAAAGTTTTGCCTAGCTGAACTTTTTGTTATCTATAATCCACCCCGCCCTTTGGCAATATCGTTGCATATGGTTCAGAGTTCACTCTGTGCTTGTAGATTCTATTGCCCATGTATTATCCGCAGCACTGCCAACACAGAATTTTTTTTAGTTAAACCGAAGTTAAAATTCGCTAAATGCTTAATATTGTTATTTACCCTCCTAAAGAATCATCGTCATTTACATTTAATATTATCGCTTTTAAAAAGGAAGTTTACTTACTTTGGAGAAAAAAATCACTCTCCACGTTAATGTAGTTCAAGCCACAGTACTTTATTTTCATCATCATCCTGCAGTAGGGTGTTTTTGCTATCCACTGCTGAAGTATAGGGGCCAGGTGAAAACATATTTGTGGGTGGCGAATGCCCTTCTGGTGCCGATTTCTCGGACATTCTCCGACAGCTCCTTATCCTGACAGGAATTACCGACACGATTGAAACCAGGTCTACTGTAATAATGGTGTGTTTGTTAAATTGGCTAAGGGCCCCTACCACCTCCATATCTGGCAAAGGTATAATCAAATACGAGGCACATCCAAAAATACATAGAAAAGATTTAAGCCACTGACAGCTCTGTACCAGCCAATTTCGTTGAACTCCGCAGTGTTATTTCTTCCACTGAACAATAATGAACTTTTTGTTACTGTACTATTTGACAAAACTGATCTCTTAAAATCTGAGCTCCCAAAAAGGCAGGCGGCTACCATGGAGTGTAAGCAACAATGCTTTTGAAGCACTCCTCAGCGGCTATCAGACCGCCTACACATATTTTTAACTATGTTACGAGGACTGGCAACTACCCAACTGTAAGCCCAATCCACCCACCCAGCACTTCCTATTCCAGTCCCGTCACGGGCTTCTCCCCACCACGTAATATACCAACTCTGCTCCAATCACTGCTCTGAATTCTACATTGGAATGACAACTAATCGGCTCTCCTGATGGAGAAATGGATGGCCACCGTCAAACTGTGGCCAAGAGCGAAGTGGACTACCATGTGTCTCAGCATGTAACTGAGCACATCACCTTGGACTTTAACAGCTGCTACACTACCCGAGCCATATGGATCCCCCCCCCCCTTCTCCACCAGCTTTTCTGAACTGCGAAGATGGGAGTTATCCCCACAGCACATCCTACGGTCCAAAAACCATCCTGGCTTCAACCTCAGATAACCTAACATTCCCCACAGTCCCCCTCCCCCCTCACATCCTACATTTGCTTCCGATTCATGCCCCTTTCCCTACTGTGTGCGTCCTGTTTTCTTTTTCTTTTTTTTATTATTATTATTTATTCCTTTTGCATCTCATTTGTCGCCTGACGTCGCCTCTGCTTGTTATCCCCACCTTTATCTTCCTCTCCATCCACCCCTCCTTCGCTCTTTCCCCTCCCGACTACCATCCCTTCCGCTTGCCCTGAGTCAGACAGTAATTGCACTCATACCGACGTTCAAATCCGCGGCTCACGAGCATCAATTTTCTACAAAGTGCGAAGCTTTCGTTACAACGAGGTGGCATTATTCTTTCGTTTCGCGTCCGCAGTCAGCGTTTTACAGACGTTCGAACGTATTTTTTTCTGGACATTTTAAAGCATTTAGCGCGAGCACGAGACTCAAATCTAATACAAACAGATGTACGACAAGAAAAAGCCGAAGACGCATTAGACAAAGCTCTTTAATTTTGAAACCATGCTGCGGCAGCCATAGAATGAAAACATTCGATACACCTATCATCTCTCTAGTATCCTAACCAACGGCACTCTGCAACACAACAGTACGTTTACTATTAAACTCTTGGCTTCGACTGATGCACCGACAACAGACGGAAAGTGTTTGGCGCCGCACTCCTATTACATTGTCGGTTTCGACAGGGCTACGTCTGCGCTGCATGGAGCAATACTGTACGAACTGTACTTCCAAGAATTTCCAATAGATGTCAATGCCATGACACCACGCAATACGAACAAGAAACACGCTAAAACTTCAACCAACACGCCTTCGAACTGACAACACTCAGACTTCTGAAACGCACGAGTGCACTGATTCTTTCACGCTATCTGTTATTTGGAAGTTTTGGTAGTTGTTGGGGGACATATTACAGTATCAGTGTCCGTCACTGAGAATATCCGCTATTCGGAATAATTTCAGCGTAAGAGCCAGTGGCGGCTGGTGATAATGTGCTAATGTACTGCAACACACTGTAAATATATTACCAAAATTATGCCATTTCTCTTCGAACGCAAGCGAGAAATCGCTGTAAAATTACATCCTTTCTCTTGGAATGCGATCCAGATATCACAATAAAATCATACCAATTCCCTTCCAATACGTATTACAATGCTAGTAATAAGGATGAAAACGAATTTTGAAACGCTCTCGCCGCGATTGCTGGAAACCAGCTCCGTGTGCTAAATTCGGATTTAGCCACGCTGGTACGTGCGCAGAGAGGCGGCGCAGTCGTCTGTTCGCTAGTGCGCATGCGCAGACGTGATGTCAGGCCTGGCGGCTCATGTGTGCTGAGACCGACTGCAGCACCAGATCAATATTTCTTTTTCGCACTGCGTGTAACGGTTGCGGAAGAATAGTATATGACGAATGTTGCAGCATACACAGTCAAATAGCGCGCTGTATCAGGCGTCTTGCGCGTTGTCTCTCAAACCTACTTGTGTGAGGCTCGTATTCAAATACCTCTGAGTCCAACTTTTTAATTTCTGTAAATAAAACTTGAATCACAAACAACATTAGTAATGTATAGCCAACATTCGAGTGAAACTGCGCTTTTTAGCCAAGCAGTTTCATTGGTCACTTGTGTAGAACGGAGATGACGTGGTGGGGATATTGCTAAGCTCCGTTATTTCCATTGCCAGTCACGCATTTTATTTCCTGTTTATTTTTGTAATATTGTAGCACACTGGTCAAATTTTGAACGAGCCGCCACTGGTAATGGCGAAATTGCAGGGTAATTTTAAAATGTTCGCTATTAGGAAGTGTCCGTTAAGAGTAGTTTATTAATAAGCGAAATGCACTTCTTTGGTCCTGTTCAGTGCCTATTCCTAAAAATAGCCACTTTAAATACTTTGATGCACTGCCGGTGTTGTTAGCATCACAAGTGAAGCGGAGGCTAGCAAAGTTAAGTCAGGCAAAAGTTGTCGGCTGTGAGAGAAGCGTTTGTGAATGTAATAACGTAGCAACAGGAATAAATAAACTGGAGGCCCGCCCTCTGTCCGCCACACTTGCCGCTCCCCTTTTTTGCCCACCGCCCTCGTGTTTAGCGTGAGGGGAGGGCGGGGCGATAGCGGCGGGATATAAAAGCGCAGCCCGCGCCGCCGCTAACGAGAGTCGCCCAATGCGAATAAATTTGCTTCCGTCGCGATGGCGCGCCGGTTTTTACGACGCCGCCGTACACACATAACTTTTAATGGGCGTCTGAAAGATGGCCGGAAACGAGAGTTTGCCGAGCGCTCGCACCGCGCCAGCCGGCCCGTCGCTTCCTACAAGTGGCCGCGGGAGGCGCTGCTGTCGCTGCCGTGGACTCACGGGGAGAGGAAGTCCACTTGTCATCGGCGAATTCGTTCAAATTGATGGTACACCTAGGGCGTGGTGAGACGCGAAAGTGCTCCAAGTAAGAACTCCAGATGGCCAAGCGTGTAGGAGATAAAAGTTTGGTACGGATCTATCACAATATGCATCTTATCAACTGTCCCTGTGACGGCGTGATTAGGAAGCGGTGTTTGGCTCAGCGGACATTCTCGGCCGGACCGCCGTAGCGGTCGGACATGTGAGAGGCGCGGGTTAGCCGGTGCCGTTCGGTTTGTATTTACTTCGCGCACGCTTACACGAGGGTCAAATGTTCAAATGTTTGTAATTCTATTGGACCAAACTGCTTGGTCATCAGTCCGTAGCTTACAAACTACTTAAACCTAGGTAAACTAACCTAAGGGCAACACATACACCCATGCCGCAGGGAGGACTCGAACCTCCACGGCGAGCAACCTCGCGCTCCGCAGTGAGACGCTACGGTGAGTCCAAGTTACAGGCACTAGCTCCCACAGCGAGACGCTTTAGACCGCTCGGCTACCCCACCGCGGCACACGAGGGTCACTCCAAAAGAAATGCACACTATTTTGGTCCACTTTAGGTTAAGGTAGTAACACTAAAAGTGGGCATTTCAAATGTTTGTTAAGCTTAAGGGACTTAACTACGGGGTCATCAGTCCCTAAACTTACAAACCACTCACAAACTAGCTAATACTAAAGACGGCACAAATATCCATACCCGAGGGGGGATTCAAACCCCCGACCGTAGTGCCCGTGCAGACCGTGACTGGATCGCCTCAGTCCCCTCGATCACTGCGGCCAGCAAAAGTGGGCCTTTGCGATCGTATTTTGACAGCTCGAAATTTAAAACAAATAACGGCTTAACCATTCACCTGAAACGAAAATTGAATAACCGAATATGTAGGGGAGACAATTCTCTACAACTTTGCTCTCTTATGCTTTTTTTTTTTTTTTTTTTTTTTTTTTTTTTTTTTTTTTTTTTTTTTTTTTTCGTACCTCGTGTCGCTTCAGAGATATTTGCAAAAATAACGGCGATTTTGGGATGTATGTAGGTCTGTCTGTCTGTTCGTAACGTTTTCCCGGCTTTTAAGACCAACCGTTCAACCGATCAACACCAAATTTTACATACGTAATTATAGGCCGACAGACACCAGAACCTCCCTTTTTCAAATTTTTCGGACAAAAAATACGGTAGTAATACCAAAAAAAGCCGTTTGTAATTTAATTGTAATTACAAACGAACCGTTCATCTGACACGAAAATTGAATAACCTAACTGATAGAGGGGAAACTCACTGCAACTACGCTCCATTATGTTTTATTTTTTCATATCTTTCATCACTGCAGAGACATTTGCAAAAATAACGCCGATTTGACGATGTCTGTCTGGCTGTAACGTGTTCCAACTTTTTAGGTCGATCCGTTCAACCCATCGGCACCAAATTTTACAGACATAATTGTTGGCTACCGGAGACCAGAACCTCGCTTTTTCAAATATTTCGAACACGAAATTCGTGAGTAATACCAAAAAAAGCCGTTTATAATGTAATTTTAAGTCCATATAAACCGTTCATCTGACGCTAAAATTGAATAACCTAATTTGTAAAGATTCTCTACAGTTTTGTTCTCTTATGTTTCTTCATATCTCGTATCGTTTGAGAGGTACTTGCCAAAATAACACAGTTTTGACACCTTCCACTGAATTCACGAAAACCAGCCGTTCGCAGATGTCACGTGACCTTCCTCGGCCAGAACACTCTCTGACATAAGCCATATTGCGTTGCGTATTTGATGATTTTCTTATTTTAACTAACACGTCATTTCAAAGCAATGGCGCACTGAAGAATTAACAAGAACACGTCTTTCTTCGCACGATAAATGATAATCTATTGTCTACAAATGCCATATTAGCATCAGTTAACAACGGCCATCAAGAGTATGAGATTAATGAACGCAACTTCTAAGTGTTCACCGTAACGTTCAAAATGTTCAAATTTTTGTATAGTCTATGGGACTTAACCACAGGGTTATCAGTCCCTAAACTTACGAACTACTTATGAAATACCTTATACTAAAGACGGCACAAATATCCATGCCCGAGGGGGGATTCGAACCCCCGACCGTAGTGGCCGTGCAGACCGTGACTGGAGGCGCCGTAGCGTAGTGGGCAATGCGTCGGACGATGACGATGAAGGTCAGTGGTCCAAAACCCTCCACTACCTATTTTTTTTTCTAAAAGGGTTTCAGACACTCTTATTAATTAATTTATAATTGTTTACATTATTATTTTGGTCAAAATGTTTGAAAAAACTTATGAAACTACAAATTTAAAGTGGGCCGTAAAATACGTCAGTGCGTTTATATATATATATATATATATATATATATATATATATAGTTTTTATTCTACAGGTTTGAAAGTTTTACAGTGTGTAGATACTTCCTTTAGGAACAATATTTTCGTTTCTCGACATAATCCCCATCCCTCTCAATAGCCTTACGCCATCTTGGAACCAACGTCTGTATACCCGCACGGTAAAATTCTGGACCAACACATTGGAGCCACTGTTTGGCAGCGTGCAATAGGGAGTCATCATCTTCAAACCTTGTTCCACGAATAGTCTTTCCCAAAAAGATGATAGTCACACGGAGCCAGGTCAGGACTGTTCCAAACGTTCGCTGCATACCGTTTTTCGTGTTTCTTCCTGAGCCACTGTCAACATCCTGGGAACCCACCTGGCACAAATATTTTTTAATGCCAACACTTTCATTGTACTGCAAACAGTTCCTTCCCCTATCCCAACGAAGCGTGACAATTAGTTCACTGTGATGAGTCTGTCAGCAGCCACCAATTCGTTTACTCTCTTCACATTGTCTGGAGTGTGTGCACTACGAGGCCTGCCACTGCGAGGACGATCCTCAGTATTGCCTTGCCCGCTTTCATCACGTAACCTGCTTCTCAAGCGACTAACAGTAATGCGATCGACAGCAGCATCTGCATATACCTTTTTCAACCTCCTGTGGATGTTTCCCTTTCTCTCGTTTCCACAAAGCAGGAATTCAATGACAGCACATTGCTTCTGACGGACGTCAAGTGTAGCAGCCATCTCGAGACACCCTGTCACGGCGCAGCTCACGGGAACAGGTCGAATGAAGTTTGAAAACAAGCGGGACGCACTGTAAAACTTTCAAGCGAGCAGACTGAAAACTGTATTACAAAAAAATAAAAATACACATTAAAGTTCAGTGTTAGTTTTGGTGTTCAACGACCGAAGATATATGAGTTCGACGACTGGTTTCATGCATCGTTCATTGTACATGAAGAAGATTTATTTGGAAAGGCCTACGACTTTATAAGCAACGTCTGCACTGTGAAGTGAACGACGAGCTGTGGTGATGAATTAGGCACAAGACCAATTTAATTGCCAAGTACAGGGCTTCCAGTGGCGAGGTGAGTGAAGTTACAATTACTTATGCTGGGCTAGGCCTTAGAACCGTAAAAGTACATATGTTACCGTTTGAAATTGAGTTCGACAATATTAAACAGGCTCTTTCAAAGTACGGCACCGTATTACTGTAGCTGCTGACTGATTGAGTGGCAATGTGCATTATAAAGTAGACAGTGGTGTTCGGTCTGTCAAAAAGGTCTGTTATAAACCTTGAAACGTGTCCATAAAATATAAGAAAATAAGAAAATGTCTAATATTGTGCCTCCTGTTTTGTGTCGAGTAACTTGCTTGCAAGAAAATGTATAATATCGCTTCTACTGTATGTATCGATATGTGTAAAGTTTCATCTCTGGCAAAGATCATGTATTGCATAGCATTGTAGCTCGCACTGAGAGAGAGTAAGACTAGTGGTTCAGCTCGCTTAGAGAGCGGTTGGGTTGTGTGTATGGCTCCGATGTAGAGCAGAGGCTGCTTTGCCAGCAAGTCAGAAGTTGTATTATGTAAGTAATGTAATGCTGTTTATCAATAATAAGCAAGTTAACCCTGTTTCATATTTCATTTATGTAGTTAGAAAATTAACCCACTTCCTTCATTTGATAATTACTTGATTTAGTGGAATGTTGATTTGAATAATATTATTGAACATATTTCATTATTGGTGCCATAGTAAGATAATAGTTGATCTGGATTTCAATAATTGGAGGCTGACCTATATAGGTTCTCACAGTCAAGCATTAAGAAAGTGATTTGTGGTTTTTCTTATATCTTTCTCGCAGTCAAAATTCTTGAGTATAGTCAGTGTCTGTTTCAAAAGGTTACATGACACAGTTGTTTTGTTAAAAATATCCGTTGCGCACATAATCAATTTAATGCACTGTTTCTTATACATTAATATCAGGGCCATAATTAAACCAAATAGCTGTGTTAATGAACAACTTATTGTCTGATTTAACGAAAGGTTCAACATTCCAAAACAAGCGTACAGCTTTTATCTGGCGCCCTTTCTGCCAGGATAGTTCACAAACAGGATCGTGACGTAGTTAGATACGTAGTCTTATTTCAGTTAGTTTGTCTTTTCCACTAACCAACTTACCTTTTGGCTCTTAATTTAATTTTTGTAGCACCATCCTCTGTTGTAGCAACAGTAGCATAGTAATTGTTTCTGTAGTCTGTTACTTACCATTCTTGAGATTGTGTAGTATTGTTTATAGTAGATGAATTGAATATACAAATAATTGCATTACTACTGAACAAGTCTTTCTTTTATATTGTCTGATGTTTGTTGTGATGAAAGTTCTAGTACCGCGGAACTCGTGTGATAATTAACGGTTCGCGTAATCTCAATTGTGACTGTATGTTGCACTAGCCCGATTCAACCTATTGTTCTCTCATAATTACCGTGTGTAATTTTCAAAAATTTACAGTAGGTGAAAATAAATATTATTGGTCACTTTACTACAAAATTCTGTTAACAATGTCGAAGAATAGGAGAGTTCGCGTTGATGCTAAATCTGCTTCCGAAAATGAGACCTTGAATGATGCAAGGAGAGAAACTGAATTTTCACAAGTCTTCTCACTGCACTGATACAAATACGACAATAAATACCGTGTTCGAAAACGCAGAACAGATTAGTTCGGGAATAGACAATATGGATAATGACAAAGTACAGGATTCGACAATACAGAATTCCGATTCTTGTAACGTGGTTGCGGAAAATAATCCATCGGTTCCGCCTAGCTCTGCTACAAAAAATACTTATGCGACGGCTATGGAAAACGTATTACCAAATGATCTCGTGCAAATTTTATTGTCACAGTTTCAGAAAATAAGTGAAAAACTTGACAATAATCAATTACAATCTCAGAGATTAAATGAAAAACTTGAGAAACAAGGTAAAAAACTGGAGGAACAATCTCAGAAATTAAATGAAAAACTTGAGAAAATAGAACAGACGTGCAATTCGAGGTTTGTGAGTATTCAAAGTAGTTTCAATAAGATAAACGAGGACAACAATCGGTTCAGGGAACAACTGCTCAATACTTTCAAACGTGAATCTCAGCAAATAAGACAAGATATTCGTGACGAGATTAACCCGGTAGTGGAAAGCCTTGCGTCACGAGTCGAAAATATAGAAACCACCGAACTCGCTCAATTGAAGCAACAGAGTAATCTATTTGATGAAAAGTTGCAGAACTTCCAGTCAGGCACGACGGAACAGATCAATAAAATTAATAAACAGGTTGAGGATCTCACGGTTAAAATTACCCAAATCAGTGATAACACTGACAAAAGTTCTGATGTAACGCATCCTACCCCGTTTAATGAAACTAATGAATATCTCGCCCTTGACCGTTTCAAACAAGGTCAAATGACCATTAATCAGCAATACAAGGCTGAGGTCAGAAAATTAGATGATCGCGTGGCGCGAATAGAGAGGAAATTTGACCATACTTGTGGGAATCCATACGAAGACGTTGATGAAAATTCGAACGAAAATGACAATGATGATTCGACTCAAGTAGGTCGCCTGGTACGTGAACGAAGTGTACCTCATAGCAACAACAATGAAGACGCGGTGCGTAGTTTACGCTCACTTACGCCGCACGGGCGAAAGGAAGCGTTTGACTACAAGCATTTCCTGACTGTACGTAAATTCAAGACATTTAAAAACTCTCCGAATGACTTGCACCCTAAAGAGTGGTTGCAGCAATTCGATTATTGTCTTCCCCCGAATTGGCCACTTGAGCACAGATTAGAATTTATATGTGGTTATTTGGAAGGCGAGCCAGCCACCAGAATGAGAGCTATTGCACAAGAGTGCTATAGCGAGAATCAATTCCGACGCTCATTTCTATCCGCATACTGGTCGGAAGCGGCACAAGACCGCGTTAAAAACAGTATTGCGACATTCAAAACTTTTGAGCGATCAAATTTCTCGAGCCCAGTGGAATATTTCCAAAACTTAGTATACAAAAATCAATTTTTATCGGCACCTTACTGCCCTGCGGAGTTAATTAGAATTTGTTTGAACAAATTGCCTCTACACTTGCGTCAAATTGCCATTGCGGCACGATGCAAGAATGATATTGAAGCCTTTAGAAATCTCTTACAAGACTTAGAGGAAGAAGACGAGGAAAATTCCTCGCGCAGTCGATATTTTGAAACGAACAGATATGATCGCCGGTCGCAACAAAGCCCGCCGCGTACCATACGTTATTCAGAGCACGACGATAAACCAAAAAATAATTCTTTCACTAATGAAACTTACAAACAAAGACGCGACAATGAGAACAGTGATTTTCAAGATCGTGAAATTAACCGTGGAAATTTTCGTGGCCGCAACCGAGGTGGTGGTTTTGGTCGCGGAGGACGCTACAATAATTACTATCATAACAGCAATACTTCGAATGATACTAATTGGCGTGATAGACGCAATACTGATAGTGATCGCGAGACTGAAAATAACAACAATAACGCTGAGAAGCGTAGTCGGGAGGGCACACGCGATAATTCTCGTGATCGCCTTCCGCGATACGAAAACACGAATCGGGGCCTAAGCAGATCGCATACCCCGGAAAGACGAGAGCAAAACATTGAAATCAGACCTGCTAATCCATGCTCTAATTCATCAAAAAGGATTTTCAAGGCATAAAATTTGGGGTAGAGAGTCCATTAATCTGTTTTGGACACACCAAGTGGCGATTGGTGCCCCGTTCTCGAGCTGAGTGTCACTATTCTTCCGCCTTTCCTTAGTGCGCTCTATCCACCTCTTTTTCTCACTGTTACTTTTCTCTAACTCTGAATACTTATACTCTGTGCTACGCTGGGATATTGTCATACGAAACTTTGATTATCTTGCAATTTGCATATAACGAACTCTGTGGCTGTGCAAGACAAATAAAATTAATGGAAATTTTTGATTGTGTAATCTAATCAAGTTCCTATGTTTCAGAAAATATTCTTCTGTATTACTAATTGCATAACTTACGAAGTTCTGAGCGAGCGAAGAAGATCTTGAGTTGACATGAGCATTTTTGGTAAACCAAGAACATTATGGAGGATGATGAGTAAGGCAATACACAATATGTCATGGTGGTCTTTAAAATGCATTATTGTTTATGGATAAATGATGGTAAGGAAGGTATTGGTAACAGTCAAAGATATTTGATAAATGTAATTATGTGGACGAGATTATACAATGATTATGAAGCAATTATGAGGAGAATCGCTATGTTGCTAATGATGACGAGATTATACAATGATTATGAAGCAATTATGAGGAGAATCGCTATGTTGCTAATGATGACGAGATTATACAATGATTATGAAGCAATTATGAGGAGAATCGCTATGTTGCTAATGATGCTATGTTCTATTCTTTTCTTATGTGCTTACTCGCACTGCCCTTTTGTGTTTTCTCTTTGTGCTTATGTGCACCATTTTGTATGTTGATGCATTGTGCCTTCAATGGCATGTGTGATTGGTGAGATTCATATCCTTCTGATGCTCTGTAATTATTTGTAATTATGTGTAATGAATATTTCTAATTATGCTTGCAGCTATGCGTATTGCTCTTGTTATCAAAACTTACCGCTATGCTCACTAATTCTCAATGACAATGTATGGTTATGCTTATATGTTGCACACAGCCATCTATCTTGCAAACTTGCAGCTATGCCATAAATTGCGCCTAGTTAAGTCTAGAAAGATAATGCACAGAAATATTTTGCTTTTACTTACTGCTATCTGCCAAATTTTATTGATGATCTTGTTGACGAAAATCTGCAGCTATGCCTAACGAATATTACGTCTGTGTTTATGTTATTAGATGATTTACTGTGATGTACATCTATTACTGTGCCAAAATTTGCACTAATTGTTTTGTTTGACCCTACTGTTGACTCAGACAGACACAGACATGACCTGATGACTTGAACCTCTTTTGATATTCTCACGAAACTACCCTGATGTGTTATACCTTAAGGCAATGAAATATGTAGCTCAGTTGAGACAAAAGCCTGGCCATGGCAACTTATGTAATTTAAGTGTTATACTTTGTGGTAATGTAATCACCACCATAGTGATATATATTAATTTAAAGAGATATGAACAAATGGTAATTGGAATGTCAATTTAAGTTATATCATGCCAAATTGATGACAAGCACCCTCAATGTATTTCATACGATTATGTGTTTGTAAAGCAATATGTACATAGTATGTAAAGCCTTGTGCTTATATGAAATGACACTAATGTTGTAGATACTCTAATATAAGAATTAACTTACTCGTTAGTATTCAAATGTATCCGTCTTCAGGACACTACTTGTAATGTAAAAATATGGTTTAATACCATGACCCCATCTGTACCACTTGAATTTGTGGGAAAATATTTCTGTAGATATGTTCTAATCAATGACTTTTCTTTCAGTCTAAACTGAAATATCATGACTATGTTACTAATTTGTGTGTAAAATGCTTTATTTCATGTACTTTGGACACGCATGGGAAGTGGCGATTTCGCACACGAGATTCCAGAATGCACACAGAACAATGGACGAGTTACTATACACCACTGATTTTGGGCCTTTTAATGAAGATGTTTGTTGGATGATGTTTGGCCACACAGTACTGTCCATTGCAGCCTTGGCCACCCACCACCAGTTTGCTGCGGATGCAGTCTGCTAATAGCTCTGTTGGTTGGAGCACACTTGGTTGTCGAATTGCATGGAGGAATACATCAGAACCTTTTCCCCATGACTTCCACTTCAATGCAACCAGTCAGCCCGCCTACAGTGTGGTGTAATCTTACAGTGTTTTGTGTTCGTGTGCAGACCTAAAATGAATGTTAGGAGCTAATGTGCTATTCGTGTGCATATACTATTCAGTGCCTCCCATTGCAAACGTTGTCCACAGGTTCATTACCAGTGTTTAGGTATATTTCGTGGTTGTTTTACAGTCAGTGACTAAAATAAAATTGTGCTCTTGATAGATACACATACTTAGTCTGAAATGTCATTGTGCCTATTCGATTGACAAACGTTATATTGAAATCCTATCGTGCTGAAGCAGTAACATTATTTTGTACATGATCAGAAGCCTATGTAGCCAAAAATTTTACATGTATGTTCTAGCATCCATGAAAGTATAGCATTTTAAATGCATCACAGAATACAAAACTGACACTTTATCTTATACTAAGTGCACTAAAAATTTACATAGACTACATTGTGCACAAGATACAAATGTTCATTTTATGTTCCCAAAAATACTGATCTCTTGTACAAAATTTAAACCCATGGAACTTACACTACTGTGTGTATTACTTGTAATTACCACATTTTCTTTAAAGAATGATGACATTAGTTAAACTACCTTTTGTAAA
Organism: Locusta migratoria; assembly: GCA_026315105.1. Classification (NCBI taxonomy): domain Eukaryota; kingdom Metazoa; phylum Arthropoda; class Insecta; order Orthoptera; family Acrididae; genus Locusta; species Locusta migratoria. Next base: position 743,488,580 of record CM048744.1, read on the forward strand.
ACTTTGTATATGTCCATGTTTATTATTGTATATTTTTTTTCCCATTTGTGTATTACTTCTAGCTATCTCATTTTCTCCACTATATCATTTGTCAAACTATGTTTTCTGAAATTCTATATACTTATGTTTACCATTATGTATAATTGTCATATATTCCACTTATTGCTGATGTTCTGTAAATTTTGACATTTGCTTATGCCTGTCACACCCTGTACCACTCCATGCGTGACTTTTGATGGTACTGTTCTGTAAAATGGCATGTATTTATGACTGTCACATTTTTTTTTAAATTTTCTATGTACTCCATCTGTTGTTTTGATCTTGGTATACTTTGGATGTCATTAATGGATTTGTGGACTTGAAATTCAGTAATTTTGCTGGCTAGGCAATGCCATTGGCATCACCCACCCTACAAAATTTTAATAGGTAGGAGGGGGGTGATGAAACGTGTCCATAAAATATAAGAAAATAAGAAAATGTCTAATATTGTGCCTCCTGTTTTGTGTCGAGTAACTTGCTTGCAAGAAAATGTATAATATCGCTTCTACTGTATGTATCGATATGTGTAAAGTTTCATCTCTGGCAAAGATCATGTATTGCATAGCATTGTAGCTCGCACTGAGAGAGAGTAAGACTAGTGGTTCAGCTCGCTTAGAGAGCGGTTGGGTTGTGTGTATGGCTCCGATGTAGAGCAGAGGCTGCTTTGCCAGCAAGTCAGAAGTTGTATTATGTAAGTAATGTAATGCTGTTTATCAATAATAAGCAAGTTAACCCTGTTTCATATTTCATTTATGTAGTTAGAAAATTAACCCACTTCCTTCATTTGATAATTACTTGATTTAGTGGAATGTTGATTTGAATAATATTATTGAACATATTTCATTATTGGTGCCATAGTAAGATAATAGTTGATCTGGATTTCAATAATTGGAGGCTGACCTATATAGGTTCTCACAGTCAAGCATTAAGAAAGTGATTTGTGGTTTTTCTTATATCTTTCTCGCAGTCAAAATTCTTGAGTATAGTCAGTGTCTGTTTCAAAAGGTTACATGACACAGTTGTTTTGTTAAAAATATCCGTTGCGCACATAATCAATTTAATGCACTGTTTCTTATACATTAATATCAGGGCCATAATTAAACCAAATAGCTGTGTTAATGAACAACTTATTGTCTGATTTAACGAAAGGTTCAACATTCCAAAACAAGCATACAGCTTTTAACCTATGTACTTTCAAGGCCTTCTTTGTCTATGAGGAGCAGCTCCATACGTGTTTTGATGCAACGCGCCAGGGCATCTTAGAGCAGAATGCCCGCGTAGGCGACCTGTCCAGCTCCCGGTCGAGAGAGACGCGGAAGGGGGACAGCGCGTGCAGTCTGCAGTACGCCACAGTCGCCAGCCGCCGCTCCCGCGCGAGCATGTAAACACGGCCCTGCCCGATGACGCAGTACTCGCTGCGACGGCAGCTGCACTAGATGAGACGCAACCAAGTGCACTTCCTGTTGACACAGACACAGAAATGACTGACGCTAATGCAGACGTTCTCTCCAACACCACAAGACTTGCGGTTTCACAACACGACCCGAGAAGTAGACAGCAATGAAAATGCTGCAGAGACAGTGGACGAGCCAGGTGCTCCTTTGGACATGTTTCCTGACGAAACTCACGTGCCTCGCTACGTAGGTCTGAAAATTCCAACAGTTCCCCGGACAGCAATCAGCAGATCACTCCACCACCTGCGGTAACTGGTACAGATGACCAGGGGATACGCAATGGGCATTCAGCTATTAACGACCGTAGGGATTCGACCTCCAAAACCTCAAAAAAGTCGCATCTGAATCTCAGAAAGAGGTGAAACGCCAAACTTCGCCGGAAAAAAAGGGAATTCGCGTTGCTCGTGGAGGTACTGCCGAAGTCGCAACTCAATTACGTCCGATCGCCCGACACGTTGCTGAGGAACTGAAAAATAGCGACTCTAACAAACACTAAGTAACCGCGTCCACACCTGAAGGTAGCAGTGGTTTGAACGGCGACTCACAAAAAGCGTCGTTAGACTCCGGGGGGGGGGGGGGGCTGAGGAGGATTAGCCGAGCGGTGTAAGGCGCCTTGCGGCGGACTGCGCGGTTGCTCGCCGTCGGAGGTTCGAGTCCTCCCTGGGACATGGGTGTGTGTGTGTGTGTGTTGTCCTTAGGTTAGTGTACCTTAGGTTAAAATGTTTGTAAGCTACGGCCTGATGACCACGCAGTTTGTTCCGATAGATGTACAAAAAACTTCTGGGGGCAAGAAATGTAGACAAATGAGGGCCCAGCATGATCTTACATGTTTGTGTGTGTTTGAGTGTTTGGCATAAACTTATTTAAAAAAAAATAGTCTTGGTTCCATGAACTTGATGTTTAAATTATTTAAACATGTCGCGTTTCGCCTCTTCTGGGCATCATCAGATCTTAAAAAGGGAAAAGGGGGGAGGGGGGATTTACAAACTTATTTAAAACAAAGTAAAAATAAAATCTTTCCTAAGCAAGAAATTCTTGGTTAGGACAAATTATACAGATTTTTAGTTGTTTCAACAAGTTTCTAAGTCTCCCCTCCCCCCTCTCTTTTAACGTCTGATGATGCCCAGAAGAGGCGAATCGCTTCATGTTTAAATAAATGAAACATCAAGTTTATGCAACTGTTTTTTACCAAAAGATCAATTGCGTTGCTGTGCCAGCGCCACAGAAATATGGAGTGGAGTGCTTTTAGTTGGACGCAATCTTTGGTTTTAAATACGCCTCTAACAATGAACGTATAATATTGTAACGGTGGACGGCAGTATCGGATTGGATGGGTGTGTGGAATTTGCAGATAAAGACTCGTGGTGCATGGGAAAATACAATTTATTTCTTCATTAGTTTCTTGCGCTTGAATGGCTCCTCTGGCCGAGTCTCAGGCAGGCGTTGCGAGTGGCAAGCGGAAGCGCCCGCTGAGGCGCCAGGCAGGCCTCTGGACCCAGCTCGGATTTCGCTGAGTCGAGCTGCCGCGCATTGACGCTTTATGCTGCGATGCACGACGCCGTTCACCGTCGGGGGTTCTAATGCCCCCTCGGGCATGGATATTTGTACCGTCTTTAGTATAAGGTAGTTCATACGTAGTTTGTAAGTTTATGGACTGATAGTCCCGCAGTTAAGTCAGTTAAGCTTAACATTTTGAGTCCAGCTGACAGCAGACCGCCGGCCGCAGTGGCCGAGCGGTATGAGGCACGCTACTCACAATCTGCACAGCCGCTACCGTTGGGGGTTGGAATCCCCCTCGTGCATGGATGTTTGTGTCGACTTTAGTATAAAGTAGTTCATAAGTAGTTTGTAAGTTTCAAATGTTCAAATGTTTGTTAAGCTTATGGGACTTAACTACGGGGTCATCAGTCCCTAAACTTACAAACTACTTATGAACTACTTACGAACTAGGACGGCACAAATATCCATGCCCGAGGGGGGATTCGAACCCCCGACCGTAGTGGCCGCGCAGACCGTGACTGGAGCGTCTCAGTCCCTTCGGCCACTGCGGCCGGCTGAACATTTGAACAGCGCCGCATGGCGCTGCCTTTTGGAGATGCGCGCCGCTCTGCTGTACGCCCCGGGAGCGCCGACCACGCCCTGATGTAGGCTGGTGACGTCTCGCTGCCTACCGGCGTCATCGTGTCTGGCGGCGCCCGTTGAGGGAATCCGCCTCCAACCCAGCCCCCGTCATGACGCCGGACAAGTGGCTGCCTGCCAGAGCCGCGCCGCTGAAGGTCCTCACTCCTGCTGTTGGTGGTGTGCTGCCCTGTTGGGTCGCGGCTGCGACATCCAGTAAAGCGCCTGTAAGTGCTGCTTTACTGCTGAGGTGTTGTCTACCAAGACCCACTTGGCGTACACCATACTCCGAGGCTCTGCATAACGTCCGTCAATGGTCTCAGGGCGACGACCGCCGCGTCCCAGTGTCCGGGTTACTGTCATCAGCAGACTTGTTTCGACACCTTCCGCTTCTGCCGCCTTCTGCCGCTAGAACATGTACTCGTGAAACCCACAATATAACGTCACTTGTTGCATACTAAAATTAACAAATAACTTCATGCCTCTACACTACTCCTCCATCGTACGAGTTTCAAAAGTCATCACACAGCACACCATGTTGCAAATTCAAAAACAAACAGTGATTCATAAAAAAAAAAAAAAAAAAAAAAAAATCGGCACGAAGTACTAAAACCATGACACCTTAACCTTATTCCACCATTTTCCTAATCTTTATTCAGTCTGACTTAAAATTTGCAGGTCTCCCGTCCACCTTTTCCGTTATAAAATAGAATCTCACTGTGAAACAGTCCACGAACAAGTTCCAGTGTCTTTATGATAAGTCCTCATGAACCTCACTAGTTTGTTCAGTACCAAGCTTGTTGGATTAAATTCTCAGGGTTACGGGTGGCAAGAATGGGGTTTGAGCGACTTTTTTCTTAAACACGTAATACAACAATCCTACCGTTATACAAAAAACACTGACTGCAGTTGTTGATGATCTGATAATTATTGTTTGCCTCCGCTGTTGCTGGCGATAATTATGAACATGTTGTAACAATCGTCCCATAGCAATACAACCATGCTGTGCGGCAATCATTTGATCTAACGAAGTGAGTAAGGCAGAGACCAAGGAATCATTCAACATTGTAAGATATTCCTGCGCCAAAAATTTTCAGCGGTTGATCCGATACATAAATCAAAGTATGTTTTACTTTCTATGGTAACTGTTTCTACTAATGTGGCAGGTAACCTAAAAGTAAGTCAGGAAATGTCACATGCTGTGCCATTGATTATCAATCCCTGACCATGGAGTTCCAATCTTTGTGTTTCCGGTTGAGGTCCTCGTTCATAACATGTGTAAATAATAATCGTAGGGTTTGGTACCGAAAACAGCCAATGCTGACCTAACTTCTTAAAAAATTCCTGATTCCCTGCTATAACTTCTCTCGAGCATTCCTTGGTTAACTTATTCGAGAAAAACAATGAAAAACTCACAAGAAATTGAAACTGTTTGCCTTAGTTTTGTGGGGCAAATAGTAACAGGTCCCATTATGCACTGATTTAGTCCCTGCACTGACAGTGGTATGTGAGTGCGTATATCTGTAGATACCAACAATATGTCATGCATTTTTAACTTTACCGTCTTGCTCATTGCCTCCCAATATATCGGATATGTATAACTCTGGAATCTACATTCTTCACATGTAAGTGGAATTTTGATATTAACCTCCAACCTTGTGCCCAACTGTCTGCTTGTTACCGATGACATGCGATAATAGATGGAGAGTGCTTTGTCTCTTTCGGTCGACAAAATTGCTAGTGGTGACGGTAATTTTGCTCTAATCCTCTCCAATCCGTCCTCAAATTGTTCTGGCGATAGCAACGCTGGCGACAAATGCCCACGAGTGACGTGGCCTCTTATAACTCCATAGTTTCAATACAGACATAGGTTATGCTTTCTTGTAGACCCAGTAGCATCTTTTCAGTTCACACCTGTCTATCAACCTTTCCCCGATGTTTCTTAACTACGTTCTAATCGCGGTTTGTTGCATTCGCCGATACTTGGACGTGCGATAACAACGTGGCAGCTAGAGTTCGGAGTTGCTTAGTATTATTTAAGACGTCATTCTCGAGACTAGTCAACCTTGTCGAATGCATCAGATTTTGAATATCTGATAAATTTGGTTGGACCGAAAATTTCAAAGGCTGAATGCAAATTTCGGAAAGATATACCAGTTACGCTCAGATAACTAGCAACTGGCGCTTCCTGCATCAGCCTCATATTTAAAATCTCGAGGTAAGTGATATCAAACATTGTTCCTGAAGAATGCGCAGCTCTTACTGCCAGCTTAAAGGAGTTAGTAAAGGTATGTTTATTAATTATAGAAATTTTCTTATTAATGCACTTTCATTCAATAGTTAATAAGCAAAAAAAATTACAACATTTAGATTCAAAGAATGAGAAAAAACTCAAAGATTATTGTTTTTAATAATTATAAATCAAACAGATCCAGAAAACGTGGAGACCCGCTCGGTCAGCCGTGTGGTCCAACGCGCCGCTTTCCGAGGCGGGGAGGCCAACCGGCCCCTGTTAGAATCCTTCAAATGTTCAAATGTTTGTTAAGCTTATGGGACTTAACTACGGGGTCATCAGTCCCTAAACTTACAAACTACTTATGAACTACTTACGAACTAGGACGGCACAAATATCCATGCCCGAGGGGAGATTCGAACCCCCGACCGTAGTGGCCGTGCAGACCGTGACTGGAGCGCCTCAGTCCCCTCGGCCACCTCGGCCGGCGTTAGAATCCTCCCGGCGGATTAACGTAGGGGGTCGGAGTGTCGGCCAGCCCGGATGTGGTTATTAGGCGGTTCTCCACATCCCCCTAAGTGAATACCGGGCTGGTCCCCAAGTCCCGCCTCAGTTCCACGATTCGCAAACATTGCCTAACACTTTACACTTAAACACATATAACACTATACGCAGACATTTAGGGTACACATTTCCTCTTGTGGGGCATGGGGTGGCTGCAGGAAGGGCATCCGGCCACCCTGTAACTATTAACACATACGAAATCCACATTTAACACAGTGCCGAACTTGCATGCGTGCTGGAAAAGGGCCAAAGAGACAGACAGATTCAGAAAATAGAAAATCTGGAGAGCCTTTTTCGGTGTTGTCAGAAGAATGAGAATCTTCGGCTCTTTTTTTCTATTTCTTTTTAGTCCTAGGAGACGCAAATACCTTTGGGGGTTTGTTAAGTGTGGGTTGCCTTGCGCTGTTTGATGATGGACATCTTGAATAGTAATATCTCTCTGTACCATCCTTTGTATCCATGCCCGCAACCCCCTGTTCTTCCAAATCCTCCTTTAATACCCCCTGAAACGAAACGACGACCATAGATTTTATATAACAACAACAAAGCAAGTAAAATTAAAAATAAAAGAATGGATGTAGGAAAAGGAGATATGCGATAATAAATGTAAGTAAATGCAGAATATTCGTTATAATTATTGTCCCATATTACGGCTTTAGTTAAGATGCCTCAGACACAACAAGAGTCTTGGCTTGTAGAAGAGGATTATGAGAGAAAAGGAACTTTCCTCAATGCCTCGGTGCAATGGATGCCAACATTGCGCAATTCAATGTCCATTTAATTCTTGACGCTATTTTCTCAATTATAAGATCTTTCCTGGTATTTCCTTTTTGGTCTAGTGGATGCCAACTATTGTTGTTTGTATGCGGATGTTGGCTGCCAAAGTCGTATTTCAGACAGTGGTGTTTTCCGAAATACGTCTGTCTTTAATAATATGAGTAAAAGTACTATCTTCTTTCTGTACTGTCGTACCATCCCAGGGAGACAGAAAAAAGTGCCCTATGTTATTGTAGCTGATGACGCGTTTTCTCTCAACAATCATATGAAGCCCATAGTGGACAACAACCTCGGAGGTGAATGAAAAGAATTTTAACCACAGACTTTTCAGAGCACGGCGGATTGTGGAAGATGCGTTCAGAATACATTTTTACGGATTCCGGACACGAAGAAAGGCTATATTACGAAAACTTGAGAAAGCCGAAAGTGTTAGTATGACTTGTATTTACCTCCATAATTCCTTTAGAAAAAGTCCTGCTTCGAGACAAATTTATACCCCTGTGGGAGCAGTGGATCACGAGGAGAACGGGCGTTTATAGCCAGGAACTTGGAGAAATGAGACCACTCCTGCTGCAACGTTTACACGATTAGAGAACATTCCACGATGTTAAACACAGAGTGCTCAAGATGATAAAGGTGAATTTGTTGCTTATTTCATTTACGAGTGCGCCTCGGTTGCACAGTGGTAGAATGCCAGACTACAAATCCGAAGGTCGTTGGTTCGATCCCCGCCAGGTCCTAGGATTTTTATCTGTCACTTTCCACTTCTTTCCCCTCTGGCAGTACTGCTCATGTGAAGAATACCGAGTAGGACCGTGGTTCGGAACCCACGTTAAACTGTAGGTCCCCCTATAATTGGCTGGGTAAGTCAGTTCGAAGGTCGAAGGAAGGCAACTGTATACCACCTCCAAACAGGACCATGCCTAGTAAAGCACTGTGGTGTTCAAACCAATCTTCGGATTGTTGCCTGCTTTACCTTTTTTTTTTCATTTACGAAGAGGGAAACTGCCATGGCAAAATGATTACCAGTAACTGATTAAAGAATTTTTTTTAACTACCAGTTACATACGTACCAGGCGATTGCCTGACTGTACACATTTTAGCTAGCTATATATGTGAAGGTTTACCTTCATTAATTCCTTTCTTTTTCAAATATCGTATTATAAAAAAATACTTGTGAACGTACATGTGCTTAAATATATTGTTTAAGAAAAATAAATGTAATTCATTATAATTCTCTTTTTACAAACTGAGTACCAAACGTTTCACCGGTATGTATTCCAATCCTGTTTGTCCATTTCCTCCCTTCCCCACTGTGACGTTCAGAGCTAATTCTGCCATAAACCCAATACTTTTTTTTGTTTACAATTAGAACGTCATTTAACTTTTAAATTTGAAAACTATATGAAATTACTAGGTATATTCCTAACAGAAATGGTACTAAGCTAAAATACGTATGAAAAAATAACTTGAGATATGAATAATATTTTGTAACGGATTAACAACAGAAAAATTTAAAATAACAAATGAGCAGGGGCCGAAATGTGAGCTGAGAATAACAAAAAAGTAGAACAGAAAAGGAAGCGAACGCCACTAAATTTCTTTAAAAAAAATATTTTATACATTTCCAAAAGTAAATATTATTTACATACATCTGTGTTAATTGTCTTACATAGCTGATATCTGCAGTGCCGAAATTCAAACGCATTGAAAGCGAACCAGTTTGGAGCGTTAACTTCCTCAACCCCAGCGCCAGACTTTCCAGTCTCATTTATCTTATGGCGGACTTTCCTGAAAGTGGCTAATAAGTTCGCCATATATATAATTCTGCCACATCCTCGCGGAGTTCTGTCGCGATGGAATCCCATGCTTCACATTGTTTTATATTCGGTGTATATTGCATCCCACAGCAAAGGATTTTGTGTTCATAAGTATTTATGAATTTAATGGCTAACTCGTCGGTCCACTACTTTTTAAAAGAAAAAACAGATGTCCACAACACAAAAAATGAATAATAATAAGAGCGAATAGTGCGAGTGCAGCGCACCATGTGATCACTGCTTGTTGTCGTCCCCACCACTCGCGCAGCTCGCCGCGCATCCCTTTGACGTACCGACAACAGTCGCGGTCACACAAACCATATGCTCGGGCGGCTCGCAAGCCTGTTTCGCGGCGAGCCCTCGCAGCCTACCTCATCTCCGTCAACATTACTCGTAAGACTCTCAAGTCTCACAAGTACACGAGACATACGAGTAGTGTGGACGCACCTTTAGAATGCTCGGCCACTCCACTGAGGCACCACATTTAAATTAAAAGTAAATTCTGTCAATAAATATTGCTTTGACTGTTAATTGAATTGCACAACTTATGGAAACGATTATAGAAAATTCAGTTTTTACAAACTTATAGAAAGTAATTGACTATAATGTGTATTGCATATTTTCGAACTAATATTAGATAAAAACGTACTCCCAGAAACAAAAAATAATAGGACAATATACACATTTCTATAGTTGTGTACCAAAAAATCAAAGAACAAAGCGTGGAATATCGATAATGATGAAAAACGAATTCAACAGAATGGTCAAAACATGGGAAAATCATTAAAATTAACATTAATATATAGGGAGACAAAATTACTATTATTGGGGTTATATGGAATAAGCGAAGATCAACCAATTCGTAAAAATGATGAACTTTATAAGAAATTAGATAGAGTCATAGTGGGTACTGGGAAAAGCAAGGGAGATTATCGTTGCAGGAGACTTCAACAGTAGAAAGGGAAGTAAAATTGGAAATAAATTTGTAGGACCGTTTGGAGAAAATGTGGTGAATGATAATAACAGACTTATTGATATTTTTGAACAAAATTCTTTAAAAATACTAAATGACTTTTATCAGCATAAACACATTCATAAATATACAAGGCATAAAGATACACTTAATCAAAAATCATCTTCAGAGGAGAAAATAGTGAAGGAAATGAAAATTGTACAACAGAATATTTACAAACATAAATAAAAATTCCTAAATATAGTTTAAATAGTTTTGAGAATGAAATAGAGACTGTTAAAACTGCAATAAAATCTTTAAAGAATAGAAGGGCTACAGGCATTGGAGGTATTCTCGGAGAATTATTAAAATTTGGAACACACAAATTATTTGAATTGTTAAAAAACCTTTTCGAAATATGTTTAAATGAGGAATATGTACCAAATGATTTGAAAGTAGGATATATTTCAGCGATACATAAAAAAAATTATAGGTCATTAACAGTGATGCATTCAGTAGATTATACGGAAGAATTATTAAGTACTTCTTAGAACAAGAATACAAATTAATGGGGCTGAAGAAGAAGCAGGTTCTGGAGCTGGAAGATCAACAATTAATCATATTTTTGCCTATAACAAATAACTGAATAAAAAGTTCGAGCACACCCTATACATCAGGTATATGTAGATATAGAAGAAGCCCATGATAGTGTGCCTTTACCAATTTATGTAAAGCTTTACCCTCTACAGGAATAAATCCAACAATAATTAAAGCAATTCAAAATTTGTATAAAATTTCTATTTCAAAAATAAAAATTGGTAAATATCAGTCACCTGGATTCCAAGTTACAAAAGGATTAAGTCAAGGATGTAGTATGTCACCTACATTGTATAAAATATATACAGAGGTAACCTTATAGAATTGGAAGAAAAAAGTCAAACTATGGGAAAACAAATAAATAACAGAACAATATAGTCATTACAATTTGCAGATGACCAATTGATTATAGCCCAGGCCTATGAGGGCATAGACTATATGACTGGAAAACTGATTCAGGAAGATAAAAAATCAGGTCGAAATGCCAACATGAATAAAACGAAATACATGGTAATTGGTGGAAGAAGGGATGAGAACAATAACAACTATTGAGGAATACAAAAACTTAGGAGTTAAAATTACAAATGATGGGAAACAGGAGAAAGAAATTAGATCAAGAATAAATTCAGAAAAGATGACAATTTCTTTGTTGAATGGAATTCTCTGGAGCAATAACATAACAACTGATTACAAAAAAGAAGGATAATTAAAACAGTAGTTCAGAGCATTATGACATATGGTTAGGAAGTGTAAACAACAAAATGGCTACTGAAATCAATATTATTATCCACAGAAATGGATTTCTGGAGACGTTCAGCAAGAATATCAAGATGAGAAAGAACAGGAAATAAAGTAATTAGAGAAAAATGAAATGTAAAAATGCAATTATTGAATTCATGGAGTACAAACATCTAAAATGGTATGGATACATCAAAAGAATGGGACGAGAAAGGCTACCAAACTGCATACTCGACTGGCCACCGAACAGAAGAAGAAAAAAGGGATGACTACCTACCACATGGATGCAGGAAGCTCAATCAACAATGAGGAAGAACAACATTCCTGAAGACTTATGGGAGGACAGAGAATAGCGGAGAATAATAATTAAGGACTTAATTTAATCTAATGTAATGACATTGTGTAAACCAGAATAACAACAATAAAATGTAAGATACGTCAGTACTTACATATCAAAAATCCATATTTGCTTGAAGCACATTGAACCTTATTATTCATTAGCTGAGACCTCGGTTCGCCGGTATAATTAACACCTCGCCTTCCTATTTCTCTCTCTGTCCACCTTCTCTTTCTTTCGCTCTCTGTCCATCTTAACCCGTCCCTCCTCTCTCTCTCTCTTTTTCTCTCTCTCGTTCTCTCTGTTCATCTCTTTATCTCTGTGTTCACCACCTACTACCCTTCTACAAACTTCCGATTTCTTTGCGAATCACCTGCTTGTCTCTCTGTCGAACTTCTCTTTCACCTCCTCCAGTAGTGAAAAATTATGTAACTTTGTTACCTTTCATAGTGGTCAGTGAAGTGGGTTGTAAGTTTATTGCAAGATACTCTCCGCCGTGTTCCATATGGAATCTTGAGTAGACGGTTATGTTCCACTTGTTTTTAATGTTAAGGTGCAAAATTTCATCAAGATTAGTTCATATCCATAGGTAATGTTCCCTCCACCATGCAGCGTACGAAATTTTATGTACTCAGTGACTTTCCTTTTGTTTCGAAGGTCAGGTGTGCAAAATTTCATCAAGATCAGAATAAAATGTTAGGCTGTTGAAATTCGAAGATAAAATAGCCTCCGCAGTGCATCATACAAAAATTTGGTGTAGACAGTGAAGTTTCTTTTCATTAAAGATCAAGTGTGCAAAATATGAATACCTGAAGGAAAGCTATGAATTTGTGTGTAATACAACCACACAAACACACGCGCAATCTACTTTATAAGACAATTTCTACTCTGAGGCAGTGACTCACAAAAGACATGTAATTTCGATATGTAAAAGTTGTAATATTTTCTAAATTCCTCTAAACGATTCAATACGATGATCTATATAAAATGTGTTTTTTACCACTTTACTGATTTATGTTGTATGCAATATGCACAAACGATAATCCAAAAGTCCGCCCCATTATTTGTTCAATGTCGATAAATTACTGTTATTAATACAATAACTTCCGTTTAACATGAGACATTATACTCCTAATTTGGTATGTTCTACACATGAAACGTAAGATGGTAAACGTTGGAGCTGTCACTTTCACTTGGACTGGAGAGCACATAATTCACGTGTCCCTCCCACGTGTAAATTAGTATTGTCTTATCGCTTCTAAGAAAGATAGTTTCACATGAGTGCCACTAAGGTGTCAAGACAGATTCGTAAGAGATCGTTTTGATCTGACATCATATTAACCGCCTTGTTGAGATTCGTCATACCACCAAAGATTACGATGCCATGAAGTTCTCCTACAAGATAAGTCGAAACAATACAACTTAGACATTAGTAATTGCAATACCTTCCATCTTCGAAACAATTATAGAGGCATATTTTGAAACGATGTGAAAGATATGTGGGCATTTACGTATTAGGGGGTTAGTTTCTGTACGTACTTCAGAAGATACTTGTAGACGTCAAAAAAAGTTTTCTGATAATTGTATTGCGCAGTGAAACTTCGAAAACAGTCCTGACGTTTTGCTTTATTACTTCTTTTCGCTACGTATTTTGCGTATAATTTATCCACGCACGTCAGTTAATGAACCTCAAAATTCTACACTCTATATTAAATAGTACTGATGATTCGACAGAAATAATGAGATGCGTCAAAGGGGTGAGTTTGCTTGAAACTGAGAGAAAAATACACATTTATCCTGCTTCTGTTGGGAGCTTTTTCCAGGGAGCACCACGTTCCCGGCTACGGCCGGGGCTTTATGCAGGTAATTTAAAAAAGCTCCGAAGCGTTTAATAGACGGTACCTCTGCAAATACACATGGCAAGTTAGACAAAAATAATTGGGTGAATCTGCACTCAGGAAATGTGTTTTACCATTGGCTACGTTAAACACACATTGAGAGAAATTACAGGTGGAATTGTAATTCTAATAGGCACACATGAATGATTTCTAATACTTTTTTTTATTGTGGTCTTGATTCCGAAGACTGGTTTGATGCAGCTCTCCACCCTACTCTATCCTGAGCATGCCTCTTCATCTCCTCATAAGAACGGCAACCTACATACATTTGAATTTGCTGACTATATTCCTCTCTTGGTCTCCCTCTGCGATTTTTACTCCACACACTCCCCTCCAACGCTAAATTCAAAATTCCTTGATGTCTAGTAATATGTACTACCAATTGATCCCTTTAGTCAAGGTATGCCAAAAATTACGTTTTTCCCCAATTCTGTTCAGTACCTCCTAATTTTTTACGAGATCCACCCACCTAATCTTCCTCATTCTTCTGTAACACCACGTTTCAAAAGCGTCTATCCTCTTCCTGTCAGCACTGTTTATCGTCCATGTTTTGCTCCCATACAAGGCTACACTCCACACAAATGTCTTTAGAAAACACTTCCTTATGTTTCAATTAATATTCGATGGTAACAAATTTCTCTTTTTTTAAAAACACTCTTTTCCCATTGCCATTCTGTATTTTATATCCTCTGTACTGTGATTATCATATGTTATTTTACTGCCTAAGTAACAATACTCATTTACCACCTTTAGTAATTCGTAATCTAATTTAATTCCTTCAGCATCGCCTGATTTTTCTAGGACTGCATTCCATTACCCCGGTATTCCTCTCGTTAATGTTCATCTTATACGCACCCTTCAACACATCGTCTACCGAGTCTACCGACGTCCGTACACTTCGGACGCTCAAACCTCGCGCTCTGCCGCAGCTGACGGCAAGTGCCGGGCAGCCACACCCACGCGCGAAAAGACGCACAAATATCTGCTAACGGCTAATAGTCAAACCAAGCGGATGGCATAGCGCCGTTGACAAATTGTTTAGCTGTCATACTAAAATACTATGCCGAATCAGGACGCGTTCTCTGCGGCTGCCAAGAGGCTCCGCCCACGCCACCAAAGCTTCCCGCGGATTTCACCGTTCCCAGGGTGAATGCTCTCCAAGGAATTTCACCTTGCTCCTAGCTACGGTCACACTACCTAAAAAGTTAACGTTGTGCTATATATACAGCCGCTGGAGCCAAACCCCTGGGGTGCCAGACGGGCAGAAAGCTTTCCTCTCATCCTAACCATTTGTCACACTAACTGTGTTCAAACAGCCCAGGGCCCAGAGCATTCTGCTATTGTTTGTATCCGGCAAATTCCTCTCTTGCGAAACGGCCGAATGACTAAAAAGGCAGTCCCCGCTGTCGCCCACCATAAACCATGGGCCAGCATTGTAAAGCATTCCGCATACTCCGCCGCCTGTAGCGTCGGTGCCATACAGGTCAAGCCAGCCCCCTCGTCCTTCCCCGAAGGTGAGCGAAAGTTGGTGGGAGGGAGACCCCCAAGAGCGTCTTTGCTCTGCGCGGCATGACGGTGCCCAACACGTAAAACCACTTTTTAGCAGCCAAGCTGCGCAAATAAACATTAAAATCCTGAAATTCTCATATAAACATAGAATGTACTACAATCCCAGGAGCCCATCACCCCTAATGTGTCCCCAAAGGCACAGAAATCAAAATAAATAAAGATCTACAAAGAAAAATGTTACATATTTCAATAATTAGCGTAAAGAGAAAGGTACAGTAACATAAGGTTAGTATGAAAAATCGACTAATTACAGCCCCCGTCTCACACCGTTTACTAGGCAGTTGCGCTGATTACTTTACCACTGGAAACACAGTGATCAACGCTCCTGCAAGGACTACCCAAGTACGCCTCCCGTCAGATACAAATCTGGGAATTTGTATTTGATGGGAGGCGTACTTAGGTAGTCCTTGGAGGAGCGTTGATCACTGAGTCCCCAGTGGTGTAGTAGTCAGCGTAACTGCCAAGAAAACGGAAGACCCGTGTTCGAATCCCGGTTGGGATTTATATATCTCCGGTGGGATCGAGAGTGAATTAGACCTAATCACGAGAGGACGTCAAGAGCGGCGTGGTGTTTGGATAGGGCTGAGAGAGGTCGTTGGCGAAAGACTGGGTATGTATGGCTGCGCCGAGAGTTCTGGTAGGCTCGGGTAACGATATGTGGAAAGTTGTTATTTGGATGGTGGAAGTACATACCGATGGAACTTCTGTACCGCGGGCATACGTGGCTTGAAGGCTCTAGCCAGCACTCAGCAAACACTCAGTGTTGTGTGCAAAACTTTGGCTGGATAATGGAGCATCTGCATTCCGTTACTCATTTTGTAGCTGATCATCACGGAAGTTTCGAAGAGTTCGTATATGCTAGCCCCTATTTTACTGAACACGCACAGCGGGTAAAAAAATAATTTGAGCCCTGTGTACAGCCACCACTGAGTTCACACAGTGACGTGACATGATTGTTTTTATCTGGTGTTTCCATTGTAATCTACCTAACGTTATGTATGTCAGTGGTAAAGGATTCTATGTTTCAGGTGGTCTGTCGAAGCGTTGTTTGTTGTGCACTGTAAAATAAATAAATAAATAAATCATTGGTTTACTGTTGAAAGAGGAATACGTCAGGAGGCTGTTCAATATTGTCTCCATTGTTGGTGTTTTACGGGGCACCAGTTGAGTTGTCATTTAAAAGATATTTACTTCGTTCTGTAAAAATAAATAAATAAATAAATAAAGTAAAAAGTAAATAAAAAACTTCACTGACTTACTTACCTTACAGTCCTGCATGAAGCGCTGGTTAGTTTAACCAAATGTTAAACTTGTTATTTGGTTCAGCAATTCTGTTCATTTCTACAAGGAATACTGGTTATTAATGAAACACTGTTGTCTATAAGTTTACGTATTTAACTGAAGTTTTGGACTGTTTGGTTACTGACAAGGTTTGTGGCAATTTGTTGTTGTTGTTAAGTAATTTATGTTTCTATAGATCTTGTTTAAAACACGTTTTATAAATTTTCAAGTAATTGTTGTAATAAATTGTTTATATTTAATGGTAGTTAATTAAGGCTCAGTACCTTACCACTTCCTACAATTATAGTTTTCAAAGCTAATTTCCTATTAAGTAATAACAGACGGAAAGAGGAAACCACTGATACTATTAATGTATAAGAGAAAAAATTTCACAGAAATGAATGTAAACCAATCTACAGCCTATATTCCAGATACTCTGTCAAGCGCTCAGATAGCCTGAAGTGTCATAAAAGGATCGGTTACTGATAAAGGGGGAAGGACTAATTTCTACTCACAGTACGTACGTGAAGAGGAGGGATGAGGCAGTGAGCAAACAATCTAGTTGGTCCAGGTCACAGGCATGCCCCCTGCATTCCATGTTCAGTAAACACTGTCACAGATGTACTGCGCCGTAGGACAGTATCGGGAGTGCAGTGATAACTTCACTGGGCCTGTTGTCACGGATCAGTTAACCCAGTTCGGCTGGATGGAGGCAAAGATCATTATGCAAATGGAACGCGCCTGGAGACTGAAAGCTGTAGCGCCATTCCCAGAAAGGCTATCGCTCGTTTCGTTATATGGTCATTGGACAGTCGATAAAGCCCGTGATTCGGTCACCTAAAGAGAATGGCGTTGCAGGCACGCGCGGTATTCGGCGATGCGAGCGTCTGGTATCACTTGCCAGACACGATCCAAATCTGCGTAATTGCATGCCAACATTCAGACTGTTATCACAGCTGGAAAACAATTACAGGTGACACGTATGCCGTCGTATGTACGTCAGCACATATCTGCCCGAAGGCTCAAAAATGCGACTATCAAAATATTAGACGTGAACTTTCAGAGTATTAAAAACAAAGTTCCCGAATTTGCCGCGCTACAAGGAAATTATTGTGCTCATAGTTTCAGCACCGAAAGCTGGCTAAATCATGATGTAACAAGTTCAGAAAAATTTAGCAAGGCTTGGAATCTAATCATGAAGATAGATCGGACATAACTGGAGGGGGAGTGTTCATCACTGTGGATAACTGAGATTGAGGTTGAAAGTAACTGTGAAGTTGTCTGTGCACGTATTACAGCAGGTCCAAGAGAAGTAAAGTTTTAATAATGATTTTAAAATGCTGGAGATTGCTTATTAATCAAAATTATTTTCAGTTCACAACATGTTTCGGGTATATCCCGTCATCTGGTGATCGATATTATATAAATTTAAATTTGGTGTATTAAAATTTGTCATATAAATTGTGTCCAAAAGTAGCTCGCAAGACTGCTTGTCTGTACCGCCTGAAATGTAACTAGAGAGGCCCCAATTTATACGCACTACCTGGAGAACACTTTCATTAAATGACTTTAAAACTAATACAGTAGCAAGGGGGAGGGGCGGTAAAAACACCCAATAAATTTAAACTTATATAATATCGATCACCAGATGATGGGCTACGCCCGAAACATGTTGTAAACTGAAAATAAATAATCTACAGATAACATCTTTTGATTAATAAGCAATCTCCAGCATTTTAAAATCATTATTAAAATTTTACATACCACTACCAGGACTTTCAGTCTAAAATAAGAAGTAAAGTTAATAGTTGGGTGTTTTTATCGCTCCTCCCCCCCCCCCCCCCCGTGCTACTGTAGCAGTTCTAAAGTCATTTACAGAAAGTCTACTCCAGGTAGTGCGTATAAATTGTGGCCTCTCTAGTTACATTTCAGGCGGTACAGACAAGCAGTCTTGTGAGTTACTTTTGGACACATTCTCCGAAAACTGCCTTGAGCAGTTAAACCGGTAACCCACGCACAATGTAAATATTTTAAATCCCATCAAAAACATAAAATATACAAAAATGCAAGTCTCGCGATGTATTTCTTACGCAATAAAAAATAGTGAGATCTTATGGGAAACCAAGACGGTCATTTTAGTTAGTGTTCATGGAACCACCTATTCTACACCTAGTCATAATTTTTGTCTAATTATTTATCTACCAACATCTGTAATGACGGTATCAAAATTTATTTCTATAATAAATATAATGATTTGGCAATCGCTCCATAATATGACATAAGAATAAATATAATGATCTGGCAATTGCACATTATCATAATGTCATAACAATAATTTATATATTGACAGAATATCTGACATCAACTGCGAATAGGCAAAGCTGAAAATGTTACCCAGCCGTGAATCGAACACGGTTCTCCTGCTTTCTAGGCAGTTACGCTAACCTCCACACTACTGGGCACAGAGATCACCGCACCTCCAAGGACTACCGAAGTACGCATCCCGTCAGCCACAAATTCCCAGCATCACCCGGACCACAGTACTCAAACTCGTAGTTAGGAAGGCGCTATGCTGCGATACGCGAGGCCGTTCTCCGTCGGGGATTCGAAGCCACAGGCCGCGGTGGCCGAGCGGATTGCGGCGCGCCAGTCACATGCTGCATGGCCACTACGGTCGGGGCTTCGAATCCGCCCTCGGGTATAGATATTTGTGCCGTCCTAATTAATAGCTAATTCGTAAGTAGTTTGCAAGTTTAGGGACTGATGACCTTACAGGTAAGTTCCATAAGCTTAACAAACATTTTGAAGTTCTGATCCTGCAGTTTTTATTCTTTCATATGTGTGACATCAACTGCGAATGGTCAAAGCTGAAAATGTATACCCAGCTGCGTTAAAAGTTGATTTCACATTCACAGAATACATGATATCCACTGCGAATAGGGAAAACTGAAAATGTGTACCAGCCAGGATTCGAACCCAGGTCTCCTGCTTCCTACGCAGTTGCACTGGGAACACAGTGATCGTCGCACCTGCAAGGTCTACCTAAGCACGCTTCCCGTCAGACACAAATTCCCAGCTTTACCCTGCCCACACTACTCAAACTTGTAGTTCTGTAACTAATTCCCCTAAGAGTTCCAAAAGAACATGTCGTAATTCTGCAGTTGTCATTCTTTCATATTCACAGAATGGGCGAATGGGCAAAAAGCTGGGTACACTTTTTCAGCTTTGTCCATTCGCAGTTGATAGCATATATTCTGTGAATATGAAAGAGTAACAACTGCACGGTCAGAAGCCGATGACGGGCAATGATCCTTTCGTTAGTGGGGAGGAGTGGGCAAGTTTGGGGCCCTTACTCTTACGGGAATTAGTTTCAAAACTCCGAATTTGAGTACTGTGGGCAGGGTAGGGCTGGTAATTTTTGTCTGACGAGAGGCGTGCTTAGGTAGTCCTTGCAGGTGCGATGATCACTGTGCCCCAAGTGGAGTCAGCGCAACTGCATAGGAAGCAGGAGATCCGGATTCAAATCCCGGCTAGGTAAAAATTGGCATGCCCATTCGCAATTGATATCATGTAAGCTGTGAATATAAAATCAACTTCTAATATGTTGTCGTTGTTGTCCAGGAACAACTCTGGAAACGCAAGGGTTAACGTCTGTCCTGAGCCTACCACACAACCACCGTCAGCGCATACACACACAATTGCGGTCTCTCTTACCGCAGCAGGGTACATTCTGTTAGTCCTAGACCTATAAACAGCTCGACGGACAGCCAAACGTTACCTGCCTTTTGGATTATCATTATTTCCGCCGTTTCCAGTGACTAATTAACCGTATCGTGATGGCCGCCACTTGTATCAAGCGCGCGCCTTGTTTCCCCTTTTGCGCACAAACACTTCGCAGGGCGTGACCCCCCCTCCCCCCTGCTACTGTGCGAGCGCGGCAGACTACCGCGCGCGCGCGGGTGTGTGTGTGTGTGTGTGTGTGTGTGTGTGTGTGTGTTGGTGCGCGCGAGCGCCATTACGGCTGCCGCTGCCGCTGCCGCTGCCACTAATGGTAATTCGCCGGCGCTCGCCCGGCCGCAGCTGACGTGGTTCTGCCCAGCCCACACCGCCGCCGGACCTCTGCCACCGCCCTTCCCGCAGATGGCGCAAGCTTTGGAATTCGGAAACATCGAGCAATCCTCGCAACAAACAGGCGACCATCCTATAATATAAAATCGCATTACCGGTGTAGTCGGCCTTTTTTGTTGCCCGAGGCCTTTCTGAAAGCAGACAGGGGCAACAAAGCTTCTGTATTTCGCCTAATTTTAGAACTAAATTATTGTTTCAAAATGGGAAATGTTACAATTTACTCATTAAAAGGTAAATTCTCGGATACGATCAGGCAAGTATTACGGCGCATTTTCGCATATACAGGATGTTACCAAAAAGTACGGCCTAACACTCAGGAAACATTCCTCACACACATACACATATATATAGTGGTGTATGCTGCGTTTGTAACTTAGGCTATCAGTACTATCTCATTTTCTAAGGTTGTACCGAGAAAGAAATGCTAAGAAAAAAAATCGATATCTTGCGCTGTTTCAGAGATATTGATAGTGATCATGCCAAATATCTCAAGAAATTAGCAGCAACGATGAAACGGTTACTGGCAAATGATGAAGCGTTGAGAGGGACATCCAGTGACACTACATTCGCCCCCCCCGCCCCCCCCCCCCCGTATCGAAACCCGTGATGGGTGGTGGGAGGCCACTTTCAAATCTTTTACAGAAACGCGTACTTTTTATTGCAGATTTGGATTCTTCGTGAAAGAATATATAACTCTCGTACGAAACATTTTTTCGTTTCATGATAAATGGCGCTGTTATCGGCAGAAATGAAAGTGTAACATACCTGTGACAAGCTTTTTCAGCATTTCTGTCGGCATCATAGTACCAGGAAAGGATACCTACTCTCTCTCTGCAATCGTTAACATCGGAGAACAATCGCGTAGAGCTGGTGCGTACGGTCCGAATCATTAAAATACAATAAATTGGCTGGCCGCGGATGTTCAAATGTTTGTTAAGCTTATGGGACTTAACTACGGGGTCATCCGTCCCTAAACTTACAAACTACCTTATACTAAGGACGGCACAAATATCCATGCCCGGGGGGGGGGGGGGACTCGAACCCCCGACCGTAGTGGCCGTTCAGACCGTGACTGGAGCGCCTCAGTCCCCGCGGCCACCGCGGCCGGCGCTGGCCGCGGACTGATAGCGTGATCATAGTTTCTGTTCCATTCGATTGTGGGAGATGTCATGAGATAGCATTAACAGAAACATGAAAAACTGTACTGATGTGTATTTGATTGAGATATTACCGTTTTTCAACGATTTCCACATTTCAGTTTTGCTCAAAACAGCGCCACTTATCATGAAATGAAAACAAAGTTTTATTCAAAAGTTACATATTTATGCACGGAGAAACAAAATAACTGTTTAATTACACATTTCTTATCCATTTTGATGAATTATCACTAAGAACTGTCAACGTACACTGCACACTATGAAATAAATAACACCAATACAGCTATTGTGAAATATGCTTTTTGTTGCTTTAAACTGATGTGGACTTCGCGAACAGCGAGTTGTGTCCGTTCGGCACATTTTGGAAGCACTTGTGCTTGTGTTGCGACAAGAGATTCCGAAGCCTTGGCGTGAAGTTGGCCGCACTACCCCACCCCAGCCCTCCCTTTCATTCACCACAGTGAAGGCTGCGGCAGTGAGCGTCCGAAGCTCTTGTCTACCGCTGTTGGAAAGAAGCGAACGAGACATATTCCACACTACGCGCTAATTCTTCATCGCGGAAACCGGCTTCTATTGCCATTTTTGTTAAAATTAGTTCATAATTTCTGATCTGCTTTAGATGTGGGCTTCGATGTTGGCTTTGATAGCCCATAATATACGCCACCTTTCAGGCCCTAACCGAGTGAGGTGGTGCAGTGGTAACACACTGGACTCGAATTCGGAAGGTTGGTGGTTCAATTCCATCTCCGGCCACCCAGACTTAGGTTGTCCGTGATTTTCCTAAATCACTCCAGGCGAATGCCGAGATGGCTCCTCTAAAAGGGCGCGAGCGATTTCCTTCCATGTCCTTACCCAAAACCTCGAACGAGAGCTCCGTCTCTAAAGACAACGCTGTCGATGGGACGTTAAACCCTAAATTTCCTTCCTTCAGGCCCTGCACGCACAACTGTAGGGGTCTGGTTTTGCTCGCTTTATTTCTTTGTGATTCACGCTAGAAAGTTCGGGCCTGCATCACACAATCGTGCTTGAAAGGTTTCTTAGACATATTTGTATTTCAAATACAACAAATTAATTTTGCATCCGAAGAGTAAACACTCCAAATATGTGAAATAGTCATTTTTTTTATTTGGTTGAAGCTGTAGGGTAGAGTCTTTTGGCAGAATGGAGAATAGCTCTTTTTAAAGTGATAAAAGTAGCATAACGGTGCTGTTAGACTCATCAACGTGTCTTTTCAAATGTTCATAAAGCTTATGGGACTTAACTGCGGGGTCATCAGTCTCTAAACTTAGAAACAACGTATGAACTAGCTAATACTAAAGACGGCACAGACATCCATGCCCGAGTGGGGATTCGAATCCCAGACGGTGAACGGCCTCGCGCATCCCACCATAGCGTCTCAATACGCTTGGCCGTTCCGTCGTGGCTAATATATTTGTGCTTAGTGTTCTAAATAAAATAATTTTAAGAGGTATGACTGAAAATAATCGTCATAATTTGGCAGAGATATGTGTCAATTACGTACCAAACATTTTCACTATGTAAATACATTTTTGGTTCCAAGAGAACACTCGAACAATTAATCTGTAGTTTCATTTAGTTGGTATAGGTCATTACCGCTCTTCAGCTAGCAAAGGATTATGCAGCTTTATAGATTTCCATATTATGTTGACAATGTGGAAACTTATTTACAGCTAGAATTAATACACCTACAGCGTGAAGTTTGTGTTATTAGTTTCGTAACAAAATGATTCTCGTAGACTTATGTTTCGCTGCGGTGGAATCGCCGAGCGCTCTAAGGCGCCTAGGATCGGAGCACGCGGTTGCTCCCCGACGGAGGTTTGAGTCCTCGCTCGAACATTTGTGTGTATGTGTGTGTGTGTGTCTGTGTAGATGAGTTTCAGTACTTTGTAAGTCTTATAGATTGACAGCCATTTGATTTGAACTTCTGTTTCACATTGTTAAAAAAATCAAATGTTTTTATAGCTTATGGGACTTAACTACATGGTCATCAGTCCCTAAAGTTACAAACTACTTATGAACTAGCTAACACTAAGGATGGCACAAATATCCATGCCCGAGGGGGGATTCGAACCCCCGACCGTAGTTGCCGTGCAGACCGTGACTGGCGCGCCGCAGTCCCCTCGGCAACCGCGACCGGCTTCAAAATGTTCAAATGTCTGTAAATCTATGGGACTCAACAGCTTGGTTATTACTCCATAGCTTACACACTACCTTACCTAAGGTAAACTAAACGAAGGACAACACAAACACCCATGCCCTAAGGGGGAATCGAACTATCGTCGGCGGACGGACGGCCGCGCGCGCCATAACATGGCGCTCCAGTACGCGCGGCTAATCCGCCGTGCCAACTTCTGTTTCGTCAGTGTAAATTTGCAGCTACGATTAAGCCGATGTTTAGAGTTGCTTGTACTCGCTGCTTTTCTACGCAGAAACGAAATACAACCACGGAAACTCACTGGAAGACTTCAGCTAAAGAGCCTGTCTTCGAATTAGCTTTAGTGTAAAAGTGGTATCGTCGTTCCTTTAGTGAACAAGAAATTAAATAGTTTTCATTGACAATCTGTGTTTTTATCTTTAATGTTTAAATCAAATTCTAGTAATATATAAATTTCTCGGTTTCGTACTAAAGTGGCAACAAGCCTATAACAGTCGTATGAACTACCAGATTTCGTATTTTGCCACGACCCACCCTTTGCGTCATCGAAATATTAGAATAATTATGAATTTCATTGTCCGTGCTCAATACGTCGCAGTTCGTTGTGAGTTCTCATCATTACAACAGTCTTAAATATACATTTGCCTCGAAACGCGTTAATGAGCCACCTTCAAGGTTGCTTACTGCCGTGGTGTGAGTGCAAGCCAGCACGCAGGAGCGGCTGTGCTGAACTGCTGGATTTCTTCTTAGCGCACCTGTACCTGCTAAAGACCGTTTAGCCCTCCAAGAACCCCGGTCTCCGTGCAAGTGTTCCAAACACGCTGTCACAGCTATTTTTTTTCGGTGTTTTGGAATTCATTTAAATAAATAATTTTGGAATCTCTAATTCCACGTGTAGTATTAGTTTTTGTTTATGGGTGTGTAGACGAGCTGAAGATCTTATCGTCACCTCAAACGATGGTTGAGTAGCTTATCTGCTCGGAAAGAAATTAGTAGCTAAGAAGATGTTTGTTCTTCACAGACTGAACAAACAAAGATAACTTCCGTCAACTAATAGTGAAGCCAATATTGTAAAAAGATAAGGTGATATGTTTTAATAGAAATTGTCATTATTAACAACCTTTTGTAAAATATAGAAAATTACTAATAAACAAAAAATACCACTAGATATTAAAATTGTGTAAGTAATCTAACACAACGAAAAAAATCCCTCACGGCAGAATTCGAACCTCCGACTCTAAGGGTGTAAAGCCGGAACGCTACCACCTGAGCTACACCGACAGACGCTGTAACTGCTTTACATATTGGTACTTACCTAAAATTGCAAACATTCAAAGTCGATTTTCTCGATAATTTTGTAGAGTTGCGTCATATGGCTTTGGTTGATAGTTGTTTGAGTTCTCAATTTCACGCACCATAAATATCACAAAATTCCAAAATCCGATACCATTGTGGTCTCCTTGTTATTACCGGATTCATAAGGCAGCTTTCAATCTTTCTTTCCACAGAATGGGGCTCTTCCAAACTGCGAAGCATTTGTTCGTCAGTCGTAAGATGGTTCCACGGTGGAGTGGCCGGGCGTTCTAAGGCGCCTAGCTGCGGAACGCGCCGCTGCTCGCCGTCGGAGGTCCGAGTCCTCTCTTGGACTTGGGTGATTTTGTTGTCCTAAGCACCATTTAGCTGTAGTTCGTAAGCCTAGGGACTGATGACCAAAGTCGTCAAGTCCCATAGATTTACAAACATTTGAACATTCGTAAGATGGTGAACTTCCTGATCATTGGATTGACTGACGTGACTCTGTGCAAAAGCCACGCTGATCAACTGATCTCACACGATCTGACTTTTATGTGCTGGACCATTTAAAGCAAATCGTGTATGCATAGAAGAATAAATTATCTATCTGGCAGATTAAAAATAGTTCATGGTCAATGGGGAGGGGCGAAATGGTTTCCACATCTATAGGAAACATCACTACGTCCAAGCATCTAATTACTTAAAACTTGTCATAATTTATACTTTATCTATTTTATAGGGTATCAATATTTCCGCATAAGTGATAGCAAGGTAGGATTGC
The DNA here is from genome assembly GCA_026315105.1 of Locusta migratoria. Lineage (NCBI taxonomy): Eukaryota > Metazoa > Arthropoda > Insecta > Orthoptera > Acrididae > Locusta > Locusta migratoria. Next base: position 743,514,492 of record CM048744.1, read on the forward strand.
AGAGAGTTTTATTGTTATTATCTTCGAGTGTAGATAGTTTCCTCTGATGATGGAAACTAGCTGTAAACCCGGCTTTTCCTGGGTATTTATTTATTTTTCAGGCGTATTTTCCCTTGTATAAGGGCTGTATGTCTGTAAAATCTCTCGGGAATACAATTAGTAGTAAAGACGTAATAGGCTAAAGCTTGGTACGGGTGGGGCGATTTTCCATGAATGTTACTGTTTCCGTGCTCATATCTCATGAGCTTCGTGTCGGAATGTGATACAATTTAGAAGCTACATTCAACTGTATATGTGTATACTGGCTGTAAAATTTCCTGTCGCTACAATTTCTAGTGCTCAAATTATAAATTGTAACGTCATACCGAGAGCCGCAGTTTTACTCCATAAACAGCGGAAAAGTAGTAAGCGAGAAACTTTTTTCCTTTCATCACTTTACTATGGTTGCCAGCGAGAAAAAGTATAATAAAAGTTTGAAATTATGTTTAAAGTTTGTTGCAAGTCGCTAAGTACTGTCACTCTCATACAGTGTATTTCGAAAGTCTCGCTGCATTATATGGCCTTTTTTGCGATTTCTATTGATTATGATGTAATATCTATTGAACCATGTGCCGTATATGATTCTTAACCATGCAGCCATTGTTACCTCACGGTAAGGAATGTGTGTACCAATTTTGGTTGAAATCGGTCCAATGGTTTAGGAGAAAATGAGAAGCATTGTCGCAAAATGCTGCAGATTTTCGCGTATCTCAATGTTTATGGCGTCATATATCGTGAACTATATGTGGTATGTGATTATTCTTACGGCGACCGTCCTCATGGATTGAAGCTTATGTGTACAAAATTTCATAACGATTGGAACAAAACTGTAGATTTGTATGCAACACGTACAAACATACGGACACTCTGTTTTATATATTAGGTTCGTACAGATGAAGAAAGCAGTTCTCAGGGAAAGCAAAAAATAAAATTTTAATTCCTCTTTTATGTGTCAGGTGTACGTAACCAGCATATCTAGTTCCGCTGACATTCCACTCATAACTTTTCTGTCTCCCTTGTTGATTGTTCCACTGCTGAATGTTTTGTAGTTCTGGTCGTCAATCGACAATCTGTGCGAGGCAAACTGAAATGATATGGTAGAGCACTTGGGCACAATGGATCCACGGCAAACAAAAGGCTCGCACAGTTGTCTGCTTTATGTTTGCAGTCCAGACGGCACATCCTCTGTGCTGTGGCGGGCCCACGGCTGTAATGCTTTCGCAGCATTAAAGCTGCTCTGTTCTGCTCTGCTCGCAGCTCTTTTATGATCACACGGCCGCCTGCGCTATCGTCTTTTGGCAGCTCTCTGAAAAGACTTTCGAGCTGCTTTCTACGTATCCCCACACACATTCAGATAACCTCTGAGGCGACAGAAATTTTATTGCAATATTGTGGGGCAATCTCCTCATCTCACGAAATAAGTGTCCATAAAATTTTCCACTTCTCAGCATTCCTCAGCATGCTTGTGAAGGCGACTTACATTTCTGTTGCATTGTTTGATGCTCTATACGACGTAATGCTCGTAAACGGAATAATCTCAATTTCCTGGTTTCATCTTTATAGTTTCTAGGCTATTTTGTTGTACGATATTCTTACCTTATAATAAAGGTAATTATAATTGTTATTATGCACTAATATTTGAAAAAAATTATTTTCTGATCATCAGCCAACAGCTGCAATTTTTTTAACATGTTTCGATCCTATTTTAATACAAATAAACAATCTCTGAGACGGATTTTCGTCTCAATTATGTCAAAGACAATAATGATAAATCTGAAGCATAGAATTAAAATTTGTGATGCGGCCGGGAATCCAACCCGGACGTCTATGCTTACGAGACAGACGTCTTACCGTTAGTCCATTACACCACTAACGATTAACACGCCTCGGAATAGTCTAAGTACGATTTCCCTCTACGCCACAAACTTTAATTCAGCTTCTTTGTTCCAAATTGGCTATAGTGGCAATTATCTTTGCAACACAGAAGCTGAATTAAAGTTTGTGACGTGGAGGGAAGTCGTACTTAAACTATTCCGAGGCGCGTTAATCGTTAGTGGTGTTGTGGTCTTACGGTAAGACGTCTGTCTAGTAAGCATGGAGTTCGATTCCTGGCCGCATCGCAAATTTCAATTTTATGCTTCAGATTTATCATCATGTTTCGATCCTTTAGGATCATCTTCAGAATCTAAACCAAGATAGAAAAAGATAATATGTTACAAATGAATATTTTTACAGTAATTTGACTGCGAAATAAACATTCTGCGTTTAACATAGTTGTACATAACTGAAGAGTTTTATCTTGTAGTTACGACAGCAACACGTCTCTTCTATGTTATGACAAGTACTGTGGTTAATGACGGCATTTACTACTTTTATATATCGAGTTGAGGTACAGGTAGTGGGGGGGGGCGAGATGTAGGGGTGGTAGATGTGGGGTATTGGGCGTCGTGGGAGAATGGATGGGGAGGGGGACCCGCCAAAGTGATTGGAAGAGAGGAATAAAGCAGGTTGTTGGGAAGGGGGGAGGACGATTTTAGCAAATATGAACTGAACATTCATAAATGTGAGTACGTAAAAATATTTTCACTTTTGTTAGAATATAAAAAGTACGAACCAATTAATGGATTAAACTACAGAAACCATAAAAACCGTCATATAAATATAATGAGCTACAGAATTAAATACTTCGTTACGTTTTATAAAACCACTGGAGGTGTGAAACAATGAAGTATAAAATAATAAAAGTCATACTATAAATGTGTAAACGTAATAATTGTTTATAACTGTCAGAAAATTAAAATAGAGGTAGTCACTGTGGTACGGAGATTAATTGTTGTTGCTTCTGCTGGGTGGCCAAGTGCGTCGCGCAGCTTCTACCGTCTGTACGGGAGCGGACTGCGCGGCGTGTTGTCAGCTGCTAGGCAGGTGTGTGAGCCGGCGCGCTACCGCTGCCACTTCACTGTGAGTACCGAGCGAGGTGGCGCAGTGGTGACGTACTGGACTCGCATTCGGAAGGATGGTGCTTCAAAGCCACCTCCGGCCATCCAGATTTAGGTTTTCCGTGATTTACCTAAATCACTCCAGGCAGATGCCGGGATGGTTCCTTTCAAAGGGCACGGCCGATTTCCTTCCACGTCCTTACCCAACACTCCGACAGTAAGCTCCGTCTCTAATGACCACGCTGTCGACGGGACGTTGAACTCCAAGCTTCCTTCCTTCACTGTGAGTGGGGCCGCCGCTTGGAAGCGCGCTGCGTCGATGTGGACAGTGGAAGAGGCCCTCAAAGTTTCTAAAGAATTCCCTGTTAAATAAAGTCACTTTGTTGATTCAATGTGTTCTCAGGTTCCTGAAACCGGTGCCCAAATATTTCAATTACTTCCAGTGGTGTAAGGAGGCGTCCGTTTGGTTCCTTAAACAACATTTCGAAATGTGTAACAGTTGTTCCAACTGCTTGTTTCCATGTTAAAAGATCGACATCTACATCAACCTGGGATACTCTGCAAATCACATTTAAGTGCCTGGCAGAGGGTTCATGGAACCACCGCTATACTATTTATCGCCCATTCCACTTTCGAACAGCGCACGGGAAGAAAGAACACATGAATCGCTCCGATCGAGCTCTGATTTCTCGTATTTTATTCTGATTATCATTTATACCGATGTAAGATGGAGTCGACAGTATATTTTCGCATTCGGAGGAAAATATTGGCGTTGTAGTTTCGTAAGTAGCACACGCCGTAGCGATAAGCGTCGTTGCTGTAATGATTCCCCTCTCAGATCCTGTATCATTTCCGTAACGTTGTCTCCCCTGTATCGTGACAATACGAAACGAGCTGCTCTTCTTCGGACTCTTTCGATGTCATCCGTCAAACCCACCTGATAAGGATCCCACACTGCGCAGCAACATTCCAAGAAAGAACGGAGAAGCGTAGTGTATGCAGCCACTTTAGTAGTTCTGTTCTATCTTTTAAGGGTTCTGCCAATAAAACGCAGTCTTTGGTTCGCCTTTCCCACGACATTATCTACGTTTTCTTTCCAGTTTAAGTCTGAAGTAATCATAATCCTAGGTATTTTGTGTAGTTTACGGGCTTCACTTTCGATTGATTTATCCTGTAAACAAATTTTAACGGATTTCTTTTCGTACTTATGTTGACGGCTCCACACTTCTCATTATTTACACTCAATTGCCAACTTACACCACAGTGACATCTTATTCAGATCGTTATGCAGTTGGTTTCAATCTTCAGATCATTTTACTAGACTGTAAATGACGGCGTCATCAACAAATAACCTAAAACAGCTACTTAGATTATATCCCAAATCGTTTATGTAAATAAGGAACAGCGGAGGACCAATAACACTACCCTGTGGAACGCCCGATATCACCTCATTTTTAAGCCATGCATTATCATCGATTACTACGACCTATGTCCTCCCCTATTCAGTCGCAAATTTGGGCCGATATACAATAGCCACGCAATTTGATTAAACGCCGTTTGTGAGGAACGGTGTAAAAAACCTTCTGGAAATCAAGAAATACGGAATCGCTTTGCGAATCCTTGTCGATAGCACCCATTACTTCGTGTTAGTAAAGAGCTAGTTGTGTTTCGCATGAACGATATTTTCTAAATCCGTGTTGACCTCGGGTCAATACATCATTCTGTTCGAGATAATGCTCTTGAAATACTGATTTGTTATAATGAATTGCAGCGTGCTCTTTGAAACGTATTTAAAAATTCTACCTGTCTGACCCACATAGAATTTTGGACAGTCTCCACAAAAAATGTTCAAAATGTTCAAATGTTTGTCGAACTTGTGGGACTTAACTACGGGGTCATCAGTCCCTATGCTTACAAACTACTTATGAACCAGATAAGACTAATGACGGCACTAATATCCATACCCGAGCGGGGATTCGAACCCCCGACCGTAGTGGCCGTGCAGACCGTTACTGGAGCGCCTCACAGTCTCCACGTTTCAGTTTATATACATATGCTGCTGTGCATTTCGAGGCTCAGTCTGAAGCGAGAATTGTCATTGGCCTTAAATCCTATACGCAAATTAATATTTATAAATTGTCTATCAATAATTTATGAAACGTTGCCTTGATAGCTCAACGTCATGTAGACGATTTTCCTGTCTTCCTGTACACCTGTTAGCTTACACACATGATTCTTTCGTTGTTGTTGTTCTTTCTTAATTTTTAGCAATAATTTTTTGAGGCTGGATATCCGTAGCTTGCTGCAACTTGCCTTATGATTGCAATCTCTTTGACTCTTCTTATTCCTTTCGTACTCGTTTAATGGCAATTTCAGCAGTCTATAAGCCATAGAACGGAAGTGTCCATCTCGACTCGTTTTGGATGCCCAGAAACTGAATTGATAATACGATCAGCACAAATAGGTTTCCAGTACACACGTAAACTATGCTTGCCCCCCACTCTTGTTGCTGTAATGTCCAGATAATTCAAATGTTCAAATGTTTGTAGAGTCTACGGGACTTAACTACGGGGTCATCAGTCCCTAAACTTACAAACTACTTATGAAATACTTACAACTAAGGACGGCACAAATATCCATGCCAGAGGGGGGATTCGAACCCCCGACCGTAGTGGCCGTGTAGACCGTGACTGGAGCGCCTCAGTCTCCTCGGCCACCGCAGCCGGCTCCAGATAATTGACGACTACATTATTTTCGTACTCAAAATTAATGGCATCCAAAACGAGTCGAGATGGCATACTTCTATGGCTAATAGATTATTGAAGACCCCTTAGTATACAATGTCGTGTGAGAGACGTAGCGTGTTGACCTTGCTAAACATCAACTAGACGTATCAGAGACTTGGTATGTTTACCGCGCCGAACAAGCGCAAGGTGTGTGAGAGACGTCAGCCAGCCGCGCTAAATGTAAACAGAACGCCTCTGACACGTGGCGGAGCTGATCGAGTACACGCGGCATACACCAAGTGTTCTTCGTCGCATTCGGACCTGCAGACACTACAATGTTCCCTAAGTGAGGCAAAAGTGTTCACGAACAAAGGGAGACATCTGATGCCATGTGCCAGAATGTTTTAAACGATATCATACAATCGAAGACTATTAAAATCTTGGTAATTTTAACGTGAAGACGTTGCCTTTGAAAATATGTTTACCAACATACTAACGGAACGGGTCCCAGAATGTTTTGAAAAATGTGTTATACAGTCTTAGATCGTTGCATTTTTGGGATTACTATCATTAAGATGTATGTCTGCTTATAAAGAGAAATGAAACGTTTGTGAATTTATCATTTAGCTTGAGACAATGAACGTTTCGTTTCCAGTGGGCAATTAATCGTCATTATTCATGATACCTGTAAAAACGTCACGTTAATGGTAGCTCACACACTTACGGCTCATGCTAACGGAACTTAAATTGTAGGACAAAGGGTTAATCGACCAGGAAAGGAACAAGGAATTTGCAATCTACATAGAAATTATAATTGAAAGAATCCTTTAAAAGAAATTGAATGTGACTTTTCAACTTTCTTTTGGTTGTCAAAATACCGAAGGTGTGTTTACGTCACTACGAATTACAATTGTATGGTTTGGGTAATTTTAGAAATTTATTCGAACTTTGTTTGATCATTCCAGCAATCGAATCGTCTGAGCCAGTGGGTAGGAAATACGAACCAATTATTAAATTATTTCGGTAGTCAGGTATAACATCTACCCATGCCAACTAACAAGCACAATTTTGTATTTCAATTTCCCTTCATAATAGACCACTTCTAGCAGCAATAATCACGCCACCACTTATTTTATTCAATCTGCCTTTCTAGAACACCATTTGTCCCTTTGTAATAATGTCAGCTTGACTGGTCTTCGACATTATTTAGCTACCTATAATGATGTGTGCTTCAGTACTTTCTATCAACATGTACAGCTCTACCACTTTCCCGATACAAATATGATAATTTACAGCTTATAGACCAATGGTTCTTAGATCATCGTTCGTCCTATCTGCGATCTGTAACCATTAAAACTAAAACGTTTTTTGTGTGCTATAACTCGCTTAAGGATATAAAAACTAAAAAAACACTGTCTGATATAGACAAGTTGGCATCATGAACAGAATTGATGAGCTTCTGGAAACAAGACATAAAATAAATATCAACCAAAAAATGTTCTTCTTTGAAGAGCAAGCAGGAGCCTGGAAAGCAACGACAGACCTACTGAGACGACGTCTTCTGTTGCGGAAAGTCCTGGAGGCGCGGCATCGCTAGTAGGAATTCTTTCCTGAAGTTGTCGGTCGCGATCCCTTAGCAGTGGTTCTCGGAGGCGGAAGGCGGAGAATTGCCGTCGTGTTGCGCCCCCCCCCCCCTAAATAGTCTGCGGGCAGTGATACGAGGCAGTCTCAAGCTGGTCTCACGTGACTGCGGAGGAAAATAGTTCCGGTTTAGTGCGCTCTCTGGTACTGCTCGTCCCATCCTCTGGTGACTCCGGAACAATCGCTGTCGGACGCCTCGCTGGTATGCATCCGTGTGCTCTTCCCCAGCTTTGCGGGTTGTCCACTACGCAGGCGAAACACCGGAACATGACATCCTTCCCATGCAAAGAGATGAGCCAGACGATGGCCAGTGTCGGAGTTTGAATCGACGTCTATGGCGTCGGATGAGCCCACTGGCCAGTGGTTCGCTAAAGGGGTACGGTCGACCTCAATCGGTATCCATCAGGATGCAGGAGTTGGCTGCTCACCATCGTCCGTTGATGTTGGATCCACTGTAGAAGGGGTTGGTCTTGCAAGGCCTCCCAGCTACATGGTCGATGGTCCTGCAACAACAAAAGGCGGTGAGTCGACTGCCGTCGTCAATGGACGGCTCCTGGGGCGTAACTGGTTTGGATGTTTGCAGCAAAAGGCGAATCTCCACCATCACCCGTCCCAGTAGTTTTATGACCACCGCGGTATCGCAACGGCGGTTGAGGCGGGAAAACATGAGGACCCAGAATTGTCATAGGCAGCAAAACGGTGTCGCTGACCGCTCCCTGTGCTCTACAAGTCGTTGCGGATGGAGGAGGGAGACAAGCGATCACTGTGGTCGCCCCATGTAGCTGCTTTGTCGGACTGGTTCTCTCCTGTGGACTTGTCCTGTAAGAGTCCGAAAAGATGGACAGAGCATCGTCCAGTGAGTGGTGTGTGGAGAGCTGCCACGGCGAAGTGGCCAAGCTATGCTGCTATGCTGTGATACGTGATACCGTGTGGTAGAAAACAGTCTTCGCAAGAGGGTAACTGCATAAGGCCGTGAGTGAAGGAGGCTTGTTTACCAGAAGGAAGATGGGGAGGTGGTTGCTGGGTTCTCTGGCGGCAGGTGGGACAGACCGCATGTACCTGAAATGGCTCATGGAAGGAGGAGGATGATTGGAGCGACTATTCAGACGCCTGAATAATGGGGTGACAGGCTTCCAAGGAGGGGTTTCGGAAGTCCTTCCAGAGGCTCTAGGGCATGAACCAAGATCATATGCCGTGTATGATTGTGGCAGCTTTCATTGGTGCAATGAAAACGGCAGTCTCTTGATCAGCCTTTGAGGGTAGCGTTCCAATTCGACTTGCTTCTTGTGGCAGCTAATGAAATTGTTCCTTTCTGTCGTAACATGCACGTGTGAGTCAAAATATTCATGCAAACAAAACCATTGTGTCATAGGATAAGGCAAGCGGCTCTTGCTCAAATTTTAATTTCTGAAGAAGACAGAAGACCTCAGGACCAATGTAGGCTAAGAAAAAAAAATCCCTACGTTAGGCATCACCAAAGATACCGTACGTTAAGAAATATTGTTGGAGGCAGACCATGTAGTTTACCCAAGATTCTACCTGCCTGTCAAACGCTGGGAGAGGCGGATGAGCCCCAGGAACTCTTTAGCATTAGGTAGAGAACAAGACGAACGATGGGCTCCGTCCGATGGTGAAGCGGTAACGCCCGCCTTTGCTTGTACAAATTCCTGCTGGACCAACTGCATGTCTTGTAAGCCGAGAAAAGTTGATGCGTTATGTCAAGTGACTGGTTGAGCATCTAAGGGAAACTATTAGCAAGAAAACAAGGCTGTATGTTCAAATGTTCAAATGTTTGTTAAGCTTATGGGACTTAACTACGGGGTTATCAGTCCCTAAACTTACAAACTACTTATCAACTACCTTATACTAAAGACGGCACAAATATCCATGCCCGAGGGGGGATTCGAACCCCCGACCATAGTGGCCGTGTAGACCGTGACTGGAGCGCCTCAGTCTCCTCGGCCACCGCAGCCGGCCAAGGCTGTATAATTGACCAGCAGGGTCCGATAAAAAATCCCTGTTGCCACTACTAAAAGTCACTCAAGGACATAAAAACCAGAAAGACATCCCCCTATATAAAAGACTTTCTTAACAGAACGCATAAGCCACTGGAAACAAGAAATTAACTACAAACAAATATCAACCAAAAATTCTTTTTCTTCGAAGGGCAGAAACAAGCCTGGAAGACAACGACAGTCTTATGACAACGGCCTGTGAAGATGGAGCTGGACGACCTCTTTCGTTGCTGAAAGTCCTGGAGGCGCGGCGATCCCTCGGCAGTGGTTCTCGGTCGGTGGAGAACTGCCGTCGTGTTGCGCTGCGTCCCCCCTCCCCGCTCCTACTAAATAGTCTGCGGGCAGTGATACGTGGCAGTCTCAAGTTGGTTTCACGTAACTTAGCGGAGGAAATTAGTTCGGGTTTCCTCTCTGGCGGTGCTCGTCGCTTTCAGAGGTGACTCCCGAACCGCCGCTGTCAGACGCCTAGCTGGTATGCATCAATGCGCCCTTCTCCTGATTTGCGGGTTGTCCGCTCGCCAGGTGAACCACCATAATATGATAATTTGTTCACGAGGCCTTCGAACATAAAAATGTTCAAATGTTTGTATAGTCTATAGGACTTAACTACGGGGTCATCAGTCCCTAAACTTACAAACTACTTATGAACTACTTACGAACTGGGACGGCACAAATATCCATGCCCGAGGGGGGATTCGAACCCCCGACCGTAGTGGCCGTGCAGACCGTGACTGGAGCGCCTCAGTCCCCTCGGCCACCGCGGCCGGCCCTTCGAACATAAAACGCTGCCCAGTCTACGCACAAAGCAACCGCTACCGGTGTAGCATCTTCCTGCGGTCTAGACCGAAATCTCCTTCACACGATGACGCAGTTTGAGGAACCAGGGGCCTACACAGTTCCAGAACCGTCTTAGCCTACAGTTTAAGCCCTGCAGTTGTGTTCCTCAAACGTTCAGTGTACGGGTGTATTGGCAAATTAAAGTACCATATCCAATTAATAAGCGTGTGTGTTGTTGTTTCGGTCTTTCTTCCGGAGACTGGTTTGACGCAGCTGTCCTACCTACGCCATGCTGGTCAAGCCTATTCATATCTCCATCAAAACTAAAACCCACATCAGTTTGTACCTGCTTACTGAATCCGTCTCTTAGTCTTCTTCTGCGATTTTTACCCAGAACACTTCCATACAATACTAAATTGAAGGTTCTTTGATATCTAAGAATCCGCCCTACAAGGTAAGCCAGCAATACGTTTTCTCCACAGTTCTGTTCAGCACCTTCTCATTATAAAGCTTTGTCATGTTTACGAGCGATCTTTGGATGTATTTATTGAAGACAAGTGCCAAGATAGCGTTTCATTTTTTTAACTGCCATCTTCGGAATCTGCAAGTACACACAAAATCATAATAATCCAATAAATCCTACTGTGGTTCTAAACTCAATAGCAATTTCTTTAGGAAGCACACAAGTAGTGCTCAATGTTCAAGTGTTAATCTTTACAATTTGAAAAAAATAATGAATAAAATAAAATATAAACTCATGGATTTGCTTGGAAATCATTTGTAAGAAATACTTGTATATAAACCATTATGGGTTAATCCTTGACATCAAGGTAGAATGTCACATGTAGAGCGCTATCTGGTATCAACTTGTGAGTTACGATCGCTTACTTATACAGTTTTTAACTTCGTGGCCACACCCTGTTACAGGATGTTGATGTTCATGTTTTGTTTATATGTTGACAGGCCAACAATTAAGTTGGCGAGTAAATGTGTTTATAAAAGCTTTTAATAATAATGTACTTAAGAATGAAAGCTAACGTGGGTTTCGAATGTGCGTGTATTTCTCTGTCTTTTCTTATTATTGCATTTTAAATACGATTTTGTGTGTACTTGCAGATCTGAATATGGCAATTAAACTGTCGAAACCGGTAATATTAATAAAAAATAAAAAGCGATCTTGGCTCTCGTCTTCAATCAACCTCCTCATTAGTCACTTACCGAATCTTCACTACTCATCTATACCAAAATATTTCTAAAGCTTCCTCTTCTTGTCTCCGCTATTTATCGTCCCGTCTTTCACGCTTGTATGAGGCAACACTCCACACAAATCCCTTGAGAAAAGTCTTCTTAACACTGAAATTGATATTCAATGTTACAAATTTCTCTTTTTGAGAAACGCTTTTCTTCCTATTGACATTCTACTTTTGGTAACATCTAAACTGAGACCATCGTGTGTTATTTCACAGCTCATAAAATTTATCTGTATTGTATCTTTGCTTAGTCTAATGACGTCAGCATTGCATGATTTTTCTTGAATTGTTCTTTTAAATATTCAACCTATACTATCCTTTCAAGACACTGTCCATTCCGTGCAATTGATCACCCTCGTCCTTTGCTTTCTCTGACAGAATTACAATGTCATCGGCAAACCGCAAAGTTACATTTCACTATAAGTTTCCTACTGTCACTTATACTGAAATGAAAGCTGTACTACAATGACATAGTGCATCTATGCACTCTAAATTATTTTATACGATAACAGTTGAAAGTAAGAGTTTGGAAATGATATCCGATGCAAAAAGAAAAGAAAAAAATCAACCCAAGTTGAGGCAGAAGTCAAGGATTCGGAAGTAGCAGCTCGTGCCACGGAATTAGAGGGGTTTCACTTGAGAATGCAATTGCTACACAAGGGTATAAAGTGACTGGACATGGAGGGAGTATTGGGATTCCTGGACGACAATGAAGGCGTTGTCATCAGAAGACTTGAATGGAGATGGTGGTTTGGACATATCTTCTGTGTAGAGAAGACAAAGGAGAGAAAATCGAGCCTTGAGGCATCCCCGCAGTGTAGTGGAATATACAGGAATTGGTTCTCTTAGCTATGACATAGGAGAGGCCATTGGATAGTAAGGATAGGATTCGATAAGGCAGACAGTAGTGAACAGTTTCGGAGTTTGAGACCGGGATATCATACGTACACACTTCATACACTTTTTATAGGCCAAGAGGGACAAAGTTGGTGGATTTACGGACGTCAACGTGTTCGGTTAGGGAGCAGGTGAACATTTAGGAGCTGAGCCGTAGCTGTAGGGGGGCAGAAGCCACAACACAGGCTCACAGGAAGCAGGTATTGTTGGTTAAGATATTGGTGGCTGCGTCGGAAAAGGATTAATTCCACGACTTGAGATAAAGCATATGCAGTCACGACCATGGGGCATATTGTTTTTCTCAGCAGTATTTGTTTGAAGTCATCTACTGTGATTATTTTTGGTATATTGTTTGGGGACTGGAGATTTGGAGACCGGGGTGTTGTTGTAGTAGCAGTGCATTCATAGGCGGTGGGGAACTGGGAGTAGCCGAAGTGAGCATCGTCAGAGATTGTCAAAGAGATCTGTCTCAAAGGGGTTAGATTTTCTCAGGTGGCCTAAAAAGATGTAGTTGTTTTGAAGGTGCAGATAGGATTGGGCGAGTGTCAGTGAATCGGTGAATGCTTTCCAGCGCTTCAGCGCTTAAAAGAGTTAGCTGATAAAATGGCGTTGACTCTGGTGCTTCTCTGGAACAATTCCTGCTATTTTTTAAACAAGTTTTGAATGTGTGTATTTTCCGGTGACGTATGAGAGTCCCATTCAAAGCACCATCCACAACAAAAGTGGAGCATAATAAAGACGTTGTCTGCAGAGCAAGGCACATCTGTGAACTACTCTACGCGGAAATAAAACACTAATACTTTACTCAAGAATAGCTATTCGTACTCAGAGATGAGATCTTTTGAGACCGCCATGTAGAGTTCAGAACGATGAAGAGGTTCCTGTGAAATCTAAAGTCCACCTACCTTTTATTATTTACGTAACCTACCGAATCGGTAAAATTTTGACAAAACGAATGTCGCCGTAATATATAAACCTACTCGGAAGTTACAGGATCACCTGAAAACGGCAAATAATGCTCGAAAACCGCTGGAAAATGCAGTAATTTACAGGATTCCGTGTAGCTGCGGTGAAGTCAAGTGGGTACCACAAGAACAGTCAAAAATGACTAGAAGTACACAAGAATAACTGTAGAAGGGGAGAGATAGACAGATCAGCTGTTGCTGAACATGTTTTTCAGCGAGGAGACTATAATATTCAGTTCGATAAACTCAAGTTTTGGTAGCCACAAACGGATAACACGAAAGTCGGTACAGAAAGGTTATAGATAATGTTACAGAATGCATTAATTTCAATAGGATGGTGTTAAACTAAATGTAATCTTGATTCCGGTGTATAAGATGAAATCTAACAGTCATCCACAGTGGGAAGATACTAACAACGGACAACGTCAATCGGCAATGGGAAATTGCGCGCGCTTATCCAAAACATCTGACGTCACACCCCCGGCGCGAGCACACGTAAACGGAATTCGGATGCAGTTAGTAACGAGCCTGGACCTTCAAAAGAACCACGATTCCCTAGAGAATGTCCTCCACAGATGGGGACGAAACGCTGGGTTCGCATAACAAATGTGCAAATGTCTGTAGAGCTTATGGGACTTAACTACGAGGTCATCAGTCCCTAAGCTTACAAACTACTTATGAACTAGCTTATACTAAAGATGGCACAAACATCCACGTCCGAGGGGGGATTCCAACCCCCGACCGCAGCAGCGGCCGTGCAGACCGTGACTGGCGCGCCGCAGACCTCTCGGTCACTGCAGCCGGCTCGAATAACAAATCCATATGACCACGGCATAATAGCCAGGAAAATTTTAGCAATATTATTTCCGCCTGTGAAAGTTGACATTTTACAATCTGTGGTAAGTAGTGAACATTTTGGGTAACAGGTGACGACGTATATGGTATGTTCAGCTATGGGAGACGGATGGATGAAGTTGTTGGTATGAATGGGGTTTGTTGGGTTTGACTGTGTGACGGCGGCTATAAATGACGGTACCATTTGGGAGTTTGTGTTTGTGAAATCACATAAGGAGTGTGGGACAAATCAAATTCAAATGTTTGTAAATCCATCGGACCATACCACATGGTCATCAGTCAGTAGGTTACAAACTACTCAAACTAAGGTAAACTAACCTAAGGACAACACTCACACCTATGCCCAAGGTAGGACTCGAACTTCCGACGGCGAGTAACCGCACGCTCCGCAGCGAGGCGCCTTAGACCGCTCGGCTACTCCACCGCGGGTGTGTGGGAAAGTACTATTGAAAATGATAAGCAGTGCAGATTTCTAAGGAAATAAGCAGTGCAGATTTCTAAGGAAGAATTAAATTTCATGTATGGAACTCATGGTTAATTGTGGCGATCTGGTATCAATTTACAAACGTTTTCAGGCTAGACCGCGCTTTATTCATTCGGATGATGTCCCTAAGACGTCATGACCCCTTTCAGAAAGTTATTAAGTGGTTTTCTGCAAATGAACTCTCATTAAACTTTGAAAAACCCAGTAAACACTGTTTCATACAATAAATGGCATGACACCATTAATAAATTTAGACTTTGAACAATAATTTGCAGTTAAGGTATAATATCCAAAAATTTTTGGTGTTGGCTTTGGAAGAAACACATTGAAGATATGCTGAAAAATTTGAGATCAGCTGCTTATGTTATCAGGGTCATTGCCTAATATGGTGATATACATCTCACTAAATTAGCTTACTATGGCTATTTTTATTCACTGCTTTCATGTGGAATCATATTCTGGGGCTATTCATCTTTGAGGAAAAGGGTATTCATTGCACAAAATCGTGTAATCAGAATAATTGCTGGAGCCCACCCAAGATCATGCTGCAGACATTTATTTAAGGATATAGGGTTATTCACTGAAGCTCCACAATATGTATATACTCACTCATGAAATTTGCTATTAACAATCCCACCTAATTCGAAGGTAATAGCAGTGTGCATAGCTAGAACACTAGGAGAAACGGTGATATTCACTGTTCAAGGTAAAATCTAACTCTGGTAGAGAAAGGGCTGAATTATGCAGCCAGAAATGTCTGACAGATAGCGAACTGGTATCTAAAAAAAAGTAAAGGAATTTCTGAACGGCAACTCTTTCTACACTTAGATGAATTTTTAGATATAACTTAAAATAAAAAAATATTAAAAAAGTAATAAAATAAAATAATTACAAATTTAAAAAAGTAAAATGAAAATAAAAAAATCCTTAAATTATTGACTGTCATGTACAGACGCCATTTACTAAAACTGACACATTCCATACCACTACGAAATTTCGTACATATGATCTACGGAACAAGTAATAATCTTATCTAATATAAATCTGTAAATGAATGTTGTTTTGTGTTTGATGGGAGGCACAATCCACACCACTCTGAACTCTAATTTGAACCATTATGCTACAGATCTTCGCTACCGTGACTTTGAACTAATTCTTAATATTCGTGATACATTAAATCTACACTTTTGTATTCCACACACGAACTGTGTAAATTTGTATTATTGACATGTGGAATGTGGGAAATGGGTTGTATTGACTGTTATTAAGGAGACATGTACACTGGCCGTAAATGGAGACAATTGGGCACTAAAAGTTCATTAATGTGTCGCCTACATTATTTGTAATAGACTAGTTTTGCCACATGGCATTTCAGCCAGCCGTTACCGAAGTCGCCGGTCCACGAGATCTTCAAGGGGCATCGAACTACGACGCGGCATCGTCACAAATGGAGAAGGTTGATGCTGTTGAATGGGCGAATGAAATGGTAGGGTGGGCAGTAGATGCTGTGGGAGTAAGAGGATAGGCAGATGATGAGACTGCGGATGGTTAAGAAACGTTGAGAAGGGGCTTGTGGGTTGTGGGCTGGCAGAATATCTCCTTGTAGTTGTAATATGTCCAGAGTAGGATGTGGTGTAAATGATTAGGGGGGTGGGACGTCAAATTTGTATTGGAAGTGTGGACGGTATCACACATGGTGACGGAACGCCACGAAGTGGAGAAGGTTTATGGCGTTGGAGGAGGGGGCGGCGGTTACGGCGAAGACAAAGGAAGCAGTGGCAGAGGAAAGGAGGCGGTGTCGATGACAGGGAAGATGAAGGTGGCGGCGGCGGCGACGTTGCGACGATGAAGGCAATGGACATACTCCCTATACTGAAGTTAGAAGAAATAGGCGATAATCGCAGACAAACAAGACGATCACTACCAACAGTAAACGCAACGCAAATATTCAGAAAGCAACAGTATCCTTAAGTGGGGACGTTGATGAAAACAACACACTGTTTAAGAAATGCACCATGTCCAAAGTTTTGGAGATATGGCAATGAAATTTTTGTACTACGCTTTACATGAAAGTGACACATTTACATATAAAATCCTTTGATTATGTCTATCCAATTTTTTTTTTCGAAATTTGATGTTTTATTAATTTTTTCGTAATTAATTTATGTTCCTTTTTCTCAGAAAGTATTCTAAGGATTTCTACAATAATTTCTCTATTTCGTCTCTTTATATGTGGGTAAGCTTCTCTCGTGAGGTTTTTTGAATAGGTCAAATAGGCGAATTTTCAATTTCTTTAAACTATAACTTCACTAGTACAATTTTAAATACATAAAAAAGTCCAGGCACTTCGCCCCATATCTCAGCTTCTAATCAGAATTTCCAAATTTGCTATTTTGACAACGTTTATTAGTTTTACAGAAATGTGTGTACAAAATTTAATAATTCTAGCATGCATGTTGAGGAAACGCAATTTAAAGTTCTACCCAACTTCTTGCCTTATGTCACTTCTTCAGAAGGCACCACATTTGTACTCTGATCATCTTTCTCTTCAAGGCTTCTTTTCTGGTTTCTTGTTGTCTGTCTACTTTCCTTTACCAGGTTTTAAACTGACTTTTCAGCTGCAGAGACGCACTATAAATCTACTTTTCTCAGGATGCCTTGAGTAAAATTTCCTATCTTTCCCATTCTTTCTAATACCGTCATCAGCCTGACATTCCCATCATTAAATGCAATAACTGCAGCATAAGTTGCAATTCTGACAACTGTACCAGATGCAGATATGGTTTCAGGGGATAGTTTCTACATGTGTGAATTTGGAGCCTGATTTGAATTCTGGGTTTTCGTTTCAAGGTCAATTAATCTGAATCCGTTGTACCGAGATTCATCACTGTAGTATGCACCATTCACCTCACTAATTTTTCGCTTAGAGCTGCTAGGAAGCCAGTTCACATTTTCAGCAGATGTTCTGACTTCGGACGTAGCCTAATTTCTGGTTTGTCGTTGTTTCTCATGTCTTCTATTCACTAACTTATTCAAACGCAGTTTATCCAGTTGTTTATGAACTCTTGGTGATCGTGGCATAACTGAATGAAGAAAGAATCGAGAATCGAACACTTGTATGGATCTCCGTCAGTATCACAAGGCATAAAAAAGAATTGCTTCGTCATAAATGATGCAGCAAGTTTGTTATTGTTTATAAGATATGGAACAGAGTTAAAGATGATCTATGAAACCAAACAGTGTGTATCATGGCCTTGTACATGTATCCCGCACTTGTTTGGATGAAGGTAACACACCGTTGTTCACTGAGCCGGTATTGAAGTGCTGCTTCAAAACGTGGGCGTGGCAGGGAGGTCGTGTCACACTTTTAATTAATGTTCAGGCACTTTTGATGCGATTTCTACATTGAAACTTCGGGAACGTAATGTCGATGAGTTGTACTAATAAATAAAAAATAAATCGAAAATTAACATTTTTAATCAATTTCCTCAACTCTCCCCCCCACCCTTCATAAGAGTCGATGTTCATGAAAGGGTGCGCGTACTCCGGTACATGCACTCTTTTCTATGTGTTATACAGTCAATTTTTACATGACAAGAGAATTAAGAGACTTGAGTTCAATTATGTAGCCAGCGGTAGAGGCAAGCGGTCGAGTGTGTGTGAGTACAGGGGGACATCAATGACATCAGAGGACCCTCTGATGTGTCTCAAGCTCCTATTTAATAACTGTCAACCCGTGAGTTTGAAGCAGGTACAGCGCCACTGCGCACAACCTCGTTACGCTCGCGGAACAACAGCAGGAGCGAAGGAAGGCGCTGAGCCATTGAGGCAACCACGGCTCTTTGATTTCGAATGTATTCAACCCCCAACTGGGCTCATACTTGCTCCTTTTGTTGCCTCTGACGTGAACTCTGTCAAATGTAAAGCGTTCACCGTGAAGTAGCTCGCTCGTATCAAATTGTGACAATTTCGTCGTAAGAGTGGTGGCGCGTTTCACGCGCGTATACAGAGTCATTTCTGACTAATAAATACCGTACAAGGATTGATAAGAATACTAGAGAACAGAATAACCCATTAAATTTAGGGCCTGCAATAACGCAATTCCGTGTCTTCAACTGTAAGGTACGGGGCGGGGAGGGGGGTTGTTGGAATAATGGAAACGTGTTGATTGCAATAGTTCTAAGTTGAATCTCAGTTGAACAAGTGTTGGTGATACATTACATTAGTATCTGTTACTGTAAGCCACTGTGATCACACCGTATCATTTCATTTCAAATCAACCACAGTCATTGTCTGTTCTTCATTAATTCGTTCAATTAGCTGTGTTTTGCACACACAGTATGAGCTGAAAATATAGTGTAGAATCTCGTTTGTGCGGCGATAGTGAACCTGAAGCATACGCTTGCTCGTTGTTATGTTAATAGGTCTTTGCAAATAATTCGCCACGTATTGGTAATGTATTTCGCTCCAAACACTATGGCTGAGAAACTGTCTCCAAATGCAATAAATTCTGTAAATATTTTCTGACTTCAGATTTCTGAAATATATACATACTTCAAAAATTTTGATTTTCATTAGTGTTACTGCCAAACCAAGATCATTGACATTAGTTTCATAACGACTTTAACAACCAATCTTTGTTGTGACGTAAATGACGCAACATGAATCAATGTCTCTCTTTTCTTTATACTATGTTTTGCAAAAGAGACTATCACTGTCACTGTTTAAAAAAAAATCTTGCTCTAATCTTATCTCTAATTAAATATTTGAGTCCAAATCTTTTAATCACCTCAAATTTCATTAACACTGAGTTACTTTTTTTTATTAGCTCTTTGTAAAGTTAATTTATTGTTGGTAAGAATTATCGTTATCTAACACAACTAGTTCAAAATATTTCATTATTCTTTCAATAATGTCACTAATCAGTAAACGGGCAGTAAAAAATTTTTACTGCCACGATTTACCCACCATAAAAATTGTGTTTAATCCAAGAAAAAATACTTTTGAAACTGTCACTCAAGTTAATTTTTTCCTTTGAAGTCAGGTGATTTCCAATGGCTTTTATTAACCATTCAAGACTAATTTAGATGGATTCGTTTATCAATAAATAGTCACAAATGAATTAGTTTCACTTTAAATTTTAAAGGAAAAGAAGGTTTGTCACAACTTTACAATTAACACTATTGAAATTATAATGATTTACTCATCTTTATGATGAAGCAGTCCCTCGGCAGTTTCAGCAAGAAGAACATCCCAGAATGAGTGAGAATATTGTTGTACAGTCATAAAATTACAGGAGATGATTCCTTGATCAATATGTGCTAAGAAAAGCTTTCAGACATTAATTTCAAAATTGACACTTCTTTAAATTTGACACAGTCTTTCAACTTTAATTTTCCGTGAGTGGACTGATTTCGCGTACCGCAGTTGTTTCACGACGAACGCGTATCGATTCCATTTGTTTCTGCACGATACGACGATTGGTGGCCGACCGGAAGACCCGAATCTGCACTTGCAGACACTTTAGCGAAACGGCACTCCCGCACTTTCAAAAGAAAAATCAACATTTCACTGTAGTCAAATTAATTCTTCTTTCCGCAGACGTCCGTGGTACCATGACGGTACGATACCGACTGAAGCGCTACATTCGATCACGGCGAGGTCCACTCGCAGACTGCTGGCGCGGCGATGCGAATTGTTTAGCCGCGCAGAAGATTGCGCTCCCTTCAGTCATTTGTTTTGTTCAGAGATATCTTTTACTCACTGCCCACAAAAGAGTAAAATACTATTAATACATTAAATAGAAAAGTTACTCGTACTAAATACATTAATAAAATTACAATAAATACATATGACAATACAGATAAAATGAAAGTTTCCCATAATAAATAGCATTGATTTGAAACGCTAGTGTGAAGTCATTAGCATTGACGTCACACAACTAATTTCGTCGTCAAACACTGTAATGTCAAGCTTCGTTATTTAGATTATTGTATGAGTCGAGATCCAATACTTCTTTATGAGCGTATTAAGGTATAAATTAAGGTATAAAAAAGAAAGAAATGGAAACCGTATCAGTCACATGGACATGGTTGTACGTCACCAAACTTATCAATTCCCAATACTTTCGCTTTATCTAGTCTACCACTGAGACGATTTAAGCGATATCGTTTGCAGTAATCATTGAAAATTTTGGTACATTCGCTTTTACGTCGCTGAGAATATTGGGAGCGGAGAGTTTGCATTTGACTCGAAGGGCATCTGCTGTTATGGGCCCCGCCTGTTTCTCCCGGTGCAGCTAGCTAACAGCATTTAGCTTACAGCTTTTAAAAGAAACAACGGGTTAAAGCGTCGTCAAAGAAAAGTAAATTAAGCAACACTTTATTGTTTGACTAATCGAAAATTGGAACTGACTCCATCGAAATATGAATATTTTTAAAGGGCTTACTATCGTCTTAGTTCTCAAGGAATGCATTTTAGACTCCATGTTTGCCAGACATTTTCTTGTTGTTTCATTCCATACTACCTCCTACCGAAGCATGGAAAGCAAATATGTTGGACTACATGAGGTACTTTCACGGTGTTAAAGATAAGGATGTCACTGGAGTACATTTTCGGATAAAGGTTTCTTTTCAAAATTTGTACTCGATACCCTCTAAAAGTTTTATAAGGGAAATTTCCCAGCACCGTGTATAGTTTGTATGTACAGTAGAGTCTCTAAAACTCGGTCCAATGTGGACCAAAGGTTGGCCGAGTTAGTGAAAATGCCGGGTTATCGGGAATTTTCTTAAAAATGTATAGGTAACATTTTTGTTATAAAATACTTTCTATTGTTAATTTAGAATACAGTACAAATTCTGGAATACAATAACACAATATAAATTTAAGAAAATATCTAAGAAATTAAATTCGTTACTTACTCTCACATGGACTTCACAAAACGAGGCTAAGAAAAGAGTGAGCGGCAGAGGGCGCGCGGCCCCGTCACATGTGTCTCATTGTTGCCTTCTATAACAAAGTTCTGTATTGTCCATCACGCCTAAGGTGAGTTTAAATGACACCGTGAAAAAATGCACTCCCATAGATTCGATCAAGACTGTTTCTAATTTGAAAAAGCATATACATATTCCATTAATGAAACTCAAAGGATTCATAAATAGAATGTAGATGGCACACAAAGTTCATACATAGCATGTAACTGCCACACACTACCATTTCAGTTCTATCCTGCACTATGGGAGTACTGAATAATTCCAGGGGCTGTGCGGGATTTGGCCGAATTATCCGGACTCCCGGGTTAACGAGTGCCTGGGTCTCGTGGAGGAATACAGAGAGCTGGATTTTATAGTATCGTTGGTTTAGCAACCCATGTTGACTCTTACATACAAGATTTTCGGTCTTCAGAAATGCCTTAACACGCAACCAATGCTCAAAATTTCAGAAACAGACAGACATCGTAACTATAGCTGTACTGTTTGTCGCATCTCTTCGACAACGCTGCTTTAGAACCAGAATGATTTGCGCTTTATTCCAATGATTGAGAGCTCTCTGAGCTTTTAAATTCCTGCATAACATTTGTATGGGAATGAAATAAATGGCAATTTGCGATCATTATGGCATCACTGCACTAGGTTTAGATGGAACACCAAAGGGCGGCGAATGAAAATTTGTGCCCGGCCTGGATTCGAACCCAAGGATCTCCTGCTCATTAGGCAAACGGTTGACCACTCCGCCACCGAGGACAAAGTGACCAGCCCCACTACAGTGGACACTTCCCTGCACGTCTCCCGCCACCCCCAAATCTCTATTCGCCACGCTGTTTCTTTCCTATTACCACAGCCTATTTGTTCTGTAATGCTCGCAGCCACAGTACTGTATTCCAGCATCAGGGAGAACAGAGCATGAGGTATCGAGACACAATTAATTGTCGTCAGGAGCCCAGCCTCGGCTTGTATACAATTATATAACTTTTGACGACGTTACAGCGTTCATTTAATGAAATAAATCGCAATTTACGATCAATTATGGCATCACTGTACTAGGTTTAAAGAAACAGCGTGGCGAATGGATGTTTGGGTGTGGTGGGAGACGTGCAGGGAAGAGTCCTCTGCAGTCGGGCTGGTCACTGTATCCTCGGTGGCGGAGTAGTCAACGCGTCTGCCTAGTAAGCAGGAGATATCCCGGGTTCGACAGGCCGGGCACAAATTTTCAGCCGGCCGCGGTGGCCGAGGGGACTGAGGCGCTCCAGTCACGGTCTTCAAGGCCACTACGGTCGGGGTTTCGAATCCCCCCTCGGGCATGGATATTTGTGCCGTCCTAGTTCGTAAATAGTTCATAAGTAGTTTGTAAGTTTAGGGACTGATGACCCCGTAGTTAAGTCCCATAGACTATACAAACATTTGAACAAATTTTCATTCGTCGCCCTTTGGTATTCCATCTAAACCTAGTACAGTGATGCAATAAGTGATCGCAAATTGCGATTTATTTCATTAAATGAACGCTGTAACGTCGTCAAAAATATATATAATTGTATACTTCTATGGGAGAAAGCCTAGGTATGGAGGTGCAAAGTTGTACATCATGCACTCTGCTGTACAGAATCTAATCTGTATCCAGTTAGATCCAGTGGCTTTTCTTGTGTTGAAAATTTGAGGTACTTTACGGAATCTTTCATCATAGTGATGGCCACTAGAACTGATTGGATACCAGTTCGATTCAGTACAAATTCTACAGTCAAAACCTATTATTCCCAATCGTGACAAGCCATGTCGAAATTCTTGATGCATGTAAACTTTATTTAGGCCATAAAACGATGGCAATTATCCTATACCTTCCTGGGACTCAGAACAGGTCTTGCCATGTCAGTAGATTCCAGCCGCGCAGCGCTTTCTTGGCAGAGTTGTGGCGTCGTGGCAGTCTGGGAGAGCTTCATCATCAGGAGGAAATATCGAGTCGTTGCCAATAAATGCTGGAGGTTGTAGAACGGAAAGCCCGTTTATAGGCTTGGGAGGAATGTTACTTAGCTCCGACCGTTTGGCACAGATGCCAGTAATTGCGGTATCGACGTGCGGAGCGTTACCGCTCTGCCATTACCGTCTCGCGCAGCGGAACTCCGGGGCCCTTATTGATTTATCAGTCGAGCGACGGGGCCTTTTTTGCGCCCGAGGCACCTACCAACAAAGCTGCTTGCCGGTTCACGAGTACTGAAAGCCCTCCTCTCTCTCTCTCTCTCTCTCTCTCTCTCTCTCTCTCTCTGTCTGTCTCTCTCTTTCCTTCAAACACACTCCAGCCTCCGTTCTCACCCAACAGACACACACACACACACGAACACACACACACACACACACACACACACACTCACACACACACACATGCACACACGAACACACACATACACACACAGACTGCCAAACATTTATTTCACGAATAAGTTCGGAGGAAAGCATGATGGTTGAATACGTTACTGACTAAAAACACTTCTGGCGCTCTAGAATGCAACACCAGAAATGACTCGAAATACTATAACCAAATATATTTTGGAGGTAATATTTTATACGAAGATCACATGACAAATTGCCCATGTGGAGCAAGGCGATGGAACCAGTATGCAGTAATGCCGCCACTTCTGACTATAGCCGCTGCTACACGTCTCTGCATTGAAACAAATAGGCTCTGAAAAAGTTGTTGGTTTATAGCAGTCCGTACTCCTTCCACGTAATGCGACAGATCATGTTATATAGCAGCGTATGGTTGCCCCGCCATTTCCATCCGCATTCATGAGTTAAACCAGACGAGAAAAATATAATGGAGATCGAAACAAACGATCTACAAATATGTATGTATAACTACATCCACTTACATATACGACTTAATGCAGTCACACGTGTTGTGGACTTAACGGTAGCCTATGATGCTCCATCCGTCACCTGCTGGTCTTTGTCCATTGGAAGTGGACGAAACAAAGTTGCTTGATGGACGTCTAGAAACCTTGAGGCGAGTGCTGTAGCGGTAGACAGTCCTCTCTTCCAGCCGGGGTCTTTGGACTGACGCCGGTATAGCTGAGCCGCCATACTTTTGAGTTGTCTGTTGTTATACCTCGCACCGAACTGTACGTATCGAAGTGGATTATTTGCTCATTAATCGAGTGTGATTACCCCGATTTCGGTAGCAATATCCACAACCCTGTTCAACGATTAGTTATAGTTTTCTCTTTTTGAAGAAGAAGTGATAAAGTAATAGGTATAAAAAATGAAAATATCCACAACTGGAGGATTAACAGGCGAACTTCGTCGGTTATGAACAATAGTGGTTTCTGCTCACGCACTTTTACATGGCCCCTCTCCGATCGGCGGAAGTGAGCTGAGTTCGTCTGGCTACAGAATGTTTCTGCTCTCTGCCAATTTAAACTAGGTAACAGCATTGTTTGACAAAGGCATTGTGAAGTGTTGTTGATTCATCAACTGTGTTGAAAGATGTCCCCCATCTCTTTATTAAAAAAATGGGAGACTGTCATTAATGGCAGGGTGGCAAATGTAATTCTGTTATTCCGTTTTGTGGCAAAGAAAGTGAGGCAGAAAGCGTTGCTACAGCCGCATCATCGTGTAGTTCTCAGTAGCGCTGAGAGGAGTGGAGCGACCTACCGCACTAACCCCTTACCAAAGAGGTGTACAAAAGGGAGTGAGTCGCACGGTATGAAGTACCGTCTGTATCACGCACCGTTAATAAACACTGTCCCTTTGGAGCATTATAAGTTGCTGTGGCTTCAGTATAGCTGGTATCCTGTTCTGCTCACTATTTCCTACGGTGACCTTGCGTACTAAATTGTAGCAGTTGTTCCTATGTACATTCCAAATTTTGTACCTGTTATTTGATAGTGTCGGGTTTGTGAGCTAGAATAGCCCTGACCTATTTCTGCATATCGTAGGAAGCAACTAAAAGGGAAGTAGAAAGTTTTGGCTACATCGCTACGGTCCCATGATTTTGCCTTCATATTCCCCCAATTTTACTAAAGCAATCGTTAGTTTAAATCTTCTGCCCCTGTTACAGTAACGGAACTGTAATTCCACCCAGTTTCCGCCATTTGGTCAATGACGTCATAGAGATCACAAATGACATCAATTATGTGTTGTCATACTTGGATGATGAGCTTCGACCTAACATCAAGCATGAACTCAGTTCGATTTGGAAGATCCTCACATACCTTCTTGATCGTAGCCCCTGAAAACAAAAGGAGCACACTATCTGTGGCAGAA
The DNA here is from genome assembly GCA_026315105.1 of Locusta migratoria. Classification (NCBI taxonomy): domain Eukaryota; kingdom Metazoa; phylum Arthropoda; class Insecta; order Orthoptera; family Acrididae; genus Locusta; species Locusta migratoria. Next base: position 743,540,332 of record CM048744.1, read on the forward strand.
CAGCCGTGTGCACTTAGGCGCCTTGCTACGGTGTGCGTGCCTGTTCGATGTCGTAGGTTCGAGTCTAGTGTTTGTGTTGATGTTGGGATAAGTTAGTTTAAATAGTCTGTACGTTTAGAGACTGATGACCACTACAGTTAGGTTACATAACATTTGGAGCACACTACTGATGATTGAACAATATTGTCACGATTAAATGGAAGCAGGTTTGACTTCGAAGGCAGGGTTGTCAACTAAACACAGCACTTATACTGAAAGCAGGTTTATTGCAAAATGAAACATTCACGCAACACTGACTACATCCCAGGCAGAGTGCTCTGCTATTTACAGACAGATCGTACCAGAAATTAGAAAAAACAGTTGACATAAGAAACATATAAAAATTACAAGTGAACAAAAGAAACATGTAGAATATTCTGGAATTGCTAATTACAAGGAAATGAATTTTTACCAGTGGACGGGATGAACTGGCGACCTTCAGCAACGCATTTGATAATGCTATCCATTGCGCCACGCCGGTAGTCGGTTAATTTGGAGTCTTGCAGCATTGCTCACTCTCCTGAAAAACAACGACCCATTGTTAGGTTCCCTTTGGAGCCAGCTGCAGTGTCCTGAATCTTGATCTTGTCATGGGTTTTCTGAATGGCATTTCTGGAGAATCCTTCCCTTTTGCACGATTAACGTCGACAGACGTTCCTGTCGAAGTTTCATCAGTATCATTACCGTCCTTTAGCCCCTTTTACACGATCGACGTTCTTTTCTCAGTTGACGAGTTGAGTGTGTCTACGGCAATGCCTCTAGTGTGTTATTTGGGTACTAAGTCAGTTTCGTGTTGTAGTTTTCGTTTCCACGATAGCACTAAAATTGCTGTCTGCAGCGTAATTTCACATCTGAGTGAGGTTATAGGGCACTATTTATCGATAAGGAAATGATATTGAGTTTACTGATGACTAAAGGGTTATATGTATTTGCTATTCTCGTCTAATCATGTGTCAAATTCTTTACTTTATTTATGACCTAAAAATACATAAGTATCATCAAAAATTTCAAAAGTTATACATTTATTATCTGAAGAAAACTTACACTTGCAGCACATAAAACAATTCCGAAAATGTAGTATAAAAATCCTCTTTACTATAGTTTTCCTATTTTTTTCCTTGTTAACGGTGAAATTACGTCGAAAATCATTTTCTCTTCTAATAAAAGTCTTTCAGTGTTGAAATAAATTTCATTAAAACATGTTTCCATATTTGCATTCGTATTTACGTATAGTGCAGCTGTTTTCTGTGTAAAACGTTAATGTCTTTCTGTTTGCAGATATTTCTTCTGATTTGTAGGAAAACACTAGCAGAAACAGAATTTTAGACTCTGTTGCGACCTTTTCGGTGTGATGAGAACACAAAGAAAATAATAGAAAATAGCTGAAGACGATGAGAAACCATTTCTATAATGTGAATGAGCTCGACCAGAATGGGTTAACTTCCAATGTTAGCAGGCGCCACTACGGTGCCTTGCTTTTGCGCGTGCGCATACTGCACCACATTCAAATATTTGTACCTCCGCACTCGGCCCAATCTGTTGATGATTGACGTCATAGATGCACTCGCGTGTTCTGCTATGGGGCGTCATAGTTGCCAGGGTAACTGGTTGTGGCCGCGTCAGCCAGTTCGTAGACTGCCGTTTGACGGCTGCAGCGTAAGTCATAGTAGAGCGACGCCATTCTTCACGTCGGGTGCGATTGGCGGGACAGACAGGAGCTAATGTCTGAAATACCTCTTCCTCAGTGGCGTCAACTCCCTCGTGACTTACAGAACTTACATCCATGGCCATAATTTGATGCTCGCTCGGTCTAATAGTCCTGGCTGTGATAAATTTGTCGAATGAGACAAGAAAAGCCACGCTGGACTTTCACACAGCCATAGGGACTACATTGGGGAGTCTGTCATACTTCTTTCGTCCAACCCTCCTTTGTTGCAACTCTTCAATCCGCTTGTACCACTTGATGAACTCTTCCGTCGTAGCGACGTCTTTTACCAGAAGAGCTTGTACATGTCTTCTGCAATTCCCTTCATCAGGTGCGTGATTTTGACGGCCTCAGTCATATCTGGGTTAACTATGTTACATAGGACCAAAACACTCTGTATATACGACTGTGTCGGCTCACCATGCCGTTGGGCCCGGTTCCTCAGTTGTTCCCCTGCCGAGCGGATTTGTCACTGGCGGTCTCCAAACGTCTTCTTAAGTTCCGTCTGGAACGTTTTCCAGTCGTTCAGCTTCTCTTCGTTCCTTTCAAACCATTGCTGGGCTGTTCCGTCCATGTAGAAATAAACGTTGGACAAGCACATTGTATTATCCCACTTGTTATACTTGGCGACCCTTTTAGCCATTTGCTGCGGTCCTGTCCAGCGTCTCCAGAGAACACCGACGGGTGTCTGATATGCAGCTGGCTTACCGCTGGTTTCGTGTCCATGGGTCTTCTGATGATACAGACTTTCGGAAGGATGTACTCGGTATATCCCTTGTATTCCGGTTCTAGTCTGTGTAGGCAACGGCTTTTACACTGCCTAATCGGAGCCATGGTGATGCAGCTGTTGCAGAGGATACCCCACGCCACCACCAAACAACGTCAGATTGAAATGGAAGGTGGGCAGGGTTGTCAACTGAACCAAGCACTTATACTGAAAGCGGTTTATTGCGAACTGAAACATACACGCAGTACTGACTGCCTTTTGGGCAGAGCGCGCTCTGCTAGTTATACACAGACAGAAATTAAAAGAATAGTTAACCCAAAAAATATTAATGTAGAAATTACAAGTGAACATAAGAAATATGTAGAACATTCTGTAAATGATAATTACAAATAAATTAATTTTTGCCGGTGGACGGGATTGAACCAGTTCCCTTCAGCCCCGCATTCGGTAGCGCTATTCATCGCGCCACGCTGGCAGTCGGTTAACATGAGTTCTTTCGGCAATATGACCTCTGCTGGTACTGAGGCTGAGAGGTTCCCATGGGCGGGGTGGGTGACATTGAGGAAGATGACTCGCAAAGAAGTGAACGACATCTAATGCTGGCGGTCGAAGTCTGCACAAGAACTGGTGCGTAATCCTTTATGGTGACAAAGCCTCTGTAGAAAATGTACAGGACAAATCTGGGAAAGTGGCGGGAATGTACAAAATGTTAAGAGAGCCGGTCCTAACAGAGGCAGCGTCGCCTGTGACAAGCTGGATGAAGTTTCTGTCTCAGACTACGTAGCACGATTCCTTACTTACTAGCACTACAGAAATTTTCCTCAGCGAGAGGCTGTCATGACATGAGCTAAGCTGACCGCCTGAAATGTCTACATGTGAGTATGGGAAGGTCTGATGTGAGATCTAGAAATGTGACGATTCTTAGCCAGTGAATCGGTAGTTAATGCAGTAATAATAACTGTTTGTCCACGGGAACTAATGTGAGATGTAAAATTTAGTATTTTTTGGCTCGAAGATCGGCAGGAATGTTACATGCGCGCCATAAAGATTTGAGAGAGACACGAGCAATCTCCTCCATGCCTTTTCAGTTAAATATTTGTTTAATTATCGCGGAACTTTGCATCATTATCAAGTGTGTGTATTCTCAGTGTAAGATGGTGACTGACGTCTGTGATAACTTTGGATTTTCTTTAGTAACTTTGATAGTGGTCATGGTTTACTGTGAACTCATATAATGTTCAGTCTAAGCCGTTCAAGTTTAAGTGCCTCTGGCATGTCTCATAAAATTGACAGTCGGTGTCTTCCACCTTATATTATTCGCAAGGATTGATCTTGCAATGTTTTGTACCCTTTTAGATTTGGCTCTGCAGGTGTAACAAATCTAACGTAACACGCAGGCTAGACACCATAACGTAGTGCACATTTCAATCCCAGACAGTGAAGAGGTTCTTAACTGTGCTCATTAGTCGAAATAGTTCCTGGTGAATGACCTCACTGGCTAAAGGAATGTGATATTAAGAAGTGTCACAATACAAATGAAAATTGCTGTTCTACTTAGAGATAAAAAATTGGTTCATTATCTTTAAAAATTAGAAAGTAAAAGCGAATGAAGTTTTAATAAATTAAATAATGAAATGTAATAATAACAGAGCGTATTCAAACGTTAATGTTATCGTTTTGATAATCCAAACCGCATATATAAGCAAAAACAATTACCAGCAGTAAAAAATGAGCCACAATCGTAAATGCCGCGAGTAATGTTGTCCTGGTGTCGATGCCATTGCACGTAAGTGACCTTGCAGAAAATTAGTTTTGCATTAGTGCGTCATTACAGGTTGCAGCGTCAGCGGCAGCTCGTCCCCAACTCTTAAATGCTATCAGAAACCAACTAGTTTAATCTGCAAATGGACTAAATCCATCCTCCCATCGCTGCTCGTAGGCGTGGCTGGTCGGCACGGCACGTCGGAGGCGTGACCTGTGGCTACAGATCACAGCGGTCTGCATAGTTGTACGATATCAAACATGCCCTAAACTGAAATAAAATTAACCTAAAACAAAACCCTGTCCAAATACATTTAAATCAATACAGAGGACGTTTTGCGTCCAGAAGCAAGCAATTTTGATACTGTAGCTAAAATGCGAGGACCTACAATTAATTTAAACGAAATTTGATGGTGTGATCCCGAGTTAAGGTCGATTAAACTTTGCGCACATTGAAGTGAGACTCCGATAAAAATTCAGACGCCGGTCGCACTGTACTTACAGGTGATCATACTTGAGTGGCACAAACAAGTGTCTGCCCACTGTACAAGCATACACAGCATAATGTGTTGTCAGAAGGACATCCACTCCAGCCGGCCGCGGTGGCCGAGCTGTCTGCTGCGCGAGAGTCACGGTCTGCACGGGCACTACGGTCGGGGGTTCCAATCCCCTCTCGGGCATGGATATTTGTGCTGTCCTTATTATTAGCTAGTCCATAAGTAACTTCCTGGCAGATTAAAATTGTGTGCCGGAACCGGGACTCGAACCTGTGACCTTTGCCATTCGCGGGCAAGCGCACTACCGGCTGTGCTATCCCGGCACGACTCAAATGTCCCAGGTTCGATTCCCGGTTCCGGCACACAATTTTAATCTGCCAGGAAGTTTCATATCAGCGCACACTCCGCTACAGACTGAAAGTTTCATTCTGGAAACATCTCTTAGGCTGTGGCTAAGCCATGTCTCCACCATATCCTTTCTTCCAGGAGTGCTAGTCTTACATGGTTCGCAGGAGAGCTTGTGAAGTTTGGAAAGTAGGAGGCGAGGTACTGGCGGAAGTAAAGTTGTGAGGCAGCATCGTGAGTCGTGTCAGCATAGCACAGTCGGTAGTGCGCATGCCCACGAAAGGCAAAGGTCCCAGGTTCGAGTCCAGTTTCCGGCACACAATTTCAATCTGCCACGAAATTTCATATCAGCGCACACTCCGCTGCAGAGAGAAAGTTTCATTCTGGAATCCATAAGTAGTTTCTATGTTTAGGGACTGATGACATCGTAGTTAAGTCCCATAAGCTCTACAAACTTTTTTGAACATGCACTCGAGACAGATAAGAGCATGCGACTGACCCCCTGGAACGCAGTAGAGCGAATGCAGGTTGCTGCGGCGATGTATTCCTCCCTCCCAAAAAGCAGTCTCCAACTGTTCTTCGGAGGCGCGCAATATGAAATCGCCAATGGTAGGTGCGCTTATGTTGGGTTCACGAGTTTGCTTAGCTCTGTGGACCAGACGACCAATTGCAGGACTCGTTATAGCGGAGGCTTGGGTCTTGTAGAGTTCCTGCACTCTGCTACGTCGCTTCATTACTGCCAATCAGAAAAAAGAAAATTGTTTGGCGCCTAAATGCAGAGGTCAACGTCTGTCGGCCTGAGGGGCGGCAGTGGTGCGCCGCATTTCTATGTACTGGGGGAGACGTTACTTCACGACCAGCTGGCGCTTCCCGACAGCTCGCCTCTCTCACCACCCACGCAGAGCAAAAAGTTTCAGACCATGACTGAGCCTTCCCATTTCTAGATTGTTGAAACTATATCCCAATAAGCAGTGTTAATGAATGAATTAATACTGCAATAATTAAAGATTTTAGATAAGAAAGAGAAGCATATTCTGCATTTCTGATTGAAGACATCGGGTGAAAATAATGATAGCCCTCAATTATAAACTGTTGAGATATGACGACCTGTGTATTTGAAACGTAATTTCTATTAAATGTAGATTTGCTTTTTAGGTATGATCCGCCTTGAGCAAATATAATTGTTTTTAGTTCCTCCCATACATGTTTCGCTGGCGTTGCAGCATCATCAGTGAAATATTTACTTTATACTGTCTTAATACCACATGTAGTTGTGTTTGTGGTTCTTTAACTAACAAAACATCAGTGTGTATCTTTGACAGATTGTCATTTTGGTGAATTTGCGGCGTTTTCGCGTTGTGAACAAGCACTGTGGCACTTCAACTTCACTTAATCTATATCTATATATAAAAGGCTTGTGTGTGTACGTGCTGACAGACTTTTCTCCATGACCACATACTGCCATCCACTCGTGGTTGTGGTGGTAGATAGCCCTTGGTCTAATGATGTTAGTAAGGGAGTTTGGTCGCGGTGCGTGGCAGTGGGTGAGTGTGACGAGCAAAAATTCGCAAAATATGCAATAAATACTCTTAGGAAAAGCTATATACCATGTGACTTACGAACTTTACGGTACGAGTCAAAATCTGTTTATTCTTTCAATCGTCAGACAATGCGGTCCTTTCAGACGTTAATAACAACGACGAATATCAAATACGCAATTTTTAAAATAGAGCACATTTTCCCGTCAATCACACATTACCGACTATGAACAGAGACACAAAACAAAGATAAAAATCCAGATAGACTCAAAGATAAAAAAACTCGTGGAGGATTGATCACTGTCGTGGAAGCGTGGTGGAAACACAGACATACATTAATGAATGTCTCTTAGACCATAGACATTGATATGCCTGTGCCAGTAAGCTCACTGGTCTGTGCAAATCAATGATCTCTGATACATATAGCCGCGACACTCTCTACTGTGAAAGGTGTTATCGTTTGACAGCTGGCTCAAGAAAAACTATGCGACGTAGTCCTACTCATATCCCGGCGGCCTCCTGTGATAATGTTTGCAACAGATGTTGAATAACGAGAATCATGTGACATCGTCATAAGCCAATCGCGTGTCACGCAAATATTTTGTCGTGAAATCAAGCATACAGCAGGAACAGCAGTATTTATCTACACTATGTGGTTCGGTCATCTTCGCAACGATTTTATATCGTGTTATTGATGTTGCCAACATAAAAACACGAGGCTGCCAGGATAGAAAGTAAAATTTTACCGAATCAGATACATCTGTTGTCACATCTCATTATGACACGCGAAACTCTGTTGTATAGAGTCTCATGATTCACACAGTCTTACAATTCATTCGAAATTCCTATTCAAGAAGATATTTGTGAAAACTGTTACAAATCAATATTCGCACTTATCCAACCAATATTGTTTTCAGAAATGTAATTTGCCAGCCGCTTTCGGCGCTGCTGTTGCAATGTGTAACTTTATGAACACAACCTAACATTGAATTTACATTGTCCCGAAGCACGGACTTAAATTAATTTCACTCTTAGTATGAAAAACTTTATGAACATTCATCGTTTTTGACAATGACTTCTACTTAATTTTGACATCTTCGATAGGAGAACTGAGTTTATTGACAGAGAGATCCAACAAGGATTGTGTTTTTGCTGACCTACGTCCGAAACCTAAAGAACCAGGACCTTCTTTTAACAACCGTTGCGAAGCACGGGCATATAAGCTAGTGTTTTAATATTTATATATGCCATCTCTCCGAAGCTTCACGTATTACTTGAAGAAAATGAAACATTCTGTCGGATGTGATTATTAACACCAAATACATTAAAAATACAAAAGCTGAGGGTTATCATTACTTAACCCCGAGGTGTTCAGTTACTGAATGCAGATACGCACAACGACATGAGTAATTAATGAAATCAGAATTAATTCTGTGGAAGTATTAGAGAACTGAAGCATGAAAGCGTCACTTACATGCAGGACGTCTTTCAACTGTTCGAGAATGTTCGCTGCGCTCATGCTAGCCATCTGGACCTGCTACTATCGTCGAGTGAAAAATTGACTTCAGCTTGCGACATCTTACAGTGTAGCATCTGTCAGGAAGGTCACCTGCAATGGACTCAATACGCTTACGGCTTGAAAAATGATCTACGATACTGGGAAACGCTTCCAATAACAGCCATCAACTACAGTGGACGCTTTGTGCCGCAGGGTCAAGTATCAATAATAGTCCCATATCTCTCTTCGCTGCCGATAAAGTTCGATGTGTACTGCCATCTTGATTACAGATTCGCAATGACAGAAGAGAAATCACATTTTTCTGTAGCGAGTCCTGAAAACAAGAATGGGAGGTACTTTATTTCATACCAGCTGCAAGTTCCCGGCATTGCCCGGGTTTAAAATTAAAGGAACAGACAACAAATGCGTCTTATATGTATAGAAATTGCACATGAAGCCAGTAAGTACTCTCTCCTATGCACCGAACGAAATGTTATGTACACAGTAACCTTCGTCTTGTTTACAAGGTCAAGTGTACAAAATTTCGTTAAGACTGGAGCAAAACTGTGGATTTTGGCGAAACCCATAAGTACCCTCCACCCTGCACTGAACGAAATTTTATGTAGGCATTGTCCTTCCTCTTGTTTTGAAGGTCAATTTGTGACACCATAATTAAAATCTTGATTTATTTATTTTATTATGCTTCGATTTATTATTGGAAAAAACTGTGTACAAGATATTGATGTATGCAATGAGTAACCTATCTTTGAAACTTATGTTCATTGAAAATGCTTTTTATATTGAAGAATGTTGGAAAATGCGTTTTATTAAACACATAAATAATATTGTTAATGCAATATGTTTGTGTTAATATTTGTGTATGCTGAAAAACTTGTAGAGGTTCTGACTGAGGGCTTTTTTAAATTGTACTGGAGTAGAAAAGACGGGGGGCATCCCTGCCGTAACGGATACCTACTGTGTGGGAGCGAAAAGGTGGGAAAACGCGGGAAGTTGTTGGCTGGCGCAGTTGGCTAGTGTATGGCAAGGGATTACGGTTTGAGACGTGATAGCGTGCAGTTGCAGTGGTGGTAGGCACAGTGGAATGTACTGAGGTGCCTTAGTTTCTTGGTATCTATGTTCTGGGGGCCTTTACCTACAAGAAGATCGTAATATGGCCTGGGATGAAATATTATTGGTGTTGTAAGTACTGACTTAAATTGGTGGCTTAATGTTCCGACGTTAAGAAGATTGGTTTTTGGCCACATACTTCAAAGGCCAGTAAAGCAACATATTGCATCACATGGAGCCACACTGCAGCGCCAAACTTCCACAGTCAAGTAGTAAAGTTTTTTTTATTATGTATAACAGTCCGAACCCACTGAAATAACTATAAACGATTCTAATAACATTTGCTTTGCTTAAATATATAGTGGAGTTTGCATTAAAAGTGAACAGTAGAGTAAATCTTATCTCCACTGAGCAAATGCAGTTTCAGTTAGTTCAATAATGAAGTTTCCTGAAGTGGTAAATTTAAATCTGATTATTAAAAATATATGTTGAGCAGTGATATAAACTTTGGTGTTACGTAAATTCAGTGCATAGTAATTTGGGCGCAAACGAGAGTAGCATATCAGATTCAGGGACCACACTCTCGAATACTGTGTTGGTTTACCAAATTGTTTAACTGAAGACAATTAATTACTTAGAGGAAAGAAATTTATTACGCAACAATTTTACATTCAGTAGTTAATGAAAATATAAGCTTGCTAGTGTCATAAATAATTCTTGAACACTGCTTTACTAAGAGATTGCTATTCTGAAGTGCTTACACTATGGTAACACAGAATAACATTTTTTCTTAAAGTGATTCGTGAATATTGTGAAGTAGGCCTGAATTGAAAAATGGCTATGTTAGTGTCTGAAGTTTATTAATTACCTACAGAATAGTAGATTTTTTCATTCAGCACATTGTTGATTCTAGCAAGTAGTTTAATCGAATTTTTCCATTTTCATATAATGCTTACGTACTAGTATAGATTATGGTGAGGCTGTCTGCTACCTTAGAAAGCGACTACACTACATAAGTGTTGCATTTAAACTACGTTTTTTAATTTTCTATAAATTTTTAGGAAATATTTTATTTTTTCAGTAATCATTGAGTCATTGAGATACTTGGTAATTGTTGTCCATAAAGGACTGGCGACCGTAAATTGAACTTTTTTAGTGGTAATTTTGTTTGATAATATTGCTCTTTCTGACTCCTGGTAACTTTATCACTGTTTTGTTTCGCAATGCAACCGATGTTCACCGCACTGAATGTTATCACCGATGCTTTTGTTCCTTAGGATAACACACGGTTAAAGAAAAATCCTCTCGGAGGTGCACCTTGCTTGTAGCAACTAATGAGTTTTGTTATTTCATCAAGATCAGTGCGAAGATACAGATTTACACGGACACATTGAAGACGCACATTCACTTTTTCTCAAATTTTCCGGTTGGTTTTCCAAGTAATAGAACGAAACCTGTTTAAGAACCTTCCCCATGTAATTTTGTGAACGTGTAGCAAATTCGACGTTATTTGGTTGTCTGGATCTTCAGTTTTAAGAGAACAGACAGATAGACAACAAATGCGTCTTATAGAGATGCACTTCTTACAAAATTCCGTAAATCAAATTCACGTTGAATTGTGTAACTCCGGAACACTCTTTCACTCTGAATTCATCACTTTCATTGGTTAGAAGTGGATAAATATCTAAATATAGACAATGCAGCTTAACTGCCCTGGCGGGGTCATATTTGATCCCAAGAGTTTTCATTTTAATATTTATTCGCTAGGTGACATGGTGGGGAGCTTTAACGAAAGCTGCCAAGTCTAAAGAAGGTAACCAACATATTTTTTTGTACAAATTTGCAAAATTAGAAAAAAATATAAATCAATATTCAGCGTAGGAATTTAAACAAATATGGTTCGCAAATAATATTTTTGGTTTTCATATGGCAAAAACCATGCCTTCAGAAGTTCAAAACACGGAAAATAACGTCTTTCTAATGAAAAATAATTTTTATGTGAATTTAAAAAATGTCAGATAAATGTAAATCTTTTAAAATAATTTCGTTGTGCTTAATTCTATGTTTAAATGAATTTGTTTACCTTACGATTTGAGATTAACTAGACAATAAATGCTTTACATTCAAAAAGTCATTTACAGTTACATTTACCCCAAGAATTTGGTGTCAAAAATGACCCAGACAGGGCACGAGAGTTACTACATTCGCCAGGGCAGTTAAGGGTTAAGGATTCACAACCGTTTGGTGGCTATTACACTACAGTCGTAGGTGAACACAAAGAGACGCCACGCCGCCTGTGGCCCCTGGTGCTGTGCGCCTTGTCTTGGGCCTGTGGTATCGCCCGGCAGACAAAGAGAAAGGTTCGGCCATTGATCGCCCACGTGTGAAGCCGCTGTTCCGCCGTAAATTCTGTCCCCACTACGCGAGCTGCGCCACCGGAAAAAAGAACAAAATAATAAAAAAGTGCTGCCACAAGCCCTCCGCCGCACGCCGCATCAACGGTATTTTCATTCCTGTCGCGTGAAATGACACCGTCGATTCTGATAACATGTCACTGCTGAGGGCCGAAATTTTATTTATGAATGTTTTAGCTTTCAAAAGGTTGCTGGGTCATACGGGACTAATTACATTTCAACTCGGGCTGCAAATAATAACTGGCATAATTTACAGCTCGTCGCGCGTAATTCAGACCTACAATGTGTCATCAACTAAGTTCAAAGAAATAAATACGAGAAAATGATGATTCCACAACTAAAGTGAAAGCATAAATGTGAAAAATAGTACACGTACAAAACACTCTCTCATTTAATGTAGACTTCCATTAACTTCTTAGAATACTGTAGTGCACTTTCCCAAACATGTTCTTCGATTGTTTCGTTTGTAGCGTACGTTCTGTAACATTCTTTATTTATCTTTATATGGGAAAAATCACTATATTGTGTACAAAAATGGTGGCATTACCTAATATTTACAACTATATGCACAATGTCATAAAAATAACCCCTTATAATATTGTGATTTTGAACATAGTTTGTTTGAAAACCAACTGTAACATTTTATTCACTGTAAATACGAATTAGCAGCCCAACAAGTTGAGTTGTAATTAAATACACTTGACACCGGTTTCGACACCATCTATTGGTTTCTTATCAGATGAATTGATAAAATCGTTACCATCATGAGACGTATAAAATTGGAGAAAGCAGTGTTGAAGTCGCATGAAGTAACACAAAATCTGTCCATAATGAAACAGTTACATACTTTGCAAATACTAGCAGTTACTAATTGCTGCCGTAGTTTTTGCTGTTACGAGCGGCATAAGAATCCCTTGTATCTGATGTCTGAATCCGGGTAAAGTGTATTTAATTACAAGCCATCTTGTTGGGCTGCTTAACTTCATTTAGAGTAAATGCATTCACAGTGTCAAAACGCTATATAACTCTTGTTGCAAAAAAAAAAAAAAAAAAAAAAAAAAAAAAAAAAAAAAAAAAAAAAAACATTACTACGTCAACTTGAGATTAAAGCGTATGAGAAACTGTGGATTTCGTCGCCCATTCTACAGACCGGAATTTTTTACTAGTCTGAAGATCGTTCTCATCATAATGAGATGCAGACTGTTGTAAAGTTAATCGTAAACTTTGTCTGCGAACAGATAGTTGCTTAAGGCATTTTGTAACAGGTCCCTGGTCTTTTGTACAGACAACAATAGGCTACACCAACTCATTGTTGTGTAAAAAGGAAGGTATAGTTAATTCAGTTTGTGGCAATTTGTCATTTTCTATTAAAAAGAGTGAGATAGAATTACTGAAGTTGGGACAATACAGAAAGAAAAGACTTGAGAAAAGATTTTTACTTCCTTAAAGTATTAAATGTAACATATATGACTACCTACTACAACACAGGATTTTTCAGGACAAAGAGTAAATATTTTAGGAGGTCGTAGTACAGACCAAATGCAATAACAAATGCCGTACAATACGTGTCCAAATTTTAACGAGTACATACAACTATTTAAGTATGTAACCTAAACAATCTGAAAGCAAGGATAAATGAGGACATTCGAAGCTGATTTTCATAAATTCCAGCAATTGCATCAAAGCACTTTTGACTTCTCTCGATAACTCAACGTGTCGCTCTTCTTAAGTCGTCCTTGTCTTTTATGACGTCTGCACTATTCATAATCCGAACGATCGAATCGTCTCTTTTGTTTACCTTTTATTTGTAGACGTCGTCTTTCAGCCATCTGCAACAAGCAAAAATCGGAAGTAGAGATTTCCGAGGACATTGGTGGTCAAGGAACGTGACCATATCTACTGATCCATCTCAAGGAGCATGTATAGCTCTGGATTATCTGTTACATCACAACTAGAATGTGCTGGAACCCAGAATAGCTAGGAAAATATTCGCATTCTTGTAACCAAAGGAATCTCTCCCAATAATGGTGGCAGTTCCATTACAAGAATGACATCGGAGAACTGAAAGAAGATGCGGTAATACGACACGGCCAATAACTCTATCAAACGACACCACACACATCAAGAGAAGCGCTTTTGAAAATATCGCGCCACAATGTCATGTGTGATGTGGGCTTTCTCTGGATTACTGATGAGACTTACAAGTGTTATGCGAAGCCGTCACGAGTGAAAGCAGCTTCATTATTGACGTGTAAAAGTTGGAATACTTGGCGATATTCAAGTTGTTGTTGTTGTGGTTTGATGCAGCTCTCCACGCTACCCTGTCTTGTGAAAGTCTCTTTATCTGAGAATAAATTCGGCAACATGCATACTTTTGAACCTCCATACTGTATTCGTCCCTCGGTCTGCCTCTCCGACTTTTACCCCAGACACTTCTCTCTAATGCTAAGTTGACGATTTCTTGATGACTCAGAATGTGTCCCAGCAATCTATCCCTCCACTTAGTCAGGATATTCCAGAATCACCTTTACTCCCTAATTCGGATTAGCATCCCCTCATTGCTTACATGATCTACCCATCTAATCTTCATAATTTGTCTCTAGTACCACATTTTCGAAAGCTTCTATCATTGTTTTTTCTGAACTCCTTATCGTCCACGTTTCACACGCAAACAGTGCTACACTCCAGACAAATGCTTTCAGAAAGGACTTCCTAACATTCAAACTAATATTAGATGTCAACAAATTTCGCTTCTTCAGAAACGCTTTCCTTCCCATAGGTATTCCGCTTTTTATATATATTTTTACTTCAGCCATCAGAAGTTATTTTGCTACCGAAATAACAAATCTCAGCACTCCATTGTTAATTCCATCTCCAAATTTATCCTTGCATTCTTTCACAGCTTGCTCAGTGTACAGTTAGAAAAACATCGGGGAAAGACTATAATCCTGTCTTACTCCCTTCTCAACCACTGTGATCCTTTCATGTCCGTCCACTTTACAATTGCTACCTGGTTTTTGTACAAGTTGAATATAGCTTTTCGCTTGCTATATTTTACCCCTGCAACTTTCAGAATTTGAACGAGTGTATTCCAGTCAACATGGTCAAATGCTTTTTCCAGATCCACAAACGTTAAAAACGTAGGTTTCCCTTTTCTTAACGTATATTCTGAGATATGTCGTAATGTATTGCCTTGCGTGTTCCTACATTTCTCCTAGTCTGTTTCCTAAATCCAAACTGATCTCCCCCAAGGTCGGATTCCACCAGTTTTCCATTCGTCTGTAAATAATTCGTGTTAGTATTTTTCAGCCATGACTTGTTAAACTGATTTAAATTTACTATTTGTCTGCACGTTCTTTCTTAGGAATTGGAATCACTACATTCTTCTTTGAGGGTATTTGCCCTGTCATACATCCTGCATACAAGATGGAACAATTTCTTCGTGGATGGCTCACCTAAATATGCTGCCTGTTAAAACGGGACGTCATATACACCAGGGAGTAATGTTTCTAGACATATCTTTTAGTGGTCTGCCAAATTCAACTCGCAGTATCATATCTCCTATATCAGCTTCCTCTACTTCGTCTTCCATTTCTAGAATAGTACCTACAACATTATTTCCTTTGTACAATCCCGCCATATATTCCTTCCACCTTTCAGCTTTCCCTTCTTTGATTAGTACTGGTTTTTCATCCGAGTTCTTCAAATTCGTACCGCTGCTTTTATTGTCTCCTAGTTACACATTCTTCTGTGGTCTTGCATTTGTCCTCAAGCCACTCCTGCTTAGCCAGTCTGCACTTCCTGTCAACCTCATTTCCCAGACGTCTGTACACCTCCTTGCCTGCTTCACTTGATGCATTTTTTTATATTTTCTCCTTTAATCAGTTAAGTTCTTATCCAAGGATTTTGATTACACCGTGTCCTTCTGCCTATATGATCATATGCGGCCTTCACTACTCTGTCTCTCAGAGCTATCCAGTCTCCTTAATTTTCTTCCTTTTCGCAGTCTTTTAAGTTTTAATCTACAGTTCATTAGTTATGGTTAGACTCTATGTCTGCCCCTGGATATGTCATACAGTTTGAAACTTCGTTTCTAAAGCTTTGCCTTTGTCAACCTGGTTCCTATCATTGTGTCCTCGTCTCTTCCACGTATATCAACTTCTTCCATGATGATTAAACCATGTGTTTGTGATGATTTAATTGTGGTCTACACAAAATTCTCCCAGGCCATCTCCTCTTTCATTCCTTTTCTCCAGTCCATGTTCATCTATTATATTTCTTTCTCTTCTCTTTCCTACTACCGACATCCATTCCCCCATCACATTTAAGTTTTCTTCTGCGAGAAGAGTTTAAGAACAAATGGGACATTGAGTGGCACAGAACAAAAAACGGGGGAAGCACTAAACCGTATTTTCCTACGATCCGACAACGTTTAATGATTAAACTTCCAATATCTCCGAATTTTAAAGCTACGTTAACAGGTCATGAGAAACTGAAAGCCTACTATCAGCGGTTCAAAATAATTGAATACGGAACGTGCACATGTAACAGTGCGTCCAAACTATTGACCACGTGCTTTTTGACTGCTGCAATCTATTGAAAGAGAGGGACCATCTCAGGAAAAAAAATTGCTGCCAAAGGAGGAGGATGGCCCGTCAGTAAATATGACTTAGTACATAAATACACTACAGACTTTTACAGTTTTTGTAATTCAATAAGATTTCCTAATGTATTAATTTGTTTGTTCCTTTGTAAACCCTGTCAACTTATACTACTGTACTTGTGTTTGCAAAAATATTTGATGTAACCGCCTGAATCAAACCAACAAACATGTAATATTACTATATAATGGGTCATGTTAAATAATAAATAAATAAAAAACAGACTGAATAATTTCTTTCTCCTCGTACATTTCTTTGCTCATCATCGGCAGAGATAAATGACATACAAAGTTGGTTGGTGTTGGCTTCGTGTCTGTCTTTGCTACAATAATGCGTTCAGTATGCTGTTCATAGTACCTTACCCACATACCTATTTCCTTATTTATTATCAGACCTACTCCTGCATTATCAACTGACGTTGTATTTATAACCCTGTACTCACCTGACCCAAAATCCTGTTCATCCTGCCATTGAACTTCACTAAGCCCCACCATATCTAACTTTTTAAGTTTCCTACAACAAAAATCCAATCGTCTACCTTCCCTTGTATGTGGAAATACTTTTAGAAGTTCTACGTGTACTTGTTGAAAGACTACGTTCTACCGACTGAATACTGTCTTCTACTTCATCAATAGTCTGTTCATTTACATCTCCTATGCGGCTCGTAGACACTTTACTAGCGTCACGAAGTGTACTGAATACTCGATTAAACACGGTTGTGTCTGGTAGTCTGCTTTTAGAAAACTAGTAGCAGCAGCATTTTCCATTCCAAAACCTAAACAGAAATAGCATATCGCAGGTCCGGCCACTGAGGGCCTCGGGTAGGCACGGGGGGGGGGGGATATGGCGCTCGTATTGTCTCCGGTTTGCACGTCAGTTCTCAGAAGTAGTCGCTACTGCACAACATTTTACTTACCACTGCGAGGCCGCTGTTTTCCTTTCCGGTTCATAGTGAGATATTCTTGTAGCTGCCTCAGCCGATATCCCTAAGCTTCCTGGAGGAAAAGAAAATAGAAATTTTATTAAATTCGTTTCAGTTTTGCAAGAATGCAGGAATAGATTCCAAATCGTTTTCAGGATACTTCAACGTAACATCTCTTTGTGACGTTTTCACGACATTTTTCTTCATCAGTTGAAAGTGTCCCTGGTCAATTAAAAATGGAATAGATTTGCAGTGTGATCTTCGTTTGTAAGACAAATAATACTAAGTTATTATTTTTCAGAAGAGGTACGGAAAATTTCCTCGAGAAGATATTCCACACCTACATAATGAAGCTTCAAAAGTTATATGCATATTTAGCTCCATTTGTGTGTGTGTGTATGTGTGTGAAACATCGTTTTCAGTAACTAAATTAATTAAGTCAGGATTACCTGGCTCTCTGAGTGATAGTAAAATATCAAACTTCTAGATTTTTTTTAAACGCATTAGACCCAACTGCTTTGGTCATATCAGTCCTCTGAATTATATAGTATTTCACTTACGGTCAGTAACATGTCCGTAAATTGACGCGTTAGACCTCACCGCCCATCTGTGCGGCTGACAGTGTGTCGACAGAATGTAACAAATATAAATGTCATTTCATCTTCAGTCAGTAAAGAAAAAAATATATACTTCTGTTTCAGTCATATATTTCCAAGAACTGTGGATATGACACTGTCAGATGAGGCGAGCAATATAATTTTTAATATCAAAAAGGAACAACTTCCTGATGTTCTGCAAAACTTT
Source organism: Locusta migratoria (assembly GCA_026315105.1). Lineage (NCBI taxonomy): Eukaryota > Metazoa > Arthropoda > Insecta > Orthoptera > Acrididae > Locusta > Locusta migratoria. The sequence continues at coordinate 743,558,311 of CM048744.1, forward strand.
TTTATTGGTCACAAACCGGCTTTCGGCTTCATAGGCCATCGTCAGGTGACAACTGAATGTAGTACACATTCAGTTGTCACCTGATGATGGCCTAAGAAGACGAAAGCCGGTTTGTGACCAATAAAAAAGTTTTGTAGAACATCAGGAAGTTGTTCCTTTTTGATATTATTATCATGTTCTGTCAAGTACCGACGGAAAAATCAATCAATTAAGTTAATTTTTCTTTCAACCTTAGATATGACATTATCCTTTATTTACTGCAGAGAGTAAATTTCGTTTTCACTTTAGCAGAGAGAGGCACTAACGACGCGTGCCACAAGATATACTAACACTAGTAACAATGAACGTTGGGGCCGGGGTATACTAACACTAGCAACAATGAACGTTGGGGCCAGGGTATACAAGCACTAGTAACAATGATCGTTGGGGCCGGGGTATACTAACACTAGTAACAATGAACGTTGGGGCCGGGGTATACTAAGACTAGTAACAATGAACGTTGGGGCCGGGGTATACGGGGTGCTGCCAAGACTGGAGGGCATCATCTCTCTAAGGCCGAAATCACTGCCATCAGGGCGTGTGTGGAGGAGAATTTGCGTTAGTGCCAAAACGATCGCAGCATCTATATCTATTCAGACAGCCAGGCAGCTCTGAGATCCCTGGCAGCTCCTGCAATAAGGTTTAAAATTGTTGAAGAATGTCACAGGGTTCTGGTGGAGCTAGGGGAAAGCGATAGAGTAAACCTATTGTAGGTCCCTGGCCACTCGGGGTTCAGTGGCAACGAACATGCCGACAGATTAACCAGGATGGGGGCAGAGACTCCATTTATTGAACAGGAACCTGGCCTGACAATCACCAAGGCAATGATGAAATTGGAGCTACGTAACTGGCTCAGAATATAGCACGTAGAATATTGGACCAAAGTCGGTCAACAAAAACTTGGCGAGGTAATGATGCCAAAGCCATGTTTTAAAAAGAAGCTCTGCAATCCTAGGCCTGAACAGGAGAGAGATTAGACTCATGGTTGGATTGCTGACAGGCCATGGGAATTTCAAAAAACACCTACATACAATGGGAATAACAGAAGAGGACCCCAAATGTAGGATCTAATCTTCGAATGCATTGCATTGGAGAGTAAAAGGCACAGAACATTTGGGACAACCAGACCCGAAGAAATTGTGTCTTATAAAGAACTGGTAAAGGGACTCCTTGCACTGTTCAAGGACACTGGTTGGCTTTACTAGATATACAGGGAGCGATACCGCACAATAAACTTAGTTTCGGTGCGGGCAGTGGCGGGTTGGACCAAGACTGTTTTGGCTTCCCTGAGAAAATCAAATCAAATCAAAAAAACAATGAACGTTCCGTTATACAACCTAACTCTTTCAAAAATGTTCTTACAAACTACTTATGAACTACCTACAACTAAGGACGGCACAAATATCCATGCCCGAGGGGGGATTCGTACCCCCGACCAGAGTGGCCGTGCAGGCCGTGACTGGAGCGCCTCAGTCCGCTCGGCCACCGTGGCCGGCTTTCCACCTAACAACCGATGCACTATTAATTTCTGCGCACTATGGAGTCATTTTAAAATGCCCATGATAACAAAAGTATTACAATTGTTCAATTACATCAAACAAAGTTTCTAAATTTACCACAAAATAAAAACAACCAGAGAATTTAGAGCATGAATACCCCGTGTTCAGCTGTGGGAATACTTGTTTCATCCTTCATCATCATAAAGGATGAAGCTCTTGCCCACTGCTGAACACAGGACATTCAGGTTCTGAATTTAATTTCATATGTAACTGTTTCTGAGCTTCCCCAGATGGGTATATGCCAATCCCTATACAGAGGAAGCCATGCAAAATTGTCTTAGGTTTCTCTACATATTTGCAAATTTCGAATAATTGGACTATAATACTGAAAAGACTGAACACTTGAAAATTCAAACAGTTGTACAATACGGCCGAAAAGTAACAGTTTTGTACAATGATGCAGACAGGATTATGATATTAAATGAGCCAAATGACTTTATGGTGATCGTACAAAAACCTGGAGCACATGGTTAAAGAAAATTTTTAAGGAACTTTGTAATCCGAAGCGACCAAAATACTAAGGCCATCGGTCTGCAGTCTTACAAACCACTTAAACTAATTTATTCTAAGGACAATACACACACCCATGACCAAGAGAGGACTCCAATCTCTGGTGGGAGTGGCCGTGTACTCCGCAACGTTTTGCCCCAGATCACACGGCTATTTCCGTGCGGCGCACATGGTTTGAGTGTCGTTGTTGTAAATATAGTGTTCTGATACTCTTTATTATTTTGTGGTAAATTATTATACATTTCACCGTTCAACGTGGTTGAATCTTGTAATTTTTTTTGTAATCATAGGACCTTGAAGTGACGCAATAGCGCACCGAACTAGTAGTGTTTTATTGTCCAGGGCGGTGTTTGATGATTTCATGATCACACCAGGACCCTTTTCGCTGTGTAGGCGCATTATCATTTTGAAATATGGCTGTGTTTGTTAGCTTTGTTAGCAATATGTTAGTCATAGTAAGATTTAGATGCTGAGGATAGTGAGATATTCACAATTATCCCATCTGTAAGGGTAATAAGAGTAGCAGTTGCTTACTACATTTCAGACGCCCAAATCAATACATGATTGTAGGAAGCAGACACGCCGTATCGTAAGCTTCCTTTTTTGTTGTGGATACCTGACCCAGATTGTTTGTAAGAAGCAAAGTAAACGATTCATCGAATGGAATCCACTTACATCCGGTTATTAAATTCAGATTTTATGATCGTTCCACCACTTCCGTCGCAACTGTAAGTCGGCTTTCTTTATTGATGTTTTAGCACTTTCCATTTCCATGAATTTTAAGCTGCAGCCGTCCTTTTTTTACCTGAACAGTGGTAGTGAAGCGAGTGTTTCGTTTTGCAGTCACATTTTACGTAGTCTGGCTGTTGTCTGGCCACAATCACTCATACATCTCGTCAGTCGTTGTCAGTTAAGTTCGGGTTCGCCCAATATTTCGTTTTGCCAATTATGATTTCCCTTGTTTTGCGTACGCTGCAATGCCCTATAATGCTATCCCTAGTCAAACGTTAAACAACTGTGCAGCCTTTGTCGTCCCAGATGCTACCACTGGCAGCGCCCCTTCATTTGGAGCTCTTTGGAAGTCTAAGGATTACGAATTTCACAGACCATGTATGCTGACCTCATAAAACAAAACGAATAATTTACTGAACGACTTCATTCGTCAGTTGTGCACTACGCTCTCGTCTCTGTGACAACGTACGCAGCGATTCCAGCCGGCCGCGGTGACCGAAGTTGTCGGGCGCCGTGGCTCAGCGCGCCCGGCCAGAGGGCTCGACGCCCTCTGTAATAAAAAAGCTGAACCAACAACACACCGAACAAGAACGAACAAAGCCGATAATCGTCCGCAACGAAGAGAACTAACATTTAACAAAAAAAAGGGGGGAGACAGCGGCACGCCAGTCACGATCTGCACGGCCACTACGGTCGGGGGTTCGAATCCCCCCTCGGGCATGGATATTTGTGCCGTCCTTAGCTAGTTCATAAGTAGTTTGTAAGCTTTAGGGACTGATGACCCCGTAGTTAAGTCCCATAAGCTATACAAACATTTGAACATTTTTTGAAGCCGCGGGGGAGTAGCCGAGCGGTCTAAAGCGTCTCGCTGCGGAGCGCGCGGTTGCTCGCCGTGGAGGTTCGAGTCCTCTCTGGAGCATGGGTGTGTGTGTTTGTCCTTAGGTTAGTTTATCTAGGTTTAAGTAGATTGTAAGCTACGGACTGATGACCACGCAGTTTGGTCCGATAGATCTACAAACATTTGATCAAATGTTCAAATGTTTGTATAGCTTATGGGACTTAACTACGGGGTCATCAGTCCCTAAACTTACAAACTACTTACGAACTAACTAATACTAAGGACGGTACAAATATCCATGCCCGAGTGGGGATTCGAACCCCCGACCGTTGTGGCCGTGCAGACCGTGACTGGAGCGCCTCAGTCCCCTCGGCCACCGCGGCCGGCAAACATTTTAACATTTTTTTTTCATTTTTTTGAACAGTGCTGCCAAATTTCTACAGGATGTAGTATTTTGGATGGTGTTCATATTATTGTGTACACCTCCCGTAGATCACGACATTTAAGTACCAAAATGCCATTTACCACTGCTCAGCTTTCTCACGGTTTGGATCACAGACATCCGCTGAGTCGAAAGCAGCCAGAGTGAAATGTAGGTAGCCGTGGTTCTGCACTACCACCAACGTTCATCTATGGTCATATTGACCGGGAACTAGGGGAAGTTCTATTCTGGAGCGTCAGATATAAGTCTTGGCTGATAATTGATGCTTAAGCGGTGCATCTCGGGCACCCATCGTCCTCGTGTGTTATCTCGCATGTGACAGTATCGAAGCACCTTTTCCCACATGACAGTCACGTCCATACATTAATTGTACCTCTGATGGCGAAATACTATAATAATCAGCAACATTTGGAGATCAGTGCTCATCAGAACACGTGTGCGATCAGCTTAAATGTCCCTTCAGTCTCATGCCAGTGTCGAGCTCATGAAAGACAACGTCGAAACTGTCTAGCCACGATAGTTCGCGGGTTCAATCTGACCGATTTGACTCAAACTTTACGAAAAGAAACACGTAGATAAACCATTTAAATTTTTATATCTCGTTTGAGCGCCTGAAGGAAAAAGGGAAACTATCGCTAAACAATTCCAAAATACAATATTAGAAAAGTTTGAGTGACAACATGTCTTGTATTAGTGAACAGTTCAAAATGTTCAAATGTTTGTAGAGTCTATGGGACTTAACTACGTGGTCATCAGTCCCTAAACTTACAAACTACTTATGAACTACTTACAACTAAGGGCGGCACAAATATCCAACCCGAGGGGGGATTCGAACCCCCGACCGTAGTGGCCGTGCGGACCGTGACTGGACCGCGGCCCGCTAGTGAACAGTTTGGTAACTTTTAGCACGGGTTAGATTTCCGCTAGGTCATATACTTTTGTTTTTATGTTATTCCTTGCAATACTAAACTTTTCATATACGCTTTAAAATTACTTTGACATTTTCGTATACAGACGTGGAATTAAAATATCCAGTGTAGTTATAAGTACTTCAGTTTATTTTATTTATATGCTTTATTTAAGCAGTTAATTTTCATAAATAGGCGAAGTTTTAAATGAAAATAGTATGTAGGAAAATTCTAGCAGTTACTTATCTGCTGGAGATATACTACACGCTTTTGGGTGATAAATCTGAAAAAAAAAGAAAAAAGAAAAAAAATGCTGACGTCACTTCCTCTATTAATTTGATTCACACAAAGCAATTGAATTACACGGTGGTGAAACTGATGCTGTACCATTGAATGCGTTGTAATTAATTTGTCTTTTGACGATAGCTCTCGCGGTGGTTTAGCTATTCAAGGGCACTGGAATGGTTAAATACATTTAAATTTTATAATTAAAAGTTTAACATTGCGTGTAATAATATAAAATGAAGAAAAATTAGTAAACGGTGCGAATGGAGCAATTACTGTAAAATTAAAATTCCTTTCGCTTTTCCACTGCGCTACGCCAATATGTAGCGGATTTTACCTAAGCTAGCTTTTATACCGCGATTACTGTAATTGCAAAAATGATTAACAAACTTCTTTTTTTATAGCTTACTCAGTCGAGATATTTTAGGAATTCAAGCGTTATATGCACCCTGTTACTAGTGTTAATTCTGCGATTCCATCTGAGACCTGATTCTAAAAGATATCTAAGTAATTTCAATGAGAAGCTTCTAGAAACTTTCTCGAATGCTCCGAAACCGCATATGAAGTATAGTGATGAATGTGAAATGATATTTTTTGGAAAGGCTGTTTGGAGACCACCTCTGTTCATATCCTCTCCTCGTTTTTTTATTAATTCTCATTACCAGATTGTGAATGCGGTAAAACTACAGTTTCACGAACTTCTTCTAATTGCAAAACTAAGAGCGCAACACTACTTTAATTAGCTTATTAAAAGTCTTACAGAAATTCTATAGAAAAATCTCAAGAACTGCAGTAAATTTTCAAGTAGATGAAACCTGTCTAATAAAGACCTAACAAGAATTACTTATGTCACACTCAACAGACTCCGCAAAGATCATGACAGACAAGAAAAGATGCTCTTCGGATGGAACACACTACCGATAGCCCGGTGTGATGTGGATGTCCAGAAGAGACAATGCAGCACATTATATTCGAGTGTGCAAAACGTGAGTTCACACGAAAACTCCTTTAACCATCGAGTGTATGGAGAAGTATAGGCCTGGTGACGTACTGCAGCAGCGAAGAGAACTCGTAAACAGGCGCTTTCTCCACGCGACTTTAGATGCCAGTGCGTATGTCCACAACGCAAACCACGAAAAAAAGCGTATTTAAAGAAAACATTATCCTGTTAATTTTTAAAAATCTTATATAGCTATATGAGTAGTAGGAATCTGGTTCATTCCCTTGTTTTCATAACGTCAGACTTACGGTTCTGGTTTAAACATTTGTTTTATTTATAGATACACAAAGAAAATATACGAAATTTATAAATTTATAAAGAAAAAGTGAAATGGGAATAATTTCTGAAGGTACGATCGGTAATGGCTGATAGCAAGGAGTTTGAGATTCCAAGGAAATCTTAGTGGAGAAACTCTGGGAACTACAAACAGACCTCGTGTCAGTTTTGCACTGTCAATTGAAACTCAGGCCAAAGCCTTGGAATGAAAAAATAAATTATCGGCTATAAAAGCACATTTTCAAAAAGAAAGTACGAGCAGTGTTACAATGAAATTAAGCGAATATACTGCAGGACGCCTAAAACGCAAAAAGAAACAAATGCATGATAGCGACGATAATGACGATGAGAAAGAGTCAGTGTGCCTAAGGTGTCGCAAGATTTTTTCAAATTGTCAACCTGGATAATGAGGGATTCAGTGTACAAACGGCAAGTATTGGGCTCATCAGACATGCATGAAAAATCAAATCCGTGGACTATTTTATGACTGTTAAAACTGTGCTAAACGTTTGGGGCTGGACAGTAATTAAAGCCGAATGGTTGTATTAAGACACTAAAAATCGAAATAAGTTTAAGCTTTCCAATTGCCATAATCATTAATGTTAAGCATTTAACTCAATATTCAACTTGATATTATGTACATTAAAGTATGTTTATTAAGAGTGTTAGTTTTATTCTGATTTCCTAAAGTTATACTAGCTTAACTTACCCAAAGACTACATGGGTCAACGAGCCCCAGCCTGTGGGTCAACTTACCCCGAGGTAGAGGCAGACTGGTCCACTTCAAATATGTCCAGTAATGAATTTCTTCTAATATTTCATCTCATATTTTCATTCTTAATAACTGCCATCCAGATATAGTAAAGACTGAAAGGAGCCTGTTATTAAAATAAGAAAGATCTCCGCCAGTTGAGATCTCCAAAAGTAAGTTAAACGCTCACTGCTGCTCTAAATGCTTTATGACTGGCCACAGCACATGCACAATGGAAATTTATCTAACTGCTCACTTCTTAAGCGAACAGACAACGTTTAAAAAACAAAACACAAAATCAACGTTAAAAAGTAAATGAATAGATAATTAAACGTGGGACAGGGAGTATGAAATCATAAAGCAGAGGTTTGATACTTTAAAATCATAAATTATTCAGTAAAATAACAAGCAAATGCAGGAACACCAAATTAAGCACACACTTGTACAAAAGTAAATTAAATCATAATTACTGCCCATATTAAAATTGTTTGTGCCCTTTATGAATATGGAAGTAACGTAGGAGGAAATTTTCAAATAATAATCGGTAGCTGAAAGCACATTCATTCATTCATTCATTCATTCACAAACATGCGCTTAATGCTTGGCGGTACATTACAGTGCCAGATCACATGAAAGCAGTGAACGAAGCGTCGGCGGCGTCTTGATGATATGGCGGGTTTCTTGGTCACAAATTTAATTATACTGTGCCATAAACGAACTCGTTGTGTGTTGTGGTCTTCAATCCAGAGACTGGTATGATGCAGCTCTCCACAATACCCTATCCTGAGTAAGCCTCTTCAACTCCACATAATAACGGCAACCTACATCTGTCTGAATCTGTATCCATCTCTTGATCTTCCTCTGCGGTTTTTACCCCACACACTTACCTCCTATGCCAAATTCGTAATTCCTTGATGTCTAAGTATGTGTCCTACGAATGGATCCCTTCTTTCAGTGAAGGTATACCATAAATTCCTTTTGTCCCCAATTCTGTTCAGTACCTCCTCATTAGTTACGCAATCCACCCACCTATTCTTCAGCATTCTTCTGTAGCACCACATTTCAAAACCCTCTATCCTCTTCCTATCCGCACTGTTTATCGTCCATGTTTCACTCCCATAGAAGGCAACACTTCACACAAATGCCTTCAGAAAGGACTTCCTAAGGCTTAAATTAATATTCGATGTTACATATTTCTCTTTCTCAAAAACGCTTTTCTAGCCATTGCCATTCTGCATTTTATATCCTCTGTACTGCGACCATCATTTGTTATTTTACTGCCGAAGTAACAAAACTCATCTACCTCCTTTATTGTTTCGTTACCTAATCTAATTTCCTCAGCACCACCTTATTTTCTTAGACTGCACTCCATCTAAGTACTTAGTTGTCTCTGTCAGAATTACTATGTCGTCGGCAAAACGCAATGTTTTTAATTCTTCACCCTGAACTTTAATTCCCTCTCCAAATTTCTCCTTGCTTTCCTTTATAGCTTGCTCAATTTACAAATTGATGTTCTACAAAATTGAATAACATTGGAGAAAGGCTACAGGCCTGACTTACTCCCTTTCTAACCACTGCATCCCTTTCATGCCCTTCATCTATGACAACCGCTGTCTGGTTTTTGAACAAGTTGTAAATAACCTTACGCTCCCTATATTTTACTCCTGATTGATTCAGAGCTTGAAAGAGTTTATTCCAATCAACATTGTCAAAAGCCTTCTCAAAATCTACAAAAGCTAGAAATGTAGGTTTGCCTTTTCTTATTCTATCTTCTACGATAAGTCGTAAAGTAAGTATTGCCTCTTGTGTGCCTGTAATTCTCCTGAACCCAAACTGATCTTCGCCGAGTTTGGCTTCTACCAGCTTTTCCACCCTTCTGTACATAATTCATGTTAATATTTTGCAACCATGACTTATTAAAATGATGGTTCTGTAGTTTTCACACCTGTCTGCACCCGCTTTCTTTGGAATGGGGATTACAACATTTTTCTTAAAGTCTGAGAGTACTTCGCCTGTCTCATACATCTTACACACGAGGTGAAACAGTTTTGTCATGGATGGTTCTCCCAGAGACTTCAGTAGCTCTGACGGAATGCTATCTAGCCCAGGGGCCTTGTTTCGACTAAGGTCTCTCAGTGCTCTGTAAAATCCTTCTTTCAGTATAGTATCTCCTATTTCATCCTCGTCTACTTCTTCTCCCCTTCCTTCAATATTCGTAGAGCTGTCATAGCTGTAGGATCGGCTACAAATGCACTTACAAAACGATATTGTTGGACGTCTGTGTTGCATGAACGTCCACGGCTATGAAAATATTAATTTGCTAATTGCAACCAGGATCGCTGTACAGATGATGCTTCACGTCCAACTTTAGCGCCATTTTCCCGAAAGAATAATCCCGCAGTCGGAATGGCACAATTTGACTCCTTTTAAATTCTCAAAGTTGGCCTGGGTTTGCATCACAGTTTGATAACAAATGAGCATTATGATTTTCAAACATCCCCCTAGTAAATGTTACGCAGAGATGGCGCGCTGGCACCTATGGCACCTATTTCACTACGCTGTCTGTTGGCGTACGAGATTGAAATCATTATCAGTACATCTAATATCTCGCAGGAGGAATCTACCGTCATCGGATCAAAATCGATATTTTATTCCAAGGCAGTGTCTGTTCATTTCTGTCAATGTTTTCATGAGTAAAAAAGTAAGAGTACTGTATTCAGTTTATTGCAATAACTACACAGCTTGCCTATTCAGCAAAATTCCCTAACATATCGAGCAAAAGAATTTTTTGAGAGTACGACTACAATCTTAGGTTGAGCGAAAATGCGCTGCTAGTTTCTGTAGAAACAACGTTGCTAAGACGTCGCTATCGCGAGATGCTCTGGACGCGCCGTCTGAAGTACACACGTCAAAAAGGTCTTGAATCAAAAAGATTATTGTGGGGTTCATGACCATTTACATTAACATGGTTTACGATACAATATTTCAGGTAATTCCCAATGAAAATAGAAATTGACACTTTGCACCATAATAACCTACTCATTCTGTGTTATAATTTGCAGAATAAACCAGTCCCCTAACACCCGGTGAAACGTCTATTTGCTCAAATGCAGACATCGTTGGAGCTGGAAAATGATCCTCCAAGAACGTGATCAACGACGACCGAAGGCGTTCAATGGAACAGAAATGCAACCATTTCTCAAATTTCTCTGTATTTCAACACTAGGTCTTCAACGTAAACGTCCCAACGATTCAACGAAACATCATCTGACCAATCGTGTATCCTTGTTGACTGCAAGAAAAAAAGCTATACGCCTCATCTGGACTGTTGATTGCTGGAAACATGTTCCCTGGTCTAACCAGTCCAGTTTCCATTTGTATCTAGAGGATGGACGTGTACGAGTATGGAGACAATCCCATGTATCCAAGGAACGTGTTCAAGCTAGGGGAGGCTCTGTAATTGTGTGTCGTGTTTGCAGTTGGAGAGAGACAGGACCCACGATAGTCTAGATACAAACTTACTCACCCTGGCTGATGAACTGCATCCATTCATGTTCTTCTAGCATTCCGAGGGACTTGGGCAATACCAGCAATACCGTCAGAACAATGCGACAACCCACACGTCTATAATTGCTACTTAGTGGCCCCAGGAACACTCTTATGTGTTTAAACTCCTCATCGCCCACCAAAATCCCATTAAGGAGCGTAACTATGATGCCTTGCAACGTTCTGTTAAAAAAGTTGCTCACCCTCAGTACTCTTACGGATTTGTTCACAGCCCTTGAGGATGCACATTGTCAATACCCTCCAGCACTACTTCAGAGATTAGTTTAGTCCATACCACGTCGTGTTGTGGTAGTCTTGCAAGCTTATGAAAGTTCCTAATTTCTTTGGCTCTTTAAAGCCTAATGACAGATGAGAGTATGAATGACACGGATTGCCGACCGCGGTGGCCGAGGGGACTGAGGCGCTCCAGTCACGGTCTGCACGGCCACTACGGTCGGGGGTTCGAATCCCCCCTCGGGCATGGATATTTGTGCCGTCCTTAGGATAAGCTAGTTGATAATTAGTTTGTATGTTTAGGGATTGATAACCCCGTAGTAAAGTCCGATAAGCTATACGAACATTTGATTTGACACGGGTTATTTAACTGTATATTTGGACCATGTACCGGATCGTCAAGAGGAAATGGAAACTATTAGGAATACTGTGGAACCAAAATAATTGTCGTCGCTATAAAGAGCCAGCTATAATCCAATGTGTTAAATGATACTCCACTCTACGTTTACATCTACATTAATATTCTGCGAGGCACATTGAAGTGCTTGGCACAGGGTTCATAGAAGAGCTTTTCTGATATTTCTCTGCAGTTCTATTTTGTAATAGCACAGTATTCGATCTGATTTCTCTTATTTTATTCTTACTATGTAGGTGTGAGCTAACAAAATACGTTCGCATTAGGAAGAGAAAATTGGTGAAAGAAATTTCGCAAATAGATCTCTCCGAAACGAATAACGTCTGTTTTTAAATGATTTCCATCCTAACATGTGCATCATTTCCGTCACACTTTATCCACAAAAAACGTGCTGCCTTTTTTTAACTTTCTCTAAATCTTCCGTCAGTCCCACTAGATGAGGATTCCACAATACACATGCTCCAAAATAGGACGTAGAAGTGTGGTGTAGTCAGTTTCTTTAGTAGAACTGTTGGATCTTCTAAGTGTTCTGCCAATGAAACACAGTCTTTGGTTCGCCTTCCATACTATATTTTCTATGTATTCTTTCCAATTTAACTTGTTACTAATTGTGACTCCTAGATTTAGATGAATTTATGGGCTTTAGCTATGTTTTATCGTGCAAAGGAGGTTTAACGGATTTATTTTAGTGGTCATATGGAGTCATATGGATGACTTCACACTTTACGTTAATAAGGATTAATTGTTAATGTTTGCACAATGCAGATGTATTACGTAAACCATTTTGCAGTTGCTTTTGACCATATAGTGACTTTACTAACGGATTAATGACAGCATCATCCGCGAACAGTTTGGAGAGCTACTCAGATTGTTTGATAAATCGTTTATAACAATAAGAAACAGTGGGGGCCCAAAATTTTTCCTTGGAAACGACTGATATCACGCCCGTTTTACTCGATGACTTTCCGTCAACTTCAACGTGCTCCAGCAACAACTCGCCAAAGTAAGGCCCATCTAGTTTCACGCTTTGTATAGAACAGTTACTCAGCGTATTAATGGTGAAATTATTCCTGAAGCTACTGTAACTATAAGTGTTTATGTGGTTGCTATGTTATCCCAGACAATGACTAAGTGGGATCCTATTCCTTTCATTTTAATGCCAACAATCGTAAGCGAAGGAATATTTATGTGAGAGAATGTTGGTTTTCATACTTATGTTAAACGATTTGGTGAAAAGTAGTAATTGAAGTCAGTCAGTAGTAAGTGATTGACCTTTGCTTCCAATAGTCATTCTTTCGAGTACAGTGAAATAACTTCATGTTCGTACTAACAAAATAATTTTTAAATGCAAATGAATATAGTTTAGTGGTTGGACTGATCATGTCTTTATTGAAGAACATTGCAAATAATACACTGCCATCTTATAAATGAGTGTTATTTACAATGATTTCTTCTTTAGTAATATTTAAACAAAATGCCACTTATTCTTCCTTAAAGAAATTATTATATTCAGATGAGAATAATGTCACAAAATTTTTAGTTTGTTATTCTGATGGTGTATCGGTTCAACAGGAGGAGGATACAATAATTAAACTTGAAATTAGGTATTGCTAAGTAGTGTTCATTTCTCACATCTTGTTTAAACTGGAAGTATTGTTGAGCTGCGTAATTTGCAGCTGCCTAACGTCTTCTTTAGCAATTGTTTATTCATATTAGTATCTGCTTAGGGAAACCCAGCTCTTATGTGACCTGAGGCTTCTCCAGTGTATATATATGTAGCATCCATGGTAATCAGGTTTACTGCTTATTCGAAATCTTTTAAGGTCCACGATATTTCGGCGGTCAAGACCTCAGTATGAGTATACTGAGGGATTCTACTGATAGGAGAGTGGAATATTCTATTCTTTAATCGAGTATGTAAGTTGGAAAATTTGAAAGGCTATTCGGACAGATTGAAGTTAGATATAGTGAATAGTAGTTGATATACGGCGGCAGGATTATAGATTTCATATACATAAATGGAAGTGAGTGGTGGTGGGGGTTGCAGCAGCGGCTGGCTGGGGTCTGTGATGTGGGGGTGGGTTTTAGCCACCTTTGTGACGTCATACGGGGAGGGAGTTACAGGTCAGTCAAGGTCATTGGGCTCAGAGCGACAATCTCGCTTTAATCACAGACAATATACCCTCAGTCTTAAAGATGAATGCAGTAACATCAATTCCAAAGTTCACGCTGGTGTGAAAACTACAGAACTATCAGTTTAATAAGTTTCTTTTTCGCAATACTAACGAGCATTATACACAAAATAGAAAAACTTGTTAAAGCTGACCACGAGGGAGATCAATTTGTCTTTAGGAGAAATTGTGGGGACACTGGAGATAACACCTGTGACACTATGTTGAGGGAAAACAAAACCCTCAGTTACTGTGAAAATATCTTAAGTTACAAACTTAAGATTGTAGCTTTTTTAGATTTGGAGATAACATTTTACAATTCTGACTGAAGAACTCTTCCAAATGCTGAAGGTAGCATGGGTTAAGTATAGGATATGAAAATTATATTCGAATCGTAAAAATACCAGACAGTAGTTGTAAGAGTACAACCGCATAAAAGGCAAGCAGTTGTTATCAAGATAGTAAGATAGCTTTGTAGCCTCTGCAGAATGTTAATAAACCTGCACATTCACTGTTGTAGACCGTGATGAATATAGTAAACAGATTCAAAGGTTTGTGGGTTGTCGTTAATACTCAGAGATGAAGAGGCTTCCACATGATAGAGTAGCGCAGAGTTGAGTCAAAACACTCTATGGCCTATCACAATAGATACAACAATTAATGAATGTTTCCAAAAAGCATCATAATGTGAGACCTAAACTTTTCCTGGCGTAATGAATGTTCAAACAACTTACGGGTATGCTGCCGGGAGACGTCGTAGACAACCGCCGATATTTCGGCAGGAGGACACCCTGCCATACTCAAGGCACAACTGCACTCAAGGAAGCAATGTGCAAGCGTATTTAATACCTCGGTTTGCAAAGGGTAAACAAAAAAGATAACACACACAATACAAGTCACAGCAGAGTCAACACAACCAAATATGTTCAAATGTTCAAATGTTTGTTAAGCTTATAGGACTCAACTACGGGGTCATCAGTCCCTAAACTTACAAACCACTTACGAATTAGGACGGCACAAATATCCATGCCCGAGGGGGGATTCGAACCCCCGACCGTAGGGGCCCTGCTGACCGTGACTGGAGCGCCTCAGTCACCTCGGTCACCGCGGCCGGCACAACCAAACATCAAAAACATCGATAGTGACTGTTAATCAACAGGTGAGGCAGAATTAATTTTGTCCCTCTGTTTTTTGTCGAGAGACAGTGCCGGATTCCAAGCAGAATTTAAACAAAAACCACCATCTCTGTTTATAAGGTCGCTTGCTATTTTAATTTCAACAGCTTCCTTAACAACACTATCCCAATAGGTGGAAGTGCATGCCAGAATCTCCGTGTTCTTGTATTCCATAGGATGACTGCTTTCCGAGTGGTCCAGTATTTTTCTGCAGCCTCCTCCTCCACTGGCGGTTGTAGGTGCTCCCTCTGTGGTCCGCGCCCGCCCCCCGACCGTGTCTTTTACGGTCTGGCGCTCCATCTGCGGTCTGCACCCGCTCGCTGAACTGGTCTGGGGCGCTGATGTCAGTAGTGGCCCTGGGTGCTCCGTCTGTGGTCTGCGCCCGCCATACTCGCCTCCCATCGTACCATCCGCGGTCTGGCGTTTCGTTTGCGGTCCGCGCCCGCTCGCTGAGGTGTTCTGGGGCTCTGATGTTCTGTTTTCCGTCCGTTTCTGCCCTGGGTGTTCTCTCTGTGGTCCGCGCCCGTGGTGTCCGATCCTCGACTTTGTATCTGCAGTCCCATCCTCCTGGTGCTCTGCTTGGGGATCGTTCTGCATGTCCATGCCTCCAGCACTTTTGTCTGTGGTGTACTGATATTGTCCTCGTTGTTTCTTTTATAGTTCCAGAGCAGGATCCCAGGCCCTACTTAGCTGATAGCCAGTGTCTGGGTTCATGAGATTGTCAGCCACTTTTATGTCTATGGACTCATTTATAACACTTTCCCAGAATCTGGGGATCCAGTGCCAGAATCTTGTTGTCATTGTAGTTCATGACATGATCCAGCTCCAGGCAGTGTCCATCAATGGCTGATTTGGTCACTTGCCTTAATCGGGTGTGCCTTTGATGTTCCTTGCACCTGATGTCCACTGTTCTGGTGGTCTGGCCAATGTAGGACATTGCACATTGACAAGTGATGCTATAAATCCCTGGTTTCCGTAACCCCTGGTCGTCTTTTACATTTCCCACAAAGCTCCTCATCTTGTTTGCTGGACAGAAAATACACTTGATGTTGTGTTTACGTAGAATCCTACTAATTCTGACTGAAATAGATACGCCGTCTTCTTCGCCGACTTCTTCTATCGATTCCTCTTCCTCTGCTTCTGGAGCCTCTGGTGTGGAGGCTGGTTGGAATGCCCTCAACTTGTCTTGTCGTATATCCATTCTTGTAGAACACTGTTTCAAGGTGCTCAATTACTGCAGGTAGACTTTCTTGGTCCGACAAGGCACATGCACTGTGGACCAATGTCTTGAGGACCCCATTCTTCTACTCAGGATGGTGGCAGCTGCTGGCCTGCAGGTATAAGTCAGTGTGTGTTGGTTTCCGATACACACTGTGGCCAATAGATCCATCTGCTTTCCTTCTAACTAACACATCTAGAAACGGCAGCTGTCCATTCTCCTCCAGTTCCAGGGTGAACTTGATGTTCACAAGAGGCCAGATCACGAATGTATCACCCATTTACCTATAGAAGCAGGTGGGTTTATATCTTGCTGTCTCTAACCCTCTCCTCGAAACTCTCCATGAACATGTTGGCAACCACAGGAGACAGGGGGCTGCCAAACCTTCTGTTTGTTCATAATATTGGTTCTCATACAGGAAGTATGTGGAGGTCAGCATATGTCTAAACAGGTGCAATAAAGTTCTTTGAACATTATAATGATCTGTGGACCGTACCATCACTAGTTTATTGATATATTCCGTGATATCTCCACTGTTTAGCAAAATTTTTTGACTTTGGTCTATTTTTCATATTATTTTCCAACCGAAGTATATCGATCGTTTTTGCGCGAAGTACAGGACAGCAAAGTTTCGGACATTTCTGCGGAACAGATTCTTCTCCGCAACAGAGCATTAGCTACACCGGTCAGTTAATAGCTCTTACTTTCTTAGGTGGGTCGTAAGTCGAACATCTGGACCACTGTCAAATCCGAAAGCTCTACAAAGACGAATGTTGCACGATTAGAGCACCCAGCGATGCGGAGACCTACATGACGCCTCTTTCAAAGTCTTCCAAGTGATAGCAACGCTGTCTCCATATCTAACAAAAATTTAATGTGCCTGTGGCAGTGCTGGTCGAAAGGCCATTTTTGGGGAAGTTCGGTACCTGGTACAAGTATTTTTATTTGACGCCAGTGGGTAATTGCTATTCGATTTTATGAAATTACAATGCCAGCGTAGGACCAAGTCCCGGAAACTTTAATTCACCAATCCAACAGGCATTCGAACCTGAAGTCGAAAGTCAGCAGTGTTATTCACACGACCACGTAGTTTATCACCTAACGTTGTACACGCTACATACTAACCTGGCTGGTAGCAACATCAACACTAATGATTTCTTGTGGCCATTTCGTTTACGTGGAACTGCAAATTTAATCCTTTAAATACCCATAGATAGTACGTATATGTAGGACTTTGGTACCGGCCGTCTGTTGAGAGTGCCTCCTGTTTAGTGGGAGACTTCATTTGTTCCTTATAATACAAATCTAACTGTAGTACATGCCTTTAACTCGTGCAAACAGTTGAGCCACAGTTCTGCAATTCATAAATGTCATCGCCAGTCGCAGTCCATAATACGATACAGACAAAAATCCAATAAATAGTCAATTTTCTCTTTTTAATCCCCCGAGCGGTATACAGAATCGATGCTGAAGTGGCAATTTCGCTGGAAATTTGATTAGTAGTTGCATTATTGCAATCCGTACGTGTCATAATACATCATGTAATGATTTGACTTGCTATTTGCACTCAGCATTAAACTAGCTCTACATGATACCACTAAAGCACAGAGATCACAATTTAATTAGCACAGATAGCCTTTTCTGGATTATTTGCTGTAATTATCGTTTTGCTGAATGCAACAAGAAACAGTTTTAACAAGCAACTTATATCGAAACAAATATGAGATGTATTTAAACAAAAAACAAAAAAAAACAAAAAACAAAAAAAAAAGGATACTTTAAACACATAACTCAATTAAGGCGTTATTAAAGCGACCCTTCAACGTGCACTAAGTTATATGTTTCTGGTCGTTTGTGTCTGACACACACATGTAGTGCTTGCATGCTTTAAACCAAGATGAAACTTTCCGTGTCACTACGAGAGTAACGATTTGTTTTATTAATACGTGTCTGCAACATTAGTGCATCGTCACGTTGTGATACGATAGTTTTTTATTTCTGTAAAGCTTATGGGACTTAACTGCGGAGTCATCAGTCCCTAAACTTACAAAGTACTTATGAACTAACTTATACTAAAGACAATACAAACATCTATGCACGAGGGAGGATTAATACCTCCGACGCGGGAGGCCGCGCGAGACAATAATTTCCATAAACACCCCAACAAGCCTTCATCATAGTCAGGGACTTTTACAACCTGGTGCAGTTTCACTGAAACTGTCAAAAATAACGAAAAACAACTCACATATCTCGTTTCTTGGTAGTTAAATTGATTGTGTTTTACTGAAGAATATTTAAAAAAAAAGTGTTTTACCTTCATCACGAAAATTTATCTGCTACTTAGAATTAACTGTTAGTGTGAGTGTAGTTGTTATTATCTACTGTTTTCTGCCAATTGGTAACTGGTACTCAATATTTCTTTCTTCCTCCTTGATATAATGACTTATTCACATACAAAATTAATTTGTATTTGGATATTTTTACTGACGAAAATTGTTTCCATTATACAGAGATGCAATTGATTAAACGTATATTTTCATTAAAACATTTACCATTTCACCTTAGTGTGAAATTATCGTGTCTCAAATTTGGCTTTTCAGATGCTCCGAGAAAACAGTCATTAGTTTATACAAATTTGGCCTACTATAGACAGCAAGAACATTACAATTTTGACATACTTTTCCTGCTTTTTCTAGAACTTTGTTATTTCAATTCTTTACTTTCTTCCTTACTTCACCTTGGCTAGAAACAGCTTAAAACACGAAATGACACATTAATCTGAGACAACACCATTCTCGGGTTAATCTACTGACACGTGAGAAACGAAATTGGCAAACATTAAATTAATGGTCTGAAACCAACTGCAGTATTCACATAAATGAATAACACATAGCGAGATAGTCTTTACCCATACTTTAGAAAATTGCAACATTATATAAAGAATTTCCGATAAGTTTGTAGTCAGTTGGTTACACATAGCAAGATAACGAATAAAATTTGAAGATGTGCCAGGTAGGAAATCTAATACATCACTGAAATCAGGTGAGAATACAGTGGCGAGATGGTGAAAATATTTGGCCAACATGCAGACAATGGGAAAAATTTCTAAATTTCTGAGACAACAAAGCCAAAAACAGCTATTAGGGAAAGACAGGCAACTGTTAGTAGAAAAATTTGTGCCTGTAAAATGATCTATGAACTAATTCTACAGCAACTACCACCATTTTTCCTTATTAAATGGTGTTGCCAAGAACCCGAAACAATCGTCTAGAGGAGTGAAGACTTCTATCTAGTGTCTCGTTCCGCAGTCTGGAGTAATCAATTCCGCATAAAAAATAATAAATAAATAAATAAATAAAATTCGCGTTTAACAGCTTGGTAACACAAGAAGATTCCGTAACACATACCGTTGTTTGACTACCACATCTCCTGTATGGAGGACGTAAGAATTGGTATCCCTGGGTAATGAATCAACTGGAAGTGTTGAAAGCAAATAAGTCATCAAATCAATATGGAATCCCCACTCAGTTTTACAAAGAGTACCCAATGGCTTGGGCTGCTTTCTGTATCTTTTTTTATTATTTATTATTTTGTTTATTTATTTATTTATTTTACTACTGTTCATTGTATTTCAAAATTCAAATATTTTTGCATAAGTAGTGTATCGAAATCAGCAGTGGAAACGTTAATTGTGTTAGTTAGAACTCGTGAATCGAAAATGGCTACTTCATTTAATTATTATCTCTGATATTCCTAGATCATAACTTTTATCCATTTTGGGCGAGGAACACTGCGCTACTGTGGTGCATAAATGTTTCTGGAAATGACCGCAATGAAAACAATGACAAAGGCGACTGGTTGCTGTTATTTCAAGAAACCTCTATTCCTTCATTTCTGTTCTGTTCCGTTTCTGGCAATACACAAATTTTAAGAATTTAATATAGTTTTTCCATTATTAGCTGAAGTCAAAATTATGCTTACCTTAGGCTTAGTAAGATTGATTATCGTAAAATAGAAAATTCATGAAAATTGAAAACATAGCTTTCGCATGGAAACAACGGATTAATACTTTCTTACCTTCCATATTTGATAACTAAGTAAGAAAGCCAGTTTCTGCGCCTGACTTGTACTTCTTATGAGTGTGAAGTTGACTATATCGGTGCGGTGACCAAGGCTTTGGACTAGCTCCTACTTCTGTACAAAATGTGTCTGTGATAGCAGAAAGCTGGATCTATGATTAATGGCGCTCACACTACAATTGTGATCTACCTTTTACTGAGCCGTCTTTGATGCCTATGTGCGTTTGTGTCCTTGTGTACGTGTAGCTAACACTGGCGTTTCGTATTCTTTCATGAAACTTAATTACATTCAGCAGCTCTGTACTACTCCCGTAATTAAAGTCCTTGCCTTTGCTATATACTAAGTTCTGGAATGTCCTTCGTACCTGAGCTTCCGTAGTGTTGACAGCCTTTATGGCATGGAGGCAACTGTCAATCCACAAAGAACCAATATGTTTTCTTGGTTATCCTGAAGATTTTCCTTATGATGAAGACTTTATAAAGCAACTCACAATGTCATCCAGCAAATCTCAATAATATTGCTTTACAGTGTCCAGTTAGACCTGTCCATCTACCTTTCGTGGACTTCAAGGTATTTCAACGAGATTTTTCATGGACAAGTGGTAGTTTGACAGAGAGGATTGATATCCTGTAGCTCAATACTATTTACCGAAACCTGTATAGTGGTGAAATGCTGACTCATATTCTCAGTAATGAAGAGACAAAAAAATCACCCTTTTCCTGTGGAACAACTTCAGAGCATATGAACATCATCATACTAAAAATAGATAATGAATGCAAGCTCTCTGTCCATAGACACATATTGTGGAAGGTTCAGATACAGTGCCTTTTCTTCCGCCTGACAGGACTTGCAAATATTGAAAGAGGGCGAAAGGAGATGCGTAAAATTAGTCTTTATTTTTCTACCATTTCCCAGGGGACAAATGACTTGTCGAGGGTGCCAAATCACATAGGTCTGGATTCGGATTGACGTGCACCTCATGGATATCTTTGAATGCTGTTTTCTTGACTGAATTCATGAATTATTGTGCCAGTATTAGTGCCTATTTTTCAACGCAACTTCCTTCCCAAAGGGCATTTTTCTCATACCTTCTTCTCGTACCATGTAATTTAACTATTTCTGTACACTCCACACCGAACTGTTACGCAGCAACGCAACACACAAACTACATACACTCAATGTACGTATTTAATTATGCCACAACCTTCCCGTTACTTGTCTCCTCATGCCATGACGACATTGTTTTAATGCTAGAGCAGTGTAGTGGGACTCTAATCTAGATATCTACTTTCACATGGAGATATCTTGGCTTTATGTATTCCAAGGACACTAAAAATCCCAAAATTCTATTGACTCCTTTCAATATATTCCTGTCAACCATCACTTTATTTCGACGACCATTTGTAACTTCAGCAACATTGGCATATTATCATGGCACTGAGATCGGGCCTAGTGGTCTCGGGTTAAAGCGCTTGACTGGAAAACAAAGGGTCACGGGTTAAAAACCTGATCGAACCAGCCTTCAACTATCGACGTTGTGAGAAGTCGTCGAAAACGACACGTGGGTCGTATTCCACCTTCAACTGTAGCTACCCTTTCTCCAATTGAATACCTGGGGTCTGTTACGGACACACAAATCTCGTAATGGCAGACTTGCGCCAGGCTAATTATATTATTAATTAATAAATAATAATAATATTTATTATTATTATTATTATTGTTTTTATTATCGCATTTACAACATCACTGATTAATTTATCGTCAAGTTTACGTATTGGATGAAATACTCCCATGTAAACGTGGTGCTATTGTTGTGGATTCTTCTGTGACCAACCTAGTTGAAGTGTTTGGTGTCTTTCTTTCTATATATATATATATATATATATATATATATATATATATATATATATATATATATATATATAGAAAGAAAGAAAAGAAGGAAAGATGTCTGGAGCAGCTTGTTGCGGAACGCGCGATTGCTTGCCGTCAGAGGTTCGAATATTCTCTCGGGGATAGGTGTGTCTTAGTTTAATTAGTTTGTAAGCCTAGTTGTGTCCCATATATTTACAAACATTTGAACATTTTGTTTGGTGTCAAGAGGCTCAGTATCGGTGAAATGTATCACATACAATGCCGACGGAAAAAAAATTGATCTGTTTAGAAGGAGAAGCGGAAGAAAGTGTATGTTACCTGTTCCTGCCACACATTGAAGCGAACGATCACGGAAAATTAGAAGACAACATGAGAAAAACTTAATGCAGATCTTCGTGTCACACTCGAAAACCAGTTTAGCTGCAAAACAATACGAAGGGGAGTTCATTGGCAGGTAATTTTAGGCTGAGCTGGAATTCTAATAAAATGTTTAAATGTTTTTAAAGCTATTGAAGCAAAGAGCATTGCTTATCAGTCCCTCAAGGGAGGATCGAACCTCTAACGGGGAGTAGACGCGCAATTCGCAGCATGGCACCTCAGAGCGCACGAAACGACCTCGCGGTGCAGTTCTGAGACCATTCATGAGTAACGTAACACCTCGTTACAGAATAACTGTTTTTTTCTTTTTAATTTTCACTCTGCAACGGAGTGTGCGCTGATATGAATCTTTCCTGGCGGATTATAACTGCTACCTTGTATACCTGAACCGGGTGACGAACTGTAGACCTTTGCGTTTGCGAAGGCTGCAAGTTTGAAAACAGAGTCCATAACACAGTTTTAATCCACCAGGAAAGTTTCATATCAGCGCACTCTCCATTTCGGAGTGAAAATATCATCCTGGAAACATCCCTCTGGCTGTGGGTAACCCATGTCTCTGCCATATTCTTTTGCTTCAGGAGTGCTAGTCCATCAAGTTTCGCAGGAGCTGTGAGGAAGGACCGTCAAGCGTGCTGGGATAGCTCAGTCGGTAGAGCACTTTAACACGGAAGTCAGAAATCCCAGGTTTGATTCCAGGTTCCGGCACATAGTTTTAAGGAATGTTTTATTTACAAAATGCATATTTCACAAATCTGTATTGCTTTCTTTTATTGTTCGCTCTGTTTCGATTACCCAACAGTCATCTGGTGCGAAACACAAATGAATATACTTACTTGATATGTAAATGGAAACATGTGAATTTATATGATGAGGCAGTCATAGATTTGATTAGTTTACACTAAGTATCACCTTTGGTTTGAAATGCTTGCTTACGTTAATCTTCAAATTGTTTAATATTAAAGTAATTTTTGTCAAGTAATGTGTCAAAACCTACCCTGTACATTGCCACGTTTCCATCTGCCTTATTTATAAGGTTTGTATGTTAATGTTTTCTTACCAGACGATGGGTGATTAACTGAAATTAGTCGTTTCAGAACGAAAACAGCTGAACATAGCATAAATATTTTCTTAAACTATTTCCGACTGTTAAAAATTGCCCTGAAGAAACTGTTGGAAAATCATAAAATCGGCTGTGTCTTATAGCACATGGCTACAAACTCTGATAAGGGTTACGTCAGAAGAGGCAAATATTTAGAGAGTTCGGTGATAATCAGAGCAGCGATGTCATGCTATACTTTGGGGAGTATGGCACACTGGCCTTACTGTCAATGATTTTTCCTCAAAGCTGCTGGCTTGTTTCGATAGACAGCTTGCATCTTCCGCGACTATTTTTCTATGAGACTGAAGTGCCAAATCTGAAAAAAAAGTTTTATAATAATAAAAAGTAAAATAATAATAAATAAATAAAAATTCAAATGTTTGTAGACCTTATGGCACTTAACTATGGGGTCATCACTCCCTAAACTTACAAACTACTTATGAACTAGCTAACAATGACGGATATCAATGCCCGAGGGGGGATTCGAACCCCCGACCGTAGTGGCCGTGCAGAACGTGACTGGCGCGCCGCAGACCGCTCGACCACCGTGACCGGCCCACATCTGCAACTGGACACCCAATCATTTGATCTCATCATTACTGAGCCTTAGTGGTGTCCTCAGGAAAGAACGGTTATATGTGTTCGCTAACCACCTTCGTCATTGTTACCAGAGTTTGCAAGTATTTTACTGGAAAATGGTATAATATTCCCTTAAACACCACAGAAAACCTGTAAATGTCCATCCGAGGCCACTAAATGCTGTTTCGAATGTCATACGTTGTGTACATTTCGTCGTGTATTTTTGGTGGTTCTATAACTTTATTCAAATCCAGCGTGGCGAACATGGGGCCCCAAGATAATGCACTCTCCCTTCCTTCTTTAATTCTCGGACTGCTTTTTCTTTCCCCCTTCCCCCTCCTTTCTCATTAACAGTCCTTTCTCTCCCCTCCGGGGGCTAATATCCTTAGCAGTTTGACCCCCTATCCCAATCAACCCAACCCAACCTGAAAATTTCTTAAATCGTGTAACGCTTTCAGCACAGTTAGCGCAATCGTTTCGTCTTTCTTAACAGTTATTAATATTAGATTCAACAACCAAATACCATAATTGAATTTTATTGTTAAGTGTTACTGAATGAAGTCACGTCCATTGATGAATCACATTATCTATGAGCGAGATGGTCCCATTTTCTTTGGAAGTTCGGCTTTAAAATTCCATTGCACATTTAGATATCCTAAATTAATTAAGAGAAGGGCAAAACCGATTTATTTCTTCTCCCTGAGACAGTCTATCATCTTTCCAAAGAGCCCGTGTTTGAAAATATATTATACGCGCCATCTCTTTGGCAGCAGAGCATTAAATATGAATTCATAAGATTTCTCATCTCCCCCGAATAAAATAAACCATCAATGAGTTCCAACAACACCAGTGCCGAGATCATCACACGAAAAAATTACGTGACGATAGTGTAAAAATATTGGATGCACTAGAGATATGGATATGGAAGAGAATGTAGCGAGTGAAATTAAAATTTAAACTTAAAAGCATGGAGATGGACATTACATGAAGAAGACGTATAAACATTGGAGGCACTAGAGATGTGGATATAGAAGAGAATGGAGCAAGTTATGAAGAAAAGTGGGAAAAGAACAAACTATGAATATCTACTTGAAAGCCAAAACTGAAATGGTTAAGAAAGTCCAAGAGAACGGATTGTGCTGTCAGATGGAACAGAAGGAATGGATAAAGGCAGAAGAGGAAGATGTACACAAAGAAAACGATTTCAGATGCTGGACATTATCTAACGAAAAAAATACTCCGACATGAAAAGTTTGGCTATGGAGGTGTAAGGTTTATCCCATGACAGGACCTATCATAACTGAGAATATGTGATAATGAATTACCAAAGTATCAATGGATGTCAATTGCTTAAACTGCTATTGAGTTCTCCTAAATGACCAGCCGCTGTGGAGTGTCCGAGTGTTCCAAGATTCCTTATGGCGAAGCACGCGTTTGCTCGTCATCAGAGGTGACATACATACTGTGAACAGTAATCGACGTCACCAGCAAAGTGACCGGAATTGAAATATGTGATGAATTCAGCAGAAGAAAACATTTTGTTACGGCTGAATTCACGTATAATGAAATACGGCTTGAAAATATGAATATTCACAGAAAGACAAAATGTCCTATTGCACTTCCATGGAACACTGCTGATATTTGTCAATTTTGTTTCGGTATGGAGGTCGTATTTTATTTGCAAGGAAGTCTTGGATCTAGTCTATCTGATAATGTCATGGTTTCCCCACCTAACAGGCATGATGATGATTTTGTTCATTCAAATGTTTGTTAAGTTTACGGAACTTAACTGCGGGGTCATCAGCCCTCAAACTTACAAATTACTTATGAACTAACTTACATACTAACATATATCCATGCCCGAGGGAGAATTCGAACACCCGCCGGGGAAAGGAATCTTGCATCGGGCCATAGCTCTTCAATGAGTTCGGCCACTCCGCCGCGGTTTTTGTTATGTGTTACTGCAAATTACGCCGTAAAACTTTGTTCCCAATACAACCTAGTGTACTTTCAACAATAAAAGTATCACAATTGCAATAATTTATCTTAATCGTTTGTCACGTGGCAAAGTAATTGTAGTAAATGGCCACCAAACTTATTCATCTACGGTGTACAACCACATTCTTCGACATATTTTTCGAGAAGTGGTTTTTCTACAGAAAGAGGTTACATACTAATGCGGTCGTAGCCCACGTAGTACAGGTAGTGGAGGTCTGACCCGACACACGTGTTATGTACATAGGGCACTAACGGAGCTGCAAATCCCCATTAGCACAAGCGGCTTCCGACCCTCTCCACCGTGTTTGTCTCCGTCCCTGAGCGTGAGTAACTTCCACACAAGTCTCGTTAGTGTAGGATACGATCAGGCCCTACCACATGCACTTTCCTGTAACTCAGAGTAGTTGTTCCAAGTAGATAAGATTCGCTCGTCTCCCTCTCCTGAGTAAAATCTAAGAAAATTTCCGCTAGGGTGTTTAACTGCAGACTTTAGGTTTTCATGCTGTATCATGATTTTTGCACATATTTCAGAAAATAATTATGAACATATAATTAATATAAAATTGAAAGACGACCTCTGTCGTATTCCATATATCTGTATGTGAATGTGAATGTCTGTTCGGTGTATGTTTATCACGCCTGAACCACTAGACATAACAGTTAAAAATTTGTACAGTTACTAATGTCTGCCCGGGGAAGGCTTTAGGCACGGTTTTATGGCGATCGGACAGCTATATATATATATATATATATATATATATATATTAATGTGAATGTCTGATCGGTGTACGCTTATCACGTCCGAACGACAAGACGCAGAGACTTAAATATTTGTACAGTTAATAATTTATACCTGAGGAAGGTTTTAGGCAAAATGCGGAACAATAATTACTCTTTGAAAATTATATTTACTCTTTGAAAATGGTTTTATTGGTTGCATTGTTGCTTGAGGGTTGATAATGATAAAAGGGTGGAGTATATTGGGATGGAAATTTATCGGTGTATATAAAATTCTACGCATGTATGTGTTAATATTTCGCTCTGTAGCGAAAACTACAGAACGTAAACGAATGGTCTGTGTGTAATTGTTGTCCGAAGTCTCCCGTTGTATATCATAGTAGTTCCATGCCGATAGCTATAGAGGGTTGGAAGACATCATGGTTGAAAGTCGTCAGATTATTAAAAAATTAGGACTGAAGGCCAGCGATGACGTTTGCGACTCTATAGCAAGGAAGTTACATACAGCGAAACGTGATGCCACAGACCATATCTTTGGTCTGTGCGCGCTACAATGTCTTCATCTCTTTTTCTGAAAGGATAAGCAAACGAATGAGGAAATATAAGAATAAATAAATAAAGCATTAAAAAAGAAATTTCTTTTAATACATCTCTTTAAAAATCGATTTGACGTTTCGGGCATTACATCAAGTGATCGGTGATATTATTACAATCACTATTGTTGAAATTCGTGATTGGATTCTTCGAAATGATTGCATTTTCACGTGTGATTTGATCTACACTACTTACTTTCTTGATAATGTTGATTAAAAATGTTTGTTTCTAAAGAAGGTATTGTATTTCATTTCATCCTTCAAACCCAGTCTCATAGCACACTACGGAAAGATAGCTTATCCGTCATAATCAACCAACATGCGAGCGGAGCCGCGGGTTTAAGCTAGTTTTTTATAAAACTGTAATTTATTTGAAGTCGCCACATAACACTATGTTAAAACTAGAACCCCACTCTTTTCGAGGCATGATGAATAGCATTTTATTTCATTTTTTAAAATATTACTTTCTGAAATGTTTGTTAATACTGCTAGGATTTTGTTATTTTAATAATTTATTATTGTGTTTATGAATGTGGCAATAAGTACGGCTTCTCCGCTACGCCACTGTGAGAATGTGTACTTGTTGTACTTTTAAGTAAAACAAGTACATGTAGTTGAATTTTATCCGTGATCCCATTCTACGATATGATGACGAAACAGTATAGCTTTTCCGTCATTCTTTACCATCTGTTGCTTAATTTAACACATTTGTATTTATTTACCGTTAAATATGTAGATGGCGGTTGGGCGCAATGCTGCATTGTAGCCAGCAGCATGTTTCACTACACACTACTGTTCTTTTCTGTTAAAGACGAAACACCAGGACACTTCGTATTTCTGACGATACTTAAAGAGAGTAAAGTATTTTTGACTTGTGACAAATTTCAATGTTCAAATTTTTCTGAAGCGAATGGGAACAAACTGCTGTGGTCATCAGTTCCCAGACTTATAAGCTACTTGACATTGGATTTGAAGTACTGCAGAAAGCGTAGCATGCTTCCTTTCAGCTTAACTTTCGGTCTGACAGATCTGTTAACCCCTCCCTAGCGATCTCTGGTGGCATTGATACGAATCAGTGATGCAGGCAAAACATACGGAGCTATTATCGCCACCTTAACGCTGTTGTGATCAGCCATGTCATGCAAGGTAACAATGGAGCATTCATGTTTCCGTATTACCACAGTTTGTTGGAATATTTTTGTATTGTATTTTGTCGTGATACTGAAAACTCCCACCCCCATGAACCACAGACTTGCCGAGGTGGGGTGGCTTGCGTGCCTCAATGATGCAGATAGCCGTACAGTGGAGAGGCCAGACAAACGTGTGGTTCCTGAAAAGGGGCAGCAGCCTTTTCAGTAGTTACAGGGGCAACAGTCTGGATGATTGACTGAGCTGGCCTTGTAACATCAGCTAATGTGGCTTTCCCATGCAGTTACTGCGAACGGCTGAAAGCAAGGGGGAAACTAATGTCGTTACTTTTCCCGAGGACATGCAGCTCTACTGTATGAAAATATGATGATGGCATCCTCTCGGGTAAAATATTCCGGAGGTAAAATAGTCCCCCATTCGGATCTCCGGGCGGGGACTACTCAGGAGGATGTTGTCATCAGGAAAGACAATACTGGCATTCTACGGATCGGAGCGTGGCATGTTAGATCCCTTAATCGGGTAGGAAAATTAGAAAATTTAAAAAGGGAAATGGATAGGTTGAGGTTAGATATAGTGGGATTAGTGAAGTTCGGTGGCAGGATGAACAGGATTTCTGGTCAGGTGAGTACAGGATTATAAATACAAAATCAATTGGGGGTATCACAGGAGTAGGATTGATAATGAATAAGAAAATAGGAATGCGGGTAAACTACTATGAGCAGCACAGTGATCGCATTATCATTGTCAAGATAGATACGAAGCCAACACAGACAACAGTAGTACAGGTTTATATGCCAACTAGCTCTGCCGATGATGAGGAGATTGAAGAAATATATGAGGAGCTAAAGGAAATTATTCAGATAATTAAGGGAGAGGAAAACTTAATTGTTAATGGGAGACTGGAATTCGGTAGTAGGACAAGGAAGGGAAGGGAAGATAGTAGGTGAATATGGTCTGGGCAAAAGGAATGAAAGAGGAAGTCGTCTGATAGAATTTTGCACGGAACATGATTTAATCGTAACAAACACGTGGTTTAAGAATCACAAAAGAAGGTTGTATACGTGGAAGAGACCAGGAGACACCGGAAGGTATCAGATAGATAGATTTAGCTTGTGAACTGTAGGCTGAAACTGAAAAACCTGCAGAAAGGTAGGAAAATAAGGAGATGGGACTTAGATAAATTGAAGGAAAGTGAAGTTCTGGAGAATTTCAGAGGGAGATTTAGGCAACAATTGACAGAAACAGGGGGAAATAATACAGTAGAAGAGGAATGGGTAGCATTGAGAGATGAAATAGTGAAGGCAGCAGAAGACAAAATAGGTAGAAAAGCAAGACCTACAAAAAATCCTTGGATATCACAGGAAATACTGAATTTAATTGATGAAAGGAGAAAATATAAAAATGCAGTAAATGAAGCAGGCAAAATGGAGTACAGACGACTAAGAAATGAGATTGACAGGAAGTGCAAAATGGCTACGCAGGAGTGGCTAGAAGCCAAATGAAAATCTTTAGAAGAATGTATAACAAGGGGAAAAGTAGATACCTCCTACAGGAAAATAAAAGAGACATTTGGGGACAAGAAAAGCAACTCTACGAATATCAAGAACTCAGATGGGAAACCAGTTCTCAACAAAGAAGGGAAAGCTGAAAGGTGGAAAGAGTACATAGAGCATCTCTACAAGGGAAATGAACTTAGAGACGATGTTGTAGGAAGGGAAGAGGAAGTAGATCAAGATGATATAGGAGATACTATACTGAGAGATGAATTTGACAGAGCCCTGAAAGACTTAGGTCAGAACAAGGCCCCAGGAGTAGATGACGTACCCTCAGAGCTACTAAAGTCTGTGGGAGAGCCAACCACGACAAAACTATTTCAACTGGTGTGTAGGATGTATGAGACATGCGAAATACCCTCAGACTTTAAGAAAAATGTAATAATCCGCATTCCAAAGAAAACAGACGCAGACAGGTGTGAAAATTACAGAACCATCAGTTTGATAAGTCATGGTTGCAAAATTTTAACTAGAATTATCTACAGGAGAATGGAAAAGCTGGTAGAAGCTGATCTCGGGGAAGATCAGTTTGGATTCAGGAGGAACGTAGGAACCCGGGAGGCAATACTCACTTTACGTCTTATCTTAGAAGATAGATTAAGTAAAGGCAAACCTACATTTTCAGCTTTTGTAGATTTGGAGAAAGCTTTTGACAATGTTGACTGGAATACACTCTTTCAAATTCTGAAGTCAGCAGGGGTAAAATACAGGGAAAGGAGAGTTATTTACAACTTGTAAAAAAGCCAGACCGCAGTTATTAGATTCGAAGGGCATGAAAGGGAAGCATCAGTTGGGAAGGGAGTAAGACAGGGTTGTAGCCTTTCTCCAATGTTGTTCAACATGTACATTGAGCAACCTATAAAGGAAAGCAGGGAGACATTTGATGAAGGAATTAAAGTTCAGGGGGAAGAATTAAAAACATTGCGTTTTGCCGACGACATAATAATTCTGTCAGATACAACAAACGACCTGGAAGAGCATATGAACGGAATGGACAGTGTGTTGAAAGGTGCTTATAAGATGAACATTAACAAGAGCAAAACTAGGGTAATGGAGTGCAGTCTAAGAAAATCGGGTGATGCTGAAGGAATTAGATTGGGTAACGAAGCAATAAAGAAGGTAGATGAGTTTTGTTACTTGGGCAGTAAAATAACAAATGATGGTCGCAGTACAGAGGATATAAAATACAGAATGGCAATGGGAAGAAAAACATTTTTGAAAAAGAGAAATTTGCTAACATCGAATATTAATTTAAGTGTAAGGAAGTCTTTTCTGAAGGCATTTGTGTGGAGTGTTGCCTTGTATGGTAGTGAAACATGGACGATAAGTAGTGCGGACAGGAAGAGGATAGAGGCTTTTGAAATGTGGTGCTACAGAAGAATGCTGAAGATTAGGTGGGTAGATCGCATAACTAATGAAGAGGTACTGAAAAGAATTGGTGAGAAAAGGAATTTTTGGCACACCCTGACTAAAAGAAGGGATCGCTTGGTAGGACACGTTCTTAGACATCGAGCAATCGTAAATTTAGCATTGGAGGGAAGTGTGTGGGGTAAAAATCGCAGAGGGAGACCAAGAGACGCGTATAGTAATCAGATTCAAGTGGATGTGGGTTGTCGTTCTTTTGAGGAGATGAAAAGGCTTGCTCAGGATAAGGTATTGTGGAGAGCTGCATCAAACCAGTCTCCGGACTGAAGACCACAACAACAACAACTGAAAACTCAAATATGTTTTGGTAATGGAATAACTATTCGATACTGTGCTGTAACTGGGGTTGCAAAATATGTGTTACAGGTATTTGGCATTGGGCATTGAGTAATACAGTTGTGTATGAATCATAAATTATTGCACTCCAAGGAACAATAAAAAATTTCGTGTTAAATTCAAGTAATGATTATCGTTTTTTTATAGTCAATTGAGGATATAAGGTAAAAGAACCAGTAGTTGAAACCTTAAGAAATGAAAATAATTTTATATTTATGAATCCAAGTGGATGTTGGGGCACAAACACAATTAATGTTCATGGTTTTTGATCTTTTGTGATTAGATATTAATTATAATTCATTATGTTAATGTACATGAAATGGTAAATAAAAATGATAACAAAAGTGTAAGTGCAGTCATCAGTAGTTGACACTAGTCAGACACAAAAGTTGCAGTAGTTGACACTAAAAATAATTAGTTGACTCTAAATAAATAACTTTAGTCTACACATTACAGTCATACTGTGTTTGGAGTACATGTTTCAAATGTTTATTAGTGATACTTGAGAGTGGTAAAGGAAGCTTGTCAATAACCTGTGATGGACTAATAACTTCACTTTCATCAACATAAAAAACTGTTTTCGAACAGTTGAAAGTTTTAGAGCCATTATTTCTATTTCACCATCTTGAAACACACGCTAAATAATACAAACATATTTAACTATCTCTTCATTCCAGGAAAAGAAAAAAAAAAAGAAATTCTCCATTTTTATAAAATTTATTCATATTTTCTTCTTTGTCTGCTGTTTTTTTTCTGTTATAATTGTTTGATCAGAATTTTACTCTTCCATGCCATCAGATATTTGTGAATCACTATCAGGTAGCATACTAATGTCATCCATACTGCTACCTGAGTCACTCCATTCTTCATCTTCAGAATCTGAGGATGATGAAATTGTTCTTTTCTTGTGCACTTTTAGCTTTCTACGATTCTCTGCATTAGTTTTCTTATTGAGTTTCTTAACAATCTCAGACTGTTCTTTCTTCAGATTTAGTGCTTCTGCAGTCTCAGATTTTAGTCTTTCCCTGTAGCTTGACTTTTTCCTTCTTATGATGATATTCCTCCCACTAGTTGGATGTCGAAACATATGGAAGTTTTTCTCTTAATTTTCTTTTCCCTTGTTTTTCTGTATTCTGTGGACAAAATAATGCACGTTTGAATGAGGAGGGGATTAGTTGGTCCCCTGACTTCCTATTAATATATCCACTAGACGCACACTGAGGAAAATCAATTTTTTTTTAATTCTTGGGTGTGACACACTGGTCGGCTACATTAGTCTCCTCTCAATCTTTATTTTGGCTTTTGCTTGCCAAGCTTTTCATGTCTTCCTGTTTTTTACTTTCGATTACTTCTTTTTTCTCTCATCTGTATGGGCATTTCCTTCCTCTACTTTTTAAGTATTACTTGCCACACAGTCGTATGTGTCATCAACTTCAACAGACTGGGAAAGGATAGAATTTTGCCAATCATTTATAATTTCCTTCCAAAGCAAAAGCAATGATTCGTTATTTATATTTCCATCCCACAAATCACTTGAAGACTGAAAACTTGAAATTTTATCTTTCCCGATGTATTTTTCTAGAATCTGTAATCCAACTCTTAAGTTTAATTCTGCAAAAGTGGAAGTTCTCTGTGAGTAGTAAATGTAACGTCATCACTCACTGATGGAATTTTTGAGTAGTCTACAGCCTCTGGGTTCCACGGAAAAATTCCAGTTTTCCTGAATCCATTCCGCTGGACAAAATGTTTTATGAACTCATCAAAAGTTTGTTCCAGTAAGGGTGCAAAATGGAGCTGCTTCAGCACTGATTGATCCCAGTGTTACAATCTCCACTGATGTACCTTCTTTTTCCAACATTCCTTTATTATGAAAGACAGCAACATCCATAGGTTCAAGATGTGTAGAATTTGGAAGCAAAGCTACGACTGTTATCCCATGCTCATTACAAAACTTACTAGTGTGTAAGGTGAGATGAGACATATGGTCTTCAATAAACAAAGTGTCTCGTAGTGGTATTTTCGTTTCTAGATGGTAAGTATGGAAAACATTAATTATCAATTCAAAGAATAATGGACCTGTTATCAGTTTCAGATTTATCTATTCACCAAAGTATTGGTAAATTCCTGATAGTTCCTGTGGTATTCTAATATATTTAAACACTGTCAATGAAGGTCTGAATCACCAGTTGCAATTCCAGTGAACAAAATCATTATACATTCTTTCTCGTCATTGTTCACTTGCTGGTACACATTTTTTCTCATTTCAGGGTCAACACTTTGATTCCTTTGCGGTTCGGAAGGAAAGCAGTGTCATGTAAATTAAAATCTCTTTCAGAACTTTGAAAAATTGACTTAAAATTGTTCTCCATTAAATACTTACCTACCTCATCAAATCATGTTCTTATAGCTTCCTCTTTACTCCTGCCCTGCCGGAAGTCAGATTTTGTGCCATTCTAATCCCAATATTGGGATGGCGCTTCAGGAAAGCATTGTACCCAGTTTTTCTTAGGCGGTTACAAAGGGACTTTTACGTTTCAGTTGTTCAATCAGGTGCTGCACACTGTCCAGAAGTTCGAGTTTTGTTATGGGGAATGCGGCCTTTGCCACGGTACAAATCCAGTGTACTAATATATCCTCCTCTTCTTTGGTAAGAACTGTATCAGGACCCATACGATTATTTCTAGGCATCTTCCCTCTGATTTTTTACATTAAAGTAATTCGAGGAACTGAAAACGTTTTTGCTGCTGTAGAAACATTCATTCCATTAAGTACTGCATCGATGGCAAGCTGCATTTATTCCTCTGGATAACTGAGCTCTTCCGTTTTACTGGAGGCCCTATAATGGTCTAAATAATATAAAGCAATCAGAAATTCACATTACTTGAACGCCAGTAGTTGTCATTGTATCGGCCAGTGGTTGTCGTATGGTGTCAACTACTGGATCTATACGTATCTATAAATTTAACACAACATCCACAGAGCTAAGCTTATGAGGATACAAGAAATGAAAAAGATATTAAAAAGTTTTTGGACTCAGAAGTTGACAGATGTGTCAACTACTAAAAATAAGGATAGTGATAGCACCAGTATTTGACACCTGATCCCTGACAATACCATAACCTAAATTTACAAATATTTCAAAAATATGCTAACTGGAACCATCTAAAACACTATATACAAAAAATATTATCTTATGTTTGCTTTGCCACATCAAAAATTTACCTCCTTATCGCTTTCGAGAAGAAAATAAAAAATCAACAAAAGTAGAGAAAAACAAACACGCTGTTACAAACAGAAGCACCCAAATCAAGATGGCTGATAGAAAAATCTGATAGTTATCAAATTACACTGTTGATGGCAACAACATACAACAACAGCAAAAACTTGAATCTCTGATTTAAGCGATCTTCTTATTTTAAGAATTTTTATTTGAAATTGTCAACTACTGGTGTTGTGTCAACTACCGGTGCCTTTACCTTCCTTTCTGTTCTGGACTGGCATCAAGTCACAAAGGATTGTGATTAGTTGATAATGCTGAGGACTTTAATGAAACAGTTGTAGTTACTTGTTAGAATATGAATAAGTATCTCCTAATATTCCCTTTTCTTCAGAAAATGACGCTGAATGTTGTTTACCGGAGAAGCTGAAGCATCTGCACATGAGGATGACAAGTAGAAAACATTGAAGGAAGAATGGAGGTTTTTCCCTAGTCTTTGACAATTTTTTTCCGTTCCTATCTGAGATACTATTGGACTACGAGTCGTCTGGAATATTTTACAGCTCCGGTTACAGATAACGAGCTTCTCAACTTGGTAGAACAATTAAATAAGTTCAGTGTACAAAAGATCGGAATAACAGTGAACACAAACATAGATTTGAGAAATTTTTCACTTACTTTGAAAATAATTTACTTGTTACTGGTGAAACTAACGCTGTTGATAAGATCTAGTAAATCGACTAAAGCTGAATCAATTCAGAAAGAAAGTTTGAAGACGTTACAGAATAAGACCACAGTGCCGATGAGATAATGATTGCTTTTACTGTGCAGTACTGAGAAACATATTATGACTTTCTGCTCTATGATCTACGTCATCTACATCTACATATTCCGCAATCCGCCGTAAGGTGCGTGGCGGAGGGTACACTGTACCACTACTAGGCATTTCCCTCCTGTGCAGTACTGAGACACATATTCTGACTTTCTGCTCTATGATCTACGTCATCTACATCAACATACTCCGCAATCCACCGTAAGGTGCGTGGCGGAGGGTACACCGTACCACTACTAGACATTACCCTCCTGTTCCACTCCCAAATAGAACGAGGAAAAACGAATGCCTATATGCCTCTGCACGAACCCTAATTTCTCTTGTCTTTGTGATCACTACGCGAAATGTAAGTAGGAGGCAGCAAGATCGTACTACACTCAGCTTCAAATTCCGGCCTCTAAATTTCCTCAACAGAAATTCACGAAAAGAACGTCGTCTTTCCTGCAGCGATTCCCAATTGAGTTGCCGGAGCAGTTCCGTGACACTCGGTCATTTGTCAAACCTACCAGTAACCAACCTAGCTGCTCGCCTCTGAACTGCTTGTATGTCTTCTTTTAAACTGATCTGCTGCGGGTCCCAAACACTTGAGTAATAATCTGTGGTCGTACAAGCGTTTTATACGCGGTCTCCATTACAGATGAAGTACACCTTCCCAAAATTCTCCCGATAAACCGAAGTTAGCTGTCCGTCTTACTCACATTTGTTCTTACATGTTCGTCCCCCCCCCCAAAAAAAAAAAAAAAAAAAAAAAAAAAAACTAAGGACGGCACAAGTATCCATGCCCAAGGGGGGGATTCGAACCCACGAACGCAGTGGCCGTGCAGACCGTGACTGGAGCGCCGCAGTCCCCTCGGCCACCGCGGCCGGCTGTTCGTTCAATTCGATGTCTAATAATCAGTCATTTACTGCAATAAATATCTAACAATTATAAATAAATGCGTTTAAAATTAAACTGGAATTGACGTCCATATTTTCTAAATACAACCTATAATTTTGTTAAATTAAAATATTAACAACATGTCCTGCTAGCCAGACATTAATAATGTCTTTTGCTCAAGTGGGAAATATGTGACATTAAAATTTAGGAAAGATAATGATACTTAATGATAGAAGAATTGGAATTACAATATAAAATAC
Organism: Locusta migratoria; assembly: GCA_026315105.1. Classification (NCBI taxonomy): domain Eukaryota; kingdom Metazoa; phylum Arthropoda; class Insecta; order Orthoptera; family Acrididae; genus Locusta; species Locusta migratoria. The sequence goes on from CM048744.1 coordinate 743,595,400, forward strand.
TGAAAAGAGGCTGTAATGACAGGTTTTAGTAAAATAAAATTTTTAGGACTACGGTTAATGTTGTTGGGCAGTAAAGGGTTAAACCATTAACGTTAAGAACAACACACAAAATCATAACGGAATTTGTGACACACTGGTTTCCATTGCATACTTTTGGGTGCGCATGTGATCATTATGGTACGTAACCCAGACGTACATGAATCGTTTTACTTCTATTACGATGCCTGTTAAAGATTACTTCTTGGAAAACTATGTTTTCTCATGTATGTTTCATTCGTGAAAGATTCTTTTTATTTCTAGAATTTTGGATTGTTTCATAACTTTGGGAGACACCGTTACGTTCTTGACTTCAAGTACAGATGTAGCGTTGATTTATAATTACGGTTTTTCAATATATTTTCCAGTTGTTTGGAGAAATGAAATTTATCATGTACATATATCCGTCCCATGATCACTTGTTATGATAGGAAAATGCCGCACATGAAGTAAATATAGGTTTGTCAAAGGAAATGGTCCGACAAAAACACACTGTTTCATGATGTGCGTAATACTGATTCGTGATCACTAATAAAAGCATGACAATGTTGCAATATTCCACAATATTTATTGTTTAGTAGAAACTAGTTTTCGGCTGTTACGCCATCATCAAGTACAAAGCTTACTATATTAACATTTTTACCTGATGATGGCGTAATAGCCGAAAATTAGTTTGTACTAAACAATAAGTATTATGGAATATTGTAACATCATCATGTTTTTATTAGTGATCATGTATCAAATATTCCACCAAGAACGAACGGAACATTCTATCAACGTAATACTGATTCATTCCCTTGGCTCAGAATAAATTAATGCAAGAAGAGTCAATATTTAAGGTTTTGTGCTTCTTAATTGGTATAATAACCAAAGATGTTGCCTGCAGAAAATGAGCCATCGTTGTACAACGTGCTCAAAATGCACGCGACGCCAGCTCGTTTCGTTGCGGTAACGGAAAAAAATTCTGTTGATACAAGTAACGAGTTCGCTAAAGTCTACAAATGTCTGTACACACCAGAATTAATTAAAATGTTCCTGTTTTCTGTTTTACTTGATTAAGGAATTGTTTCCAACTGTGTTTAATTATTTGTTGGAATCATTCCGAGACCTTTCTACACATTACTTTAAGCGGAAATCTGTCAAATGTGTTGCTTATGATTAAAAATATACTTTATAACAAAGTTCTTCTGGTCCGGATTGTATACCCATTAGATTTCTATCTGATTATGCTGAAGCGATAGCTCCTTACTTAACAGTCATATACAACCGCTCTCTCATAGAAGGATCTATACCAAAAGATTGGAAAGTTGCACAGGTCACACCTATATTCAAGAAAGGCAGTAGGAGTAACCCACTAAACTACAGGCCTATTTCATTGACGTCAATTTGCAGCAGGGTTTTGGAACATATCCCGTATTCAAATATTATGAATTAACTCGAACAGAACGATCTGTTGACCCAAGGTCAACACGGTTTCAGAAAATATCGTTCATGCGAAACACAACTAGCTCTTTATTCACACGAAGTGATGGGTGCTATCGACATAGGTTCGCAAATCGATTCTGTATTTCTTGATTTCCAGAAAGCTTTTGACACCGTACCTCACAAACGGCTTTTAATAAAATTGCGTGGTTATGGTATATCGCCCAAAATTTGCGATTGGATAGGGGATTTTTTGTCAGAAAGGACATAGTTCGTAGTAATCGATGGTAAGGCATCGACTAAAACAGAGGTGATATCGGGCGTTCCAAAGGGTAGTGTTATTGGTCCTCTGCTATTCCTTATTTACATAAACGATTTCGGGGAAAATCTAAGTAGCTCTCTTAGGTTGTTTGCAGATGACGCCGTCATTTACCGTCTAGTAAAATCATCTGAAGATCAAAACCAACTGCAGGACGATCTGAATAAGATATCAGTATGGTGTAAAAATTGGCAATTGACTCTAAATAATGAGAAGTGTGAAGTCGTCCACATGAGTACGAAAAGAAACTTTTTTTACAACATAAATCAATCAAATGTGAAGGCCGTAAACTCCACAAAATACCTAGGAATTACTATTACTTCAGACTTAAACTGGAAAGAACACGTAGATAATATCGTGGGAAAGGCGAACCAGAGACTGCGTTTTATTGGCAGAACCCTTAAAAGATGCAACAGAACTACTAAAGAAACTGCATACACTGCGCTTGTCCGTCCATTTTTGGAGTATTGCAGCCCAGTGTGGGATCCTTATCAGGTGGGTTTGACGGAGGACATCGAAAGAGTCCAAATAAGGGCAGCTCGTTTCGTATTGTCACGATACAGGGGAGACAGCGTTACGGAAATGATACAGGATCTGGGATGGAAATCATTACTACAACGGCGCTTATCGCTGCGGCGTGGGCTACTTGCGCCAACATTCACCTCCGAATGCGAAAATATATTGTTGACTCCCACTTACATAGGTAGAAATGATCATCAGAAAAAAAAAAAAAAAAGAGAAATCAGAGCTCGAACAGAGAGATTCAGGTGTTCTTTCTTCCCGCGCGCTATTCGAGAATGGAATGGGAGATAAATAGTATAATTGTGATTCGATTAACCCTCTGCCAGGCACTTAAATGTGATTTGCAGAGTATCCCATGTAGATGTAGAGTAGATGTAGAAGTTTGTCGTAAAGGTATTTCACCGTTATGCCATTAACATTGTAGATGTACAATATCATATCGCATTACGTTATTTCGACCAGATTTCTTTCCTTAAATAACTTCATGCAATATACATTGTCCCTAACTTTCACGCTAGCCTTATCTTCATGTCGTTAGCTACGATCTGATAATAATAGTTCACTTTTTGCCTGAATGACGTAGACAATTGTAGGTACTTACCACATTTTTCATGATTGGTATTTAGTATTAAAGTGTCTAGAATTAAATATGTACTTCCGCCAAGGTCTTATCCTCAGATAGTACGTTACTGAGATGAGATGATCTTAAATTAAATCAGGTTCAACATTCTTAACTGAACACACTAATCTCACAAACACGCAGTTAATATTTGTACAGCATCCTTTTTTGCGAAGATACATCTCAGAAGTTCGAATCCATGTCAAAAACGTGGTGCTTAGGGACTGATTTGAATATGTAGAAACCGAAAGATTAGGGCAGCATTTTTTCTTTATTGGAGCAGATATACATGTCGGTTACTGTGTGACAAATGTCAATGCATAAAAATAGATTAAAACGTACTGAACTTATGAATTTCATCTTCGAAGTGAAGATTCAAAACATTTAGTGTTTCAATCTATATTTTGTCTACTGATAATAGTCACAGTAAGCCAAATCTGTACCTGCCATAATTAAAAATTACTTAAGACTGATTGCTGTTTGACGCGTAGGACTGGCCGAGCGTTCTAAGGCGGCTTGCTGCGATGTGCTGCTCGCCGTCGGAGTTTCGAGTCCTCCCTCGGGCATGGGTGTGTTGCTCTTACTGTAAGTTAGTTTAAGTAGTTTGTAAGTCTAGGGATTGATGACCACAGCAGTCTGGTCTCATGGCTTTACAAACATTTTAAAATTTAGTTGCTGTCATGTTCTACAAACTTTTTTTTAGTTAAATTCTAGTCCCTATAATTTATTTTTATTGTTTTGGTATAGTTTTTCGTAACTGTTTTTTTTTTCAGACAAATATGATTTGTTGCATTTTGTATATTTCATTATGTAAAAATGATTACATATGGGCACATGTTCTACGTCTAGTTAGTAATTAATGTGTCTTTTAGAGAAAGGCAGCACAGTGGCTGATACTTGGAATGAAAGTATGCCCATATGAAAGGTTTAGGAAATTGAGTAAAATAGAACCAAACTGATGTTGTGTGGTTGCCTAATGCATACGCGTTACTTAACAACCTGAAAAATGCCCCACACGGAAGACGTAAAAACGTAAATGTGTTCCTGTTCGAAAGACTCTGGCACAAAAATGGGGAACTAGTTGCCTAAGTCGTGACTCCGCTTCGTCGCCAAAAGTTTTGCTAAGCGAACATGTTATGGTCTTCAATCCGCAGACTGGTTTGATGCAGCTCTTCACGCTATTCTGTTCTGTGCAAGCCTCTCCATCTGAGAATACGATCGGCAACGTACGTCTTTTTGTATCTGCTTACAGTATTCGTCCCTCGGTCTCCCTCTACGATGTTTACCCCAAAAACGTCCTTTTAATGCGAAGTTGACTATTCCTAGACGTCTCAGAATGTGTCCTATCAACCTATCCCTTCTCTTAGTCAGGAAATGCCAGAACCACCTTTTCTTCCCAATTGTTTTGAACGCCTTCTCATTACTTACGTGATTTACCCATCTGTTCTTCGTCATTAATCTACAGTACAACATATTTTCGAAAGCTTCTATCATCTTTTTGTCTGAACTCATTATCGTCCACTTTCACTCCCATACAATGCTACACTCTAGACAAATGCTTTCCGAAATGGCTTCCTAACATTTAAGCTAATATTGATTGTCAACAAATTTCGTTTCATCAGAAACGCGTTTCTTCCCATAGTCATACTGCATTTTGTATCTACTTTATTTAGGCCATCTGAAATTATCTTACTGCCCAAATAACGTAACGCATTTGCTACTTTTATCGTCTCATAACCTAATACAATCCCTTCAGCCTCGCTTGATTTTCTGACAATACATTACATTGCCCTCGTTTTACTCTTCTTATTGTTCCTCTTATATCTTCCTCTGAAGACACTATACATTCCATTTAATTGCCTTTCCAGGTTCTTTTCTGTCTCTGACAGATTCATTATGTCATTAGCAAACGCCAAGTTTTTATTCGCTCTCCCTGGACTTTAATTACCTTTCCAAATTTCACCTTCCATTCTTTCACAGTTTTCCTAGTATACAAATTGAACAATATTGGTGAAAGCCTGCAAACCTGTCTTTCTCTCTTCCGAACCACTGCGACCCTTTCATGTCCTTCGACTCTAATAATTGCTGTCTGGTTTTGTATAAATTGAATATAACTTTTCGCTCTCTATGTTTTAACCCTCCTATCTTCATAATTTGCAAGAGTGTATTCCAGTCAACATTGTCAAAGCTTTCTCCAGATCCACAAATGCTGAAAACGTAGGTTTCCCTTTTATTGACCTATCTTCTAAGATAAGTCTAAATATGAATATCGCCTCGCGTGTTCCTACATATCTCCTAAATCCAAACTGATCTTCCCCAAGGTTGGATTGAACCAGTTTTTTTCATTCGTCTGCAAGTAATTCGTGTTAATATTTTTCAACCATGTTATCACATTTGTCTACATTTCCTTTCTTCAGAGCTCTGTCGAATTCTTTTCTTAGTATCGTATCTCCTATCTTTACTTCGTCTTCCATTCCTAAAATACTGCCTTTGAGTTTATTTCCTTCCACATTTTAGCTTTCCCTTCTTTGCTTAGTACTGGTCTTCCATCTGAGTTCTTGATATTCACATCGCTGCTTTTCTTGTCTCCAAATGTCTCTTTTTTTCTTGTACGCAATATCCATCTTTCCCCTAGTTACACATTCTTCTACAGTCTTGTATTTCTTTTCAAGCCACTTCTCCTCAGGCCAGTCTGTAATTTCTGTCAACCTTAATTTTCAGACGTAAAACTCTCAACTATCTCTCGTTCCTTCAATTTCTCCAGATTGCATCTCCTTATTTTGTTTTTCCTTTTGCAGTCTCATAAGTTTTAATCTACACCTCATAACCAATACGGTATGGTCAGAGCCTATTCTGCCCCTGCATATGTCTTACCTGGTTTCTAAACCTTTGCCTACCACTATAAAGTCAGTTTGGTTTCTCCCAGTGTCTCCTCGTCTCTTCCACGTATATAACCTTCTTGTATGAAGATTAAACCAAGTGTTTTTTCATTATTAAATTATGCTCTGCACAAAATTCTACCAGGCGATCTCATCTTTCACTCCTTTTCCCCAGTCCATTTTCACCTACTACATTTCCTTCATTTCCCTTTGTTACTACCGAGTTCCATTCCCCCATCACAATTAAGTTTTCTTCTTTAACGGTCTGAATAATTTCTTGCATCTCCTCATACATTTTTTCGATCTCCTCGTCATCGGCAGAGCTTGTTTGCATATAAACTTGTGGTTGGTGTAGGCTTTGTTGGCTTTGTGTCTATCTTTACTACGATAATGCGTTCTCTATACTGTTCAGACTAACTTAGCAGCGTTCCTATTATCGTATTAATTATCAGACCTACTGTATTACCAAATAATTTTGTATTAATAACCTGGCCAAAAATTCTGTTCATTCTGCCACCGAACTTCGCAAATCCGCACTATATATAACCACGACCAGTTCATTTCACTTTTCAAATTTGTAACTCACCTACTCGATTAAGTGATAAAATATTCCACGCTCCGTCCGTAGAATGCCTGTTTTGTTTTCTTGATGACGACATCCTCCTGAGTAGTTTCCGCTCTGAGTTACGAATGCAGGACAATTATACCTTTCGAATATTTTATCCGAGAGGATGTCACCATCATATAACTATGTTCTCGGGAAAATTAACGACTGTAGTTTCCCCTTGCTTTCATCTGTTCGCAGTAACTGCATGGCTAAGCTATGATGGCTGATGCTACATGCATGTGTCTCTCCCGCTGTACTAACTTCATTTCTTTCTTTAGACATTCCTAACCACTTTTTTCCGCTTTTACTATCTGCCTTTTTTACGACCAATTCCTTTTCATAGACATTACCTGTCTCTTTGTTTTTCACAGTCTGCTTCCTGTCTACCCAGTCATCATTTTTTTTTCAATTTCCTTCTCTCTACATGTTGATTCTTCGTGCTTGTAATACTTGTAAACCTTAGACAATGAAACTTTAACACATACATAAAGGAGAAAAGTAGACAAAATATTTCTTGTTAAAATTCGTTGGGTTGAAGTATTCAGACCTCCAAAGCATGTGCATGGTCTCCAATCCTCTGCTTTCCTCAATACAGTCTCTTTTATTCCGACTGTTACTTCTTCCATGCGTGTATCTTTCTTGGTGCATTTGTCTCCACCCTTTCACTTCCATTGCAACTATCTCCTATCTTCCGTCATCACTTTCTGTTAGTATATTTCAGGCAGAAAAAGCGCGAATTCGCATTACAAAATTTTCCGTGAGTAGCAGAATGGCGCAGCCGTTCCCGCCGGAAGTTTGAGTCCTTTCTCTGGCATGGGTATTTGTGTGCTGTCCTGACCATAGTTTCAGTTAGTTTTAGTAGTTTGTAAACCTAGGGACTGATGACCACAGTAGTATGGTCCCCTTGTCTCTGCGTTTATTTCCTCGAAAGCTGTAGCAATAGTAACGGCTTCGGTCAATGACTTAGGAAACTCGCGCCTCACCCGACGATAAGATTTTGATAGTAATCCGTCCGAAAAGACATCAAAGGCTCTGTTCTCGGCTTCCCGTAGAATGATTCTACTAGCCTCATCGCTTCCTGTTAACTGGTGTGTATTCACGCAGATCTTCCTAATTCTATCCACGAAACTTTCCAGTGATTCAATTTGTTTCTGGTTCACTGCATTTAATTTCTTCCTATTATATCTACAGCTGTTCTGTATTTAAAGCTGTTTAAGTAATCCCTGCTTTAAAGCATCAAAGCTAATGCGTTTCGCAACTCGTCGTGGTACAACACATGCGCTTTAGCATCTCCTAGCAGTCGTAATTTTGTCATTTGTAGCATTTGTTCATCCGTCCATAACCCTAAATCAGATACTGCTAATAAATCATCATAGAAAGCCGCATTATTTTCGGGAGGTTTTCTAGAGAATGGAGTCACAAGGAAAAACGCGGAAAATCAAGAGTGGGTGGAACCGTGTCCGTTTGCCGAACTTAATTGCTGATGTAAAGCATTATTGTCACTCTTGAGCTGTGCTACTTGATTTATCAAAGTTTAAATAGCGTCTGTCGTGGAAACTCCTTGTGCATCCTTCTCTGTACCGTTTTTCTTACCCATCCTGAATATTCCCTATTAGCGTCGACAAAACAAAATTACTACACTTTATACTACTGCTATAACGAAACAAATTAGTCTTACAAATCCAAGATCAACTAAAACACCCATTCCTATTAAAACACGACTACAGCTACCAGGCATCCACATTCATTTAACAACCAGGACACTTTCCCGATACAGAACTTAACTATTGTTATTTACCTTGCCGCATAACAAAACATTGCGATCACTACTTCGCTTTCCTAATCCATAAAACCGTTGGCTCCTTATGCCACCCATACCTCCTACAGAGTTTTCTGACACCAAATTCGGATGGGTTTTGTGGGTGGGAGAGGGGACTCGTGCTGGGAAAGGAACTGGAACGGTTGTTTATAATATTTAATAATAATTGCCAAGCACGACCAGGGCGGCCATAAGGCGCGGTTGACGTATCTCGACTCGGGGCGGAAGCGTGAGTGAAACAGCGTTTACGTGAGACAACATTTATAAATATCAACGGTACATACTTTTTAACTTGGCGTCCGCGGCCTTCAGCGTTCTTGACTGTGTGAGCGTTGGGGCGTAGTGTGCGAGTCTTAGGCCCGGCGCACCCTTGACGCAGCACAGGCAGAGGATAGGTGACCAGGCGTCTGTAAAGCACGCTTTCCAATGACACAGCGTACACTTAACGCAGCCGAGGCGGAGGGCAGACGTTTCCTTGGTTAGATCTCTGTCCGGTTGTTTCAAAATGTTCAAATGTTTGTATAGCTTATGGGACTTAAATACGGGGTCATCAGTCCCTAAACTTACAAACTACTTATGAACTAGCTAATCCTAAGGACGGCACAAATATCCATGCCCGAGGGAGGATTCGAACCCCCGACCGCAGTGGCCGTGCAGACCGTGACTGGAGCGCCTCAGGCCCCTCGGCCACCGCGGCCGGCTCTGTCCGGTTGTCATAGACTCTGACCATAACTTGTTGGTTTCGAACTGTAGGTTGAAACTGAAGAAACTGAAAAAAGGGAGTAAAATAAGGAGATGGGACCTGGATAAATTGAAGGAACCTGAAGTTCTTAAGAATTTCAGTGGGAGCTTTAGGCAACAATTGACAGAAACTGGGGAAAATAAAACAGTAGAGGAGGAATGAGTAGATTAAGAGATGAAATAGTGAAGGCAGCAGGGGACAAAATAGGTAGGAAGGCAATACCTACAAAAATCCTTGGATATCACAGGAAATACTAAATTTAATCGGTGAAAGGCGAAAATATAAAAATGCAGTAAATGGGGTATAGACGACTAAGAAATGAGATTGACAGAAAGTGCAAAATGGCTAAGCAGGAGTGGCTAGAAGGCAAATGCAAGGATGTAGAAGAATGTATAAATAGGGGAAATATAGATGCAGCCTACAGGAAAATAAAAGAAACATTTGGAGATAAGAAAAACAGTTCTATGAATTTCAAGGACACAGATGGAAAACCAGTTCTCAGCAAAGAAGGGAAAGGTGAAAGATGGAAAGTGTATATAGAGAGGCTCTATGAAGGAAATGAACTTAGCGGCAATATTGTAGAAAGGGGAGAAGAAGTAGATGAGGATGTAATAGGAGATACTATACTATGAGATGAATTTGACAGAGCGCTAAAAGACCTAAGTAGAAAAAGGCCCATGGAGTAGATGATATTCCCTCAGAGCTACTGAAATCTCTGGGAGAACCAGCCATCATAAAATTGCTTCACCTGGTGTGTAAGATGTATGAGACAGGTCAAGTACCCTCAGACTTTAAGAAAAATGTTATAATCCCCATTCCAAAGAAAGCAGCTGCAGACAGGTGTGAACACTACAAACCATCAGTTTAATAAGTCATGGTTGCAAAATATTAACACGAATTATTTACAGAAGGATGGAAAAGTTGGTAGAAGCCGACATCGGGGAAGATCAGTTCGGGATCAGAAGAAATGTAGGAACACGGGAGGCAATACTCACTTCACGGCTTATCCTAGAAGATAGATTAAGAAAAGGCAAACCTACATTTCTAGCTTTTGTAGATTTGAAGAAGGCTTTTGACAATGTTGATTAGAATATTTTCAAGTTCTTAAGCAAGCAGGAGTAAAATATAGGGAGCGTAAGGTTATTTTCAACTTGTACAAAAACTAGACAGAGGTTGTCAGAGTTGAAGGGCATGAAAGGGATGCAGTGGTTGGAAAGGGAGTAAGACAGGGTTGTAGCCTTTCTCCAATGTTATTCAATTTGTACATTGAGCAAGCTATAAAGGAAAGCAAGGAGAAATTTGGGGAAGGAATTAAAGATCAGTGGGAAGAATTAAAAAGATTCCGTTTTGCCGACGACATAGTTATTGTGTCAGATACAGCTAGGGACCTGGAAGAGCAATTGAACGGAATGGACAGTGTGCTGAAAGGCGCATATAAGATGAACATTAACAAGAGCAAAACTAGGGTAATGGAGTGCAGTCTAAGAAAATCAGGTGATGCTGAAGGAATTAGATTAGGTAAAGAATCAATAAAGGAGGTAGATGAGTTTTGCTACTTGGGCAGTAAAATAACAAATGATGGTCGTAGTACAGAGGATGTAAAATGCAGAATGGCAATGGATAGAAAAGCGTTCTTGAAAATGAGAAATTTGTTAACATCGAATATTGATTTTAGCCTTCAGAAGTCCTTTCTGAAGGCATTTGTATGGTGTGTTGCCTTGTATGGGAGTGAAACATATACGATAATCAGTGCGGACAGGAAGAGGATAGATGCTTTTGAAATGTGGTACTACAGAAGAATGCTGAAGATTATGTGGGTAGATCGTGTAACTAATGGGGAGGTACTGAACAGAATTGGGGAAAAAAGGAATTTCTGGCTTACCTTGACTAAAAGAAGGGATCGATTGGTAGGACACATGATTAGACAACAAGAAATTGTGAAGTTAGCGTTGGAGGGAAGTGTGTGGGGTAAAAACCGCAGAGGAAGATGAGATGGATACAGTAAGCAGATTCAGACAGATTTAGGTTGCCGTTCTTATGTGGAGTTGAAGAGTCTTGCTCAGGATAGGGTATTGTGGAGAGCTGCATCAAACCAGTCTCCGGACTGAAGACCGCAACAACAACTATTCCACCTCTGTCGCAAAGTCAAATTTCAAGTCATCCGATATGCTTCGAAAAACATTGTTTTATGTAAAAGAATATAAGCTACTTCCTTCTTTGTCATTAGTTTCTTTGTAACACTTTTACTTCTTGTGTAAAAAAATTAAAATTAAACTATATTCGGATTGGTGCTGCTAACACACCTTCCTTAATCGATTTTGCTGAAACTACTCGATAGAAAAAAAATATTTTTCTGTATCTTGTAGCCAAACGCCACCTCGTGATATTGGACTGGTTTTCTTTTCGTTATTGTCATAGTTATTGTTATAATAAAACATGAAGTACAAAGCCGAGCATATTTTGAAGAGTTTGCAGTGAAAACCTTAGTCGCTGGCGAGTTTGCGTTTGGTGCGTTTTACACCGTACATTACTGCGTACGAAATATATCAAAATTGTTTTTAACGGTGGAAAGAGAGCCACACTTCTCTCCATCCTCCCGAAAATACGTGAGATACGTTTGAAGCGACGTGGTCGGCACGCGAGGCTGTTGCCGCCTGCTGAGTGTGGAGCTGCCTCGTGTCTCTCTCCTTCGTGTGCTGCCGACACAGATCCAAGCTGGAAAAGAAGAACTTACTGAAATAGAAAGACACCGAGATTCATAAACTGAAGACGCTGATTGCGTATTTTATGGTCCATAGTCTCTGGTTTCAGTAAACTTTGTGGCAGGCATGACAGCACTATGTAAGCTAAAATTCCCTTTACCCTTCCAATTTTTGAAACACAATGTCCACCCGTTCGTGGGGCTTCAGCCCACTGCTAAACAATAGGTGTTGCAAGGAACGTCTCTTTTCAGTATTCCTGAATCAGAATTCAAAAATGTTCAAATGTTTGTAGAGTCTATGGGACTTAACTACGGGGTCATCAGTCCCTAAACTTACAAACTACTTATGAACTAGCTAATACTAAGGACGGCACAAATATCCATGCCCGAGGGGGGATTCGAACCCCCGACCGTAGTGGCCGTGCAGACCGTGACTGGAGCGTCTCAGTCCCCTCGGCCACCGCGGCCGGCGAACCAAAATTCTATGGTATTTTCAGAAATTCAACAATTACAAAAATAGTACCACAGATTCAATAATTACTAACAAATAAGATCGCTGCTGATGGTAATTATCATTAGAAATGACGACAGAGACAAAATAGGATTGCAATGTAATAAAGTACTAGACGTACAAGCACAGCTGCCGTCAAAGTAGAAGGAAAAAGCAGACGTCAGTGTCTTAGTACTCAGGACCATGGAAGAGCTACAAATGAATATCTAAGTAAGGAAACGTATGAAAAGCATACCAGGTGTCATCGAGAAGAAAAGTGTTTCTGATCATATACACTGCACGACAATCCTGATGAAATATTTGAGTTGTATAAAGGTTCTTTCGATTATTGAATTTGCAATGACACTCTGCCAATCACATTTAAGTACCTGGCAGGGGGTTCCTCCAACCACCGTTATACTATTCATCTCCCATTCCATCCTCGAATAGCGCGTGAGAAGAAAGAACATCTGAATCCCTCCGTTCGAGCTTTGATTTCTCGTATTTTATTCTGATGATCGTCTCTACCTATGTAAGTGGGAGTCAACAATATATTTTCGCATTCGGAGGAAAGTGTTGGCGATTGGAGTTTCGTAAGTAGCCGACGCCGCAGCGATAAGCGCCGTTGTTGTAATGATTCCCATCCTAGACCCTGTAACGCTGTCTCCCCTGTATCGTGACAATACGAAACGAGCTGCTGTTCTATGGACTCTTTCCATGTCCTCTATCAAACCCATCTGATAAGGATCCCACACTGGGCAGCAATATTCCAAAAAAGAACGGGCAAGCGTAGTGTATGCAGTTTCTTTAGTAGTTCTGTTGCATCTTTTAAGGGTTCTGCCCTTTCCCACGACATTATTATGCGTCCTTTCCAGTTTAAGTCTGAAGTAATAGTAATTCCTGGGTGTTATGTGGAATTTACGGTCTTCACATTTGACTGATTTATCTAGTTAACAACGTTTAACAGATTTCTTTTCGTACTCATGTGGACGACTGCACACTTCTCATTATTTAGAGTCAATTGCTAAGTTTACACCATAATGACAGATCGTTCTGCAGTTGGTTTTGATCTTCAGATGATTTCACTAGACGGTAAATGACATCATCTGCAAACAACCTAAGAGAGCTACTTAGTTTTTCCCCTAAATCGTTTATGTAAATAAGGAACAGCAGAGGACCAATAACACTACCCTGTGGAATGCCCGATATCGCCTCTGTTTTACTCGATGCCTTATCATCGATTACTACGAACTGTGTCCTCTCTGACAGGAAATCTCCTATCCAGTGGTAAATTTGGGGCGATATACCATAACCATGCAATTTGATTAAAGGCCGTTTGTGAGGTACGGTGTCAAAAGCCTTCTGGAAATCAAGAAATACGCAATCGATTTGCGAAACCTTGTCGATAGCACCCATCACTTCGTGTGAGTAAAGAGCTAGTTGTGTTTTACATAAACGATATTTTCTAAATCCGTGTTGACTTTGGGTCAATACATCATTCAGTTAGAGATAATTCATAATATATTAATAAAGGATATGTTCCAAAACCCTGCTTCAAATCGACGTCAATGAAATAGGCCTGTAGTTCAGTGGGTTACTCCTACTGCCTTTCTTCAATATAGGTGTGACCTGTGCAACTTTCCAATCTTTTGGTACAGACCTTTCTTTCAGAGAGCGGTTGGATATGGCTGTTAAGTAAGGAGCTATCACTTCAGCATAATCAGATAGAAATCAAATGGGTATAGAGTCTGGACCAGAAGACTTGTTCTTCTTAAGTGATTTTAGTTGCTTCACTACTCCGATGATATCTACTTCTACGTCACTCATTCTGGCCTCTGTTTGTAATTCCAAGTCTAGAATATTGGTTTCGTCTTCTTTGGTGAATGAGTTTCTAAAAGCTATTTAGTAACTCTGTTTTAGTAGTGCTATCATCGACAGGATCGCCATTACTATCACGTAGTGAGAGTATTGTTTGTGTTTTGCCGCTAGTATACATATGACCAAAATCTCTTAGGGTTTTCAGTCAAATTTCGAGAAACATTTTCGCTGTGATACGTATTGTAGGCATCTCGCATTGAAGTCCTCGCTAAATTTCTAGCTTTTGTGTAGGAACACCAATCCTGGGGATTTTGTATTCGTTTAAATTTATCATGCTGTTTCCGTTGTTTTTGCATCAGTGTCCTGAGTTGTTTTGTGTACCAAGGAGGATTACTACCTACTTTTATTAATTTATTTTGGTATAAAACTGTCAACTGCTGTCGATACTACTTCTTTGAATTTGAGCCACATCTGATCTGTTATCGCTTCAGCATAATCAGAAATCTAATGGGTATACAGTCCGGACCAGAATACTAGGTCTTGTTAAGTGATTGTAGTTGCTTCACTATTCCGATGATATCTACTTCTACTTTACTCAGGCTTCACTGAACGCCAAACAACTGCAGCTCTACTGCTCGCAGGCGAACTCTGCCAAACCTCGCTTCTTGACCGGTATCTATTCCGCCGGCTGCCCTCTTCAACTGCATGTCTTCCGGAACGACAACCTATGTAACTCACTCACGTTTAGTACTTCGTCGCGTATAGCATACGCCCGGCCGTGTATTGCTGTTTACCGTTTTTACGGCCGCGTGTGCTCAAGTCCACCGCTTCCGTTTATGATGGCAACATGCAACACTCGCATTTGGTCAAGTACTGCTGCCTCTGTCCGAAATCGCTCACAGATGAACTTATGTTTAATCGCCGTTATTACCCATTCTACGATACAAACATTTGGATATATTTGAGTAGCCGAATGAGAACGGAGGCAAGTGATTCCCCGCTCTTCTGTCAGCGTCTTTTAATCCCGAACGTATTTCCCTTTTTCTGTGCTCGACAACATCATTTAGAGGTGGTTCCCTTGATTCCCTTGCTACAGCAGGTTATCGTGCCTATAAAGGACAAATTATATAGATCTGTAACAAAGGAAGGAAAAAAGATTAGAATTTACCTCCCGCCACCAACGTGGTCAATACATATACGTACAGTTACGTACATATTTCGCAAACCATCGTCAGATACGCTTACGTGGCTGAGAGTAAAACATATCACTACTGCCCATTTACTTTTCTGTTCCATGCCCAAGTTCAACTAGGAAAAAATTAATGTCTGTATGCCTATGTTAGAAATCTACAGTTGTTTCATCTGTGTGGTCTGAACGCGAAATATAAACTGGGGCCAGCACAGTCTTTCAGCAGCCAGCTCCAAATTTCTACCCTCTAAATTTTCTCGCAAACGTAGATCGTTTTAATAAGGATGCTGGAGGAAATCGTTAGGTCACTTGAAACTAACCGTCCCTAAATCTTGATGTTCGGAGGAGATTGTGAACCGCCGACCTCCGGACTGCAAGTCAATTATAGACTGGTCAAAACAATTAGGTGATCAGTTGAGATATCTACGATCTGAAGTATTGTCATCGGCAGAATGAAATAAAATGTTTTGACGTCTTTCTGTCGGTTATACGGAGTGAACAACATCACGACAAGCGATTTACTGCTAATAATAGGAAGTTGCTGCAGTGGGGGTCGCTGTTGACTTGTGTTTACCAAATGAATTATACAATCAGTTGGGTTTAAATAATGTAGTGAGCAGTTAGTGTAATACAACAACATCGTGGCTTACCCAAAGCTATGGCATGAAGAGACATGAAGGTTGGAAGCAGGATAGACTAAGAGGAAGGCAGCTGTAGCTATTGGAGTATCCCAAGGTTTAATGTTTGCACCAGGATGTGATTTCAGTCAACACGAACAGTTAAAAAAATGACAAGGCCAAGGTCATCCGCAGGTAATATCAGCAAGAGTTGACGGTTACCTCCGTTTAACAACCGGTCGTCCCAGGAGACTGAATGCAACTCAGCTGCAACGTACCCTCCAAGCAGCAACAGGATACCCGACATCAACAAAGAACAAAATCACATTCGGAAATATGGCCTCTACGCACGTATGTCTATGGTGTGTGTCCCATCCAAACTGTGATACTCTTTAATCCGCAGATTCTGGGCAGAGAAAAATGATTGTAATCGTAACTAGTGCCGCAGAGTTCTGTTCATAGATAAGGCAAGATTTCGTGTTCAGCCATAGATTCGTCGTTTCTTCATCGGGAGAGAAAATGGGACGGTCCTGATTATATGGGGAAAACATCACCATAACAAGGTGATGAACCAATAGTGTGTGCAGGAGACAGTCTTGAAGGACGTACGGACCTCTATGTTGTTCAGAATGGCCCTTTGACTACAACAGACGTATAGAGACGAGATCCTTCGAGCGTTTGTTGTGCTCTGCACTGGTGCCATAGGAGATGAGTTCCTGCTGGTGGACAATGACGCACGTCGCGAGCTGCACTGATGGACAACATGCTTGAAGCCGAAGGAATTGAACGAATGGAGTCGCCAGCTTGTTCACCGAACTTAAACCACATTGGATGCATTTGGCAGACGCACTGCAGACAGACCAGCATCTCGCACAACGGTTGCAGAGCTGGATATTGCACTCATGGAAGAATGGCCAAATACTTCAAGAGCTGATTGATAACCACATACTGTCTATGCCCCGCTAGTGTGTAACGGTATTGGTCGTCTGAGGTGATCACGCACGTTATTAGAAGGCAACGAGAATGAGTTTTTTCACTAGTTTGATAGCCCTATGGTACCTCGCTCGAAGTAAAAACCATGTGAATCTTAAAAGTCGAGACAGCAAAATAGCGTACTACATGCCACATCAATAAAGAACAATGGTAAACAATTTCTCAATAAAATACGTTACCATATGTATAATGTGTATATCATGTGATTCCCTATTTATTTTGGACAATGTATATTTGTAGAGTTTTGATTCCTCATATGATTAGACTTATTAAACTATAACTAATGACGAATCCAAATAGCCAGTTACTGAGAGAAGGTGTCCAAAACCAAATTTCTTTACAGAATAGTTTTCTTAAAATGGAACAATAGGTTCTTCTTAACGGCCACCCATTTGGGCGAAAGTGAACAAACCGCTTGCGTTCGCCCACCAGATATAAAATTATACCTCGAGAACTTAGTAAGATATTGCTGCTCTCTCCGTTTTCAATACCTCTCTGGATTTCATACGTTGCACTTTATAACGTAACATCAACCATAAGCAATGTCTACGCATTGCGTTCGTACCTGTGATAAATCTTTATCTTGAATTTGGCTGGATAAATTTCATAACGGTCGTCTCTCGGTGCATTTCGTACATTTGCTACCCGAGTCCATCTATATAACATATGAAGATTTGCGCAAACGGATAAATGTCATTTCTATATAAATATCTACAGAAAACTTCGTTATAATTTGTACATTTTGTAATGTATAGTTATTTATATACTAGCATTCCATTATGGAAAAATGGAGATTTGTAATTTTGCCAGGAGATGTGGTAACTGTAAACCTACGAATAAACGCTTAGAGATATAAGAAAAATAAAAAAGGAGGTTCGAGGACATAGTCGTAAAAAGATATGGATAAGGTTTCGACAGTGAAGAACAGGAATAGGCCATCCCCATATTCTGTATTTCTGTACTAAAACATCAAGGTTTTCGTTTCTATGGATCGAAAAATGGTGCTTCTATTAAGCGTATAAATACCACCGTAGACCACATATATCGTGCAGAAACAAACAGATTTGCTCTATTTGGCTACGCTGCAGGATGTGTGTGATATTTAAATTTCGACCGCCATGCAGGGTGTAACGTCCCCCATCAATATTAATCACAGTTCTATGCTGCCATATGAATGGCAATTTTATTGTTGTGACACTTCATACCAAAGATGTGTTTGTATTAAAGTCAAAGGAATGTAAAGCAATATAGTTTCTTATACACCTTTTATTGTTCACATATTTTGTATTAATGAACATTAGTATCTTCGGTTTTGTCTGGTCTTTGCTTGGATAATGTACAATAGCAAACGATATATAACTTGTCATACTGCAAAGACGTCAGATTGTTTCATTTTCTAGAAATTAAAAGGGCCTGTATTGTTAATAATAGTGCAAAATACTGTTCTCAAATATATAAAAAATTAAGATACAAGGTTTATCGTTAAGTACAGTAGATTTACGCTACAATTTTAAGTAATTTCCAACTATTTTAACATCGACAATTGTCCTCTATTATACGACATAGTCACACACTTATGCATCTCACACCATCTTAACACATGGACACGACAAGGCTATGATATAGAACTATCGTTCATTTAAAGTATGCATGAACTGTGTATGTAAAGAAGGAAATCACAGTGAATTTATGTGTGAACAAATTCATTTATTGGTGAATATCTAGCCGAAAAACGAGTACGGGCGAAGTATATTCAGTTGGCTGCCAGCTATCAAGCAGGCAGCACGTAAGTACCAGAGAACTACTTTCATTTCAATTTTTTCTTAGACTCGTTGTTTTTGTATTTAGTAGGCTTGTACTTACTTTTCAAATTCATGTAGTTGATAGCCGTGTATTGCGTCTCCTTTACCGCGAAAGTCATTTGTTTAGCTATTGTTGATGTATCAACACTAGTGGTCTTTGTTTAACTTATTACTCACCGTAGAGTCAACATCGCGCCTTCTTAGTTTTTCATTTTTCTGGATACTGTAGTCATGATTAGGGTCTGTGACTGCTGTATGTGGAAACAGAGTGAGCTGGTGACTTAGTCCCCAGCTTCAGATGGCGTTAACCTCGGTAGCACAGCTACAAGCTGCAGTATACGAGCACTGTTGTTGTGTACCGGCTATAGGAACTGAAGTGACGTCTGGTTATATCACTCAATCAAAAACAAAGAAACGAGTATGCCAAATTTAAACAGAGAAAATCCCCAAGACTGTCAATCTTTTACAGGATCTCTAAATTTTCAATGCGAGAAGATAACAGTACTTCCCACAATGTAACCTTGTCACGTAATTTGCCGGAAAATCTGAAGAAATGCTAGTCGTATGTGAATTATGTTAGAGACAAATCATTGTCAATACCTATACTATGCGATTAAAATGGTGATACTACTGATAGGATGGCAGTTCTGCCAAAGCATAATTTCTTAACACAGTTTTCCGAAGTTCCTACCCCAAGAAGAAACAAATACTCCATAATGAAGAACAGATCCTGACATGAGTAATTAAGATTTCCCTAGAGTATTAAAGTAACTTAAATCACTTAACAGAACAACTCTCCCAGTCCAAAATGTATACCAGTTAGGTTCTTTTCGGAGTATGCTGATGCAACAGCTCCATAACTAGCTATCATATACAACCAACTCGCTTGCCGAATGATCCGCAGTGAAAGAATGGGAAGTTCCATATGTCTCTCCAATATTCAGGAAGACAATAAAGCAAACTTACAGCCCTATACCACTGATGTCGGTCTGCAGTAGGATTTTAGAATATATACTTTCTTCAAACATGATGAACTACCTCGTTGACTTAAACTTAACAAGGATTCAGAAAGTGTCGTTCTTGTAAAACATAGCAAGACCTTTACCTACATGAAGTGTTGAATGTTACTGACAATGGATAGCAAATCGGTTCCACTTTTGTACAATTGCGGAAGACTTTCGACACTGTACCTCACAAGCGTGCAAGTCTTCGAATAAAAGGGAAGTGTTACAGGACCCATACTGTTCCTTACATTTAGGAAGGATTTAGGAGAAAATGTGAGCAGCTCTCTTAGCATGTTTGCTCTCATTTATCGGTTAGTAAAGTCACTACAAGATCAAAAGCAAGTACAATATATTCGCATAGTGCGAAAATTGGTGGTTGACCCATAATAACTGTCCGAGTCATTCATACGAGAATTTTTTAAAAGTTTCGTTAATCCTGATTTACGCAATAGATCAGCA
This sequence comes from Locusta migratoria, assembly GCA_026315105.1. Taxonomy (NCBI): domain Eukaryota; kingdom Metazoa; phylum Arthropoda; class Insecta; order Orthoptera; family Acrididae; genus Locusta; species Locusta migratoria. Next base: position 743,615,438 of record CM048744.1, read on the forward strand.
AATTCTAAAGGCTGTAATTTCAACTAAATTACGTACAACACGTACTATATATTTTGAGGAAGGCGAACCAAGACTACGTTTGACTGACACGACACAGCCTACACCACTCCTGTGCATAATATTTTGGAGCATTGTTGGGCACTTTGGGACTCAAATAGGACTCACGGAAGATACGGAAAAATTCAGAGAAGGACAGCGGAAGACCCGGGTTCCATTCTCGGTCCAGCTGACATTTTCACTTGTCGCCATTCCTTAATATCAATGCCCAAATGCGGCCACTGTCAATTCTTTCTTTCCTATCCTTCCTCCTTCCCTTCCTTTATCTATCATTTGCAAATAGTTCTGTATTATCGCGATGTAGGTGAGAGAGTGTCATGGAATAGTTGTAAGAGCTGTGATGGAAATCATTTATAGGAAGGCGTATATTCGTCGTGGGAAGATTGAGTTACGAAATTTATTTTTAGCAACTTTCCCTTCCGAAAGCGATAATATATGTTTTAGCGCCCCACTTACACATGAGATATGATAGCCATGATGAAATAAGAGCAGTCAAATCGGAAACGGAGAGATTTATTTGATCCTTCTTCCCGCGCGCAATTAGAGAAATGAACTGTAGAGATGTATCGTACGAGCAGTTCCATTCATTCTCTTCCGTGCACTTAATGTGATTTGCATAGTATGTAGATGCAGATACTGAAAATATTTCCCATCGTCTGTTTCATATACGAGAATTTTAGTGGCTGATGGACAATGAATTAAGGGATACGAGTTGATGATACCAAAAGAAAGAGGCGCTGGCTCCATTAATAATCAGAGTGCGAGGGAGAAAGAGCGAGAGAGAGTAAATATGTGTATAAGCTTTGACGGTGGACAGACTAAATAATTATGTGGACAACTGAGATTAAAAACTCGATACTCGTAAATAACTGAAATAGATCATCACATACTGTGTGTGATGCGAAGTTCTAAATAAATGTCTACGCTTAAGCAATTAAATAAAACAATACGTGTGATCTATACTAATGGAAGCTTCTGATATCTCTAAAACGCCTTTCCACCGAATAAACACTATTAATTAACGTTGTGTGTAGACTTCTTTCCAGAGCAGAATTTCTGTTACAGATATTTTCAGCGGACATGTCGAACAGGTATTTCTGTCAGACACGCTCGGCCCGTTACATAAACATTACCTGCAACGAACTGCAGTCTAAGGCATAATTTAGTCCAGGAAGAAATATAAGAGGGAAAAAGTGATGTACTCACAGATTTTTGTCTTATGACAGAGGTTAGTGTCATAAGCAACGTATTAAAAATTCCCAACAGTAGGGTGTAGGCGTGGAGTATAATTTGCAGTCGTTTCTAGGTAACGTTTGTACCTTACCCCTGAGTAACTGGAATTCACGGCTTCTAGCGGAAATGTGTACCAGTACAGAATCTAACTAAAAATTTATGTTATTTTTTTAGATTCTCTGATGCAAGCGGTCAGTAGTTTCATTTGTAGTGTCCAGTTTCGGATTACAGACTGCAGTCCACTATGTAAAGAATACCTTACAATTCTACCAGTGTAGCATGTAATTTAGTGGAGTTTTTACTATTTGTCTTTCAGAAGTTACTGGACCCAAAATAAACATTACTATTCTGAAAATTCACTGAAAATATATGACTATTGTTTATGAATGGGCTTGTGGAACTGTTAGAATTTACAAACTGGGCAATGTAGCGCCGAAGTAGTACCAAAAATTTAATTATTGATAGTAAATGAGGAAATAAAATTATCTAATTTCTAAACTTAAATCTTATCAGAACTTCATAAACCTGCGAGGTACCTCACTTTTTAGGTACCCTCATGCTTGTAATTTAAACACATTTAATTCACCCAACCAACGACGCCAATTAAAAATAAGCGAGTTAGTGTATGTGAAGTGTTCTGAGGGCACCGTATTGAGTTTGGCAACACGGTCACGGAAAGATAATCTGGACAGGTGAGCCCTTGGGACAAACAGACGGCTTAGGGCACCTGTGAAACGTGTCTCTCAACCCTTCACACTGTCAGAGTACTATAGTTTACCGTGGAGGTGCAGAGCTACCCATGTGAAAGGGTAAACTACGTGAAAACACAGTTTGGAGAACATTCGCAGGTCCCATGCCTACTGATTTCAGGGAGAGTGACAGGGGGAGGTAGGGTGCGAGGTGGATTATCGGGGTGAGAGTTTAAATAGGGAAAGATTAATTTTTAAAACTCACAACCACCAACTGCGAACCAAATTCCTAAACATGCGAAAACACTGGAACTGTGATTGCTACTGTTTGACTCGTTTTTTAGCGGATGATATCACACGGTCGCAGCTTTTCTTCCCTGCATATGATAAACAAAACAAAAATTCATAGTAAAGTCAAGTTCATTTGAGAAAAGGGTGTACTAACTACTATTTTTGAAAACGCATGAAAGTTCACTTTATGTTGTTTACTACACCATATTAAAACTCTGTGGCTGATACGTCTGTACGTCGAAACAATTACTTGATAAAGTTATAGCTCGTGAGCCCCAGGCAAAATAAATATTTGTCGCAAATTATTTTGCACACCATGTGCCTGTCTCAAACACCGTTTATCTTTATGCCTATGCAACGACACGTGTTACATTAACAAGACACAGTCACTTTAATTCAATGCGATGCACACCTTGTTCCACCGGCTAAATATTCACAACACACAGTAGGACTCGATTCAACTTGGTGCTGATTAAAACTGTTACAAGCGAATAAGCTTAAACTCTCTGTACGACAAAGTACTTCTGTCAGGTATCACACTTCTTCCAACATTAGAAACAGAATGTAGGCACTCCGATATACTTGGTGCAGTCTACGACGAGCAACCACACCTGGCGATTGCCGCACAAAATGCTATAGTCTCCACCTGGAGATCCACACGCCGACCGTGCAGAGCGACGCCGCGCCCGGCCTGCTACACTTCTCGCTCCCTACTGCCTACCTGGGCCACGCGCGCGCACCAAAAGCCCCCACTGCCGGGTTTTTTCCCTACGTCATAAACTTCCCCAAGTGAGCTGTTCTAACCGACTTGCCAACGTATAGCGCTCAGCCAATACATTTCTAAAACTTTACTTATAATCAAAATAACTACACTACACATGAAACAAATGTCTTCTTAGGTTTTAATATTGGTATAAACATCCTTTGCACAATTTATTATGAACGTGCAATTTTTTATATCACAGATAAGTGATTTAACTGAATACTTCAAGAGAAAATACACAAGATTAATTGAAAATAAAACGATAAATAGTTAATATATTATTTTTATAAACAAACATTGCCATGCTAGTTCTGTAACTGTCTTGTATTCTAAATGTGTTTATTTCAGTCAACAGTTGCTATCAAATTTTATCAAATTGTACATTGCTATTTTACTTGCTTTTTTAGATCTGAAGATGATCCAAGTGATCGAAACATGTCATTAAACAATTTTATAGCAACGGCTGACTGAAATAAACACATTTAAAATAACACAGTGCAGTTGTGGACATTCTCAAATCGACCATGTCGACTATAATGTCTTGTATTCATTGGTAATTTATTACTTTTCACTCGTATAATGAAATTATGTTTTCAGTGTCAATTTAACATATTACGCCAGATGTGACTATATCAGCTAATGTATTTTTATCAGAAAATTCAAATGACTCCTGACTCATCTCTGTATTACGCTTAGTTTAAATTTAATCATATACATTTGTTTAAGATTTGTTGTATGCGTAAGTCTTAGCTTGTACCACAGACATATTGGGTATGAAATTGTTTATTTGTCAACAGGCTATTTTGTAGTGAGGGCCTTAAAGGTTCCTACCTGCATCGTGTTACTTCAAATGCAAGTAGTATTAGAATATTTTATTTCGGACTGTGCACTGCACTGTGCCTGGCACTCGCCATTGTCCCTCTCTCCCCTCACCAGAAACGAGCCTGGAAAATCCTAAGCTGGAACAAGCCACCAACGTCGGCCTGCTCGCTGGCCTCCCGTCAGCTACAAGCACACAGCAAATCTCAACGTGGAGAATTTCTGCCTATGGCCTAACTATAAATGTTGTCACCCAACTGTGTACAGACATTGCTACCATAATTAAAAAGATTAAAATTGTGTAACATTTGGTGCATTGACATGGTCAATATTTGCAGTGAACTTCACACTGTTTAATTATCAAATACAATTAATTACCAATATTTGTAATGGGCGGTTATCTCACAATGGCCTTCTGGGGATCTTCCCTGTGCCGTTCTGCGCTGCTGTGGCAATGGTAGTCACGCTACACCAGGTGCAGCGAGTCCTTGCTTCACAGGACATCATTCTATATTGTGCTAGTTGGTGCAGGTATTTTGAGGGGAGTAAACTACTGGTCACCAGTCTCCTACAATATTGTCGCGGTGTAATACGTATTGGCGCAGCGGAGGCACGATGGAACTCTCCCCGCCACCGTACCGAGTCGGCGAATTTTCCAAGAATCCTCAATTATTACTACCGCCCAGAGTTCATGCGCAACGTCCCACTCGTGAGCTGGTTTGCCGCGCTGTGTAAACGGGAAACGTGATGATTCCTAAATGTAAGTTTTTGTGTCCCAGCCTCGTCGCCGCTTTTGTGTCTCGTTTCTGTCGTATGTGTCGGTGGCCGAGTAGGATGACCGACACAGGAATAAAGGTAGCACGCTTGTGCAGGTACGGAGGGGAGCAGCCAGTGGGACAGCAGAAACTAGAAACACTAGAGTAAATTAGAACGAGATATATATTGCACAGAAATTACACAATATTTAACTTTTAAATAGATCAGTACTGCAGAATGCTGATACATAGTTGAGCTAGAGGCCTGCCTAGTGCCTAACCGATAGCCAAGTCTTCACTGGTGCCTATCTGATTCCGAAGTGCTAACTGGTTCCTATCTCAGTCCCAAGTGAACGATGTCGTTCAGTGGTGGCCACGAGCGGAATTCTAGCAGAGGGCGCTCGTGACTGACGTAAGAACGCCGCGCCGTGCGTGCATGGCGGCGCGCGGCGAAAGTAGGTGGCGCGCACTTTGGACTTGTGCGACACCACAGTAAGTTACCGTACTGTATTACTTCGCGTAGCTTATATGGGAGTAAGTTTCCGAATGTTCATCGGTCGGCACTCGGAAATCCAGATCAAAATGTTCAAATATTTGTAAATCTATCGGACTCAACTGCTTGGTCATTAGTCCGTACATTACAAACTACCTAAAATAAGGTAAACTAACCTAAAGACAACACAAACACCCATGTCCGAGGGTGGGGACTCGAACGCCCGAAGGCGAACTGCCGCGCGCACCGCAGCACGACACCCCAGTACACACGGCTAATCCGCCGCGACTCGCAATCCAGACGTTGCCGTTGGCCAGAGATAATGTGGGGGCGGACTCGTTTCGGACTTGCATAGCTGTAAACAAGAAGTGTCTTACTTCTTGGGTGAGCACCACTGAGTGTGGATGCGATATATTGTAGCGGCTACGGTATCAACTGTTGTTTGTCGATCACGGTCCGCTTCCCCACCACGAGTAGTTGCATGTCTGTGATTGAGAGTGCTTTTAGAACTTTAAATTGATAGATTGTTAGAGTTATTCAGCATGTTGCAATTCGGAAACGTTTATGTAAATTATTCCTGGCGCTAGCTTCGCCATTTCTTCCTGTATGTACTCCAATTGTCAAGTGTTTCATTTTCACATCTTGTGCTAAAGTTGCAATAAATGTGTCTTTGAACTGAATTTAAGTTTCATTTCCCAATAATCTAATTGCAGTTTTATTATTTAATGTTTTGGATATCGGGGAGGGATCAGTTAACTAAACAAGTAGATGAACTCGAGTGTAGTCTATCATGAGTGCAGCTCAATTCAGTTTAATTTCTTTCTCTTAAATCAGTCAGATGCTTTTGATTTTAACAGGTCAAACCACAACGTCAATCACTTTTATTTATCCCTTTTATTTTCTACCGTCCTATCAAAACTACGTAAAATATTTTACAAAGAAGGTCCTATTCATATTATTTTTCCTCTAGGATGCATAGTTTATGCTTTACAGAGGATTAAAAATGGCTAATTATTTAAAACGCTATTTGCTGTCGAATGTAGTGGATTAAGTCCTCTAACGAAGTTGTGGTTAGGTTGGGTGATTTACGAGGTGCATATATGTGGGAAATGGGGATCACAAGGAAAGGGGTCAAAGAATTCCACTTCAATTAAGAAGAAAAAGAAAAAAAATATTCCGAGGGCAGCTAGAGCAAGGGGAACTATTGAACACGAAAGATACACAATCATACAAAAACTTTATATTCAACGCTAAAAAAAAGAAGAAACGCAAATAGAGTCTACCCGTAGTTATAAATACACAAATCAAGCATGATAAAACGTTAATGAGCGATTGTAAACTACACACAAACAGGGAATGGTGGATCTATCGAGATATTTATATTAGAAAAAATGGATCCAAATTACATCTTGTTCTTAACAAAAACTTACTACATTAAGAAAAGGAAATGAAATTACACCTCCTATGACTATTTGAAATGGCTTGTTCTATCTTAACTCTAAGCTTACAAGCTAAAGCCTAAAATACAGGGCCGCGGTCCCCGAGGCAACCCGTTAATTTCTCGCGGGGGTCTGTGACGCAGCCGGCCGCGGTGGCCGCGGGGACTGAGGCGCTCCAGTCACGGTCTGCACGGCCACTGCGGCCGGGGGTTCGAATCCCCCATCGGGCATGGATATTTGTGCCGTCCTTAGTATAAGGTAGTTCGTAAGTAGTTTGTAAGTTTAGGGACTGATGACCCTGTAGTTAAGTCCCGTAAGCTTAACAAACATTTGAACATTTGATTTCTGTGACGCATTGTGAGCGGGATTTGGCGGTCGAATTTCTACGACTTTCGGCGGTTGTGGTGGCGCTTGCCAGCTCACGTTGCCACCCTGATTCCTCCAGCTGTTATTTTTGTCTCCCAGCCTCGTCCCCGCTTTTGTGTCTCGTCCGCCGGTTGTCGTAGGTGTCGGTGGCCGAGTAGATAGAGACCGACACAGGCAAAAAGATGCACGCTTGTGCAGGTACGGAAGTGACCAGCCAGTGGGACAGCAGAAACTAGAAACACTAAAGTAAATTAGAACGAGATATATATTTCATGGAGTCTTGGTAATACTTAACTTTTACATAGTTCTTGACTGCAGAATGCTGATACATAGTTTATGTAGAGAGAGGCCTGCCTACTGATGATTCCTAGTGCCTATCCGATAGCCAAGTCTTAACTGGTGCATAACTGATTCCGAAGTGTTAACTGGTTCCTACCACAGTCCTAAGTGTCCGATGCAGGTCAATGGTGGCCACGAGCGGAGTTGCAGCAAAGGGCTCTCGTGGCTGACGCCGTAAGAACGCCGCGCCGTGCGTGCATGGCGGCGCGCGGCATAAGAACGTGGCGCGCACTTCATACTTGTGCGACACCACAGTTATAGTCTCCCTGAACGTTTCTTCTCGGTTCCCAGCTCCCTTGATTGGGTCGCTGACCCTTCTTCTTATAGGATCGGTCATCTTTGCCGTAGTTCCAGCGTCCTCTGTTGTCGTGCTGCTTGTTTCTCCCTTGCTGACCTTCCATCGCCTTCTTTTCCTGTCTCTCCCGTCTTTGCGCATTTCCTGCTCATGTTCGAGATTAGCGAGTGTCCTTCGGAAATGCTCTATTGATTCCGGGCTTCTTCCCGCCAACTTCTCTTGTATATCAAAGGGGAATTTCATATCAATGCCTGATGATGTCTTGATCTGTGAAGGGGCGATTGAGATAGCGGTTCTTTGTCATTTTATTACATTTTCCCGATTCTAGATCATTGTTAGACCAGTGCCGGCCGCGGTGGCCACGGGGACTGAGGCGCTTCCGTCACGGTCTGCACGGCCACTACGGTCGGGGGTTCGAATCCCCCCTCGGGCATGGATATTTGTGCCGTCCTAGTTCGTAAGTAGTTCATAAGTAGTTTGTAAGTTTAGGGACTGATGACCCCGTAGTTAAGCCCCATAGACTATACAAACATTTGAACATTTTTTGCTAGTGCAGTACGTGTCCAGGAACGCCTGGCGGAACTCATTGTTAAGTGCGGCAGTTCTCGGCCGTCCTGCGCATGCGTTCTGCTACGTGCCATTCCCTGTGACTGCAGATGAACCCTAACCAGTATGTTAGCGGCCAATTGGGCGGTATTGCCCTATCTAATTGTGCGATCCATACGGCGGGATAGAGGGCATTGGTTGCTTCCTTGTACGGCTGAAAACACTGTACTAATAGGAAGTATTTATAGCCAAACTCATACAAATTTTCTTCTCGGGGCCTGCACTTCTCTCTTTCAGCACAGGCGCGTGTACCATTGGTGTCGCATTCCCATCATGACCAGTCAGAGTGTGACGGGAGAGGCGTCTCTTTTCGTCACAGCCTGAAACAGTTCGAGTGTGTGTTTTGCTCTGTTTGTAATCAGAGATGCCAAGTCTAAAAGGAAGTTGTCCGTAATGCGGCGAGGAGTGAAGGTGTGGGGTGGACGAGGCCTCCAATCCGAAATTTATTTTCAAAATTGACGGTAAAATTTTCCATTTGCTGTTTAGTTTTATAGAAATAACTGTTAAGACATGAAAAGGCGCCTACTAAAAAATAAACATACCTTTGGCAGAATATATGAGACTTTAGAAGAAAAAAATTACATTCAATTTCACATTCTTTTACCTATGTCCGAAACAGACTAAAATGAGTGCGAGAATTAAAGGGATACTAAATAACTGAAGTACACTCGCTAATTACATAACAGCAAGGGCATTAGTGCGCCAAATCATAATCTAATTACCAGAACTGATGTTATTGAGGCTGCACTTCTGTAATTGTGTACAAAACATGATAAAAGGGTACACTATTACGTTATTTCTGAAACTATAGTTGTTTATAAAATGACCGCCGCTGCGCAGCGGCCGAGATCATTGAAGCGCTATGCTCCGATGCGCGAGACCGTTCCCCCTCGAGGGGTTCTAATCCCCCCCCCCCCCCCCTCGGGCATGGATGTTAGTGCTGTCTTTCAGTTTGTAAGTTTAGGGACTGATGGCCTCGCAGTTAAGTCCCATAAGCTTACAAAACAACAACAAACAACGTAAAAGGACGCAACGAAAAACTGTGTTTCCAAAGTACTAAAATAAATCAAACAGCTAATTCCGTAATTTTAGCACAGGCTCACACCGTATATGTTTTTTAGAAATCGTGATCATTACGAACAAATCGTAAAACTTGGCATGTCTGCTTGTTTATAGAAAGTCTCAGCATCCTGTGAAACGCTTTGCAGTTGCTTTTGATGATCTGTTGATTTCAATAACCAATATACGACAGCATCATCTGCGAACAGCCTAAGAGCTATTCAGATTATCTCCCAAATCGTTTATAAACACAAGGAAGAGTAGGGAACCTATAACGCTTCCTTGGGGAACACCTGACATCACTTTTACTCGATGACTTACTGTCAATTATTACGAACTGTACCTTTTTTTTTTTTTTTATATATATATATATATATATATATATATATATATAGGAAATCGCGAATCCAGTCGCAGAATTGTGGCGATATTCCATAAGCATGTATTGTCATTAGACGGCGCTTGTGAGGTAGTGTCAAAAGCCTTCCGGAAATCCAGAAATATGGAATCGATTTGAGATTCCTTGTCGATGGCACTTCATGTGAATAAAGGGCAAGCTGTGTTTCGCAAGATCGATACTTTCTGGCCGCGCGGGAGTAGCCGAGTAGTCTGTAGCGCCGCGTTGTGGATCGCGCGGCATCCCGCGTCAGAGGTTCGAATTCTCCCTCGGGCATAGATGGTTTGCGTTGTCTTTAGCATAAGTTAATTCAGAAGTAGTTTGTAAGTTTAGGGACTGATGACCCCTCAGTTAAGTCCCATGAACCTTATAAACATTTGAACATTTTAATAGTTTCCGAATCCGTGTTTACTACTGGTCAATAGTTCATCATGTTCGAACAAGGCGTATGTTCCAAAATCCTACTTCAAATCGACGTCAATGAGATGGGCCTGTGATTTTGGGGATCACTCCTATTGCCTTCCTTGAATATTGGAGTGGCCTGGGCAACCTTCCTCTTTGGGTACGGATCATTCGCAGAGTGATCGATTGTATTGGATAGCTAAGTATGGAGCTATTGCATCAGCATACTCTGAGAGGAATCTGCTTGGTATGCAATCTGCCCCGGAATATTTGGTTTTGTTTAATGACTTAAGTTGTTTTACTACTCCAGGAACACCTACTTCTAAATTTCTGATGCTGGCAGCTGTTCTTGGTTCGAATTCTGGAGTGTTCACTTCGTCTTCTTTTAATATATATATATTTGAAATTTGCTCAGCTGAGTGTGTATCCGGAGCAAATATTATCTCATTGGACAACTCTGTTTTATTGAATGTCAGATGCAGATCCCTAGCTACGTTTTCGAATGTGACGTGATAAATTTCATCCGAATATAATCGCAGGTCTGTGCCATTTTTACCGGATAGTTTTCAGAATTCATATGCACAAGCTATGAAACTAGGATACAATAAAAGATTTACGAATAAGAGAGGAAGGGATCACGGAAAATAGCTGGTACTGCTGTCAGATTCAATCGTTCCCAACCATTCTCTCCATTTTTTCAAACTGGGTGTCTTCAAAATGAAACTAAAAATTGGTATTTTTAGTAAGTTTGTACATAAGAACGTAGACATTTAAAAAGATTTCCAGTTACGACTTATGGCAAAAAAGCACCTAATGAAGTAATTAAAAACCGATTACCTCCAATAGGCGAATAATAAGAGTCCAATTTGGACATCGAGTTAGTAAACTACAACACTGCTGTGACGTAGGCTCACAAGTTTCTGCATTTTAATATTGCAGTAGTTTCAAACGTGGTTTACATGTACGAGACGTAGGAGCCATTGTAATTAGTAAAAACCGTATCCACCTTTAAAAGTAATTATTATTGTTTTACTCTGTATGTTGATATTGTTTGTCGGTGGCAGAAATTTTTGCGTCGGGCCCTTCGCTAAAAGCAAGTGTTGAATATGCCGTTTACAATGTGTTGAAATCGTTCGTAATTACAATTGATTTAATCAACTTCGCATAGTTTTGAAGGCCTTATTCGTGTTAATTTGTGATGATGACAGTTATCAATTACTTATGGCTTTTAGGTACTATGGACAAGCAAAACAATTTACTGAACACTTAAAGCAATTAGATGCTGTACAGCCGGCCGCGGTGGCCGAGGTGACTGAGGCGCTCCAGTCACGGTCAGCACGGCCACTACGGTCGGGGGTTCGAATCCCCCCTCGGGCATGGATATTTGTGCCGTCCTAGTTCGTAAGTAGTTCATAAGTAGTTTGTAAGTTTAGGGACTGATGACCCCGTAGTTAAGTCCCATAAGCTTAACAAACATTTGAACATTTTTTTTGATGCTGTACAGCCACTATGCTGACAGCATACTGATTGCCCTATGTTGCCGACGCGATGGAACGAAAATGGCGGATGCACATGCCGTCTATATCCAGGTGCCCTAGGCTAGTGCTGTACGTCAAAGTTCACCTGTCCGCAACGCATTGTGAAATACCCCATTGAATCTTGGACGCGATTAGCTGTAGAGGAGCCTAGAATAACAAGAAAGCCACATTTCAGTTGATTTTTTAATGTTGTGTGTCAGCTTTGGAGTGCCAGATCAGTGAAAATACAACGTGGTTACCTTCGTTAAAGTGCAGTGTATGTCGGCTTGTAGTCGTGAATCTGGTACTGAACGATTAGCAAATGTTCATAAGAGCATTTGTGATGCAAATGCCGTTCCTACTATAATTCATTTGCGTATAAATCTGTCTGTCCTACAAAAGTCTTCGCACATTTGAAAAATTTAATTTTTAGGTTTCGTATTGGATTTCAGTGAAGCTAATTATCTATCTGCGTCTCAATCAGAGATATGATACTGGTGTAACAATACCTTTAAATGTTATCTATGTAATTTTCTTTGAACTTTGCACTTAAACACTGCATTTTGTTTCCAGTTGTAATACGGTTGTACCAGGAAGAAATAAGAAATTTCAATGCAATTAAATGTTTCACGTTTTACCTTGAAATGCGAAAAGCAAAATTAGGGCTTGACCATATGTGAGACAAATTATGTAGTTGAAATCCAGTTTGAAACGTCGGATTTCGCATACACTTTGGTTAATTTAGTCTGTAATTAATGAAGATAGACACGAATTTGAATCTTTCTTTGCAGTTTACCGTGTTAGGTTCCCTTTTCATGATAATACTGATTTTCAGATTGTATATAACTATGTAATATATGAGGCAACTAACTTCAGATAGTCTTAGTAGACACGCCTTTATACAAATCTTTCGGTTTACTAGTTTTCTAGTATGAAAGTGTTACTACATGTCCAATGTAACAAGTATTATTTCAGTATGGAATTTGTGAATGGAGTTGTATCATACCACTAATACCAATAAGCTCTGTTGACACTCAGTCTCAATTCCAGCGTTTCTGTACCACCAATTACAATTGCTACATAAATTGTTTTAATACTTAAACTAATGGCAGTTACAGTTACTTATCAACTAACATAATTTTTCGATTTCTGTGTAGGCCACTACTAGTATATTTTATGTAAATAACACAAAAAGACTGCTACTACCCTACTACCACTGGTATGACTAATAGTGGCTTGGAGTCCCTCCGCAGCCCTCTCTTCAAAGCGTATTAATTGAAGATCGGATATGATTAAATTTATTAATATACCAAAACGGAGACCTAAGACGAATATAATCCAATGAATTGATGAATACAAAATCGTTGGGTTCATTATTTATAGTTTCTTTTAACATTTATAGATGTTTCAGTTTTTTTCTCTTCTAAAACTTCTTCATATTCATAAATCAGGCAAAACTTCTCCAAGCATTTTTTTTTTTTTTTTCTGTAAACGGTAATAATCTTACAATTCTTAATATAAATATCACTTGCCGCCTCTTTAGTTTCAAGTTTCATTATTAAGTATAGGCTGTCAAGCTTGGCTTTTCAGTCAAAAATGAAACTCTCTATTACAACAGTTGAGTAACACATTTTTCATTATATTTGATGCTGCTAAAAGCAGATCTCGCACCTGAATAAAGTTTGTTCACTTGTTATGTGACACTTATTGACGTATTCTGATACGTTGTACACTAGGTGTATGCTACATTTCTTTTGTATTTGGTTTATTGCGAAGGCGTGGAACCAGCTCAGATGTCGTATGGTAGAAAACAGAAGTACCGAAGCTTCGAATATCAGACCGTCGAACAATTAACGGTCTTTCTAATTGGATACTGCTATGACTATGTGTCAATTAAGCCAATAAGCTGCGCGTAGCTCTGCACCAGTCGTTATTATCCATCACTACGTGACGCAGTTACAGCTAACTCTGATTCTATGTATGGTCGTAAAATAACAGCTACTTCGCAAATAGTACCAGTGTTTGGGAATTTATGCAGAAAAATATGCCTAGTTACTATCATTCTCACGGAGTATTACAGTGCGTAATACGAATGAGATTTCTCGCAGAGCTCGGGGAGAGTAGAATACGCTTTGTAATACCGGATGTTAAGGAAATCGAGGCTGTATCCTGATTACAAACAAAGATGTTATGATGTATGTACTAATTACAAAGCCACCAAAAGAGACGCAGTAAGATATTTCATTTCAGCATGTTTTATTAAGCCGTATTGCTATCCCTGTCAGTTTGATACAAATTTTACAGTTGATTGCAAACAAATTTACCAATGAATAATTCGGTACGGTGGAAAGAACTGGGGTGACATCGACTGCCCTGCAAGACCAACGTGTCGGGCATTTAAACCGATAAATTTAAAGTCACTTAATGGTGTGTGGCAAGGGGAACTTAGTGGACCATTATCGCTTATCACTTTTCCCGTTCCAGTCACGTTAGGTTAGCCGTGAAAAAGTTTTGAATCTCTTTAGTTTTCTCGTCAATGTAGGAGGAAGCAATGTACTTCCTGACTCTACAGAAAAAGTCCTTTTCGGAGCCTCTGGAACCGGATAACCATTTAGTTGCGCTTTCGCACTTTCTAAAATCGACGCCTTCCTCCTGTGCAAGCCCCCCCCCCCCCCTCCCCCGTCTAGCAGCGAAGAAACAACGAAATATCAATGACGAGACAGTTGCTACCTGCGCTTCGTCCGGGCTAGTTGACTGTGTGTTGAAAGAGCTCAATTACGTATTTTCATTGAAACCACGCCAAGCTGATGGCACACTGTTTTGTTTGAATTAAGCTGTGAGAGACTATTTTGTAGGCAATTAAAAGAAAAGCTAACTATCATTGGGTTAAAAACCATAGATTCACTGTTTAAACACAACAATATTTCTATTGTTGCAGAAGTTACTGCTGGTTATAGGATTTTACCGATGGCTTCGAAAAAACTTAAGTTGTCTGAAGAAAATAGACTGTACATTGATTCATGGTCAGATTTATACTATATTATTAATAACATTGAAAAACCGCTATGCTTAATTAACCAAAAAAGTCTGGTTGTTCAGAAAGAACGTCAAACGCCTTTAAGATACTGAACATAAAGTTAAATTTTCAGTCTTGTGGGCGAGTCACGAAAACATAAAATTAACACACGAAAATCAACAGCAAAGAGCCAACAGAAGGTTTTTAAGGTTCAAGTTCAAAGTTGTGAGACGAATGTACGTGCGAGTTTAGGCAACGCCACCTAGATACAAGGACAGTGCGCTGCCTGCCAAGAGTAGTTATAACACAGGCAAACTATTCGTCTTACGTAGCGTTGTACTGAACATGTACCCGTTGCACACTGTGTTTCAGAATGTTTTTCGTGTTATCTATGTGATTCTCCGTGCTAATTTTTGCTGGTATGAGTTTAAATGCCTAATATGAATCGTACGAGTCCAATGTCGGTGCGACATCTACAAATAGTTCATAAATATCTTATACCAAAATAAATTTCTCTGGTAATCACATAAATAACATTAAGAATATTCTGAAACACAGTGTGCAACATGTATGTGTTCCCAAACTCAGCATAACGCTAGATAAGACAAATAGTTTGCTTGTGTTATGACTACTCTTGGCAGGCAGCGCACAGGCCTTGTATCTAGGTGGCGTTGGTTTAGGGGTACCGGAAATTCTTGCCAAATCTGGAAGACCGTTTACCGACAGTGAATTAATAAAACAATGTGTATTTGTTATTGCTGATGCTGATGCCCAGAACAAATAAGGAAGTTTGAAAATATAAGTCTTTCAGCCAGAACGTGTACCCGCCGTACTGAAGATTTCGGCGATATTTTATGGCAGCAACTTCGGGAAAAGTCACAACAATTTGAATGGTTTTATATAGCTCTGGATGAAAGTAATGACGTTTCAGATACTGGCCAGCTTCTAATATTTGATTGCGGAATCGATGGGAACCTTAATGTCTGTGAGAAGCTTTTACAATTATATAGTTTGAAAGGAACGACTAAAGGGGAAGCTTTATTTCAGCACTTAGAACAAGTAATTCAATGTTCAAATGTTTATAGTGCTTATGGGACTTAATTACGGTCATTAGTCCCTAAACTTACAAATTACTTATGAACTAGCTTATACTAAAGACGGCAAAAACATCCATGCCCGAGGGGGGATTCGAACCCCCGACCGCAGCGGCCGTGCAGACCGTGACTGGCACGCCGCAGACCGCTCAGCCACTGCGGCCGGCTTTCGAACAAGCCTTAGTATCAATGCATTTACCTTGGGAAAAATGGTGAATGTAACAACCGACGGCGGCAAGAACATAAGTGGAGGTGACATCCCATTATCTTTCCATTGCATCATCCACCAAGAAGCGTTTCCAAAGTGCTAGAATGGAAAGAAGTAATTGACATCGTGATATCCCCTGTAACTGCACCACCAAGCGAGGTGGGGCAGTGGTAAGACACTGGACTCGCATTCGGGAGGACGGTGGTTCAAATCCGCCTCCAGTCATACAGATTTAGTTTTTCCGTGATTTCCCGAAATCACTCCAGGTAAATGCCGGGATGGTTCCTTTCAAAGGGCACGGCCGAATTGCCTGCCTCCATCCTTCCCCAAAAACCGAGCGTAAGCTCCGTCTCTAATGAACACACTATCAACGGGACGTAAAACCCAAAGCTTCCTTTTTTCTTTTTTAATTGCAGCGGAAAGAATGAGTTGACTCATCGTCAGTTTCTGAAGTGAGATGGTTTAGCTGAGCTAAAGTATTTAAAAGATATTTTGATCTCAGAAAAGAAATAACTACCTTCATGAACGATAAAGGTAAATCTGTTCCAGAATTTACAGATACTCAGTGGTTAATAGAGCTTGGATTTTTGACGGATTTAACTCATGAGTTAAATGCTTTGAATGTAAAGCTTCAAGGAAAAAAATTAATTTCTTATATGCACACAGACCTGACGGTATTCCAAATGACAAACAAGCTGTTAAAACATGTTGACGCAAAAATAGTTGGACCATTTCCCGAATTGTAAAATGGCTGTCGAGAAAGCTGAAAAAATTTTCATTGGAATAATGATAAAATAAAACCCCTTTTTAACACAGGTACAAAATCAATGTAACGACAGATTTGGTGACTTCGAGAAAGTGTCTGGCATCTGAATGTTTTCGCAAATCCTTTTTTGTATGGTATTGAGGATGTACCAATTAATTTACAAATAAACTTGATTGATCTCGAATGTCATGAGAGTCTTAAAAGCTCTCTCATTTAAATCAATGATTTTGTTAAATTTTATGGCAGCTTGCCATCTTACTTTAACGAATTGAAAAAAAAATTGCTCAGCAACTATTACAATATTTGTCAGTACTTACTTATGCAAATAAACTTTTTTCAATTCTGAAAAATAAATTTGCTTCTCGTCTCGCAGACGAGCTTTTGAGAGCCATTCTAAGAATTTCAACTACTAATACGAAAGCTAACATACAATAAATAGCCACGCAAATTCAGTCTCAAAAGTCACACAAATTTTTAATATGTACAGTTGTGTGCTCTGAATTCATGTTTGGTAAATTTTCCTCATTTATTGTCGTTACTTTTTTCCACACATTAACAAAAGTAAAAATAAATATTTTGTCATTTTCATTGTCACCTATATAGACAAGGCTTAATTTGGGTCGGAACACGTAGGAACGTCGTTCCGGGACGTCCTAGGGTAGATTTGTTATTGTTTTTAACCTACCAGAGACTGGAAAAGGTACACCTATTTTAGAACGTAAAGTAAAGTGTAATTCGCGGACGCTGCGCAAGCATCGTCTTTTGTTTTCCATATTGTGGCCATCCAGCGATTTGCGGGAGAGTGCGGATCCTAACGGCCTCGTATCACTAGCAGTCGAGATGACAGGCATCTTATCCGCATGGTTGTAACGGATCGTGCAGCCACGTCTCCATCCCTGAGATTGGGACGTTTGCAAGACAAAAACCATCTGCACGAACAGTTCGACGACGTTTGCAGCAGCATGGACGTCGGATACCATGGCTGCCGTTACCCTTGGCGCTACATCACAGACAGGAGCGCCTGCATTAATGTACGCAACGAGGAACCTTGGTGCACGAATGTCAAAACGTCATTTTTTTACCACTTTGAGGTGGGCCTTGTCACCGTTCAAGAATTCTCAGTAGCGTTGCCATAGGGCCCTATTAGCCTTGATGCCATTATTACCTATCTAGCAATGAGTGGTGCACTGTATTACTAGCAATGTGTTTGATAACTGTGGTCATTCAATGTGCAAAATAACCTCCTGGCCATTAAAATTGCTACAACACGAAGGTGATGTCATACAGTCGCGAAATTTAATCGGCAGGAATAAGATACTGTGATGTCCAAGTGATGGGCTTTTCAGAGCATTGACACAGGGTTGGTGCCGTGACGATACCTACAGCGTACTGACTTGAGTAAAGTTTCCAAACGATTTCTCATAGGGTAATGTGGTACAAATTCGATATAGGTACAATTCCGATCAACATAAGTTTTCGCGCCATTTGACTGTCTCGTAGTGTCTCGTTGTGTCGCGTTGTAGAGTAGCAGGTTTCTACAGCTCCTCCTGTCTTTTCCAAGATTACACCGCTTTGCGGTAAGGAGATATATTTTTTTTTCCCCTTTAAAGAGGTTAGTGAAGCTACTTAGTCTAACGCGCTCTTATAAATCATCTAGTTAAGGGTGAATGGATTCGCTGCCAAAAGTGCAATGTTTGGTACCACGAAGTATGCGTTGGTGCGTGACAGAAAAAGTGCTTTTATGTGGAAGATGCCCGTAATCAAAATTGTACGAGTAAGTGATCACAATTGTACCTAGTTTGGTAAATTTTCGATCGATTTTTCTCAATTCCGTAACCTTTTTTTGTGTTTATACCAACATTTGTAACTGTATAATATTTGTGTTACATATTCATTAAACATCCAAGAACAAGTGCCATAGTTAAAATTATTCCTTTTCTCAATTTATTTTCAGTTATAATAACATTTGTCCGAAATGATCGAAATTTTAACACCTTACCCTACACAAATAGCAGTTGACCGGCGTTGCTTGGTGAAACGTTGTTGTGTAAGGATGAGAAATGCGTACCATCACGTTTCTGACTTTGATAAAGGTCGTACTGTAGCCTATCGCGATTGCGATCGATCGTATCGCGACATTGCTGCTCGCGTTGGTCGCAATCCAATGAATGTAAGCAGAATATGGAATCGGTAGGTTCAAGAAGGGCAATACGAAACTCCGTACTGGATCCCAACGGCCTCGTATCACTAGCAGTCGAGATGACAGGCATCTTATCCGCATGGTTGTAACGGATCGTGCAGCCACGTCTCCATCCCTGAGATTGGGACGTTTGCAAGACAAAAACCATCTGCACGAACAGTTCGACGACGTTTGCAGCAGCATGGACGTCGGATACCATGGCTGCCGTTACCCTTGACGCTACATCACAGACAGGAGCGCCTGCAGTAATGTACGCAACGAGGAACCTTGGTGCACGAATGTCAAAACGTCATTTTTTTAGCTGAATCCAGGTTCTGTTTACATTATCAAGATGGTCACATCCGTCTTTGCTGACATCGCTTTAAACGCACATTGGAAGCGTGTATTCGTCATCGCCATACTGGCATATCACCTGGCGTGATGGTATGGGGTGCCAATGGTTACATGTCTCAGTCACCTCTTGTTCGCATCGACGGCACTTTGAACAGAGGCCGTTACATTTCAGATGTGTTACGACCCGTGGCTCTACCCTTAATTTGATCCCTGCAAAACCCTATATTTCAGCAGGATAATGCACGATCGCATGTTGCAGGTCCTGGACGGGCCTTTCTGGATACGGAAAATGTTCGACTGCTGCCTTGGCCAGCACATTCTCCAGATCTCTCACCATTTGAAAACATCTGGTCAATGGTGGCCGAGCAACTGGCTCGTCACAAAACGCCAGTTACTTCTCTTGGTGAACTGTGGTATTGTGTTGAAGCTGCATGGGCACGTTACAGATAATATGACCAGAAATTGACACCTAACATTCTAACAAACACTGAAATGAAGAATTCTTTGTCGTAAACCTGACGAAAAGTCATCAATATAATGGTCTAATCACGATAAAAAGTATCATACAGCTTCAAACAGGAAACACTTTTATATCTCTATAACTGTACATTTTTTATATTCGTCGATCTAAAATAATCTCACTGCAACTGCAGCAATTAAACCCCTTTAGTACACTATTTCTCGTATCTCTCTCTCTTCTCTCTCTCTCTCTCTCTCTCTCTCTCTCTCTCTCTCTCTCTCCTTCCCAGTTACCCCGACACTCATTCTCTCCAAGTACAAGTACGCTGTTCTTGCATTACCGAGGCGCTCAGCCTCAGTATTTCAAGAACAGCGTCCCCAAAGATTACCCAAACCATATTGATGTCAAAATATAAGACCGGAAAAGGAAAAATGCGTCATAAGAAGGCATGCAAATAAGACTGATCCCCTCTCAAGGTGCAATACACGAGGAATAAATATTATTGTGCGTTACTTTCGTATCCTTCCTCGTATAAGAAAGTTGTCAGATGGACGACTATGAGATTCAAGTCGCGAGTATTTAACTTTCGTTCAAAAAATGTTGAAATGTTTGTAAATCTTATGGTACTTAACTACGGGGTCATCAGTCCCTAAACTTACAAACTACTTATGAACTACTTACGAACTAGGACGGCACAAATATCCATGCCCGAGGGGGACTCGAACCCCCGACCGTAGTGGCCCAGCAGACCGTGACTGAAGCGCCTCAGTCCCCTCGGCCACCGCGGCCGGCTTTAAGTGTTGAACATTTTATATATATATATATATATATATATATATAATCGTCAACCGTAGTCCGCCACAGCTTGTAAAACTACCGAAGAAACCTTTTTGTATTTAAAAAACGTAGTCCCACTGTGGTCTGCACATTTAATTCGGACATGCTTTCCATCAACTGCATGAACAAAATTCCACCGCTCGTGGAATCATTTCGCTATTTCTTTAAAAAATTTCGGATCAGGAACGGGTAGATGTCGCTGACATACATTCCTCCATACCGCATCCACAACTGCTGAGACACTCAGTCGAAATGTTAGACCCAAGGACCGAAAATGTATCCTTGTTGGTAAGTATGTGAAACAGTGAAATGATATTGGAATGCTACTCAAATGATTTCACAGTGAATGGCAACTATTAAATAATTTCCCTGAAGATGTGTCTCTATCAAAACGATGCACTAAACTCATTTTCCTACGTCTTTCAAGCGAACGTTCTTGTCTAGCAGCAGCAAACAGAAAAAAAACATTATCAGAATCACTCACGATAGCGTCTCAAGTGCAATTGCTAACCTGTAACCGGCCGCGGTGGCCGTGGAGACTGAGGCACTTCAGTCACGGTCTGCACGGCCACTACGGTCGGGGGTTCGAATCCCCCCTCAGGCATGGATATTTGTACCGTCTTTAGTATAAGGTAGTTCATAAGTAGTTTGTAAGTTTAGGGACTGATGACCCTGTAGTAAAGTCCCACAAGCTTAACAAACATTCGAACATTTTGAGCTAACCTGTACCATGTAAATGATACCAGTGCGGGAACTCATGACTGACGACAATACACTGGGTTGACGCTCAGCGTAATCTCTTCCACTGTTAATGTGAGGGCAGTGGGCAGCTAGCGTGACGCGTGCATCAGCTGCGCGCCGTTGCCGAATCGGCCCGGACCCATGTAGGCATTCACATCTGACGACGCCGGACAGGTTCGTATCGGACGACATCCGGATGCAATGTAGGTGCAGCCTAATTAGAGGCTTGGTAGCCTGTCGGACCTGCGACGCGCTAGACACCCGGGAATACCGCTTTCACTGCCGGCAATCCTCCGCAATGAATCTGATCAACGGAGCAGACCCGGCAATGGTCTAGACCGGGGGTGTCCAACTAAATTTCGACGCGGGCCACATTTATTACTGCGGCGGGCCAGACAAAAGAAAATTGCAAAAGAATAAATTACTAAACCAGTGGAAATTAAACACTGTTTTTCTAGGTAGGCGGGTAAGATGTATTTATAACAGAATATTATAAAGTAACATAATATTAATGAAAAAGGAAAACTAATAACCCCCCCCCCCCCTTTTTTTTTTTTTTTTTTTTTTTTCCTTGGAGTATTCCTCGATATTTGGTGGTACGTCCATTGTATAAATTCGTAGAACTCTTCTCAGAAGGCCATCTGTTATCGAAGATCTCGTTTTAGATTTTACATTCTTCATTTATATTCTCGCAAGTCTAGTTGGCTGTTCAGAAACAACAATGAAATGTTAATAAATTAATAGTGGAGAGGTGTATTTTGTATGTGAGAAAATTGAATTATAATAAAATTCACTTTTTTCATAACGCTATGAGCGTCAGTGGGGAACAGATTTAAGTATAATTTGACATCAGTTAACAAGATTACAGTGTTCTATCAACTTCCGAGCAAACCCGGAAATATTGGTAACATAAGCCTAGCGACTCAGCTCGTGTACGACCCCACTGTAAGCAGATACACATTACAGTGGGTCGAAACAGAAATTCAGCCGCATGTAACATGTTCTTCTGTGCAACTCTTCGTCCGTTTTGGTAGAACAAAATTGATTGAATTGGTGTGAGCTGGTTTGAAGTAAACTGATTCGTGGTGTAAATCCTCCTTAATATGTTCAAAAATGTTCAAATGTTTGTAGAGCTTATGGGACTTACCTACGGGGTCATCAGTCCCTAAACTTATAAACTACTTCTGAACTAGCTAATACTAAGGACGTCACAAACATCCATGCCCGATGGGGGATTCTAACCCCCTACCGTAGTGGCCGTGCAGACCGTGACTGGCGCGCCGCAGTCCCCTCGGCCACCGCGGCCAGCCCCTTAATATGTCTCCCCCCCCCTCTCCCTACTCATGAGATGGCACTACAAGTAACATTGGATGGAAGAATCGCGTCATTCGCAGACTAGAAAATCATAGGACGTCCACTACAGTGGAGTATATGACTCCTACATTTTATTATTCTCGATTGTTATCACGAAAGAAATTCTTGTATTGGAAACAACAATGTCAGGAGTGTACGTTTCCACGCCGCCCGCTCTGGTTAAGGGCGTCTTTGTCCCATGTCATTCTTATAATGACAACAAACAAATGTTCGTACTAAAACGTTCCGTAAAAATAAAATAAATAAATTGGACCCATCCTAATATCCACTTGCCCGCACATACAGCCATCCACACTCTACCACACGCGCGACTCGCCTTCGCAACTAGTATGTCGACTGACTGAATTTATTAAGGCAAATAATGTACAACAGATACCTTTAATAAACCACCCGAGAACAGTGTTCAGTAACGCCCAGGCAGGAAACAGCAGAGAGTCTACAGGGTGATACAAAAAGGTACGGCCAAACTTTCAGGAAACATTCCTCACACACAAAGAAAGAAAATATGTTATGTGGACATGTGTCCGGAAACGCCTAATTTCCATATTAGAACTCATTTTAGTATATCTCTTTAAATGTAAATTGTTAATTTTCACTATCAACGTGTGTGGGCTGACGAGAATCCGCACGCAATTGTGCAATCACGTCATCAACACAGATTTCCTGTGAACGTTTGGGCAGGAATTGTTGGTGATGTCTTGATTCGGCCTCATGTTCTTCCACCTACGCTCACTGGAGCACGCTTTTTAACAACAGATTCGGTGACCAATGGATTGGTAGATGTGGACCAATTCCATGGCTTCCACGCTCTCCTGACCTCAACCCTCTTGACTTTTCATTTATGGGGGGCATTTGAAAGCTCTTGTCTACGCAACCCTGGTTCCAAATGTAGAGACTCTTCGTGCTCGTACTGTGGACGGCTGTGATACAATACGCCATTCTCCAGGGCTGCATCAGCGCATCAGGGATTCCATGCGACGGAGGGTGGATGCATGTATCGTCACTAATGGAGGACTTTTTGAACATTTACTGTAACAAAGTGTTTGAAGTCACGCTGGTACGTTCTGTTGCTGTGTGTTACCACTAGACGATTAATGTGATTTGAAGAGAAGTAATAAAATGAGCTCTAACATGGAAATTAAATGTTCAAATGTTTGTTAAGCTTATGGGACTTAACTACGGGGTCATCAGTCCCTAAACTTACAAACTACTTACGAACTACTTACGAACTAGGACGGCACAAATATCCATGCCCGAGGGGGGATTCGAACCCCCGACCGTAGTGATGGAAATTAAGCATTTCCGGACACATGTCCACATAACATATTTTCTTTCTTTGTGTGTGAGGAATGTTTCCTGAAAGTTTGGCCGTACCTTTTTGTAACACCCTGCATTTACGTCTCACTCCCAGTTCTAAGACAGCGAGTGACTGCGGAAGAGGACGCTGTGACTCGTCTCCCGCATAGCCAGTGCGCATGCGCGTGACGCGTGTTTGTGAATCCCCCATAATATAACGCCGCGGACCACCGTAAGAACAGCGCGGCAGCCGTCCCGTGTTGTGTCAGTGTCAGCCTGTTCCAAGGCGACCGCGTTCTGTTATGCCCTGGCGGCATGCGGCTGCCGCAGAAGAGCGAAATGGGGTGCACTAGTGGAGAACAGCGAGGTAGCAACAGTTGTAGAAGAACATAGCGTTCCGAAAAATTGGAAAATGGCGCAGGTCATCCCCGTTTTCAAGAAGGGTCCTCGAGCAGATGTGCAGAACTATAGGCCTATATCTCTAACGTCGGTCAGTTGTAGAATTTTGGAACATATATTATGTTCGAATATCATGACATTTCTCGAGACTAGGAATCTGCTCTGTAGGAATCAGCATGGGTTTCTAAAAAGGCGTTCGTGTGAAACCCAGCTCGCGCGATTCGTCCACGAGACTCAGAGGGCCATAGATATGGGTTCTCAGGTAGATGCAGTGTTTCTCGACTTCCGCAAGGCGTTTGACACAGTTTCCCACAAACGTTTAATGAACAAAGTAAGAGCATATGGTCTATCAGACCAATTGTGTGATTGGATTGATGAATTCCTAGATAACAGAAAGCAGCAGGTCATTCTCAATGGAGAGAAGTCTTCCGAAGTAGGAGTTATGTCAGGTGTGCCACAGGGGAGTGTCGTGGGTCCGTTGCTGTTCACGATATATATATAAAAAAAAAATGTTCAAATGTTTGTATAGCTTATGGGACTTAACTACGGGGTCATAGTCCCTAAACTTACAAACTACTTATGAACTAGCTAAGTCTAAGGACGGCACAAATATCCATGCCCGAGGGGGGGATTCGAACCCCCAACCGTAGTGGCCGTGCAGACCGTGACTGGAGCGCCTCAATCCCCTCGGCCACCGCGGCCGGCACGATATATATAAATGACCTTGCGGATAACATCAGAAGTTCACTGAGACTTTTTTCGGATGATGCGGTAGTATATAGAGAGGTTGTAACAATGGAAAATTGTATTGAGATGGAGGAGGATATGCATCGAATTGACGCATGGTGCAAGGAATGGCAATTACAGCTCAATGTAGACAAGTGTAATGTGCTGCGAATGCACAGAAAGAAAGATCCTTTATCATTTAGCTACACTATAGCAGGTCAGCAAGTGGAAGCAGTTAATTCTATAAATTATCTGGGAGTATTCATTAGGAGCGATCTAAAATGGAACGACTGTATAAAATCAATCATCGGTAAATCAGATGCCAGGCTTAGATTCATTGGGAGAATTCTAAGGAAATGCAGTCCGAAAACAAAGGAAGTAGGTTACAGTACACTTGTTCGCCCACAGCTTGAATACTGCTCACCGGTGTGGGATCCGTACCAGGTGGGATGGATAGAGGAAGTTGAGAAGATCCAAATGAGAGCAGCGCGCTTCGTTACAGGATCATTTGGTAATCGTGAAAGCGTTACGAAGATGATCGATAAACTACAGTGGAAGACTCTGCAGGAGAGACGCTCTGTCTCTCGGTACGGGCTTTTGTCGAAGTTTCGAGAAGTTACCTTTACTGAGGAGTCTAGCAGTATATTGCTCCCTCCTACGTATATCTCGCGAAGAGATCGTGAGGATAAAATCAGAGAGGTTAGAGCCCACCCAGAGGCATACCGACAGTCCTTCTTTCCGCGAACAATACGTGACTGAAATAGGAGGGAAAACCGACAGTGGTACTCAAAGTACCCTCCGCCACACACCGTCGGGTGGCTTGCGGAGTATGGTTGTAGATGTAGATGTAGAAGATAGCAGCTAGTGGGTTAGCTGGTAGGCGACCACCTTCTCGCCCCACATGTTAATTTACACTCGAGTCCGGTGACGATGCAGGTTAGTTTCAAATCATTGTCCTCACATAACACTTGCGCTGAAAATTAAAAAATAAATAAATGATTAAAAACCAGCCAAAAGAAAAAAAAAGCTAACAACTTCGTCAGGCTATGGCGGACCGGATTTCACGGCGTCGTGGGCCACGGTGTGGATCCACGATGTAGATCCTTGGCCACACAGTATATCGATGGTGTTGAACGGCAACCTCGTATGTCATAAAAAGTTTTACAGGAGAGTGAAATAAGCATTTTTATTTTGCAATATCTTGATAGCAAATAAATGAAAAATAGTTATCATGACTATAAATTATTTCATTAAAAATTATTCCATAAAAACACACTGTAAAATAATTTTCAAGCTATGAATTAAATAAAAATTGTCAACGATGTTCTTACATGAACAAACTGACATACGCTGTTGCAGTTCAACACCATTGATATGCAATAATATACCTGCAACTGAAAGATGAGATCCCATACT
The DNA here is from genome assembly GCA_026315105.1 of Locusta migratoria. Taxonomy (NCBI): domain Eukaryota; kingdom Metazoa; phylum Arthropoda; class Insecta; order Orthoptera; family Acrididae; genus Locusta; species Locusta migratoria. The sequence goes on from CM048744.1 coordinate 743,641,824, forward strand.
TAGGGTATTTATGTGAAAACCACATCAAAATACGTTAACTAAGTAAATATGACACACTCTTTGGTGATTTACTTGTCGTGCCTTTAAACTCTGGTGTCGCACAAGTATAAAGTGCGCGCCACGTACTTTCGCCGCGCGCCGCCATGCACGCATGGCGCGGCGTTCTTAAGACGTCAGCCACGAGCGCCATCTGCTGCAACTCCGCTCATGGCCACGACTGTTGCATCGGCCACTTGGGAAGTCACCAGTGAAGACTTGGCTATCGGATAGGCACTAGGAATCAACATTCTACTAGTCTGCTGCTCTCCAAGATAAGTATTGTAACACCTCTATGAAATACATATCTCGTTCTAATTTACTCTAGTGTTTCTAGTTTCTGCTGTCCCACTGGCTGTTCACCTCCGTACCTGCACACGCGTGCATCACTTCCTGTGTTGGTGTCTCTTTACTCGGTCACCGACACCCAAGACAACCGGTGGAAACTAGACACAAAAGTGGCGACGAGGATGGGATACAAAAAACCACGGCTATCATAAGGTACTCGGCACTTGAATATAGGACACTGAATAACTTTCAGTACCTTTTGTATTGTTTCGCGTTTTTCCTTCCTTAAACATTAACATGTGATCTTCCTTTCTGTTGTTCCTTTTTAAAGCATACTCTTAATTTTTAAGAGCATATTTACTACTTGGGGAGACACAGCATGTTCAGGAGTATCTACGTGAGTGTAAATTTTAGAGCTGGGCATTTGGCTGGCTCGGACTGGGTATTCTCTCTTAACAACGTTTAGGTTTGTTACCTCTTCCTCTTTACTTTCTTAGTTCCAAGAAGGGTACATTTCGTTTTACTTATCACGTTTTACATGTTTTAATATAAGCATACCAAGATGAAATAGCGGTGGGTCACTTACATTTGGCAGTGGAGGGATGCCACTTTTTGCTGCAAGGAGACGTCCTTGTAGTCTACTCTCCTAGCTTTGATGAATGCTGTGTGCAGAGGGCACGTGTCTACTTTCGGACGATGTCCCGCATGTCGATTGCTTTTCAGTATGTACTTTTGGCATAGCAGTCTGTAGGTACAGAACATTATCTTCCATTTTCTTCAGTATTTATCACGTTGTACGTCTTTGTTCTTCGACTGCCATGCAGTCATTGTGGTAGGTGACCTAATATGGCGATGAGAAACTGCCACATTTCTCGCGGTGGACGTCGTTAGCTCACTCTTTCAAAGTTTTCAAGAAGGTTGTGCGCAGAAGGCACGTTTTTATTTTTGGTCAAGGCCACGATGTCGTTTCTATTTCCATTACTCTTTTCATTTTCTTTCCTCTCATTAGCCCTTACGGTATTTAGTTAAAGAAAGTTTTCTTTCAAATGTTCAAATGTTTGTATAGTTTATGGGACTTAACTAAGGGGCCATCAGTCCCTAAACTTACAAACTACTTATGAACTAGCTAATACTAAGGACAGCACAAATCCCCGAGGGGGGATTCGAACCCCCGACAAGGTTTTCTTTCATTTAGCCATTATACCCCCCAAAAAATTCAGAAAATGAGAAAAAATTGTGATTTATTCGGGGAAAAAAATAACTCAGGCTAGTTGCTAGTTGGGACTACGTTCCCGCTAAAAGATACAAAAATAAATAAATAAAAATAATAAATAATAATAATAAATTGCCGAATGATGACACTGGCGCGCAGCCGAGATCTCCTCCTGTAAACTTTGTACACCTTCGCCACAATCGGAAATGTTCGTTAAAGATTTATTTGTTTGAATATTATTAAAGAATATGAAACGATCAGCGCCTATTCTGTTAACCCCTAGTCTGTTACTAAGGTCTGTATGTCACCAAAAGATTGTTAAATAAAAAATATTAATAAATGAAAGATGTTAGGATGGCGCCATATTCTTCGTACTTCCCCGATTAATAGGCGCGGCGGCTACAAAGGGCGATCCCACGGATAGCGTCGTACTGGAGCTTTCGCTACCCCACCTCCACTTGGTCGCCATATGGTGCGTCTTGGCCCTGGACAGTGGCGGCGCTCCCTATGTGTTCACTGGTTCAGTGAACCCCCGGAAAAAAGCTCGTCGTGGAAAAAAGGTAATAAATAAATAAAATAAAGTGTTTTTAAAGTTTCTTCTTTTCGTTCTTCCATCAGATCATTTTATGTGCACATTCGGAGTATTTTTATTGCATGAGTAACGTTTTACGTCACGAAGACAGCAAATATACGAGTCGTAGCGTACCACTTAATACAGGCAGCAGCGAACGCAGCATTGCAATGCGCATGCGCGGCTGAGGTTCAAATTCTCTTCTGCATCGACTGGTGACAGCATATGGGCTCTCCAGCGGCGAGGAGGGACGAAGAGAAACGTCGCTTTTAACATTGGCATTGGAGACGTCAGCACCTCGCTACTCGGTGCTAAAGCACGAATCGTCCCGTAGCATTGACAATGGAGCTGCTGCGCACCTAACCTTCCACATCGGCAAATCCTCCATTAAGGCAACATCCGCCTTTCATATTAAATTAAAATTCATATTAAATATGAATGGCGGAAAACAAACTGCAGATTCTTCAAAACACGCCATACTTGGTAAAACATAACTATAAATTAAAGACGCATCAAGTGTATGAGTCTTCAGATGCTCCGATCATGAATAATAATGAAGTCACTACTCTCCAACTAGCCGTGTGGTTAGCGGAATCGCGTTGTGCCGTCGACGGTAGTGGGTTAGAGATCGAGTGTAAGCAATTTTTTAAAACCCAATCTACTTTTTGAAAGATACGGGAACAACAATGGCTTTTGTATTGTTACTTGCCACATATCTTTGGACGTTTTAGCAAAGGTATCGCGATTTTGAGAGTAAATGACATCTGTACACTTCGTTTTAACAAATATGTAACTGTTTAAAAAGATGTGGGGTAGAGCAGCCTTGGCTTAGGTAAGGTTAGGAGGGGGTGCTTCTTACAGGGCCATGTGAACCGAAGGTAGCTTGTCTCTTCATTTTAATAGATTCATTTTCTTACTGTCACTTAACCATGTCTTCAGTTACTTACTGTGTTTTAGTATTCACGTGCATATTCGCATGTTCTTCCTGTTTATTATCAAAGAAAAAAATGAACAACGTACGCTATATTTACAATCAAGCCTTAAGCTTGGGACGAAATTGTTAAATAAAGAACCTTGGTAGGCCGACGCCTCAGCTCGAATTGAAGCAAGTGCAAAGAAGCCGAGGTAAGACATTCTGCAGATCTTTAAACGAAATTATGTCTAAAAGGGAGGGGTAGCACTTTTCACCCCTACCCCATCCCACCCCTCGGAGCCACTCGTGGAGATTGAGTGCAGGAGGGGGGAGGGGGAACGGCGCCAAAACGTTGATGCATCGAGGGGGGAGTGGGAGGTAAACCCCCAGTCATGTGCACCATCAGTCAAAACTAGCTGGGGGAACTAGAACCAAGTACGACTGTCGGCAACTACCTAACCGATCCTAGGTGAAAATGTATTTGCCGCCGAGTCGCGCACAAAAATCTGTTAATAACTTACCATAGGACCTGTGCGAACACATAGCACCTTTAGTAGAATTCCAAATAAGTTGGGAAAAAATGGAAGTTAAGTTGAATGTTCAGGCTTATCTTTCTTCAGAATCAATCAATGCAATTGTTTACAAGTGCAAATGAAGGAGCTTGATCTGCTGTGTCTTGTTAAGTCAAAAGGAACTGCGTACCTTAATTAGAATCGAAGATATCGTAAAACAAACCGATTAAAATCTTCAGTGCAAGGACAAAAGAATACCGCTTTTGAATGAAAATAGATATAATTAATTCTGATACTTGATGGCAAATCAGCGAATGAATACCTTTAAAGCAATATTGAAGGAAATCGGTTCGATACAAGGGCCTGACCGACTGCCTTTAGTTTATAGCAAGGGCGTCCCTATTAGAAATATAAAGAAGGAAATCGCGTTTGGGTACAGAAAGCCGGCCGCGGTGGCCGAGGGGACAAAGGCGCTCCAGTCACGGTCTGCACGGCCACTACGGTCGGGGGTTCGAATCCCCCCTCGGGCATGGATATTTGTGCCGTCCTAGTTCGTAAGTAGTTCATAAGTAGTTTGTAAGTTTAGAGTCCCATAGACTCCACAAACATTTGGGTACAGAAAACGTACGGCGAGAGTTATGTAAATTCTGATACTTGATGACAAATCTGTGGATGAATACCCTTCGCTTTAAACAGAAATGTAGGAAATTGGCCGGGTAGTTTGGTCTTGCCGACCGGCTTTAATTTTTGTAGGGTCTTTTAATGTATAAGATTAAACAAATAAAATAAAGGTTATATAAGAACCCTTACATCCTTTATGGAAACGCCTAGAAACGAAAAAAAAAAGACTAGATATATTTGAAGCGAGTGTCTGGTTTGGGAAGTTTTGAAGAGCACTTCAGAAATGTTCAAATGTTTGTAAAGCTTATGGGACTTAACTACGGGGTAATAAGTCCCTACAATTAAAAAATACTTACGAACTAATTTACACTAAAGACAGCACAAACGTCCATGCCCGAGGGGGGGGGGGATTCGAACCCCCGACTGGGAGCGGCCTCGCCCATCGGAGTATGGCGCCTCAATCCGCTCGGCCACTCCGCCGCGGCGAAGAGCACTTAACGCAGCCCCATTATATATATTATTCTAACCCTGAAAGGTCCAGGGGTGGATCGTAACAACAGAGAAATGACAGTTTCAGAATGACCGTTTATTCACTCATTAACACGTTAAAAATGCAACCAATGAACATATATCAGTATCATCTAATACTGGAATAAAACCTTACTTAAAACATTTAATTAAACAAAAAACACTTTAATGTGCCAGGTAATGTTGAAGTATCTTTGATTTTTTAACCTTAATCTTTAATACAAGGCTCCTTACTACACTAGGTAACACGATATTAACAAATACGAGAACCTGTGCACATGAGACTTTAACATAATCAACAAGAAGTAATAGAACGGTCAAATGACAACTTAGACCATAACTATATTGGCAACTTAACGGACGGTCTAACGTAATTCAAGCCCAAATTACTGATGCCTTTAAATAAAATGCAATCAATTAAGTTCAGATAAGCAGATTAAGCACCAATCGGATTCGTGAGATATGGGCATTTAATCACAACTAGCCCGAACAAGATGCCAATAGAATTAATAAAATTAACAGTAGGTAGAAATTATGATTTACTAGAAGGCACATAACTGACTAATGAAAGGGTATTCACAGTAGTACAAATGGTTAACAGCGTAGGATCACTGCAACTAACGTAGGAACTGCCAAGGACACGGTATGTGAGTTGCCCAGTCCCTACTCGGAAACTTCAGTGCGGGAGGTAGGGACTTTACAATAATTAAAATTTAACTTGCCCAAAATACATTCGTCAACGGGGCACACGATGATGAAAGGAAAAGACTGGGAAAAAATAGTAAGGATTCCCTCAGTAACACTTAGCAATTTGTAAAATCATTCACATTCAGTAAATTGATTGATAATGCACTCTACAACACGAGGGTAACAAATTAAGTAAATAACAACAATTTGGTGACACCAAACATATAACACAGGGGCAGACTAAAGACATGGAAGACAACCTCTGGGGGTCGGTTACAATTCCGAAAAATCGACAAACACAAACACATAGGAGTTGTAAATCACAGGGTGGCACAACTAGGCAAGTAATCGCCTACCAATTAACTAACGGTACGTACCCGAAAAGAACGGGGGGGGGGGGTGCCGACAAGTACACCAACAGCAACTAGATTGGTGGAAGAGCCAGATTGACAACTACACGTTTGGGCGGAGGAACTACCGGGCGACACGTCCTAAGTACTAGGTAATGGAGCACAATGGCGAAGCATTGTTTAACGGAGTCACTCACACAGCTATCCACAAGAAACTAGTACGAACGGTAACGGAGAGACGGTGATAGACTTGCGGAGCAGTTACAATCCGGTCTTACAAGACCGCCATGTCCGCCAGGAAGAAAGCTGTGCCGAAGTCCTCGTACCGCAACAACGCAGAAGGTGGAGAGATGTGCCGGCTTCGAACAGTGCCACACTACTGCCCCGCGGCGCTCATAACCTCAAGTGGCTCCACCCGACGGCAGTTCCGTACACCGACCACGACAGCCGCCGCGAGGTACCTCCGTTGACCCACAATCCACCACTGTGCCCTCACCGCTTTTGTTTTTCCTTTATTCTGTTTTCACACAAGCTATTACACCAGTAGGCTGGCAGCAGCTCCAGAGCCTGCTCTTCAGCCGAGAGAATAAAATACATGGATGAGATACAAATACAAGACAGGCGAAAAAACAACGGTACAGCAATGACGTCGACAGGGTCACAATTCGAAGCACAAACAGTTGACAGATGATTAAAATCACGTTTAGTCAGTTAAAAATGATGAGCCACGGTGACATAAAAAAACCATGTAGGACGACAATAACAAAGGACGGCGAGTACACGGAGACACTAATTAAAACACACGGTGTTGTCTGATTACTTCTCTGATTGCGGTGAACGCAGTTAAAAAACATACACTTCACTGGAGCACAGCACACAACACTTGACTTAGCACTGTTAAAACCGTTGGTCCAGGAGAGGGGGGGGGGGGCGGGAAGCGCGGAGGAGAGGAAAAACGGCGGGGAAGGAGGCAGTGGGGAGGAGCCGTAGAGACTCCAGGGCGGGGAGGGGGTAGCCAAGCGGTGGAGGGGTAGGGGGGAGAGGGGGCCCTACATCTACGGAGGGGGGTGTCATGGTAGGACGGGTATATGTCAGGACGGAGGACGTCATCAGGGAGGGGGAGGCGGCGGAAATTACCCTGGGAGAGCTGGGAGAGGACATGGAGGGTGTGGAGATGAAGGGAAGGGGGTAGAGGCGAGGCGGAGGCCCAGGGTTTGTGACGATGGGGTGGATCAGGGGGTTGCCGGAGTCTATTTTACGGGTGGTGTAGAGGGTACGGAGATGCTGGAGATATTCGAGGAGGTGGGGAAACGGGATCAGGTCATACAGGATCCGCGTGGGGGAAGGGAGCCGGATGCGGTAGGCGAGGCGGAGGGCGTGGCGCTCGAGGACTTAAAGGGTCTTATAGTAGGACGTGGGAGCGGAGATCCAGGCGGGATGGAAGCTGCAAAGGACAGGACGCATGAGGGACCGGTAGGTGTAGAGGATGGTGGAGGGGCTGAGACCCCACGTCCGGCCGGTGAGGAGTTTGAGGAGGTTAAGGCGGGAGAGGGCTTTCTGTCGGGCAGTGCGGAGGTGAGGGGTCGAGGAAAGGTTACGGTCGAGGGTTAGGCCAAGGTACTTAAGGGTGTGGGTGTGGCGGATAGGGTGGTTGTGGAGGGTAAGGTAGAAATCATGGAGACGGAAGGAGTGGGTGGTACAACCTACGATACTTGCCTGGGATTTGTCAGGATTGACGGAGAGGAGCCACCGGTTACACCATGAGGCGAACTCGGTGAGGTGGGACTGGAGCATAAACTGGGAGCGGGTAACAGAAGCAAAGCGCGCGAGTCATATTTAACCCCCCCCCCCCTGCGTCCCTTTAAGGAACGCACCAGTGAAGCATCGTAGTGAGGAACAGCAGAAAATCATCGCAGCGAAATGACTATCGATATGACTCGATCAAAGTAAATATAAGATAATCAAAATAGAGGGGGTACGTAACAAGTAATTAAAGAAGAAGGGTAAAGGAGAAATGGTACGATGCTGAGTCGGAACGGCTCAAACCCCTTTTACTTTTCACGATACGAGGTTAATCTTTCACTGCGTTTGAGCATTAGAGGTCGCGAGCAGTCGCCCACTGTGCTTCCGACTCTCAGCCAGTGGGAGGCTCGTGGCGCGCCGTCGGTCAGGCCTGGCCGCAATAACCCCCGGGGGCGGCCTTTGGGGCGCAGCCGCGCGGCAGGTTGCTGCCTTCCCCCGCTAATAACAGCCCAGCCGGGGCCGCCACTTGCGCACATATTGCCAGCCCTGTGTTTCTTTTGTTTCTCGCACAGCGGAAGCACGCCGTAAACCTCCAATGACAGTACCTGCCGCATCAGTTTTGCGGTCGACACACATCGCACTGTAATACAGCAAACACGCTCTGTCTCTAGCGACTGCTAGGCACACGCCAACAAATAAACCACCCCATCAACGAAAGTCGTGTCACCATTTACTTTTGCAAAACGTGTAGGGGTGGACGATAGCTTACGTATCCCTGGTACTGCATTACTTCAGCTCAGTTTTTTTTGGTAAATATTGTTTATTTATGTTGTCAATAATTTTTTCAACCAATCACGCAAAGTATGGGCAATACTGAACCGCATACGTACTTTCCGTGGAAGAAAGATGCCAACGCAAAATTTCGACTGCGCTGCTGCAAACGATGCAAAACATAGTGGAAGTTCCTACAAGGGACCCTTCAACGATTTTCTATCTGCAACAAAGAAGGCAACTGATTATATCCGGTGCCTTAATATCTTTCTGTAATTACTGTATAAATTATGAGATTTAATTATGTATGCCACACGATATAAAATATAAGATTCAAAAAAAAATATATGTTCGTTTCCTTATATTTAATGTGCGATGGCAACGGTGCAACCCACGAGAACAGCATCTTCTCTGCCTGGACCGGAGATGTCCATCAAACATCGCTGGTCGACTGCCATGGGCGAGAGAAGATCTTGTTAAGGGACGCCGTTGCCAACCGTCTTAACCATATAAATAATACCAAAACAAATTAATATAAACTAAAAAGTAAAAAAAAAAAAATGCGTACTCTTCCACTACTAAATAATTACCTTAAATTTCTATTCATCAATATTATGATACCTGCCGTTGGTGAAATTGAATGAAGGGACCTATCGCCAATTTGCGCGTGGTTCACGAGGATTCTAGTATCATTATGAGAATGAATATGAATCACTCCTATCAATTAGGAAATTATCGATACAAAAACACTTCGTTTCAATCTCTGCAATTTCTTATCACTAGGGATAGTTGGGATTCCTAATCCTAATAAATAAGAAATTGGAGGATTCAATATTATATATAGTAATTTTATTATAAAAAAGGATGGTGCTCAAATTCAGGAATGAATTATGATACAAAAGTAATGAATCTCTAACAAGGATGGCACAACCTCTACCTATTATGAAAAATGGTTGATATTGAGGACGTGTTAATTGTTTTAAAAGAAATTAAAAGTCGCTATCTAACTCGGTAAACAATACAACCCAAGAATACAGCCTACTAGTGGAAGGTACATTTATCTTTAACTGCGCTATAGCAAATGCAATGTACGTATATCACCAATTCCCAACACTGCTCTCATAAGACGAACTGCGGCTGGCCACCGTGGATAGGTGGCCACGATGTGAAGCCGAAGCTGTGAGACGATGGCTACACTTTTAACGAACCAGTTCAATCAAAAAACTCCTATATTGAAGTTACTCAAGTATCAAAGGAGAACAAGAGGTTCTCACGTACTGCTTGTCCCACTGGCCAGAAACAGAAGAAAAGCTCAAGTGTAAGCTTGTAACTGAGTGCTTCTAAACGCAAATACAATGCACTGAAGTAATAATTTTGTTCCTCTGTTCACAGAGAAACAAATATCAATACTTCAAGCAATGCAATCTTCACTAGCTACTGTTTGAGAGCTAAGTCACTGGACGCTTTGCCAGCAACTGCCCACCTGCGTCCTCACACCACGAGTGCAGCTAGCCGAATCCCCATGAGTGACTTTGCAGCAGGCCACGAGTCTCACCAGTCCGTTTCATCAAGAGCGAATCACAGCTATAGGATCAAATCTCTCTCTCCCCCACCATTACTTCCCTCCAAACATCTTTCCCCCGAAAAAGAAGCTTCTAGAGTGTTCTAGAAAGTTCTAGTGTATTTAGACCTTTTGGCGGTGAAAATTGTTTCCATATCGTTTCGTCGCCTCGCACCGGCTGGTCATCATGCCGTAACATGGCAGTATCGTTAGGCCCTCCTCGTCGCTTGCTGGCCTCTCTCCGTGACTTGTCTGTGTTCCCGTTTCCAACCAAGAAAAGTACTTCATGCCAATATTGTTAACATTAAGTGTTGCTTACCAGCATCAAACAGTTTTCTCAGTGACCTAGTCAACATTAATATTTCCATTCTTCCTACCTATTTTTGGTTTCGGATTATTCGGAATCAAAATGACACCAGTAATCGCCTTATAAATCAACGCGTGTTATTAATAATTAATACGTAAACATAGCATGTAAGGTGGCGAAATTTACTGCTGCCTTACAATATGTACATACGATCTATTTGTTTACCACGCAAGATGGTACTTTAAATAAAACTCAGTACTTACCTATGAATAACAGACAACGATCAAATTATTTTTACAGTTCTCCTAAGTAAAATGAAATGAAAAGTATTGTACTACTTAAGAGTCAATCCATTTATTACGATAATATAACATTGTAACAGTTATTGTTATTTTTTGAGACGGCGTCAGCGAAGGACATATCCGATCCCACTTCGGTCTCAGTATCCTTGTATTATTTTTTCTATGTATATTTTAATGTTTACTTGGCTGACACCGACTCGAAAAATAAAAATAATTGTAATTACATTATATTACCGTAATAACGTCATTGGCTTTTAAATAGCCTAATATTTTTCATTTCATTGTACTTACGAAAGCTGCAAAAATATTTTGATTATTGTTTGTTATTCATAGTTATGTGTGGTAAACACATAGATCATACCCACATATTGATGAGTACAAAAAAGTAAGTTGATTGTTAAGTTGTAGACGAATAAGCATTTTTTGTATTAATTTTGTTTTGGAATAGTTTTCTTTTTTGAGGTCGTTTTTCTTGAAAAATTTAAGTTTAATTTTTGATTCGTAGTGAATCTGAAGTACACTAACTAATTTTTCTGTATATGGGTTGACCTACTAAACGTGCTGCTCATATGAGACAGAGCTATTTAAACGAAACAAACGAAGTCATGGTTAAACGCCTATCTCAACAGAAGAAATCTATCTCTAGGACAATTTCAAAACCTACTTGCTAAGAGCGCGAAAACAGACTTTCCAAGATGTGGCTCTACATGAAAAAAGTTTTCAACAGGGAATTAATTTCCCACAACGACGTTACTGTACGTTACTTTGTCATTGATTCTATAATCAGAACCTATCGAAACTCTTAGCAAACTACCTTTGAAGTACATCCTTTCCAATAAATAAATAAATAAATAAATAAAAATAAAAAAAGGAAATATAAAAAAATATTGGCGATATTTTGAGTTGTTTGTCCATTTGGCGTACACATTTAATGCAAATTTAAGACTTATATGGTATTCTTATGAATGCCATTGTCATCATTGGACCAAACTGAAATGAGACCATACGGAAACCACCAGCTTTCAAATAAAAAATCAATCATGAAAATCGGTTCACACAGTCGAAGGTTCTGAGGTAACAAACATAAAAAATACAGTCGAATTGAGAACTTCCTCCTTATTTAAAGTCGGTTAAAATGTATTTCGTCGTAAACCACAGATTTACTAATTATGTAGTCACAAACAGTTTCAGTTACCATGATGAGTTGCTATGAGAATGATTTAATGCTGATATGCATGTGTATACATCTATAATATCGATTTGTGCCAAGTGAAATACAGCTCTAATTTTTACTTTAAGTGTCAAGAGTGTTGAATAGTTTTTGTTTCAGCCATTAATAGATACCAATATTTATTTGCTGTGCTTCGAAAGTTTTTACGAGGAATAATCTCCTTATAAAACTGACTGGTTCACAATGGGGTAGCCTATCTGAAACCATCTGAACTTCTCCAGTGGAATTGTGTTATTTTATGCACAGTGCCTTGACCCGTTTGATATTACTCAATTTATGCTAAACAGGCAGTTATAGCTCTTACTGACAGATGCAAAATATGAACGAGATGTTTAAAATTTCACTCCAATCCAGTAGCCTAGCAACCTTGCAGCTTTACAACCTGTTCGATGAAAAATAATAGTTACATCTAGCATAACCTCTTTGCACACTGGCAATCTGTAACACCCAGTTGCATTCATAATTTTCACCCCTGTTACTGGAAACTCTATGTTATTGTCAATTTTGACGTATCTTAAAAAATCCTCAGCTATATCACTAATTTTGCTTCCAGTATCTAACAAAGCTTTCTAGTTAATTTTGCCCACTTATATGTTTACTATAGATTGCACCTTCCTATAATCTTTCTGTTTCAATTCCAGTTCAGCCCAAAGGTCCTCTTCCACTTCATTTCCACAGTATTTCTACGTAGACCATACCTGCACTCCCCCCTCCCCCCCCCCCCCACTGTTTCGCTATTTCACTATCTTCTGCAAATATCATTTTAAAAGCATCCTTATACATTTCATTTTTACTTTAAACCATCCTAATTTTCTAGCTGGACGGCATTTTTTTTCTGCAATATCATTGGTTTCAAGTTTGTAATGTACTTAGAAAAAAATAACCACTTTCATTCACTTCCCTCATCCAGTAAATTTCACATTCAAACTCATTTACACCCTCAAATTGCTCATCTTTATAAACTACATAACAATTAATTCATTCAGTTTCATCTCATTTTTCACATGCCATTTGTTCACAGTCTGTATCTTATAATTCTCTTCCACTGGAGCTATCCTTGTATTTATCACCAGATATACCTTCAGTTACACATACATTAATTAATACATCAACTATAGGCTCTATAGCCCCCACATTACCTGCACCATCCACAGAAACACTAGATTCAGCCATAGTGGCCTTATTACAGTTCATTAGCATCCACAGTATCTTAGCAAATAACTTTGCAAATTTTAGACTGTTACTTTTGCATACATTTTGAACATCACACATCGCCCTTCTCAGAATTGGTATTCCTAAAATCTATATCAAAGACTTCGCCTAAACTCAAATGTTCAAATGTTTGTAAATCTTATGGGACTTAACTACGGGGTCATCAGTCCCTAAACTTACAAACTACTTATGAACTACTTACGAACTAGGACGGCACAAATGTCCATGCCCAAGGGGGGATTCGAACCCTCAACCGTAGTGGCCGTGCAGACCGTGACTGAAGCGCCTCAGTCCCCTCGGCCACCGCGGCCGGCCCGCCTAAACTAAACATTCCACTTTCCCATTTTAATTCTCTAGAATTCTTCCTCTTAAATACTCTTCTCTCGTTATGTTCTATGATCCAACTCCACAACACATTTTCATCATTTAGAGTGGCCTCCATACGACAAATTCGTTCTTCCTTTCTAAACCTATCATTATTGTCTCGTCTCTTGGCCCCATTCTTTGCAGTTCGCTTTTGTTCCAAAGTGGACCTCATTTCAGACAAATACAAGTATCTTGAAATCTGTCCTTGCTGTCCCAGCTTCTGCCTCCAATTTCTTGCTCTGTCACTTTCCCCATATGTTACTATCCTCCCATGTAACTTTTTGTTCACTATTGTCGCCATTAAATCTTCCCTCATTACTCCTCCAATTTTCATTAATGTTTCTTTCCTTGTGGTGAGTTTTGTGACCATCCAGTTTTTATTATGCCAATTATCATTATCCTACTTCTGATTATTTACATATGTCTGCTCCCCATGTCTAGGTTTGCGTGCCAATGCCCGATACCTTTGAATATAATATAGAAATTTCTCAGTTGAATCTGTTGGACAGTTCACCAACTCTAAGTCCTCTGGCAGCCTCCGCTTAATGTTGGTATTTCCGGTAGTGTCCCCAGTGGTCTATCAAAGTGTACCAACTGAGTAAATTCTCCCTGCCACCACTTGCTCCAGTCCGACCTCACTAAGTTTGCCATATGCTTTAACTGGTGGCACCTTTCTGTGAATCCTGATAAATCCCAGGCAACCATAAAAGGTCTCACCACCCCCTCCTTCTGCCTCCATAACTTTTACCTTACCCTCCATAAGTGCCCAATCCGACACACGCCCACCTTCAAATTCCTTGGCCTCACCTACGATCCATCCCTCTCCTGGACCCCCCCATATCCGCAGGGTCCTCAAAAAAGTTCTCTCCTGACTGAAACCCGTAAAGCTCCTATCTGGTCTGACGTGGGGACTCAACGCCTCCACCGTTCTCCAAACCTATCATACCATCATGCGCCCTGTCCTACACAGTTTCCCCTCCTGCCTGCTATAAATCCCACCAATTCCGCGAACGCAACGCCCTCTGCCTCGCCTACCGCACCCGCCTCCCTTCCCCTATGCGGTTCCTCTATGACATAACACCTTTCCCTCACCTTCTTCAAGTCCTTGAACATATCCATATCCTGCATGCCTCCCGTAAAATAGATTCCCGCAACACCCTGGTGTACCTCATCCCCACCAATTTTGGGCCTCTGCCACGCTTACACCACTGTATCCCTACCTCCACCGTCAAATTCTCCACATCCTCTCCCAGAGTCACTTCGGTCAACTTCCCCTATCGGTTGACACCGTCCGTACCGACATCTACCAATCCTAACGACCCCAAAACTTCCCGCTCTCCCTCTCCCCCTTGTAGATCCAACACTACTCTTCTTACTCTCTCCCTTTCCCATTCCTCTCTTTATATACCTCTGCCTTCCATCACAGAATACCATATACAGAGAAGAAACCTCCTCTAAACCTCTGTCCTGCGCTCCAGCAAGTGTCAGGCGGTTCCCCGGCTTAGTACCGGTAGACCACACTAGAGGCACTCCTGAGAGTGCCTCTCGCACATCAAAGGGTAGCGTGGAGGGGAGGCTGAGGGGAGAGCTCGCGCCGCCTGCCACGAGGCCACGGCTGTGTCCGGTGTGCCGGCGTTTGAGAGGAGGTGGTAGTGGGGACGGTGTCCGGACACTTGCCACGCCGGACACTTGCCACGCCGGACTTTTGCCACACTTCTACCTGCTCCGAAGGGTCGGGTGCCGCTGTCTCCTCCTCCTCCTCCTCCTCCGCCCCTAACATCCGGCTCAGGAATTTCCGTGCACGGTGTCCAGGCCTGCACACTTGTCACACTTCACACTGGTCACTAGTACACACATTACATTACGAGTTTCGTAAGTTGTGCTTCTTCTTTCTGTTCTATTGCACATCATAGCAATTATAGCCTTTCCCTTCGAAAACAAGGTTGCTTGCTCTGCGACTCTGTGGATAGCAAACCTAAACAATCTAGAACAGTGTACGTTACAAACATTGCACTCTATATTACTTCAGTTTCTCATATGAAACATTTTGAAATTGTATGTCGACTTTAAGTGACCTGTAAAAGACAGATGCTCTTACCTTGCTTAGTCAACGTATTTGCTGTCACTGATTTGAACATTGTTCCATTACACTTTTTTACAAACTAGCTGAAAACCCAGCGTTGCGCGGATATTTATTTATTTTTCATTCCTGCCTTGAGTTATGACTTCTCTCATCCTCTCTCTGCCCATCTCCCTTTTTCTAAAATGATGTTATACTTTTTTATGGTTCCGGACCTAGGACAGCAAAAACAGAATCCTTGTTGGATCCCTCTGTCAATTACTCAATTCTCATAGCCAAGATGTCAAATTTAAGTAGAAGCCATTGTCTTAAACGACGAATGTTCATAAAGTGAAATTAAGTCCGTACTCCAGAACGATGTAAATTCAATGTTAGATTGTGTTTGGCGTAAACTTCTGGAAACACTTCTATCGTTGAGATTAGAAATGGTAATAACACCGCCATGTATTGATTCCATGATGTACTAAACTGTTTATCTCTCACAGTTAGTGTATGCTGAAGTATTAATATGTTACAGTGTAGTACTGGGGACAATGTAGTTATTCTGTATGCAGTGCTCCCTACTATCGAAAACTCGACGAATGCTGAAAGCCTGGTAATTCAGTCAACAGAGCGGTTCATGTCTGTTTAAATAAGACGTCATGGTGGTATTAATGTGCGATAAAGTAAGTCTGAGTAATCGTTGAAGGAATGGCGTCAGGTGATCGTCTCTTCCATTAAATATAGTATTTCCAGTGAATTGTCTTGACTGTGTTAGCAGCATCGGCCACTGTTTCGGCTAATAAATGTCCCCACGTCCTTCAGTGATTATTTCGTAAAGCACGAAGTTGAAATCTACTTTGTGTAGTAGAACTATATATCAGAAATCGGATTATAACTAGGTGCAATTGTATCTGCAAAAGAAGACGTCCTTCTCTATCTTAATGTAGTCCGCACCAAAAGTAAGTAATTTCACATTTTAATCACAATATTGTACCGAACAATTATGAAAGCAGAGACGTTTCTGATGAGTTTGTCGCTCGCGTGTGTAAAATATCTATCTCTAGTGGCAGGCAGAGAGCAGAAATACCTCTGGAGTGAGCTTCCGGATGCGCAGAACAGATTTTGTATTCTCAACATTAAGGTGCAAATGTCACATGATATTGGGAAAAATCTACTAATCGCTGACTTTATCTTGGTCCCTTTTTGTTCGATTAATGGACCTTTTAGCGTCGCTTCCTCAACTTTGTTGTTGCTTCTATGACACATTTATTTACATATTATTTCATGTTGTGTGGTTGCTCTGCAAAAATGAGGTGGGGCTTCTTCGCAGACAATGCGGTACAAACTAATCGTAATAGCAAATAAATGTGTGGGAAGAGTGGATTTGTCTCAATATCACGTGGTAATTCCAGCTTAATGTTGAGAACATGCATAGAATTCAATGCTCACTCCATAGATATTTCTACTATATGTACAATTTAGTGTTTATACCCATCAAAAGATGCACTTTTATTTCCATGACATTGCAAAACATATGGGATACAGCTAGGAAGAACAAAATTTTTGTGTTCTACCTGGAATAAATTTTACTTGGAGAGGCAGCGGTTTATTATGTTAACGTTGGCAACGAAATATTCGCTTTAGGGGGATCATTAACCACTTAATGCCTGAATTAATTTCTACTGCAAGAAAAAAATCAAAAATCATATATTGTGCTGAATATTGGGGTCTTAGACCATTTATAACATCAAACATAAGAAATGTTATACATAGTTAGTATAATTAGGTATGTGTCAAATTTGCGACAACAGGCATTTGAGAAATAAAACGCTTATAAATCTTCATTGAGAGAATTTTTTTATTTATTTATTTTATTTATTTAATGAAAAACATGAACATGCGTTTCAATTACAATTATGGTTACTTATAAATCTAATGCAGAGGATCAACATTTCTTTACTCTAAAACAATTGGAATTTTTGTTTAGGCAAAGGTGAAGTTTGCATTTCGCACACATAATGAGTGTCTGCCCTTTACAGCTGGGTCTTTTGCATCTTTGCATTCCTATTACACAAGGCCAATGACATACTTCATCGGTACGGGTAGATTTATCAGGGACTGGTTTCATTGGACCCCGACGCTTCTTACGTTGAATTTCCGTTTCCATAGTTGGTAAGCGCCTACCACTCTTTTTTCGTGTCATGTCTTTTCCTTGCTGACAGAGAGTATCGGCTATTCTGGATTTGAATTCCAGAAGATCGTTTTGTTTGCGATGGGGAATTTCCAAGGCATCACAATCCCTTCGATACAGCAACCACGAATTCATTATCACAAGATCAACTAGGTGGAAAAACAATCTATGGTAACATTTCCTTGACTTTACGAAAATCCTATAACAGGAAATTAGAGCGTCAAGTAAATCCATCTCTCCCATGAATGCATTGTAAACTGTAACAGTGCTAGGGCATGGTACTTGAGTGCGTGCTTTTTCTTTCGCTCCCATCTTTTTATTGTGATCACCGGATGAGCAGATGGAAATGCACTGGCAGCAATCGTCCTTTCTTCGTTTTATTTTATCGCTTGCATTGGCCCATAGAAGTGCCCAAGTGCCTGATGATGCATATTTTACACAAACCGTATTTACGTGTTCACTGAAAGTTTTATCTGCTTTATCACATCTAAATATGATATATAATACTTAAAAGATATTAGAAAAACTAAATATAATTTTCAAAATGAATCTGACCTCTGTATTTAGCTGTATTTCACGGAACAATGAATACAAACTCAAGTCTTAGTTAGCAACACGCACACAATACACAAATGTTGTCACAGAAAGACAATCAATGTTCGGTAGATGCTAGCACATGTCACTCGCACTGCGCCGGTCCCTGTAGAATCTGATACAACCGGCACTGGAGTCTGAAAATACTTATTCTTCCATATATATGGGTCACAACGGTATGAGGCGAATTTGCGACAACCGGCATTAAGCGGTTAATGAATAAATTACACTTTTGTAGACAACTACATAAAGTGTAATAACGACAGTTTCGAACCGTATGATATAAGCATGATTTTCCACACAGAATGCATATCCGACCCGTAAGTTCAAACGGAAATCAGTAGTGACAAGAGGCAGAAATAAAACTGAACATTAGTGATTGGAATAAAATTATTTATTTCATTAGCTACACAAAGAATTATTCCCCTCATTGTACGTGACTGATTTTTCAGAAAGGATTCAACATCAATACACTACACCGCTGCCGTAAGGAAAATCGTAGCCCTTGTTTCAGTGTATTACACCTTAGTTATGTGCATATACAACGTAGCATCGCCAGTTGTTAGTTATTTGGTGTACTATAACAGCGCCTCTATCGGATGTTTGCTACACTACGCAGCAATTAAAGCGTAACATATACCAGAAACTACAAATTACATCTTTCCTTCCCCTGATCCGATTTTGATGAAATGAAGCTTATATGTTGCCCCAAGGTACTCTCAGTTGACCTACGAAACCCCATGAAAGTTCGTATAGTACTCTTGGAGATTTGCTGTACTACATCATACTTACAAGCATAATATACATAAAAACTTCAAATTACAATTTCCTTTCCCATCCTTACCCAAACAATCTGAGCAATAACCACATTGTCGACAGGCCGTTAAACGTTAATATTCCTTCCTTCTTTCCTGACTAAAATCAATATTTCTTGTGACTTTTCCAGGATATAATATGAATGTTTTCTGTGGAGAGCCCATGCCTTAGCAAGCGATAGAAAGCTGTCCGTGTGAGAAACTTAGAGATTTCAAATACACTCCACAGTATTGAGTAGATTGCCCTGTAATATATTAATCATTATAGAAAATGCAAGTCCCACTGCAAACCGCAGGCTCTTAGTTAAAAAGCCAGATCTGTCGGAAATAAGGGGGTATTCGTCGGATGTACTGTTTCATTCTCTTCCTTTCCTTGTAGCTCTATAGATGTCTATTGCTTCTTCCTACAGCGCTTTGCGCTTCACAATTAAAAGTTGCTTCAAAGTTTTCAACAGCACTATCAGCTTTCAGGAATTTCCTTAGGCTCACTGGAATACAGAAGTTTCTTGGCAGTAAATAAGAAATGTAATAAAACGTAATGCCTGATGTGAAAAGTTTTGATCCATCGCAGTATATATTGACGATGTCTGTGTAGAGACAGGAATTAGTGATCATGATATCGTCAAAGTGTCGATGGTGACCAAAGTTCATAAACCAATCAAGACGGCTAGGAGCGTGTTTTTGTTGGGAAGAGCCGATAAGCAATTGTTAGGATCGCACTTAGAAAATGAATGGGCATCGTTTAGTTCCGGTATTATGGATGTTGAGTAATTGTGGACTAAATTTAAGCGCATTGTACATAAAGGGTTAGAGAAAGTCGATTAAGGACGGAAAAGATCCACTTTGGTATAATAATAATGTGAGAAAGCTACTGAGAAAGCAAAGTCTTGCAGTCTCGGTTCAAAAACGAACACGCAAATGATGACAGGCAAAAGTTAGTATAGATTCGTGCGTCTATAAAAAGATCGATGCGCGAAGCATGCAATAATTACCACACCCATACCTTAGCAAAAGATCTTTCGAGAACACGAAAAAATTCTGGTCCTATGTAAAATCGATAAGCGGGTCAAGACCCCACTATCCAGTCACTCGATCATTCCGGGGCAGTAATAGAAGAAAGCAAACGGAAAGCTGAACTTCTAAATTTAACCTTTAAGAAATCTTTCACGCAAGAGGACCGCACAAATGTACCATCATTTGATCAACGTACTAATTCTGAAATGGAGGACATAGTAATAGGTATTTCCGGTGTAGGGAAGCAGCTGAGGGAGCTAAATACGAAAAAGTCTGCTGGTCCAGATGGAATACCAGTTCGGTTTTACAAAGACTATTCTGCGGCATAGGCCCATTACTTAGCTTGCATTTATCGGGAATATTTAATTCAGCGCAAAGTTCCAAGTGACTGGAAAAAAGCGCAGGTGACTCCCGTTTATAAGAAAGGAAATAGAACTGACCCCGATAATTCATGGCCAATATCGTTAACATCAGTTTCCTGTAGAATTTTGGAGCGTATTCACAGATCGAATATAGTAAATTTCCTTGAAACGGAAAAGCTTCTTTCCGTGAATCAGCACGGATTTAGGAAACATCGTTCATGTGAAACTCAGCTTGTCCTTTTCTCACATGACATCTTGCGAGGTATGGACGAAGGGCAACCGGCGGATTGTGTTTTTCTCGACTTCAAAAAGGCGTTTGACCCGCTGCCACACTGCAGACGTCTAACGAAGATACGAGGTTATGGAATAGGTATACAGATTTGTGACTGGCTGGAAGACTTCCTAGGTAATAGAACGCATTACGTTGTTCTCGACGGCGCGTGTTCATTAGAGACGAGTGTATCGTCAGGCGTGTCCCAGGGGAGTGTGATAGGACCGCTATTATTTTCTATCTATATAAATGTTTTGATGAACAGAGTAATTTGTAATTTGCGGCTGTTTACTGATGATGCTGTGGTGTATGGGAGGGTGTCATCTTTAACTGACTGTTATAGAATACAGAATGACTTAGACAAAATTTCTAGTTGGTGCAAAGAATGGCAGCTAGCTCTCAAAGTAAAATAAATAAATAAATAAATAAAATAAAATAAAAAAATAAAAAATGTAAGGTGGTGCCCATGAGTAGGAAAAACAAACCCATAATGTTCGAATACAGCATTAGTAGTGAGCTTCTTGATGGAGTCGCGTCGTTCAAATATATAGGCGTAACATTTAAGGACAGTTGTGAGTAAGGCGGACAGCCTACTTCGGTTTATTGGGAGCACTTTGGGACGATGTACTTCATCTGTAAAGGAGACCGCGTATAAAACGCTTGTACGATCACGTATTGCTCAAGTGTTTGGGACCCGCAGCAGATCAGTTTAAAGGAAGACATAGAAACAGTTCAGAGACGAGCAGCTAGGTTTGTTACTGGTAGGTTCGACCAATGCGCGAGTGGCACAGAAATGCTCTGGAAACTCAGTTGGGGATAGCTGGAGGAAAGACGACGTTCTTTTCGTGAATTTCTGTTGAGGAAATTTAGAGGGCCGGATTTAGAAGCTGAGTGTAGTACGATCTTACTGCCACCTACTTACATTTCACGTAGTGATCACAAAGACAAGATAAATTAAATGCCTAGTAGTGGTACAGTGTACCCTCCGCCACGCACCTTACAATGGATTGCGGAGTATTTATGTACATGTAGATCACACATTTACTGATTTATATTTTGTAAAATTGTATAATTTTTCAGGTATATATTCATTTGTATAAGTGCTGTATGTCTGAAAAATCTGTTGCGAATGTAAATAATAGTAAAGAAGTAATAGATTAAAACTTGGTGCGTAATGGGGTGGTTTGCCATGAACGTTACTGTTTATGTGCTCATATATCATGAACTACGTGTCGTACTGTGAAAAAATTTAGAAACTTCATTAAACTATATGCGTGTATACTGTCTTCAAAATTTCCAGCAGCTACAATTTTTAGTGTAGAAATTATAAATTGTGACGTCATACCGAATGTCGTAATTTTAGTCCACGAACAGCGGAAAAGTAGTAAGCGAGAAACTTTTTTCCTTTCATTATTTTGCTATGGTTGTCAGCGAGAATAAGCTCAATAAAGGTTTGAAAATATGTTTAAATTTGGTTTCAAGTTGCTAAGTACTGTCATTCTCATACAGTGTGTGAATAAAGTCTCGTCGCATTATGTGGCAGTTTCTTGCAACTATTTTGTTTATGACGTATCTCTTGAACCATGTGTCGTATGTTGTTCTTACCCAGACAGCATTGTTACCTCATGGTAAGGAATATGTGCACCAAATTTGGTTGATATCGGCCCAGTGTTTTAGGAGATGTGCAACACTGTCGTTTGATGCAGCAGTTTTTCGCGCATCTCATTGTTTATGAAGTCATATCTCGTGAACTATGTGTTGTACTTGATCCTAACACTTAGGCGCGGCGACCGTCCTCATGGATCGAAGCTTACGTGTACAAAATTTCATAATCATTGAAAGAAAACTGTAGAATTGTATACAATACGTACACATAAACAAACATACGGAGTCTCTGCGTTAAATATAAACAGATATCGGATTTTAGAGAGTAAATTAATGTAGACTGTGTCGTTAGTTATATCAATATTATTTCGCAATAGCGAATTTTTCTTAGCGTCAGTGTATGAGGTAGGATGTTATACCAAATTGTAACATATGAAAATTTGTGGCGGGCCGGGACTCGAACCCGGGTTTCGCGCATTTCGCGAGCGGTCGCCTTAACCACTAGGCTACCCGAACACGACTCCTGGACTGCCCCAAACTTTCATATGCCTCACTGACTGCACAGATTTGAGTCAACTACATTCATCCCTTAGCACTCGCAGCTTAATCTGTATTCCCGCACCAGGGAGAATGAAAACAACGAGGCATTAACCTACGCTGTTATCGTCATTGCCTTGCTTAGGCATCTGTTAAATAACTGTATGGTGTAGAATTACAGTGTTGATATTTTTATCAATATTATTTCGCAATAGCGAAGTTTTCTTAGCGTCACTGTATAAGGTACGGATGTTATACCAAATTGTGACATGTGACATATGTCACAATTTGGTATAACATCCGTACCTTATACAGTGACGCTAAGAAAAATTCGCTATTGCGAAATAGTATTGATAAAAATATCAACACTGCAATTCGTCACCATACAGTTATGTGTCGTTAGTCTTTACTTTCTTTCTTTTCTTTTTTCATTAGCATTGCTTTTACGTCGTAACTTTCTTGTTCATGCTCATAGCGATGGGCTGTCTCTCTCGCAATCAGTAAGCGTAGCCTTGCTGTCGATCGCGCAGTTACTGCCCGTCGAAGTTTCGAGTCCTCCCTCGGACGTGTGTGTGTGTGTGTGTGTGTGTGCGCGTGTATGTTTTGTCCTTAGGTTACTTTAAGTTATTTCCAGTAATTTTTAAGCCTAGGGACTGATAACCGCAGTCGTTAACTCCCATAGACATTTGAACATTTTCAATTTTCAGTAATGGAGTAATGGATCTATTTTTATACTTGGGAGAACTAATTACATACTGAAACAGATGACGAATTTGCTTTTGTTTCCCAAAAGTTGTAAATAAATATTTCGATCTCGGGATATTTAAAAGAAGCTCTATATTTCTCCAAGATGTCGAAGAAGGCGCCCTTTTACGTAGTGGCTGTATTAAGTAAGTTGTATAGAACGTGGCTTGAAAGCGGTCAGTAGGAGGTGGACGGGCGGGCGTCCCTTCCCTGGGGGGGGGGGGGGGGGGGGGCTTGCCTGAGGGACGGCTAATCCAGCTACCTGTCGAAGGGTCAGGTGTGACAAAAGTCCGGCGTGGCAAAAGTCCGGCGTGGCAAGTGTCCGGGATCCGTGGGGACAGCCGCTACCTACCGCCTGCTCTGGCCAGTTTCAAAGGCTGCTTCTGACCGCGGCGCCATCATGGGACATCTTACGGAACTGCTGGGAACCCTCCCTCCCCGCAACCCTGAGCGTGTAACCGGGCCCTTACAGAGGTTGCTCGTCTGTATATTTTTGTCTGTGCTTCTTACGCACCTCCTTCCCCTCCTTTCCCCCGCGCTTCCTCCACCTCCCCTCTCCCCTGCGGGGGCCCTGAGTGCTACGGTTTAGAAGTCTGGAACGTTGTCAGCGTAGTGCCGCACGTGTACTCGATGTGTTTTAACGTTGTGACCTCCACATGAAGTGCAAGGAATATATTTTATTCAGTTTCTCTGTTTTATGCGTCGCTACAAGTGCTCGTGTCCATCAGTGTGATGTTATGCCACTATTGCCAACTTTGATAGCCTGAATGTTGTTTATCAACTATGTCTATGTTTTTAATCTTCACATTTTTCACCATGTTTGTTTTAAAATTCTCGTTTTTACTCTTCATTGTATTTTTCAAGATATTCATTGTAAACTTTTCGTAGGCTGAAGCGCGGAGTAGGATGCTGCTGCCAAGCTGGCCATTATGGACATAAAATGACAATACAGGAAAAAAAAGAAAAAGCAAAAACAAAAAAACACATCTACATCTACATACATACTCCGCAATTCACCGTAAGGTGCGTGGCGGAGGGTACACTGTACCACTACTAGGCATTTCCTTTCCTATTCCATTCCCAAATTGAACGAGGAAAAAAAAGAATGCCTATATGCCTCCGTACGAGCCCTAATTTCTCTTATCTTGTCTTTGTGATCTTTACGAGAAATGTAAGTAGGCGGCAGCAAGATCGTACTACACGCAGCTTCAAATTCCGGCCCTCTAAATTTACTTAACAGAAATTCACGAAAAGAACGTCGTCTTTCTACCAGCGATCCCCAATTGAGTTGCCAGAGCATTTCCGTGACACTCGTGCATTGGTCGAACCTACCGGTAACAAATCTAGCTGCTCGTCTCTGAACCGCCTCTATGTCTTCCTTTAAACTGATCTGCTGCGGGTCCCAAACACTTGAGCAATACTCAAGACGTGGCCGTACAAGCGTTTTATACGCGGTCTCCTTTACAGGTGAAGTACATCTTCCCAAAAGAAAACAGCGAATCTATGGGATACTTCTCCAAGAGTGGTCTTTTGGGCCTAGTGCCTGGGTGCTCTGAACCTGACCCTGATAAAGTAACTGCTCGTGTAGTACATCCAGACAAGTCAAATACTCACGATTTCTGCTGCAGCCTATTGCCACACACTGATTGTAGGTTTCTTCCCGTAAATTTATCACATGAACCTTTACCTACTGTGTGCCGAAGGACGAAGGCCATCTACTGTTCACCTTGTTGGGTGTTAGAGAACCTGTGTCACGAAGAATCTCAAAAAAAAAAAAAAAAAAAAAAACTGATAAACAGGTTTTTGAATGCCACTGTGCGATTTGGAAATTTTCCGCCTAGAGAACAAGGGGCTTGCAGTCTATGTCCACTGCTAAACCGTAGCCGAAAATCATATCCCCTTCCGTTACTAAAATGTAGGTGAGGAAACAAAAGGTGCTATAAGTATAGTACAGTACAAACATCGCAACAACAGTAATTATAACAATTGATACACACCCAGCCTTTCAGACTGTACTGCACAATAACACACACTAAGAAGACACAGCCGGCCGCGGTGGCCGAGGTGACTGAGGCGCTCCAGTCACGGTCAGCACGGCCACTACGGTCGGGGGTTCGAATCCCCCCTCGGGCATGGATATTTGTGCCGTCTTAGTTCGTAAGTAGTTCATAAGTAGTTTGTAAGCTTAGGGACTGATGACCCCGTAGTTAAGTCCCATAAGTTCTACAAACATTTGAACATTTTTTTTAAGAAGACACAAACTCCTTACCTAACACGATGCTCAAACTGATGTTTACATTAGAGTACTTCGACGCAGAGATAATGTAGGCGACAGTGGCGAATTCTGTTGACGGATCATAGGGGCAACGACAAGTCCATGCATCATAGTCCGGTAAATGTTTACCTTATCTATCACAGAGGCGGACACTCAATTAAACGCCTTGAGTCACTAGGAACCATCTGCATAACTCAGAAAGTATGTCGTTCCGTACATTTATTTATATAGCGCATGACGAATTACAATTCTTTGGTATCGCATACATGAAATTATACAACTCTTACAGCCTTTTATAAAGAACGCGTCATTAAATGTGTTTATGCTCAAACATTTAAGTTCTTAATATATTGTACGGCATCAGCTGTCACCGTGAATAAATCACTGAAATCCCAAAGATTGCGAAGTTTAGGCATTGTGTCACTAAGTATTTGTCTGTCTGTCAGCACCACAGTCGCATTCCGGAGATGGTTTTCTGTACTTCTTGGGTACTACTTGTTTTGATGGGTACTACTACCACTAATAGTATTGGACACTTTTTCCGAATACCCTGTACGTATAATAATGACTAAAACATATGTTGCTTCAAGGCAAAATGAAATGGTCTGAATACTAAAAATGTCCCAGTTAGTAAAACTATTAGAATACGTTTGATGCTCGGAAATATACCGACACACAAAATCAATAAGTTTGTATTGGTTGAGGCTTTTCACACGGACTTAGAGAAATGTTCTGAAACATAAACACTGGACTTCTTGCAGGAGAACAATTTCAAGTCATAACTTTACTTGAAATTAAATACGATACATAACAATGTGTGTGGGACGCAACAGAACATGCCGCCTTTGCACTTTCTTTTTCTTTTTAAATTACGGCAAAGTATTTCCTAACAAATGCGGGTCAACTTACTAAGCAATAGAATTTAGGTATTCATTAATTATTTGATTAATAATTAGTTGGAAACCCTACTCTTTATAGCATTAAACCAATAAGTGTCAGGAACAATGCATGAGACTGCTATCAAGTATAGATCTGACAGGTGTAAACACACGAAAACGAGCGGAATAAGTTCCGACAGTATTTCACTATTCTCAGAGGTAGGTAAGCACGCGCTGTAGAAGATAAAGCAAAAGAATCACTAAATGCATGACAAATATTTATACAGGTAACGTTTCAATTCATAGATATAAGACATGCAGCGTAGTTTTTGTCTTGAAGTAGAAAAATAAATAAATAAATGTAATATCAATCTTCCCATCAGTCGTACCGTATCACAAATTTACTTGACGAATATATTTTAGATGTGCCGTCTGACAGAGACAGTGAATGCAAATTCTGAAATTTTCATTTTTCTGAACTGCAATGAAGAGCAATGGACACAGTGTATGTTATTGTGCAGTACAGTCTGAAAGGCTGGGTGTGTATCAATTGTTATAATTACTGTTGTTGCGATGTTTGTACTGTACTATACTTATAGCTTGAATAGAAATTTTGATTGCCTTGACTGAACTTTTTATCAACGATCTCCGAAAATGTTGAAAGGATATGTGCTCAATATTGTTTTTCCTATCTTATAATAGGACAACATTTATTTTTATGTGTCAATAATGATTTTTTTGGCTTATTAGAAATTTATATGTATTTCAGAAATTGGTAAATATGTTTCAGAGATGGACATTAGTCTTAAACTCGTTTGCTCTCTTCTTTCTCATCACTTCATCCTTCAGCCACCTTTTTCCATATCTTTCCCATCTGCAACTCCCTCTCCACAGCATCACTTACCCTCTTTCCACCTTCCCTCCCTTCTTCCCAATCCATTATGTCCAATTTCCCCTCCGTCTTCGCAGTTATGCCATATTACACGTTGCTCTGAGTTTTCTTATTACACCATCGATTTCTAACTGAAGTAGGTGAATATAAATGGGGCAGTTGGTTGGGATGACAGTGACCTCTCCAGCTGATGTGGTTGGTCTGAGACGATAATAGTTTTTTACACAGTTGTAATCTACAAATGGGCACCATTACAAGGGCAGCTATCGATATAAGTTTCCTGTGTTTTCGTGAATCCGACTTGTGACTTTACGGAAGTAAAGTCCTTAGAGTCGTGCAATTAGTGTAAGTGTTAGTATTGTTTGCAAAGATGATGGATTGACAGTGAACCGTGGCAAGTAGTTTGAGCAGCTGCCAGACGTTCTAGGTAGTGAGTTAAACTGAGCAGCCGTTTGGGGGTTTGTCCGGCGGAAATCGGAGAATGGCCCATGCTTTGTACTCAAAAATAATGAGAGCTTATAGCCAAGCGTTTCTTAAGGGGTGTCTGTAGAAAATCTGAGAGTTCCACACTCCGCTAACTCAGACTAAATTTAAATAACTAATAAAATTATTTATAATCAATGTTTAAAACATCTAAGATGTCAGAAAAGTTACCCACATCTCATGACTCAAAAGAAAATTATAATATCTCAAAAATTATGAATATTTATTACTATTATATAAAAATATTGAAAATCAAACTTGAAATAACAATGAGTCATGCAATTTCAACAATCATTGGTTTAGATGATTACTTATTGTCTCTATCATCTTTAAAGCGTCATACATTTATATATTTATATAATGTCTGATTTCAACTGATGTAGACTGATAATGGAAATAAAAACAGATCATTATATTTTCCACCGTAACACTGAAAATGCAAGCAGCATGATTTATCTCTCGTGTATTTAGCGTGTCAGATTATTGTACAATTTGCCAGTAATTTACGTAAATGTTGTGTGACATGAACGACCAAGTTCTTGAAAGCTTGTTTCTCTATTTATTTATTTCAGATTTTATGTAGTACTAATTTACAGTCCTTTTTTGTATTTAAATAATGTTATATGAATAATGAAAAAGGTTTCAGACCATATGTTTTTACTTAAAGAAATATATCTTGTTAATACCTATATGAATTTGGAAGGGATGGCGATAGGTCAATGCGGAAGCGGGAAAGAGACAGAAATGGTGTGGAGTGTGTGTTTGACAGAGAGGAGGTGAGAGGAGGGTGCGCCGGAAAAGGGATTTCACGTCTAGTCTTGGCAGAAGAAGGATTCACCTGGATTATATGAGTAACTCGATCGAAGAGAGTGTTAAGATTTGTGCAGAAAATTGTCGCTTCTTGGAACTCTAAATTTGGCGAGAACAAGGGTACGCTAGTGCAACTGATATATGTTTATGTTTTAAACACAGGATCATACTAGTGTAGAAATGACGTTGGGAAAAAATATTTTTAACTGTTGGTAATTTAATGTTGATTGGCGGAGAAATATTCTGCGTTTCTTAAAGTTTTGATAACTTAGTTGGGGGAAAGTCCTACAAATTTCTTATCACAGACAATGCAACTGTTCAATCATTTTATTCGATTTATGATTAATTTTTCATCTGATCGCTTCCAATAAGGAAAAAGTTTGCCTGGATAAATCTTATTCAACTATTTTATGACTTTTCATACATCATTTGCAAACGTTATAATGAAACCCTTTCTATAAATGAACCAATTATTTTATGTAATATTTCTTATTTGTGTCGCAGACTACAGCTTATGTACAGAGTGTTTTAATTATAGGATTACAGGTGAAAATTGTTTCTGCAACTAAGGTAGTTGCTGGGGAATGAAAACAGACATATACGGTTCAAGCCAAACTTCTAAATTAGAAACCTACATAGCCAAATACGTAGGTTCTAACAGCGTAAAGTCACACTTGCTTTAATCTTAACTGATGTGCAGTGTAGGGAAAAACGTAAAGCCTCAGACAAAAGAAAAATGACAACATATAGTTGTGTATATAATTTTTGACTACAACTGTAAAAAATGTCTGTCCTCACGCTCTGCATTTGAAAATTTTTGGATAGTCCCGACCACTTTACGTGTATTCTAGATAGAATCCACGCATGTTAAAACACAAATACACTTAATCAAACGAGCATGAACGTTTCCAGCGTTCAGCATGAAATATTTTAGAAGTATTAGCTAGAGGTTTGAAGTGAAATCTCTTCATGTATGAACATATAACTGTATCAGATTTGCACATCAGTGGACACCATCTCAGCACGAAGTCTTAACGTTCATTTGATGGTGAAAATGAATGGAAAATATGAAAATAAAATCTCCTTCGAATACATATGTAAACGTTTCCTTACTAGCAAATAATTCGGAGCGTTGGAATATTACTGCTGGTGACAACTGTCTATCTCTTAGCATACACTTTAGTGACAGTGTTTTTCGGGATTACCTCTTTCTGTCATACCTGACGAGCTGATCCATATACTGCATAAACTGAAATGTATTCTTACCGGTTTGGATACACGGATATTCTTGACAGCATTAAGTAAACAAAGATTGTCATAATTCATGCTTATGTAGGGACGGATTGAATCTACAACTCTTAAGCTACGCCATACGGGTGATAGAGCCCAACATCCGAATCTAGCAATCATTAAACATTTCCGAGATACCGAATGGGCTTGTGGAATAATAGTATCCACGAACCCAAAATTAGGTTTAGTATTCAAATAGCTTATTAAGTTTTTTCGTTATTTATGTGAGCCACCCTAATCCAATAAGGGATGGTCTTTTCAACAAGGCGGACATCGTATTCTTCCATTCTGACACGACTTGAACTACAATAATCTCATCTCGTCTCTCACCTTATCGCCAAAAATTTTTTCACGCCTAAACCTCCTTTCTTTTGATTTGCTATTAACGAAACGTTTACATATGTTCCATTCATTTTTCACCATCTAAAGAACATTGAAACTTGGTGTTGAGGTGGTGTCGGTTGATATGCAAATCGGATTAATGTATTTGCTCATACATGAACAGATTTCACCTCAAACCTCTAGCTAATGGTAATAACTCTAAAATATTTTATGCTGAACGTTGAAAAAGTTCTTGCTCGTTTGATTAAGTGTATATGTGTTGCAACATGCATGAATTCTATAGAGAATACACGTAAAGTGGATTACGCTATCCAAAAATTTTCAAATGCAGCCCTTGAGGTACAATCACACATTTTTTATGAATACCATATGGCCATAAATAGTCATCTTCCTTACTACACGCTACTGTTATTCATATATGTGTCTGATAGGAGGAGGTAAGCTATTGCTACACTGAAATTGCTTTGAGGTATTTGCCGCAGCTTACTGATATATTTCCCTGAACAAGGATCCTGTACCGGATCCAATACGTTGGATAAATATATCATCATGACGCGTCAAAGTAGCTCAGAAGAATTTCGAGTTTATCAATAACGAAAGCCTACGTTCTTACATATTGGTATATGTCTGCATAATAGTACTACGTAGTGTGTAATAAGCAAGATGATTATTATGGCCATGTGCTACTTGTATAAAATGTTTGCTTCAACAAGTAAATGCCTAACTCTACCTTCTGTGAAGATGATTCCCTGAATCGAAATGGGTACGAATAAAGTTGAGCTTATAAAGCGTAAAGTCAAATATTTGACAGCTGTAAACGATTGCTACAAGAAAGTGACCCACAGCATCAATCTGCAACGACGTTTTAGTTATTGACGAAACTCTGTTTATTATGGAAGGAAACAAACCTCTATAGATCCATCCAACCACTTGATATTTTACTGAATTCAATCAGTAACAGTTAATGAAAGATCACAGGCTTTCTTAATTATTTTTAAACTTCGCTTTTCACACAAGTAATGGTGGCAGGTGTATCTTTGGTAAATAGTTCCGCGAAAAGCGTGGGTCGTCCAGCACCTCTCTTAACTTCGGCCTGCGTACATGGATGTCATACGTGGGCATGCATTGTGAACTATTCTGACAGTAAACAACTAAGGTGTATCTCTTCGCATGTGCCACAACGTCATTCCACTCGCCCAGAGCTTTTGCAGCGCATCGCCGGAAGGTTGTGAGACTGTCAACCTGTCACATCAGACTACCAGAGTAGCTGTGTGGAAGGACAGCAGCGAAGGAAAATTTCATTTTCCTCTCCAGTGTCACGCTCATGATATTTCCAGAACGTCAAGGTCCCAAAATACTCCCGTAAATAACCCAGACTCGGCATCCGTTCTTGTACTCATCCAAATGCAATATCTTTCCTCGCAGATAGTATTTTAGGCGCATAGCGTGTAGAGTATGCTAGAAGCTTAGTGAAGTAAGCAATTGCTTTCATGAACAAGAGAAAAAAAATTACAGAAACAACGTTAACCACTCTCCCACATTAAGAATCAGTTCAGCTAAATTCCAAATGTCGTATACAATTGGAGTATCAAACAGAACACTGTTCTGTTCTGTTTCCAGAGGTGGTTGTGAAAAGGAGGTTTAGACGTGAACAAATTATTGGCGATAAGGCGAGAGACGAGATGAGATCATTGTAGTCCAAATTGTGTTACAAGGGAAGAATACGATGTCGGCCTTGTTGAAAAATAATCCCTTATTAGATTAAAAACTTGAACAGCTATTTGAATACTAAACCTAATGTTGGGTTCGTGGATTATTCCACAAGCCCATTCGGTATCTTGGAAATGTTTAATGATTGCTAGATTCGGATCTTGAGCTCTAACACCCCTTTGGCGTGGCTTAAGAGATGTAGACTACATCCATCCTTACATAAGCTTGAATTACGCCAATCTTTGTTTACTTAATGCTCATAGGAAACTTCTTTAGATGGTATAGTGATATTTGTTGATGTAAAAATCAGCTGTGAACACGTATTGCAGTTCATCAGAAGAGTGTGGGTAACATGACCAGTTTAGGTATTACGTAAGGACACAATACATTTCTACGAATGTCACTAAGAGCTCGAATGAGGTATAAATTAAATATTCCTATTAGCCCTTCCAGCCGGTCCATATGAATAATTCTGTAGTGTGCAAATGACGCGGAATATTTTAGAAGTGTTCATTTCGGACAAACTGACAAATCTTCAATGGCAAAGTACAGTCTTGACGAAGGTCACATATTTGATCTTGATTTTAGTAAAATTTAGGGTTGTTATTCTGATCATTGTTATTCTATCATTTTATAAAATGTAAAAAACTTGATGCACCTAAATATGACACATTAAATTACTGAACTAAATTGCTTCTAAAGCCGTAACCAAATTAATCAGTTACTTTACTGTGTAACAGTATAATAAGACTATTAACATATGTAATACCAAACTATACTACGTGCAAGGGGAAAGACTATCACGTCAGACATATTTAAAATGTATAGCATTTTTCTTTCACGAAATACAATTTTTTTATGTAAACTGAAAATACATCAGTAATTATTGAGTTTTATCCATGTAGATGTAGTAGACTTTCATTTATAGGATACTAGCAAAGAAACCGACGTTTCCCAGGTATTTATTTTTCTTACCTTGAGTTAGTACCTTTCCTATCCTTTCTAAATATTCAAAAGTTAGTAAATCTATCGGACCAAATTGCGAGGTCATCAGTCCGTTGCTTACAAACTACTTAAACTAAGGGCAACACACACACCCATGCCCCAGGGAAGACTCGAACCTCCGATGGCGAGCAACCGCGCGGTCCGCTGCGAGGCGCTTTAGACCGCTCGGATACTCCACCGCGGCCTATTCTTTCTCACACTGTCCATCTCCTTTTTTCTGAAAACATGCTATATTTACCGGAGAATAAATAAGAAATAGGGGTGTGTCGCATAATGTACAAAATTATAAGTGCAGTATCCAAACAAAGAAAGGTAATAATCAAAATACAAATGACATATAAAATGCGTACGATCTGATAGTTATTGAGTTATATGTTATACAATTGTATAATTTTTCATGTGTATTCATTTGTGTAAGTGCTGTATGTCTTTAAAATCTGTTGCGAATAAAATTAGTACTAAAGTAGTAATAGATTAAAAATTGGTGCATGATAGTGTTTTGAATAAATGTTACTGTTTATATGCTCATATGAACTACCTATCGTACTGTGATACAATTTCGGAGGTACATTCAGCTGTATGTGAGTATCCTGTCTGTAAAACTTCCTGCGGTTACAATTTGTAGTGTAGAAATAAATTTGTTGCAAGTCGCAAAGTACTGTCATTCTAATACACTGTATTTATACATTTTCGTCGCACTATGTGGTAGTTTCTTGCAACTCTTATTGTTTATGACTTAATATCTCCTGAACCACGTGTCGTATGTGGTTCGTACTACTGCGCAATTGTTATATCATGTTATGAATATGTGTAACAAATTTCGTGGAAATCGGTACAGTGGTTTAGTAGTTAAGATCATTTATAAATTACTCCAATAACAATTAGATGCTAATTACCTAGTGAATATAAAATAAGTAATTACCTATACTCGTTATTACAATAGACTGAGTGGTTGTATCTATCATAGCATTCCTGGTAACAGAACTAAATGCTAATTGCATGATATGGTGAAAATCATTTATAAATTATTCAAGCAACAAGCAGACACAGTGAATATATTACAAGGAATGACCTATAATCCGCAGGGGAACGGTAGTAAACTATCTGATAGAATTGCTGAGTAATGTACTATATAAGTAACAAACGTCATGGTTAAGATTAATGTAGAATGGTTATAGCACAAGCAGTGGCGTAGAGTGTATTTCTGCCACCTGGTGTCGGCCCCCATTAGGCGCCCTCCCCCGCCAATCTCTTTTTCGGAAATGAACAACAACAAAAATTGAAACTTTGGCCATAAGTACCAATATTGTTCCATTGTCTATCAGAATAAAATAATTTTTGTTTGAAGACAATTCATTCGACTTATTTGTCTGAGGTGTCTGTAACAGCAAAAAAAAAAAAAAAAAAAAAAAAAATAAGGTTAAAAAACCCTTCATAAATTTCAGATATTTTCAACTAAAAAGAAGTCTTGCACTGAGAAGTGAGCACTTTGTAACATAAAAACAGTATTGTTCGCACAAAATTGAAGTTCATTTATTTATACATGACACGTATCGCACCTTCTGGGCATCATCAGAAGTTGAAAGAGGGAAAAAATCATAAAATTGTTTAAAAACAGAACTAAAAATATATAAATTTTTCCTAAGCAAGAAATATTAGAAATAATGAAGATGCAGACTGATAAAACTGCAGGCCACATGACCACATTCACGTTTTGGCGTGGGGGAATGAGGACTTAACTAATAAAAATCAATTAAGAGTATAGTTTAACAAATAAAATTACTTATCTTTGAAGTTGCAGAGCGTCAAATAATTAAATTCAATAAAATAGAACTTTACAACAGATGTTGGTTCGCGGTTGTGGCTGAGCGGCTCTTACGTGAGTAGACAAAGCTTCCCGCGACTAAATTACGTTTTACCATTGACTTCGCAATATCGAATTTCCAGCTCCTGTATTAGGTATAGATGTACTGCCCATTAGAGACATATGAAAATTTCTGCCTAGCTGCGACTCGAACCGGTATTACCAACTTTTCGTAATCGGTCGCCTTCTAACTTTCGGTTATACGACCACGTTTCCAGGGGCGATCTAAATATGTGTGTACTGCAGTGACGATGTATACGACAGTCATTACGTTCTGGATTCGTTCGTCTCTAATGTCCTATGTGCCTGTCAAATTGAAAGCAACGAAATCAAAATAACTTGCGCTAACGATATAAAATTAAAGAATAGTTGGTCTATAAGTATGTAATAACATTGATTATTTGTAATTTCCATTTTCCTTATAGATACAATTTGTTACTGCCAGCCAGACATGTCACCGGTACTGCCTCATAACTGCAATCGGTCACGCTTTATCCACATCACTCGTGAGCGATTTAGAAAGCAATTGTAACTATTATTCCGAAAATCTCTGTGTCACCAAATTCTGGCATGAACTGCTACATGTAGAAGCGATTGCACTAATTTCCATATGTTGACTAATACGTCCAAAATGTGGAAAGAAATTTGTTTTGGAATGCTTTTATTCAGAAACTAAGCTACCTTACAAAATATTTTACATTTAAAATTGACATCAAATGTGTCGTGACCATTTTTCCAATCTGTATTTGGGAAATAAAATTCTGGAAAACTCTTACTTGCTTTTTAGCCAAACGGAATAAATAACTGATATGACCTCATGAAGACTCCATGAAAATATATTCCTTTTTACAGATTATTTTGGCCTAGGAATGAATTTTAAAGAGAACTGATTTCAGTTGGATTGACTTATTTAGAAGTAGTAAGTATTTTTCATAGCACAATTAAAATGTTAGGGGAACTTAACAATGTTTGAATGCAACATAATAAACACACCTTTTACTTTCCTGACAAATCTGTCTCTGTACTCTCCTTTATAGAGAGTATACCTGATATCGCCGAGGAGGACATGCCGCCCCCCCCCCCGGCACCCTCCACGCTACGCCACTGAATACAAGGTGCCTTGACTTCAGTATTATCAATGTATAGATATTATACCATATCGAATTTGCACTACAATATATAGTCATCTGTAATGATCATACAAGTACTAGGTAGCCGGCCGCGGTGGCCGAGGGGACTGAGGCGCTCCAGTCACGGTCTGCACGTCAACTACGGTCGGGGGTTCTAATCCCCCCTCGGGCATGGATATTTATGCCGTCCTTAGTATTAGCTAGTTCTTAAGTAGTTTGTAAGTTTAGGGACTGATGTCCCCGTAGTTAAGTCCCATAAGCTATACAAACATTTTAACATTTTTTGGTACTAGGTAGAAAGCAAAATTAGTGTGGCTCAATACGACTTGTAATTGTCTCCGTCGACCTTTTCGCTAATCTGAAGCTACACTTCGCGTTGATCTCTTAACTGTGTAACTATCTCCGTTCCTCGTTCTATTTCGTGTAGCACGTCGAAATAGCCGTCCTGTTTTTAAGTTGGAGGTGCAACTTTAAGTAGCCAACAGTTGGAGGAATATAGCAGCAATTTGTATGAAAATAAGCAAGTAACCTTTGATTCATTGTGAAAGTCGTGACTTTATTTGAGAAGCTAACGGGTACACATTATCTCTTGGAAAAGCGATGTTTGATTACCTTTTACCTTGATTAGCACATGTCGCAAAGCAGATTCAAATTCAAATGTTTGTGAGTCTAAAGTACCAAACTGTTGTGATCATCGGTCAATAGACTTAATAAACAATTCAACCTAACTTCCGGTAAGGGCAACTCACACCCATGCCCGACGTAGGGCTCGAACGTCCGATGGGAGCAGCCGTGCAGTTCATGATTTGACACCATAGACTGCGCGCTACTTCCGCTCGGCCCACTCCGGTTTCTAACAGGAAGGACATAGTCAACAAACATTCAAAATTCGTCTACACATTTCGTCTCATTATTTATCATTTAACTTATCGCCAATGAAAGGATGGGAAATTGTAGCTGATCTAAATTAGATTATTTTAATCAAAATGACAGGTGTTTTATGAATCAGTGTCTGGAAGTCGACCATGTGAATAATCAGGTTTCATCTTATTTTACCAAATATGCGTTTTGATACTATGTAAGTATTGCGTATTTTACAGTTTTGAGTAACTATTAGCTAATATCAGTACAGACATTGCGAAAATATGCCATAAACATTATAAACACAAACTTTCCGTACGTTTGTGAACATAAGAAGACTACGCTGACTAGGAATAAGATTTTGATAATCGTTTTTATAGGTGAGGCAATAGTTATCGCGTTTGTAAACATTATGTTCAATGACAGAATTTTACGTGTAAGGCATCTTTTAAAAATGGCATTGAATACTTCGGTATTGGTTTTTTAATTTCGTAATATGAAAATCGCCAATTAATGTGGAATGTTTAGCCCGTTGAGGAAACTTCATTTGCAGCTGGTAGATATAATAAAGAGAACGCGATTGAGCTTAAATATTATTAATATGCACTCATCCACCAACGCAAGGCACCATCCTGACTTCTTTATCTCTTCGTAATACAAGAGATTCTTGTACTTTGTATTGCAGTATATCCATGGTGTTTAAAGGAGCATAGGCGACTCCATTGTGGAAGAGGGGTTTCTATCATATTTGGTATAAATGTAGTTTGAGAAAACACCTTTGTGGCCTCCTGTGGAATCGTTTTAGATCTCTGGGACAGGTTTGTTATTTTCCTTTCGGGATCCACGGGTAAGGTAAAATTTACCTTCGCTTTTTTCCACTCCTGTTTGAGCTTACAGATTTAAGGTACTTGTGTTGGACTTCGAGTTGGCAAAAATGCCGTGATTCCGCAAAAGTTTCGACAGGAAAGTTTCCGATAGGTCCGATTTGTCGGGTCGCTTTTTTTGTGGTTGTTGTAGAGAAGATCAATGTTCGCCTGGGCACTGCAGTTGACCGCATTCGAGAAAGTGAAATATTGATGTTGGTGAATGAAGCGTTTGTTCTTAATAGCCATCGGAGACAGCTGCTCCTTCAGTACAGGGTTCTAATTATGAGTGTTGTGGTGGACCCAACATCAGTATAAAAAACGCATCAGGGTCTGTAAGGTAGGCCATTTACATTGAAATAAGACAGAATACCGCTGGGAACAGTCTCCATGTAGATGGGTGTTGTCTCGAGATCTGACACGATGACGGAAACTTGTGTTTGAAAAAAGAAAAATAAATAAATAAATAAATAAATAAAACCTTCAAGTCTTTGTAAGTTTATGGGACTCAACTGCTTGGAGGAGGGTGAGGGGGGGAATTGAGAAAACCTGGTGTACTGCTGCATGTATGCCACACGAACGTGGCTGAAGCTCATTATATTATCGGTGCCCTACAGCAGTTTATGTTGAGATATGACGGTATTTGTTTGTTTTTTTTTTTTTTTTTTCCAAGTCCACACGCAAAATTCGAGTTCCATTATGCACATTTAATTACCTACATTTACGTCTGTATTTTCACCATCACGCCCCAAGCAGCAACAGGATTCTGTGTCACTTCGTTACTCGTTCGGAAACAGTTCGGAAATCTTTACATGCGTATGTTATCGTAACATTAATGAAATCTCATACGGGCGCTTTAAAGCCTGTGGTGGAACTGTGTTGACAACACATTTACGAGAATTACTGCTCATGACTTCCTTACGGAGGAAGTATTTCATCTTGCGCCGTAGCTGTATTGATCCTTTTTATAAGAAAACACGACCGGGCTATATAGCCGCAACATCAGGTTACCCCCTCCACTAGAACTCAAACTCATAGTTATTGTAAACTAATTCCCATAATAGTAAGGACCTAGGAATGCCTCCGCACTGAAGAAAGGATCACTGCCCGTCATCGGCATTCATATAATTTATATACAGGGTGGTAAACTTGAAGTTTTGGATGAGATTATCTCGAAAACGATACATCCAGTAAAAATATCGGGTAAGACAAGTTCGTAAGTTCAAAGGGGGACATCAAATGATTCTACACGTGACCCCCAGCGTGTGAGGGGGCAACTATTAAAGTTCAAATAGAAACCCCCGTTTTATTGCAGATTCGGATTCTCCATAAAAAAGTAATCAGGGTTTGTCTGAAACAGTTTCTAAACCATTGACAGATGGCACTGAAAACCTACCGCTACAGTTTTTGAAGGAGGGAGGCGGAATGGTATTAAATTCTTGTTACGAAACTCTTCACAATGGGCATGCCCTGCGCTGGATCACAGATTCACGAAAAATGCAAGCTAAGTAAGTGGCCAATGCAGCAGAGTACCACCTGTATAATCAAACTGGTACACCATCTGAACCAGTTTCAGTTCTCTCACATGCTTCTCTGCACCGTCTATGGCTAATACTATGTCCTTCATTTGCGAGTTGTGAGACCATCAAATGCTGGTACGTTTGCATGGTCCCCCCGCATCAATGATTTCTTAAATATTAAATTTGCTGCCTTCTATCACCACTCCAGAATTATCAACGAGTGACTGTGTAAGTAGCTTATTAATTTTTGTATGAAAGATCTCGGGCAGCAAACATCTGAAAATGCAAGTTAAATCGCTCTCTGATGGTCTAAATTACTTTGCAAGTGGCCACAGTACTTGCGCAACAGAAATTTATATAAGTGCTTACTCCATAAGGGAGCAGCGAACGTTTTACCAAACATAAAATTAATGTTTAAAAAAAGGAATAGATAGTAATTAATCATGGGACAGGGAGTATAAAATTACAAAGCAGAGGTTTGATACTTGCCGGCCGCGGTGGCCGAGGGGACTGAGACGCTCCAGTCACGGTCTGCACGGCCACTACGGTCGGAGGTTCGAATCCCCCTTCGGGCATGGATATTTGTGCCGTCCTAGTTCATAAGTAGTTCATAAGTAGTTTGTAAGTTTAGGGACTGATGACCACCCTTAAGCTACACAAATATTTGAACATTTTTTATGATACCTTGTCATTATCTATTCAATAAAATGAACAAGAAAAATGTGGGGATACCAAATAAGCACATTGTACAACAGTAAATTAAATTATAAAGTTACTGCCCGTAA
Organism: Locusta migratoria; assembly: GCA_026315105.1. Lineage (NCBI taxonomy): Eukaryota > Metazoa > Arthropoda > Insecta > Orthoptera > Acrididae > Locusta > Locusta migratoria. The sequence continues at coordinate 743,681,939 of CM048744.1, forward strand.
TACAATGGCTTCTACCCTTCATCAATATGGAGGTAACTTGGGAGGAAATTTGCAACTACATAGTGGGTAAAGGAAAACACACTCATTCACTCACAGACACGCGCATAATGCTTGTGTCACATTACTCAAGTGGGAACACTTTATAGCGTTGCCTGTCTCAATTGTTTGTCAAGATTTGTAGATTTTAAGATTTGCCGCAAATCGGGTTAAATTTCACCATACGCGTCCAGCGGACCGCGCGGCCTAATTTCGGTTGGTAACACAAGAATAAAATTTTATTATTGGCGCACGTTACGTCGCGTCGTAACAAAAGCAGTTGGCATTACGAACACGACTAACAAGAAAAGTAAAGCAACCTATAATATTTTTTTTATTACGTAAAAGGGGTTGGCGACCAACAGTATAAGATCTACCTACTTATTCTCTGTTTAATATTTTTCCTTTTTAACTGAAGTTACTATTGTAGTACATTAGTAGAAAAATTTTGCCTGTCATTATTTTTTAATTAAATTGTTAATGTTGAGATAAAATTACTTTGTATTCATAAAAGTATCTATTTTATTATTATTACTGTTTTACCAGAATTGTTGCGAGTCTTCATGGCTCGCACAATGGCACCCAACAATGGTATGAACCTACTATTACTAAACTGAAGAATTACTGAAATAGTCATTTATAAAAAAATAAAAAATGGATATTTAAGTATGAAACAATATTCAACACCAATTTTTGTGAATTCTGAATTTTAGTATTTTATAAGAAAAATTTTTTTTCTTCACTACAACACATAATTGAGAGCTGCCAACAAATGTGTCTGATCTCATCCACGACCAAACAAAAAGAACAAAGATTTTCATCGCTCATCGTTCTCATTCCTTGCCATGAAAAGATAATAGAATGGGAAGACAAAGGTCAAAGATGAGAAACGACAACGATAGTGGAACAAAGAGTAACACCACTGTATATGACTTACGTATGTAATCGGCGATGTAATCTTATAACTTCATAGCAGCGGCAAATTGAAGTGTCGGCGGCCTTTTGACGAGATGGCGGGTGTCTTCAAGCACAATAGAAATCAAACTATGCACCAAACAAACTCATGTGCAGGGGGGCAGCGGCATACTACTCTTATGTACCAAATTATGTACGATCACAGTTATTTACATAGCATTTAGAAAAAGAAATTAATTTAGAATAAGCAGGTAAAGTATACGTGAAATTTCATACAGAAGAAAGCTAATATCAGTAAAAGCTTGGCAGAAGGCCGAATTAATGACTATTACGAAAGCACGTCATGCAATTGGTCATACCAAGAGAGAAAAGACGAAATCAAATCAGATATTCTGAGAAAGAAGTTAGCACGCTTGTGGAAACAGACGCCACACAAAAAAGTTTGTCAAAAATTAACAAGTAATTCAGATACACTAAGTTTACACAAAGGCTGAAGGCCATACACGAGTATTCTAACTTGAGAAGACCGGACAAAAAAATCAGTACTGTATTGGAAATACGAATACTAAATTTACATTGAATTACTCGAGTTCTGTAAATTAAGAAACACTTCACCTTGCATAGCGAAAGAATTTGTCAAGAAAAACTATCACTGATAAAATAAGACTGCCTGGTCACGAACAAAGTAAAGTTCTAACAGTACGCCATCCCCACAGCGTGATTCGACTAAGTACTCACTTCGGCGGTCGCAGCAAGAGTGGTGCCTCAGGCCATGCGCAAAGCCTTCTCATCTCCGGACCGGATGTAGGGCGCGTTCAAAGCAATGCAGAGTGCGTTCAAAGCCATTATCTACAAATCCTCGCTACCTGAAGGAGCTAATATCCTCTACTAAAGCTCCAGAGAGGTCTCTTTTGTCACTTTTGTCCATGATTATGTTGGTACTACACTAAGAACAGGCCACCTCGTCATCTTGCCAAGTAAGAGGTCTCTGACTACGCAGCAGATGGCAGTGCAGACGACATAACTGAAGTAAACTAGGCCTAAAGCGCGATGCTGCGATTGTAAGTCATTGCGCAGCAATCAGTCAATATTAAAAGCAACCTTCCACAAGTTCAATCACATGGGTGGAAACAGATATAAACGTGGGGCCTTGATCATTAATAAAGGAATAAAATAATTGTCATACAAATTGACAATATTAATGGCAGAGAAACACTGATGAATAACTCAAGATGGTACACGACCACACATTCAGTGGACTTGTTTCAACTGGATAGAGGCTTCTGATCCATTTACCATTTTTACATAGGATCAGACTTTAGCTTCTCTTACTTTTCCTAAGGTATAACGGTGGTAGTTATTGTACGGTTCGCGCACCGCTCTTTTTTATAGACGCCCAAATCTCTACTAACTTTTACCTGATTTGAACTGCTTGACCATTTTTAACCGATAGTGTAGCTGCTTGTGCTTTTTCAGCATTTTTCGAACATTATTTTTAAACCAAGGTGGATCTTTCTCCTCCTTAATCCCCTTTGTATGCACTTATTTCTCCAGCGCTTTATAAATGAGTACTATGCATTTAAATTTTTCCCATGATTCCTCTATATCCACCGTTTCTAACCATGTCCATTCATTCCTTACGTGGAACGTGAAATGTTGCTTTCCTCATTCTAGCACAAATACTCGCCTAGCCTACTTTAGCTTTTTATTAATAATGGTGGCCATAGTTGCTAAGAAGACATCATGGTCGCTAACCTCTGTCAGTCACAAGTTCTGACGTGTCTGTACCTATGTCTATTCCATTCATTCCTTACGTGGAACGTGAAATGTTGCGTTCCTCATTCTAGCACAAATACTCGCCTAGCCTACTTTAGCTTTTTATTAGTAACGGTGGCCACAGTTGCTAAGAAGACATCATGGTCGCTAACCTCTGTCAGTTCACAAGTTCTGACGTGTCTGTACCTATGTCTAAAATATTCCCACTGCGTGTGGGTTGGCGGTATAGCTGCACAAATAAGAAATCGGAATACTTGCTCAACAGTAGTTCACAAGACTGCTTGTCTGTACCCTCTGTAGTGAAACCCCAGACTGCCCAGTCTATACTCGGTACGTTGAAGTCGCTCACTACTAATGATGCACAGTCCAGGTTCTTTGGTGCTACTGAACATAAACGTCCTTCGAATTATGCTAGCACAGTGACGGCGATACCGGGCGGCCGTAAACTTGATTTCGCATCTACCAGATAACTACACAGTCGCAGATACCATGGCCACACAGAACAGCGTAGTCAGTAAAGTCATCCAATAAGCGAACCTTACTTCTTCCCGCGCAACAGTAGCTAGTTCAGTATACATCTAGTAGCTAGTTTAGTACATCATGTAAGCTACCATACTATATATATATATATATATATATATATATATATATATATATATAATCATTTAGTACATCATGTAAGCTAAGTATGGTAGCTTACATGATGTACTAAACTAGCTACTAGATGTGTAAATTTTATCCCTTTATGTGAACACATGTTTTATTACAAACTATTTTGTTTCAAAACTACGTCACTGTACTGTGTTCGGTTTGTAAACATTCAAATTCATGTCGATTACTTTTGAACTCACAGTTTAAGTTTCTGTAACTGACTTTTGTATGTTGAGTATGTTTGCTGTGGTACTGCTGTGTACTTGTTTTCCTGTATAGAGACCTGAAGAAGGGCACTCAAGCGCCAGAAACTGGTCGTTACAAATAAATTATTATGTGCAACTGGTTGCCACATTTTATGAATTAATACACAACAAAAACATTAGCATTCGCTGTCACTAGAAGGCAAGGTTTACAAAAGCTCGCCCTGTCACGCATTAACCTCGCGCCTCGATTCGACAAGCCACTTCCTCCATTGAGGTCTCACCTTTGCGACAAGGAGTGTTGGCTGATAACGATACAGGGTATTGCCAATCTAGGGATGTGCACTATACGGTATAGCTGTTGCAAAAAATGTTCAGATGTTTGTTAAGCTTATGGGACTTAACTGCGATGGGGGGGGGGGGAGGGAGGTGATCGAACCTCCCCATGGGGAACGGCCTCGACCGTCGTAGCACGGCTGCTCAATGCACTCGGCCACTCCGCCGCGGCTAGCTGTTGCCAATTGCCCTTACGATATTGTAGAAAATTGGCGGAAACTGCACAGTGACTAATGACTTACACTATGTTCCCAAAAGTATCCTAACGCCGCCAAAAACTAGTTTTCATAGTACGTGCATTGTGCTGCCAACTACTGCGATGAACTCCATTTCAACGAGCTCGGTAATCACAGAACATCGTGAGAGAGCAGACCAGGGCACTTTGCGGATCTGACGGACATCGAACATGGTCAAGTGATTTGTGTCACTAGTGTCAGGAATCTGTACGCAAGGTTTCCACACTCCTAAACGTCCCTAGGTGCACTGTTTCTGATGTGAAATAGCAGTGGAAACGTGAAGGAACACGTCCAGCAAGCGCTCAGACCAACCTCGTCTGTTGACTGAGAGGGATCGCCTATAGTGGAAGATGGCGTACGGTGTAATAGATCACACACAGATCATCACACAGGAATTCCAGACTGCGTCAGTATCCACGCCAAGTACTACGACAGTTAGGCGGAAGGTAAGAAAACTTAGCCGCGCGGGAGTAGTCGAGCGGTCTGGAGCGTCACGTTATGGATCGCGTAGCCTCCCGCGTCGGAGGTTCGAATCTTCCCTCGAGCACTGATGTGTGTGTTGTCCTAAGGTTGGTTTAAGGAGTTTGTAAAACTAGGGACTGATGACCAACGTAATTTCGTTCCATATAATTAAAAACATTTGAACATTTTTTTGTGGAAACTTGTATTTCATAGACGAGCGGCTGCCCATAAGCCACTCTTCAAGCAGGTCAATGCCGACGACGCTTCGCTTGGTGTAAGGAACGTAAACAATGGACGACTGAACAGTGAGAAACGTCGTGTGGCGTGGCAAATCACGGCACACAATGTGGCGATCCGATGGCAGGGTGTGGATATGGCGAATTCCCGGTGAACATTAGCTGCCAGCGTGTGTAGTGATAACAGTAATATTCGGTCCTGTTTTTCATGGAGGGGCTTGCACCCCATGTTGTTTTGCGTGGCAGTAGCACAGCACATGACTACATTCATATTTTAATCACATTGTTTCCCACTGTTGAAGAGCAATTCGAGGATGTTGGTTGTACCTTTCAATACAATCGAGCACCTGTTCATAATCCAAGGCCTGTGGCGTAGTGGTTACGCGACAGTAACATCCCTGTAATGGACAAGCCTGAACAAACTCCTGGCTTGGATTATATAGAACACCTTTGGAATGTTCTGGAACTCCGTGTCAGGCCTCACCGACCTACATCGATACCTCTGCTCAGTACAGGACTCATTGAAGACTGTGTTGCCATTCCCTAAGAAACCTTTCAGCACCTATTGAACGTATTTCTGCGAGATTGGAAGCTGTCATTAAGGCTAATGGTCGGCCAACATCTTATTGAATTCCAGCATTACCGCAGGAGGGCGCCACGAACTTTTGAGACATTTTCAGCTAGGTGTCCGGCTACTTTTTAGAACAAGAATTAGTGTAGCTCTTGACATTGGAATACTTGAATGCGACGTTGATTTTGAATGTGAAAACTTAACTAAAACGAGTGAACAAAGTTGTCTTTCACTTCGTTTTATCCATTTCATCAAAATTCCGCTTCCCTACTTTGGGAACTAACATATTCAGCTGTGCAGGACATTTGTTTTTTTGCGCTATTATAATAGCTTATAACAGAGGCGTTTTGGCATTGTTGATTCTAAAAGTAATGATGATCTGACGCCATTGAATTACGTATAATATCCATCCTGCGGTATAGGTACGTTGGTATATCGTTACTCTCTGTTTAAATACTACTTGTAATGTCATGTAGAATTTTGTATATAAATGTCAGAAATCACTGAATTTTTTTTTACGATCGTTACTCCAGTCATAGTTTCGTGGGTTTCGAGCTTTCGATGCCGAAGGTAGAGGTATAACTGAACACTGCTGCTGCTGATACCTCTGCTATTCATATCTACGTTTAAACTTTCCGACTTGGAAGTGTATACACCCAATTTCTTCCCACAAAAGTGTGGTATCATATTTATTATTAGTGAAAGCTCGCATATACGAGAAGTGAAGAAGGAAATATCCAGTTATGAAAGTGAATCGATTGGCACAAAATAATGAATTATCGCTAATGCTGGTCTGAATGTTGCCCGTAGTTAACGCTGCCACACCACACAATCTTCCTAGGCACCAAGTACCCAGTAGAAGAATGTTTACCATCAATCCTACAGCGCAGTAATTGTGTAGAATCGAATGTTCAAATGATTGTAAAGTTATGAAACCTAACTGCAGTGGTCATCCGTCCTTAAACTTAGAAATTACTTAAACTAACTAATCCTAGGAAACACACACACACACACACACACACACACACACACACACACACATGCCCGAGAGAGGACTCGAACCTCTGACGTGGAACGGCTGTGCGCACCGCTATTCCGCTGCGTCCGTAATAGTGTACATGAGCAACGTGGCAGCCAGTGGGTACGCCTCATTAAATACACTAATGTAATGAAAATGGGTGCACGGAAGCAAAACTACGTTGTTTATACTTCCGTGTCACGCATCTCGTTAAGTGTAACTCATGACAAGAACATAAAAACGCTGTATGTGCTGCCTGACTGCAACAGAGAACGTGAGAAATACAGTACACCGCAGCAATAAGACTCATACGCAGAAATTACTAACTACTCTACTGCTCGTAGTAGTTGTCATTTGTCGCCCGGATACTCCCATATCCGGCAATTACTGATTACGAAATACGTAATTCGGAAAACTCAGATCACAAGAAGGTATGCTTAGATATCTAAGTTATCCGTTTACAAATTAGTGTAATAAGTTGTTCACTTAAAAAAATCCACGACTTGTCGTAAAATCTGAATTACGTATTCAGGATGGCAGAGAGCAACTTAGATATGCCAGGTAAATTTATTTAGAAAAAAAATGCAACCAAATAGAGGAATGTCTTTTTTTAGACGTTTATTGCTTTGGTTGGGAAATGAGCAAAGGAAGTGTCACATAATATTTAAAAAATATCTCACATACCAGAAGCCCATACCATCGTCAAGATACCATATACAGGGTGGATCTCCTAACACTTCACCGCAAATACTTCGGAAACGGAAATTGATGTGCGGTTTCCACAAAAAGGATTGGCAGTCAAGGACTCGTATTGTTAGCCAATAAACAGTTTGTAAAAATTCCTAGAATATGTATTTTTTAAGCAATCATACAAGTTTTAAAATGGAACAATGGCTGTTTCTATCACGCACTGGAATTTTTGGCACCAGCTGTGTCCAAAGAATTTTGAATGACATTTTTATCACATTTAGTTTGGCAGCTGAAAAAATTCAAAGTTTTGGTGGCGGATGCTACTACAGCGTAGCTGACAGGCTGGTGGTCAAGAGACAGTGGGCCGTGCCCCAGGGGCTAGCCACTCGGCCAGTGAGTTACGCTATCGCAGCCTCCAGCATCGAAAATGTTAACGGGTGTAGCTGCCAAACTAAACGTGATAAGAATGTCATTCAAAATCCTTTGTTCTCAGCTGGTGTCAAAATTTCCAGTGCTTCATAGTAACAACCACCATTCCATTTAAAAAACTGTATCTTTGCATACAAATACACTTTATAATTAATATTTCAATCTGTTTATTTTCATAAAATACGAGCCCCTGACTACCAAGTCATTCTGTGAAAACCACACATCAATCGCAATTTCCGGTGCAAGTGTTAGGTGATTCACCCTGCATTTCCTTCTAGAAATAAATTACGTAATTAACAAGCGGTTTTATAAAACTAAATACGTGATACATTGACGCTGAGATTGGCGCCTAGCATCTATCTTTAATTTTTATTGGGAATTTGAGAATGGGTAACAGTCAAATTGCGGAAATTTCCTCAAATACAGAAATGTCTCACTGAACTGTGTAGTTTCTTCATCATAATAAACATCCTTATAATTACACTAGCGAACCCGGCAATGCTTCGCAATGTATGCATGATAATTGGAAATACATGCTACACTCCTTCCTTTAATATCTCTGCTCATCACATCCCCCATGTTTTCCATGTTCTTCTGGAGTGATGACCGTGATATGGCGGTATAGGATGGCCCATTCAAGGAGGCCGAGGAGAGGGTAGATGCGCTCTGTCTCTACTACGCTGACAACCAACTCAAGCCGAATCTCAGCACAATTCAAGTCTTGCCTTCCATCTCCGTAACAAGCAGGCAACCTGTAAGCTGCGTGTCATCTAGGACACACCACTTGAACACTGTGCCATTCCCAAATATGTAGGTGTTACTTTAGACGGCTTTGACGTATAAATAGCACTATATGAACACTAAAATGGAAGTAAGCAGCAGAAATAACATTCTCCGGAAAGTTACAAACTCCCCTTGGGGTGCAAAGCCAAAGGTTTTGAGGAACATACTACTAACAGTTTGCTTCTCACCAGGTGAATATGCAAGCAGTCTCTGGTACAATACGACCCACGCTAAACAGGTCGACATTGCTCTGAAAGATACCTGCAGGCTCGTCACTGGATGTCTGAAACCTACGTCAACCGACAAGCTATTCCACCTTACTGGTATTGCACCTCCTGCTGTGTATAGACGGAGCCTCATCAGAGAAACTGATGACCTCAGTGACCAGCGTGGATCTACGGTGGAGTGGTGGATGAGGTCTGGAGATAGACAATGAATGGAACCAATGGAAGAATGGCATCGGGATACAATGAGGACTGGACGAGTTGGAGGGCACGCACCAACATTCCACAGTCAAATGGGGATGCGCTATTACTGTAAATTCATCCTCTTGACTGTAGAGACGACCCAGCATATGTATAAGTGTACTGAATGTCCTTCACATTGCACCCTAAGAACCTGATATCGGCAACCCCAACTACTGTCGACGTTGCTCGCTTTTGGTTAAAAATTTTCTGTTTGTGCTTTATAGTTTGTGTTTTATATGTATGTAATTAATGTGTCTGTTCTACCTTTTATACTCATGTATACATGATGCTTCTGAGATGAATAATATTAATAAAATAATAAAACTTCGCACATGGCTCTTTGTAATCTCCTTGTCCTCTTAGGCCACTGACTGTATTAGCTACCTGATTATCCGGCATTGCTCAGGAATTTATTAATTCCAATAGTCAGTCGATGTACTCCATAGTTCCGTCTTGGTGCATCGCCACCTCCATTCACTCTGTCTACCGATTTCATGCAATCGCTGAAACGCTGTCAAAAATTTGGAGTAAGGTACCCTCCGCCATGCATCTTACGCCATCTAGATTAGATTCGATTAGATTAACACTTGTTCCAGTTCATAAATACATATCGCAGTGATGTGGAAGGTGTCAGTTTAACAAATAGTGTGTTAATAAATGATATGACACTCAATATTTCAAGCATTTTTAGTTTTGTAATTGTTTGTTTCTATATTCTTTTAGCAAAATTACTAAGTTTCATCTAAGAATTCATATTAATTGTAGAAGTAGTTGAGTAGTTGCAATTCAGTAATGTTTTCTAATTTCTTTTTAAAATACAAGTTGACTGTTAGACGCTACTTGACAGAAATATATATATATATATATATATATATATATATATATATATATATATATATATATATATATATATATATTACAGTGAAGATCCATAGGTCCTAAATTAACCCTCGAGCAGTCGCGCATTTTCGTGGTGCAGGAGCGGTCGCGCGGCACACTGAGTGCGCCACGTACATTGACTCAGTTCTATTGCACTTTTCACATGAACTCATGACAGTACTAATGTTTATAGTTAATTTTCTAAAAGGTTGATGTACTATCACCCACTCAGGTATTAATAGTATCGAAATATTACACATTTTTGGCTAATTAATACAAATTTATTTCGACACCAAAATTCCAAATACTACACGTCTAATCAAGAAATCTGTATATTTATCACTTTCATTGCAAAAAGAAATGGTTCATTAATTAATGTGACAGTTAATGGCAGTTAATGAAAATCCAAGAATTTAAATCATTCAATTTCACTGACAAAAGATTACGTTTTACTATCAGCTTTGAAAACAAATATGTTCGTAGTGAATGTCTACTGCAGTGTTGTTGTAACAGCTTACAGACAGCCCAAGTCAGTAATTTCAGAGAGATCAACGGTCATATCTCTAGTTTTCTGAGTCTGTACTTGCAACATGTCACTTTTCACACGAGTAACTCTCATGTTTCCTGCAAACAAAACTCTTACATGAATCACACTTTATTGTTGTGTTAACATTCTCGGCTCTTCCACAAATAATACACCGTCGTCGTGTGTTAGAAGAAGGCTGCACAAGTTGCTCAGATGTTGTCTGGTACCTTTGAAGGAACGGCGAAATATACTTAGGAAGGCTTAGAATTTTGGCCCTTTCTACTAGATGTGCTTTCGTGAGATCATAAGCCTAGTTCTTTAGAAAAATCCTTCTTGACACCTTATGATTTTGTCCATTTGAATAAAATAGGATCTGGGCGTTGATGCCCGCAATGTCCATTAGAGCGAAAAAGATTACCAAGGGCCATCTTCTCGTAATACGAGCCACAGAATATGTGCCACACATCTGGTCGACTGTATCAACGTCCCCCTTCGAGGCATTATATTCTAACGCAATATCAGGCATATTCTCATGAACAGCCCATAGGAATAACGTAACTGAAATACAACACTACGTTTGAGAAAGTAAAACAAATACTTACATGACCAGTCGCACGGCGCACTGAGTGCGCCAGTTATGACAACGCTTCACAAATTGTCCTGTTAAGAATTTTCTTGAGCACCGACAATTTACCAGACTGCACACAACAATAGTGAGGATAACAGTGGAGGAATAGCTAGAGTTTCAAACGTCTGCATTGTTAACAACATAACGAAAACAATCTTTATTTAACTATGGCGCACTCAGTGCGCCAGCGCGACCGCTCGAGGGTTAAATGTCTGCAGGATGATCTTTGGAGTGCTCCAGTAAGTATTATGATTACATAAGTTTGTGCAATGAATACTGTTGTAGTCAGTGTTGAACTGCCGCAGAATATGATGCTATATGCAGCAATGAATGAAAATAGGCATAGTAAGCTAATTTAATGAGATGTATATTACCAAGTTTTACATTGACTCTGATATCATAAGTAGCTGAACTCAAAAGTTTCAGAAAATCTTCAATATGTTTCTTCCAGTTCAATCCCTCATCAATGCAATTACCTTAAATTTTTGAATATTCAACGTTATCTACTGATTTATATTAAAAAATATATTTGTTAATGGTGCCATGCCGTTTACTGTATGAAACTGTATATAGTAGGTTTTATCATAGTTTAATATCAGTACATTTGTAGAGATCCACTGATTAATGTTCTGAAAGACATTATTTCCAATTCATTAGTGAACTATTGACAGGCGTGATAGCTATACTTGTACGGTCAGCAAAAAGAACCAACTTTGCATGTTCGTGAGTACAGAATGGAACAGGAAGGAACCCAAGAACTTGTGGAACCCCACTTTTAAAGCTCCCCAGTCAAAGGAATTAACTGTTTCTTGCATGATATATGAACTGCTTGTTTCAATTTTCTGCACTCTTCGAATTCAGTATGATTTAAGACATTTGTGCACTGTACCACTCATACCACAATGCTTAAGCTTATCTAGAAGAATTCTATGATTTACACAATGTAAAGCCTTCTGCCTTATGTGAGCAGTGATGTTTCACTTGTTTTGGAAGTCGAGTGTGCGAAATTTCATCAACATTGGAATAAAACTCTTGATTGTCTAAGTCTTTTTGTAGAGTACTCTCTTCTATACACAGAGGGAATTATTTACGTAGACAGTCTAGTTCCTTTCCTGTTGCGTAGTTTTTGCAAAGTCATGAAAATAAAAGAAAAATTAATGTAATTGGAATTTATTGAGGACTGTAAATTTATAGGTTTTATGTGAATGCCATAAGAACTCCAAACGCAAACTGACTGACAGCTAATTTTACCTGTATCAATATCCCACCTACAACGGGTTATGACATAGTGGCAAAACTTATTTAGAATTTGGAGTATCATTCAAAAATTTCTTGTTGTTTTTACCACTCTTAACGGCTACGTGCATACATAATTTTTATATTTGCAACAACTATGACATACCACCTTATTGACGTTGTATGATTAATATTAACAATCTTTTCCCTCAGTTTCGTGGTAGCGTATATATATAATGATGCTCAAGTGTGAGAAATTGTATCGCGGTCTGCAGCGTAGCGCTAGTGCATAGTCCCGTATCTTTCATTTACTTCTTTCTTTATTGTCTGGATGCGAGACAGTCAGGCAGTATAATGTTCCACGTGCGTCAGAAAGCAGCATATAGTTTCGTGTAGGAGCGAGTCAGCAAATGTGTACGTTTCGATATATAAAGGACGGCATAATGCAGAAGCAGAGATTGAAATCAGGTTAATAGTTTAATACCAAAAAAGAGATTACTGTAGAAAATATTAAAAAACTGTAATAGTTAATCAGATTTTTTAGGTTTAGTTGTGTGTGTGTGTGCGTGTGTGTGTGTGTGTGTGTGTGTGTGTGTGAATGGCTGTGAGATGTGGTAGTGAGATGACGAACAAGCAATATGTTCTACTTTCGAGTAGTCAATTTTTAATTGTACAAGGTGCTTTTGAAGACTTCAGTGAATGGTCCCATATTTTACAAACCGCGCTGGCAAGGTTGAGGTGCCCGTGCATACACATTGACGGATATGTCAATAAGCGCCCTGTATTGTACAAAGCAGTGCAGGAAGCCGAGGTACACACTGCGACCAAGCTAAAACGGTCGGTGTGTGAACTTGTATCATTGCAACATGGAGCGCAAAATGAAGCTACGCATTAACAACAACTTTTGTACCCAATAGTCATACTGTTAAAGCGGAAGTTTACGAGGGAGCTTTGAAATGGCTACTGCAACGTATCCGGCGGGTTCTGTCAGAACTGTACCGGAGTGGACAGTGGGACTTCCTGCAATGACAATGCCCGTCCGCATGCATCCACGCGCTCTCTCGCTAGACCCAATATCAGTGTGCTTCCACACACTCATTGTCCACATCTGCCGCAGTCAGATTCTTTTTACTCACCTTAAATTAGCTTTGAAAGGCTTACACTTCCCAACGGCTTCGGAGCTCCTACAACGCATGCCCTCAGTGCTTCCAGTGATTTCACAAGAAGCGTCTGCTGAGACTTTTCTAACAGCTTTACAACCCATGTCAGATGTATATTGTAGCCAATGGTGATAACTTTGAATGTCAGTAATGGTATTTTGTTTGTGACTCTAATTTCCTATTTTCCCTGAGACCATTAACCGTCCTTACCGGACGCATCTTGTGTGTCAATTTATGCGTCTGTGGTAATATAGGGGCAAACACGCATCTAAATGTTTTGTCAGCTTATGGTAACGGAGATACTGGCGAGGTATATAAAAATGATTAATTATTTGAAGTGTGGTTTTATCTTTGGTAGTTTTTGACTGGCTACTTATAAGAGCGGGATTGCGCGTATTTCTTTCTTTTTTCTTTTGTTCGTAAAATTGTTCGTTACTAATACTTTTTAACAAATCAGATTACAGTAGTTTCGCACGATCTATCTGGAACATATACGTCGATTGAGGAGAAAGAGAGTCGGAGTTCAGAGGTTAAGCAGGTAACATCTCTACAGAATTCCCCCGGCAAGCGTGGAATAGCCCCGTGATCTAAGCCTTCATATTACGGAGTTGAAGGTCGTTCTCTCCAGAGGTTCGAATCCTGCCTCATGCATGTGTGTGTGTGTGTGTGTGTGTGTGTGTGTGTGTGTGTGTGTGTGTGCGTGCGTGTGTGTGTGTGTGTGTTTGTATGTATGTGTGTGTGTGTGTCTGTATGTATGTATGTATGTGTGTATGTGTGTGTTGTCCTTAGTGTAAATTACTATAAGTTATTAGGAATTCTAGGGACTGATGACCATATCAGTTTGGTTCAATAGGTTTGCAAACATTTGAACATTTTGAAGTATCCGAACATTTCGTATGTAATGTCCGGAATTATCTGAATTTCTTGTTAAAGTGGTTTATACTCCGTGTAGATTGTCGAATACTAAAACTTCAGACATTTTTCAGTGAATTATGGCTATTTTATGCAACTTCGAAATTGCGTATCGTGTTATGTAGATCGTGCACTTATGAAGACTTACATGGGTACCGAATTGCGTAGTACTGAGTAAGCATTGAAATACAATGAACGTTTTAGCTAATAGGGTCTACATTTACCATAATGTGGCCCTTGTAATGAATTTTTTTGTAAGTGGTGACTTAGTGATCACTACGTCGTTAGCACAGGCTTGTTAAAGGTATATGTAAAGGAGTAGTACCCACTTCCGTAAACGGTGCAAGGATCTTTCCAACCCACTGAAAATTTGTATTACAGTAATTTCTCCACACAGCTTATACTAGCGGAGCTCTGTTATTAATTTTTATGATCAGCACAGTACGTAATGTTGAAGAAAGACGTCGTGAGTGGATCTATTGACTGTTTTCTGGAGGATGGACATGATTTCTGAAATGTAATTTGAAAATTGGGCCGTGAAAACAAAAATTTCTGACTTTTGGACTTGAGTTTAAAATGAACAGTGGAAATAGGAACAATGAAATAGTGGAATGAACATTGAAAATTTCAACAGTGATGTAGTGGTTATGAGGCAAGTATCATGTATTATGCTGCGAAAATTGAATTAAATAAAAACTAAATAACGAGTGGAAGAATGTTAATAGTTTCGCGAAAGAATTGGGTGGAGGTCAGTAGCAGCGTGTATTTGAAGATACGAACTCCAGCCAGCTCACAAAGGGAGACAAACGCTTTGAAAAACACAAACTGCCTACGGTGCCCCGCAAACTGATATCTGGAAGGAGAAGTTGTTCTAGGTTGGCAGAAAACATCATGTCGCGCCCGTGCAGGACAGAGAAACGATTGTTATTTGCTGATTTCGATGAATGTGTGAAGAATGTTTGTAACATGGGAAGTATGAATGACTCTAATATTAGGAGAGAAAGAGGAAATTTAAATATAAGTAGTAGTAAAATGAGCAGTCCAGAACAAAAGGAAGATTGCTGGAGATGTCCTTGAAAAAGATGTGTTTGTGTGTGTGTGTGTGTGTGTGTGTGTGTGCGTGTGTGTGTGTGTGTGCGTGTGTGTGTGACAGTGTGTGTGTGTAAACGATATCCTTCAATCGTCTCCACTTGTGTAGTTAAATGGTGAATAAATGGCGAAAAAAATATGAGTATAGGTTATGAAAATTCATCGTAATGATGATACACGCTGGAGGCCCGTGGATGTATCACCATTTTTAACTGCCATTTTAAATTTTAATGTAACTAGTAATAGATATCGACAGAGGATAGTGTACAAGATTTTAGCAGCCATTTGTAACATGCATTGGATTATTACGGTTTGAAAAAGGCTAATGGTTTGATAATGGACGGTAGAGTCCGAAACTAGTCACTGACTTCAAAATTGTGCAACTGCGACGGAGAAAATAAATTGTTTTAAAAAAAAGAATATCGGTAACACTTGTGACAGTGATTCATTTAATGTTAATATGCAAGATACCATGGAAGAAAACATCATATGTGGTATCCTACCGGTGGACCAGATGCACAGTTGAACAGTAAGCACGATAACCAGTAGTCTTTCTGGAGAGGTTTGCAACTTAGATGTTGAATAAATAGAAATTTTACTGATGTAACTAAACTAGTATGTAAGTAAATAAGCCACCCCCATGAACCAGAGACATTGCCGAGGTGGGGTAGCTTGCGTGCCTCAACGATGCAGATAGCCATACCATAGGTGCAACCACAGTGGAGGGTATCTGTGGACAGGCCAGACCAACGTGTGGTTCCTGAAGAGGTGCAGCAGCCCCTTCAGTAGTTACAGGGTCAACAGTCTGGATGATTGACTCAGCTGGCCTTGTAACATCAGCTAATGTGGCTTTGCCACACAGTTACTGCGAATGGCTGAAAGAAAGGGGTAACTACAGTCGTTACTACTCCCGAGGATATGCAGCTCTACGGTATGATTATATGATGATGATGTGTTCTTGGATAAAATATTCCGGAGGTAAAATAGTCCCCCATTCGCATCTCCGGGAGAGGACTACTCAGGAGGATGTCGTCATCAAGAAAAACAAAACAGGTATTCTACGAGTCGGAGCGTGGAATTTTCTAACTCTTAATCGCTTAGGTAAGCTAGAAAATTTGAAATAGAAATGAATAGGTTAAAGTTGAATATGGTAGGGATTAGTGAAGTTCTGTGGTAGGATGAACAGGATTTCTGGTCAGGTGAATACAGGGTTATCAATCAGTTGGTTGTAACGCAGGAGTAGGTCTGATAATGAATACGAAAATAGTAATGCGGGTACGTTACTATGAACAGCACAGTGAACACATTATCGTAGTAAAGATAGACGCGAAGCCAACACCGACCACAGTAGGGCAACTTTATATGCCAGCTAGCACGGCCGATTATGAGGATATCGAAAAAAAAAATGTAGCAGGAGATAAAAGAAATCATTCAGAAATTTAAGGGAGTCGAAAACTTGATTGTGATGGGGTACTGGAACGCGGTAGAAGGAAAGAGAAGAGAAGGAAATGTAGTAGGTGAATATGGACTGGGAAAAGGAATGAAAGAGGAGATCGCTTGGTAGAATTTGGCGCAGAGCACAATTTAATGATCACCAACACTTGGTTTAATCATCATGAAAGAAGTCTGTATAAGTAGAAGAGACCAGGAGACATTGGAAGGTACCAGACTGACCTTATAATGGTAACAAATAGATTTAGGAACCAGGTTCTAAACTCTCAGATATATCCAATGGCAGATATAGACTCTGACCATAACTTATTGGTTATGAACTGCAGATTAAAACTTAAGAGACTGCCGAAAGTTAGAAAGGTTAGGAAACGGAACCTGGACAAATTAAAGTAACCAGAGGTGGTTGAGATTTTCAGAGAGAGCATTAGGCAAGGATTGGCTGCAACCCCGGACAGTAATACAGTAGAAGAAGAATGGGTAGCTCTGAGAGATAGGGTGGTGAAGGCTGCAGAGGACCATATAGGCAGAAGGACAAGGCGTAATATAAATCCCTGGACAACACAGGATATATTGAACTTAATTGATGAGAGGAGAAAATATAAAAATTTAGCAAGTGAAACAGGAATAAGGGAGTACAAACGTCTGAAAAATGAGATTGACAGGAAGTACAGACTGGCTAAGCAGGAGTGGCTAGAGGACAAATGCAGAAACGTAGAAGAATGCATAACTAGGGGAAAGATAGATACCACCTACAGGAAAATAAAAGAGATATTTGGAGACAAGAAAAACAGCTGTGTGAATATCAAGAACTCAGACGGAAAACCAGTACTAAGCAAAGATGGGAAAGTTGAAATGTGGAAGGAATATATGAATATATAGAGGGCCTATACAGAGGAGATAAACTTGAAAGCAGTATTCTAGAATGGGAAGACCAAGTGGAGGAAGATGAGATAGGAGATATGATACTGCGAGAAGAATTTGACTGAGCACTGAGGGACTTGAATCGAAACAAGGCCCCTGGAGTAGATGATATTCCGTCTGATATCGTTAGGAGAGCCAGTCGTGAAAAAATTGTATCACCTGGTATGCAAGATGTATGAGACAGGGGAAATACCCTCCGACTTCAAGAAAAATATTGTAATTGCAATGGCAAAGAAAGAAAGTGCAGACAAGTGTGAAAATTACAGAACTATCGTATTAATAAGTCATGGGTGCAAAATACTAACACGAATTATTTACAGACGAATGGAAAAACTTGTGGAATCTGACCTCAGGGAAGGTCAGTTTGGATTTAGGAGGAATGTAGGAACACGGGAGGCAATACTCACATTATGACTTATCTTAGAAGATAGGCTAAGGAAAGGGAAACCTATGTTTTTAGCGTTTGTCGATTTGGAGGAAGCTTTTGACAATGTCGACTAGAATACACTCTTCCAAATTCTGAAGATATCAGGGGTGAAATATAGGGAGCGAAGAGTTATATTCAACCTATACAAAAACCAGACAGTGGTTATTAGATTCAAAGGGGAAGGGAAGAAAGGGACGCAGAGGTTGGAATAGGAGTAAGACAGGGTTGTAGCCTTTTCTCAATGTTCTTCAATCTGTACATTGAGAAGCCAGTGAAGGAATGGAAGGAGAAATTTGGAGAGGGCATTAACGTGCAGGGAAAAGAAATATAAAGTTTGCGGTTTGCCGATGACGTAGTAATTCTGTCAGAGACCGTAAAATATCTGGAAGAATTGAATGGGATGAAAGGAAGATATAAGATGAACATTAACAAGAGTAAAACGAAAGTAATGGAATACAATGTTAGCAAATCAAGCGTTGCTGAAGGAATTAGATTAGTTAATGAGGCAATAAAAGTAGTAGAAGAATTTTGTTACTTTGGTAGCTTGATAACTTTTGATGGCCGAATTAAAGCAGATATAATATGCAAAATGGCTATGGGAGGCAAACTGTTAATGATAAAATTGTGATTAAAATCGTAATCTGAGCTCTAATCACGCAAGCTAGAGGCGTAATTTTTGCTAAGGTTATAACAAGATTACTTTTTAGCGTACAAGAAGTACTCGAGACCAGTTGATCCAACTGCGGAAGCCAACAAAAATAAGTGTCATTCTGACTGCTGCAATATTTTATCAGCTTTATGAAATAATAATTCCATTAGATTATTCAAATAAATTGATTAGTCGTGAACGTCACATAACTTGGTAGTGTGCGTTACACAACAATCGCTACATAGTCTAAATTTGATTTAGGTAATTTTTTAAAATTAATTAAATCTGATTATCTTCAGAAGAACACAGCTGAATAAAAATACTATATTTCCTGCAAGACAACTAAGTTTCCATGTAACTGTTAAGACAATTAATTAATATAAGAATGTAATCTTTGATTAATACAGCAAAACTGTTTATGCATATCAGTTTGACTACCTATGTGTAACTTTTCTTCTTATTAGTTACAGTATGCAGATTGATCTCATTTAAGGATTGTACTTTTATCAAATTGTAAATCAATTTATTTATTTATTTATTTATTTATTTATTTATTTTTTTTTTTTTTTTTTTTTTTTGTGAATGGTCAATAGCAGAAGAAAAAATTAATATTCTAAAATAATGAAAGGTATAGGAACTGGTAGGAACTGGTATGTGAGTCTATGTTAAATCAAAACTACCAACTTCTGTTTACTAACTTCATTAATAGAAAACGCCAAGCAACTGCTACAACAATAATCATACTATACTACAATTACACTAATTAGTACAAAAATATACATTTTTCTTTCAAAGAGCAAATACATAATCTCAGCTAGTGATACAATGTTCTCCACAACAGGGCAGACTATCGTCCTTTCAAAATTAATTACGCTGAAGTAATGCAATGCGGCGGCTGGCAGACTGCATCTGCTTCACACAGGCTTCACTCTAGCCACCGACAGACTGCTCTCCACTTGCAGACTGCCTTGCTCGCTACTGCTCCGGTGTGGCACAGATTACCGACTTGTCAATAGTAACAAGTACATTCAAAATGTCAAATCAGAATATTAAACAGAAATGGAATGTGTCAAGTACAGTTCAAATACCAATAAAATGTGCCCAATGCAGAATAACAGCAAAATTCTAATAAAAATATGCCCATGGCAGAATATGTGTACTCCTTTCAACTGCTTTCAGGTTTATCCTCTTGTTACGTAATTGTACAATGCAGATCTTTCTATATATACGCAGCACTTTACACTTGCATATGTTGAAGCTCAATTTTCATTCACTGCACCATGAGTCGATACGTTGCAATTCACCTTGCATTTCGCTACCTTTTATTGGTGTTGCAACTTCTCGACAAACGACAGCATCATCTGTAAACTTGAGGGCCTCAGTGGAATATCTGAGAGCTCTAAGGCGCCTTGCTGCAGAGCGCGCGGTAGTTCGCCGTCGAAGTTTCGAGTCCTCCCCTCTAACTTGGATGTGTGTTGTCCTTAGCATAAGTTAAAGTAGTTTGTTAGCCTAGGGACTGAGGACCATAGAAGTTAAGTCCCTTAGATTTACAAACATTTGAACATAATCTACGAGGTCATTTAATTGAGAGAAACGACGCTCTTATTTCCATGAGGCACGCTTGATTCACTTTAACGTCTGAAGACTTCTCTCCTCTGAGAATGACATGCTGCATTCTGTCAACTACAAATGCCTTACCCAGTCACACAATTAGCCCGACATTCCAAGTGCTCGCACTTTGGCAATGGTGCGAAACTGTATTGAAGGCCTTGTGGAAAAGACTGTTTCGACACGGGATCTTGTATCTACTGCTCTCTGGATCTCGTGCCTTAATAGCGCGATTTGTGTTTCAAACGATAGTTGCTTTCGGAAACCATGCTGATTACAACAAAAGATATTTCTGGTCTCTTGAAATTACATAACATTCTAACATAAAATGTGTTTTAAAAATCTGCAACTGAGCGATATCAAGGGTATCAGCGTATAATTTTGCGAGTCTGATCGACGGCTCTTTTTTCTAAATGGGAATGGCATGCGCTTTCTCCATTTCTTAGACACATTTCGCTTCTCTAGGGACATTCTGTTCACTAATGCTAGAAGGGTAAGTTCCTTGGCATACAAGGAGCAAAATGTTATTTCATGTCTAGCGGCCTCTCCTCCGTTGAACGACTTCAAGTGCTTTTCTATTCCTCTGATAGTCCTTTGTATTTCATCTTTTCATTTGTAAGATGGGCTAGAATAGATGTTACCGAGCAATCTGTCCCTGTCAAATCACCTAGAAAAAAGACGATTAATATTTCGGTCTTTTGTATGTCGTCCTCTGATTTAAGATATTATGGTCGCATAGCGTTTCAATATTTTGTTTTGGGCCGTAGAATCAGAATTTCTCAGGGTTTTCTACCAAATAGAAGAAACACTGATTCCAAAGTAGCTGAACGCCTCTCACATGGTTGCCCCCACGCTAGTTTTGGCATCATGTAACTTATACTTGGCTCCTAGACTTTTATATTCGCAGTGGCGTCCTTTTTGATATCGTAACAGTTTCCTAATTAGGTTGTTGAACCGTGGTGGATCTTTCACATTTCTCATAATTTTACTTGGCATATACTTTTCTAATGAGTACTGTACGGTGCACTTCAACTTCGTTCACAGAGACGAAACTGTTTTACTGACCAGTCAAGTACTCTGACTTCTGACCCTTTTCACTGTTGCTAAATAAGATCTTCTTACATTTCTTGAGGTTTATATTTACATCAGTATTTATTAATGCATTAATGGCCTTGTGACCTCTGGTTCCACCAAAGAGTTCGATTGTACTTATCATCAGGTCAAACACGTCATCTTCACAATTTAACTGCTCGATTCTCGGTCCCTGCCACCCGTCGTTAACACGTTTGTCTCCCAGTACGTGTCCGGTAAGTTAAAAGCTCCAACTGAAACATGACTAGAATATAGCTCTGAAACATTTTCTACGTTTTCCCTCAGATGTTCCGACAATACTGCTGCTGAGCCAGATTGTTTATAAAAACTCACAATGACCACCTTTGAGGCACTTTTCAAGCCTTCAAATTACGAATCTGTACTAATTTAAATACAGACGTAAAACAAAAGTATGAACAAGAAATTAGTCCTGATGACTCATAAACGTATTACATAGAGGTAAAATAGTCTCTCTTTCGCATCTTCGGACGGGGCCTGCGCAGGAGGTTGACGTCATCAAGAAAAACAAAACATGCATTCTGCGGATCGGAGCGTGGAATGTTCTAACTCTTAATCGTGGAGGTAACTTAGAAAATATGAAAAGAGAAATGGATAGCTTGAGGCTAGGTATGGTGGGGATGAGTGAAGTTCGAAGGCAGGATGAACACGATTTCTGGTCTGGTGAATTTAGGGTTATAAATGCAATGTCTGTTGAGGGGAGAGCAGGAGTGGGTCTAATAATGAATAAGAAATCATGAATGCGGGCAAGCTACTATGAACAGCATAGTGAGCGCATTATTGTAGCAAACACGGACACGAAGCGAACATCGACCACCTAGAACAAGCTTGCATGCCACTTAACTCTGCCTATGATGAGAAGGTTGAAAAAATATACAATGAGATAAAATAAGTTATTCAGACAAGGGAGAAGAAATCTTGATTAACGTAGGTTGTAGGAAAAGAAAGAGAGGTGCAGATAGTAGATCAATATGGACTGGAGAAAAATAATGAAAGAGAAGGTGCACAGATCACATTTTAATCATCACATATTTCAAGTATCATGAAAGAGGAGTGTATATGTGAAAGACACCGGGACACACCGGAAGGTACCAAATTAAATTTACAATTGTAATACATACATTTCGAAACAAGATAAGGGGCATATACACACTTTGTCCTTAACTGCAGATTAAACACAAGAAACTTAAAACATTGCAGAAAAAGTGAGGAAATGGACCGTTTCAGAGTGAGCATTAGCCAAGGTTTCATCGCAACTGGAGGGCTTACTACAGTAGAAGAAGAGTGGATACCTTCGAGTTATAAAGAATTGAAGTCCGTATAGGGTCATATAAGCAGGAGGACAAGGACTAATGATGAAAAGAGGAAATATAAAAACTCAGCAAGGGAAGCAGGTAAAAGGGGAGTACAGACAACGAAAAATAAGGATCACAAGAAGTGCAGTTGGGCTAAAAAGGAGAAGCTAGAGGCAAATGTAAGTCTGTAAAAGAACGTATAACTAGGGAAAGATAGATTCGGCTTACAGGAAAATAAAAGACACGTCTGGAGACAAGAAAAGCACTGCAGATGCAAAATCCTCAGCAAAGAAGGGAAAGCTGAAAGTTTGAAGCAATATATAGAGGGCCAGTACAAAGTACATGAAGGCCGTACTGTAGAAATAAAAGATAAAAGGAGAAGAAGAAGAGAAATGAGACATGATACTGCGAGAACCAAGCACTGACAGATTTGTATGAAAAAAACAAGGACCCAGGAGTGGATGACATTCCCTCTGAATTGCTGACATCGTTGGAAGAACCAGTCACGAAGAAACTATTCCACCTTGTGTGCAAGAATTATGCGACAGGGGAAGTATCCTGCGATTTCAAGAAAAGTACAGTAATTCCAATTATAAATAAATAAAGTGTATACAAGTGTGAAAATTACCGTACTATCAGTTTAATAAGTCGTGGTTGCAATATTAACTCGATTATTTACAGACGAATGGACAAACTGATGGAATTCGACCTTGGGGAAGATCAGTTTCGATTTAGAAAAAAATGAAAGAACGTGGGAGACAATTCTCACATTAGGACTTTAAGGAAAGGAAAATCTACACTTTTAGCTTTTGTAGACAGAGAAAGATTTTGATTATGTTGAATGAAATATCCTTTCCAAATTCTGTATGGCAAATATAAAAGATCTTGAAAAGCAGTTGAACGCAATGGACATCGTCTTGGGAGGAGATAATAAGATGAACATCGACAAGAGAAAATCGAGGATAAAAAATCAGGCAATTCTTAAGGACTTAGATTAGGTAAAGAGACAATATAGGCAGTTTATAAGTTTTATTATTCGGGTAGGAAAATGACCAAAGTAATGAAGATATGAAGTGCGGAATGGCTGTGGGAACAAAAGCGTTTCTGAAGAAGCGAAATTTATGTCTCCGTTTAAATGTTAGGAAGTCCTATCAATAAAATATTTCTGGGTATGAAACCGCGTCGTCAGACACAGACCCTGATGAAGGCCGCCTGCAACAGTGGCCGAAACGTCGGTGGAATTTATAAAATGATGACGCGGTTTCATACCCAGAAGAATTTTATTGATAGTGACAACAGCCGCGGAAGCCTACGTTTGCATTAGGAAGTCCTTTTCGAAATCATTTGTCAGGAGTATAGTACTGTGTGGGAGTGAAACGTTGACGGGAAGGAGTTCTGACAACAACAAAAAATGATACAAGCTTTTGAAATTTGTTGCTACAGATGAATGCTGAATATTAGATGGGTAGATAGCGAAACTAGTGTAATGCTGTTGAACAGAATTAGGGGGAAAATAAATTTCTGGCTTATCTTTACTAAGAGAGTCATCTAATAGTGAGACAGATTTTGGGTTCCCAAGGAATCATCAATTTAGCATTGGCGGGAAGTGTGAGGGGTACTGTAAGCAGATTCAAACAGATGTCGGTTTCCGTTCTCATTTAAAGAAGAAGAGGCTTGCATAGGATAGAGCAGGGAGGAGAGCTGCATCAGACCAGTCACTGTATTGAATTTAGCAGAAGGCAGTTTGCCTAAAAACACTTTGTGGAACAGATTTGTAGTTATTGGAAATAAATGTAAATTGAAAAATTTCTGAGGTAGAAATTAAATGTAACCAATGTTGTAACAATAAAATAAGTGAAATAACAAAGGCCATCAAAAGGGTTGCTACTATTGTTAAACGCAGATATGAACAAAGATGTTCACCAGATTGAGAAGCAAATATCAACTGTAGAAGCTCTTCGTAGTAGTGAATATCAAGTTTTAGATATTAAATTGACTATGCAGTTAGAATATGTATAACTACAGGCAAACATTGTGAATTAGAGAGTGAATGTGGCAGAAAGCACAGCAGATACTATGAATAACATAACAATGAGCATGATGCTAGAGTATAAAGGTTGAGTGTAACATTAAATTTAATACTGACAGTAGTAATTGTGGGTTGGTGACGTAATCTTCAGATGTCGCCTACATCAGTTACGACAATTTTTAACATTTGATCCGTCGGGAGGTTTACATCCAAAAGGATTTTGGAAAAGTTTTGAAAATGAGTATCCTAATGTGTGGAGTGATGGGCAAAACATAGGATTAATATCGCCAAAATTTTTCAGGGAAGCAAGAATATGAAATGTAACCTCTACAGAACATTATGAGCCCGTAGAGAAATAAAAGCGTTTATTATTATTATTTTTTTTTTTTTTTTTTTTTTTTTTTTTTTTTATGGAATACTGGAGAAGGCTGAAGCAAATGGAGTTATGGAATAGTTTCTGATCTGGGGGTAAAAAGGAAACCCAGAAAAGAATATATTTAAAGATTTACCATTAGATGGTTTAATAACCTTTCGTACCTAACTAATATCTTGGAACCAGAACAAAGAATAATGGTAAATGATGTTAAGTTATCCATGCATCTGAGAAAATAATGAATTGGTTCTTTCAGAATTTATAAGTCATCTTGAAAGGGTAGAGAAATTAATACAATAAGAGGAGCAGGCAAGCCGAAATTATAAGCCGAGACACAATGTTGAATCCAACCAGAATATTGATGTGAATAGAGTGTTCAATAACCGAGGTAGAGTTGATCGTGGTGGGCGGCATGGTACTACCAAAAGCCAAACAAACACAAAACAGGAAGTAAATGACCGATCAAGTCCTCCTACACCTGAAGAAAAGGAGGAACAGGAAAAAAAAAAAAAAAAAAAAAAAAAAAAAACAGCTGAGGTTCAGTAGTAGGTAAGGCAGGGAAAATCATAGTATGGGAAACTAAATCCCGTCTGTGTAGGGGCTAGCACTTAAAAGACGAGCAATACGAAAATTTCGGTAACATTAGCGGAAAGGTGAGATTTTTCCACTTCAACTGATAAACTATATGTTAATCGTTGTTAAGATTTTCGCTAATTCAAGAATTTCTTGCGAAGTTTAATATATTGTACATAAGGAACCTCTGTCACGTACGCAGGGCAGTGCGACATGGCTGTTGAGTATAGAGAGCCTGTATACAGACTCTCTAAGTTGAGTACACGGAGCGCTACGAGCGGGAGTGTTTATCGGATGTGTTGCGCTTTGCATATTTTTCGATGTCGTATTCGATGCGGAATTTAAAAGATTAGCAAAAACAGTTCTGCTTATGAGAATGTGCAGCAACACTCACCGTATTTCCACTCGAGAAGTGCTGGTCTTATGAACTCGTGTATCGATTACTAACGATCCAGCGTGAACTACTAAGTAATTGAGTGGAACGCTGAATTTAACAGTAAATAAATCACCTGCACTAATAGCCGTTTAACATTATTTATTGGTGTATCAGCTAGGTTAGGTGCAAACTCCAGCGGACTCTCGCAAGAGACCGCAGAATTGTGCAATAAAGCCAGAATACTGTGTCCTACTTTTGTAATTTAGGTAGATTTCCTGCTTTAAGATCGTAGTATACACTTACGAGCTATTGTGTGACCGTTCCTTAGACCATAAGAAGCCACAAAGTTTAGAAATGGTTACACGCTTGCATAAGGTGGCTCTCACATAGTTTCATAAAGTTTTTGCTTGTTTACCAGCCCTGTTACCCCCTCCAGCGAGATCTTTTTTAAGTGATTTAACTGTAATAATATGTAAAAAATAGGAAGTTCGCATAACAACGGAGGAAGATAAAACACCGGAGGAAATGGTACAAGGCGTGAAAGTATTTGTGTTTTATGGTAGCTTAGTTGAATTTATACGAGCCTGAGAAAAGTATCAACATTGTGTGAATGTGATACTGTTCGAAAAAATTGTTGAAGGTGACAGTGCAGCTAATGTTCTGGTCGCCTAATGAGATGGAACAGAAGTAGAATCCTTTATTTTACGAGTAAGTGAAGCATGTTCAGAGGGTGGATTGCCAGAACTAGATGATAATAGAGGAAACTTTTGAGTCTGTGCAGCAGGATTTAGACGCAATGGCCACGGTTGGGTTAGTTGAATATCGAACAGGAGGCTGTGAGATTACCGCCCAATAGAAATACTGGTAATTAATAGCATTTGATAATGAAACAGTATGAAGTTCACTGCAAACATTGACCATGCCAATGCACTAAATGTTACACAATTTTAATCTTATTAATTATGGTAGCAATGTATATACGCAGTTGGGTGACAACATTTATAGTTAGGCCAAAGGTAGAAATTATCCACGTTGAGATTTGCTGTGTGCTTGTAGCTGACGGGAGGCCAGCGAGCAGTCCGACGTTGGTGGCTTGTTGCAGCTTAGGATTTTCCAGGCTTCATTTCCGGTGAGGTGAGAGAGGGACAATGGCGAGTGCCAGGTGCAGTGCAGTGCACAGTGTGAAATAAAATATTCTAATACTACTTGCATTTGAAGTAATATGATGCAGTTAGGAACCTTTAAGGCCCTCATTACAAAATAGCCTGTGGACAAATAAACAATACATTAGCTGATATAGTCACATCTGACGTAATATGTTTTATTGACAATGAAAAGTAATAAATTACCAATGAATACAAGACAGTTACACAACTAGCATGGCAATGTTTGTTTATAAAAATAATAAATTAACTATTTCTCATTTTTTTCAATTAATCTTGTGTATTTTATCTTCAAATATTCAGTTAAATCACTTATCTGTGATATAAGAAATTGCACGATTATAATAAATAGTACAAAGTATGTTTATACCAATATGTTGATTTTAAGTAAAGTTTTAGAAATGTATTGGCTGAGCGCTGTACGTTGGCAAGTCGGTTAGAACAGCTCACATGGGGAAGTTGATGACGTAGGGGAAAAAACCCGGCGGTTGAGCTTTTGGCACGCGCGCGTGGGCAGGAAGTGACGAGTCGGGAGCGAGTGGGATGGCTGGCCGGGC
Source organism: Locusta migratoria (assembly GCA_026315105.1). NCBI lineage: Eukaryota > Metazoa > Arthropoda > Insecta > Orthoptera > Acrididae > Locusta > Locusta migratoria. The sequence continues at coordinate 743,709,711 of CM048744.1, forward strand.
AGCGTCGCTCTGCATCGGTCGGCATGTGTATCTCCAGGTGGGGACTATAGATTTTTAGTGTGGCAATTGCCAAGTGTGGTTGCTCGTCGTAGACTGCACCAAGTTGTATCGAGTGCTAATGTGTGTTGTGAATATTTAGCCGGTGGAACAAGGTGTGCATCGCACTAAAAGTGACTGTGTTTTGTTAATGTAACACGTGTCGTCGCATAGGCATGAACATAGACGGTGTTTGAGACAGGCACATGGTGTAAAAACAATTTTCAACAAATATTCATTTTGTCTGGGGGCTCACGAGCTATAATTTTTTTGATAAATGTGTCGACAGACGTACAGACGTACAGACGTATCGGCCACAGGGTTCTAATATTGTGAAATAAACAACATAAAGTGAACTTTCATGTGTTTTCAAAAATAGTTGTTAGTACACCCTTTTCTCTCATGAACTTGACTTTATTATGAATTGTTTTGTTAATCATATGCAGGGAAGGAAAGCTGCAAACGTGTGTTATCATCCCCTAGAAAACGAATCAAACAGTCGCAATCACAGTTCCAGTTTTTTTCCATGTTTAGGAATTTGGTTCGCAGTTGGTGGTTGTGAGTTTTAAAAACTTTATCTTTCCCTATTTAAACTCTCACCCCGACCTTCAACCTTGCAAGGCTAAGCAATATAGTAAATTACTAGGCAAACTAATTACTGTGAAAAGAAGGAAAGAGAACTAAGGTAAATATTTTTAACTGTCATTAGTAGACAGACCAACGAATTAGTCAAATATTGCCAGGGAATGCAATCAAACGAATGTACGTGTTATATCTAAATACTGTGAAGGTTTTAACCGGAGTCCAAACGAGCTGGACCTGTTGGAGGCGGAGGACGTGACTGACAACAATGAAAATAAAGTTAGAGTACATGTTGAAGAAGTGCAGCATTTAGCTGATAGTGGAAGTGTGTAGTGAGTCAAAAGTAAATTGATTCTTTATTTAAAAAGGAAGTAAATTCAGGTAATAGTAGCTACTGGAAAGGATAAAATGAGATATTAAGTAATGCTACTTCACAGATATAATGGAGTGATCTGGGATCATAAGTTCTTAATTGTGGAGTGCTAAAGCTTAGGTATGTTAAATGGGATTGACATTTTTTAACTACCGGTAGTATATAGGCGGCTAGATTTAAGGATGATGCATTAATGTTTGAAGTAAATGATAATACTTCGACTATGTCCTTTTTTTTTTTTTAAGAAAAACTGTGTCTTTTATTCATAGTTGTGTAAATATTATACAGAATTGTCTGAGTTTAGATGTTAATGTTTGTGAAAATATGTTCCGAGTAATTTTGGGAAAGAATTGTTTAAAGAAAAAGAATCCTTAGTTTAAGATTAGCTAATTGAAGTAAGTCGTGCATTCAGTAGCAACCCTTCTTTTACCTGAAGCCCCCTTAAAATTATTTTGTTATGAGAAAGTAATCCATAATTTTTCCATTTTGCATGAATAATTCTATTTTTAAAGTACTAGTAGAGTCCTTTTCTTTGTTAATTGTCTTTGAATATAGGTTTATGAATAATTAAAAAAAAAACTTTAAATGTTTTTATAAATATTGTAAGTTGAAAGTAAATATAGAAAATGAAGTAACCATTTTCCTTCAAGAAGCAATTCTTTTAAGTAGCAGCCTTGGGGGACGTTATGGTTTCAGATAAATTGCTGCCTGTATCTTCGGGTATGGACGTGGCTTAAACATAAGGTGAAATGGGATGGACGCCACATAGCATAAGGTGCTGTGACAGTGGTGAGAAGAGAGCAAAAGTTAGGATGAATGTTCTACTAAACTGTGAACTGCGTGTGAAAACTAATTTATGAGTCTAAATCGCGTCAAAGTGCGGACCACAAAAGAAAAAGGGAAATAATATTCTGAATGTCGCAATTTATTTTAAAGAGATTCTGTAATTCCTTAGCTACGTTTGTTTTTGAATTGCGTAGTTCGAAGTTTGAGAGATATTGGAATGTAGTTTCAAGTTTATTTTAAACCAACTTGAATTAAAAGAAAACTTTTATAATTTAAAAGGGATATTATCGTAGCGGCTAATCATCGCTTTGTGTAATTTATTTGCTGAATTCTTTACTGTCTGGATGCGCAACGGTCAGACACATCAGGTACATCACGCCAGGTACATCAGAACTCGATAAATGGCGCCGTGCTGTGCGAGCGTACCTCGTCCACACGTAACTGTGCGTTTTGACATGCACTATGCAAAAGCAGGAATTGATATCAAGTTAACAGTTGAATACTGAAACAGAGACTGTTTCAAGAGCTTTTCAAACATTATTGATAATTAATCAGATTTGTATGTTTAATTACACGCGAGTGAATGTCTGTGAGATGTGGAAGTGAGCTGACGTACAGAAAGTGTTATTGACAGTCGACTAGTCCGTTTTGATTTGTATCATAAATGAATGTGAATATGACAGGAAAACTTGTAGATGAATGTTTCGTTATTTTATGGTAACGGGGAACGGGCAATGTACACATACCTGATTAATTATTAGATTTGTTTATCTTATTATTATTTTCTAAATTTGCTATTGGAATAACGTTCGGGAGAATTCGGAGATTTTAATTGGCTGTTGTAAAAGAGCTGGTCTGCACTTTTTTATAAGCTAATTGGCTACAAATATTTTTTTACTAAATCTCATTACAGTATTTTTGCGCGTTATTTCTAGAACATATGAGTAAGTTGATGCGAATGAGAGGAGACAGATTTTAGACAAGAAACAATGTGCGGAAATATCTTAATTTCTCGTTGACGAAGTGAGTCATTATGTTTTACATCTCGTGCAGATTGTCAGCGACTAAACTTATGACTTTTTCTTTGAAATATAACTGCTTTTTAAGCAACTGTTAAACCGCTTATTTTAAAGGAATAAAACCCTCGTCCATAAACGCCTCAAGAAGAAAACTGGTGAAAGATTTGTATTACAGTAATTTTTCCACGCAGTTTTGTTTTAGCGGAACTATATTTCTAGTTTGCATGCAGGTCAGCACAAAACGCACTGATCGAGGACAACACGTCAAGAAGTTAGTGAATGCATTTACTATTCTTCTGTAGGACGAACCTGATTGCTCAGGTGCAAGTCGGATGAACGTTATGGGTACGAATCTCATGAGAAATTGCGATGCCCCCAAACAAAATAACCAATTGAAGTATTTTAGAATTTTTACCTGCTCCTTTCGGATTTCCCTTTTTTTTTTTTTTTTTTTCTGGACAACCCATGTATTGAAGTGAACAAAATGTTTTAATGTTTGTTAAGCTTATGGGACTTAACTACGGGGTCATCAGTCCCTAAACTTACAAACTACTTATGAACTACCTTATACTAAAGACGGCACAAATACCCATGGCCGAGGGGGGATTCGAACCCCCGACCGTAGTGGCCGTGCAGACCGTGACTGAAGCGCCTGTCTCCTCGGCCACCGCGGCCGGCAAGTGAACAAAAGAGAAGAAAATATTATTCAAAGCAATGAAACAATTTTTATTTTTGCCGTGAATGACACACATCAAGGCGCATTCAGTATCGTTCGCTGCCTGAGACTCAAATACAGGTACGGCTTTTTTCTCCCGTCTTGAGGCTTTACAGTCCAGATATTGAGTAAATACCACTTTCCACAGGAACAAAAATCCTTTGCTAAATGTGGAAAACAAATTATGTAATGTAAAATCTATGGTAGAACCAAGGAAGCGTCGTAAATCCAATACAGTACTAGTTTTTCGACTGGCGTCACTTATACACATGTCTATAATCTACCTACGGTTTAACGTGGAATCCAAACCCCATGAGAGTTTCTCATCATTTAGATTTGAAAGTTACTTAAAACTTTACAGTCCATGATTACAATGAGTTTCTAACTTGGTTTTGTTTGCTCTTCAATCTAGATCCGTACCGCTAGCCTATACTTCTCGCTGAAGAACAGCGCCAATTATTGGATAGTTACCCGACCTACATAAAAACATGAAATTTGCAATAAAAGCATGATTGAGATAAAATCGAGATATAGATTATTCTTTCTTTTCAGTTAAACCAAATAATACACACTGTGCAAAAACCATCAAGATCCGTTAACCTGTCCCAGAATTAATCGCGGACAAACAATCAGACACTGAAATATATACAAGTCAATAATGTTGCACAGCTATTCAAACCACAAAATTTAAAATTTTAGTTATCACTGTAGCGCTCAGAGAAAAGTAGATCACACTAAAATAAATCAATTTTTAAAACTAAAATTATTTGAAAATACAATCACTGTCGTGGTTGATACTGGAACGCTATAACGTGCAAGTAATGTGAAAGACTGGTTTTAGTCAGAAGTAAATATTGTTCGGTTCCTCTTTACTTTCATTACTTCACCAGAACGTGGAACAGCTGTATATAAAGTTAACAGAAAATGTTTGTTCCGGGTGGTGTTATCATTTAATGTCGTAGAAAATACATACAGCAATTAAAGTGCCGTCCTTTGGTACTGATGAAACAGTCTCAACGTTCCTCTATTGGACACTAAATACGTGATCATAAGACATGATAGGCGTAATTGTGAACGTGACTGTATCGTAGTGCCGATTTTTTATGAGTGAGTTTACTATTAGAACTTATTATGAATTTCTGAAATTTCGAGATCTCAAACTTTCATTGGCAATGTTAATTTCCGCATAGAGTGAAAAATCAGTCAAAGGAAGAAGCAGCACTAGTAAGTATACAGGGTGCCCCAAAAGTCTGGACCGGACAAAAGATCATGAAAATGGTGAGAGGTAGGGATGACACAGATATGAACAAAGGGGGTGAGGGTAAAATTTTTGGTGACCTGCGGGAACCGTCCTCCAGCTTTTTATCCGCCATATTGAATTCATCTCACATTTCTTCAATAGGAGGAAGGTAATGCGATCATGTTTTAAGGGTAGAATTTGACGAGAAGCGCAATGGTGAAGACCATTTCCTAATATCTGTATTAAGTTACAATTTATGGATCATTTTTATAACATGTGTATTTCGGCATTCAGCATGCTCAAAATTTATCACTTTTTCATCCTCTCATTACAAGTGTCCAGTTAATGGGAAGGACAACATGCCACTGATCAAAGGAACGAAATCATCCTGTCAGCTGGTGACCAAGATTCCTAGAAAATTAACAGGGACTTCAACCAGCGACATTCTGACCCGGGAATCCGTCATGATGAGTGCCATCAGGAAGTTGATTATCAACGAATCGGTAGCACATAACTCCCGCACAGGCCGTCCCCGCACAGCAACTGATGAGCCTACGATAACGGCAGTGTTAGCAGCTGTGGCCGCGACTCCCGTCTGAGGCATCAGGCAACTTGCCCAACGGCAGGAATTTCTCGGAGAGTATCCACCGAAACCTACAGCGACATAAGTGGCATCCGTACAAAATGTAACTCCAGCAGCATCTGCAGGAGGAGGCAGTGGGTGTCAATACAACAGGTCACCGATCATGACATTGCGTATAAGATACTCTTTCATGACGACGCGAAGTTTTACGCGAATGGGCTGGTCAATGAGCACAACATGTGCTACTGGAAACCGGACAACCAAAGATGGGTGTCTCTCGGTAGGTCTCAAGGAGGTGGTGAAGTATTGGCATGGCATGGCATTTGGGGAATGCGTCTCATTGGCTCCATCATTCTGTCGGAAACGTTCAGTGCTGCCATCTATGTGCAAACGCTGGATGAGGTGGCCCTGTCTACGGTTTGCAATGAAGATGGTAAATGCCGTACATAATTTCAGAAGGATGATGTGCCACAGCATTGTGGTGCCTGTGTACGGAAATGACTGCACATGCACTTCGCTGGCTGCTGGATTGGGCGTCGTGGTCCCGTGTACTGGCCGCCACTTTCACCTGATATGACCCCCCGCCCCTTAGATTTCTACCTGTGGCGATACCTGAAGGCCATGGTGTTTGCGTGAATGTAGGAGATGTGCAACACCTGAAACAGCGGATTACCGAGGCCTGTAATATTGCCATGCCATTTGTGTTGCGTCGTGTACATGCAAACTTTCTCCGACAGATACGGAAATATCGCCAGGTACACGAACAGCACGTGTAACACATTCTGTGAAGTCATTAGCATCGTGATTCATGTCGAATTACACGTGAAATGATCCATAACTTTTTACCTAATAAAGATATTGGAAAACGGATTCCACCATTATGTTTCCCGTCAAAATCTACCCAAAACATGTATCACATTAGCCTCCTTCAATTGAAGAAATATGAACAGAATCCAATATGGCTGGTACGAAGATGGCTGACGGCCCCTGTAGAACACCCAAAAAGTTCCACCCCCACCGCCTTTGTTCGTATCTATGTCAACCCCATCCCTACCTATCAAAATTTTCGCGATATTTCGTCCGGTCCTAACATCTGGGACACTCTGTAGATTAATTTAGCAATAATGAGGAAAGTAAAGAGTTGGTAGAGAAAGGCCATATGATCATACTGTACCTGTGATGCTACGATCTAAACATCATGATACGGTTTATAACGGAAATAATTTATTCTCAGGTGCAAGAAATCAGATCATGCTACTTACGGCCGACCGATACAGCCAACTTGATTGAGATCTCATATTCACCATCCAAGTAACATAATTATTAAATGACTATTTAGGGTGTCGTTTCGCAGGCTGTCAAAGCGGAACCATTACAAAAGATTCACATTGTCCGATTGACTGTCTGTCCAACATTTAAGACCTCTCACCTTCAAGAATGGTTAGAGATATAAAGTTGACATTTACGGAGATACTAAGTTCTATCATTCCTGGGTGGTGCTTTCCTTCTAAATCAGTGCAGTCGAGAGATATATTTTACCTAAGTTCTATAATTATACATAATCTTTTCACTTACATAATTTCTTCAGTTTTAATTTTAAACCGAACGCTAATAACTGTCATCTTTGACATCGATCTAAGATGATTTGTAATATACAATTTCCGTACAATTAATCCTGAAAATTTTTCGGCCGCTACTATATACCTTTGTACCGTACATGGTAACGCCGTATGACGCAATTACCTGTTCGTGAAGTACAAATCTGTTGAAGTATATTACACCTGGGTCTTGCGTAATTCTTTCAGACAGTATACAAAATATTCTGTTGTGAAATATCACTTCTTTGATGTGCACCTGATATATTTAGGGTGTAAATAGTATAAGCCGCCAAAATTACATAGATGGTAGATCTCTGTGTGCTTGACTATAACGTCTAATGAAATATTGCTGTATCATGTATTTCATTTTTGTATTCGTTAAAAAAAATATTTATAGGACCGATGAACTGTGTGTTTCTGTTTACTTTGTCGACCGACGATACACGAGTAAGCCCTGTGACATTGTGGGCTATCCACGTTGCCAGCACTCGCCTGGGGCAGCGAAAGACAGTGCGCGAATGCACTACGCAACGAGAAATGCATGTATCGTACGTGCACAACGACGAGGCACGGCTGCTAGGTGCTGCAGAAACAGGCAGTTTGAACAGCCGTTGGGTTGTCAAAAATGTGTAATTCATTTTTCTAATCAATAAATTAAGTACAACCAGACTTTTCTCTTTTTACAGACCATTATGACGGTCGCGGTACTAAAGCTAATTAGAAAGAAAATGTGTTTCCCTCAGCACCAAATCAACCGGTTACCTCATAATTATGCATTACTTACAATCAACCATTTCATCTTTTTATAATACAACCATATAAAAAAGTGAATTCAGTTTATTTTCCATTCATACGACACTAACTAATAGGAATCCCTAATTTCTCTGTTTCCTCTTAATACCATTTGATCCTAAACATGCTTTACGACAGAGAACACGGTTCCTCGCACTCGTTCACACACATGCGTATTTGCCTTATTGTATTGGCATCAAAAATCCTCCGCATAAGTTCGTGCACATTCTTAACTTGATAAGCATACACAATTTCCTTCATTGCCACCTGAAGGTTTTGTGTTAATACGAGATTGCATGTCAACCAGCCAGCATAGAGAAAATACGAGAACGTATCGAGAATCAAAATGGAAATAATTATATATATATATATATATATTCTGAAGACGTTACAGCGTTCATTGTAATGAAATAAATCGCAATTTGCGATCTGTTATAGCTTCACTGTACTAGGTTTAGATGGAATACCCAAGTGCGGAGAATGAAAATTTGTGCCCGGCCGCCATTTGAACCCGGGATCTCCTGCTTACTAGGCAGACGTGTTGACCACTCCGCCACCCAGGAAAAAGTGACCAGCCCGACATGCAGAGGACTCTTCCCTGCACGTCTCCCGCCACACGGAAATCACCATTCGCCACGCTGTCTCTTTCTTATTATCACATTGGGTGTGGCGGAAGACGTGCAGGGAAGAGTCCTCTGCAGTCGGACTGGTCACTGTGTTCTCGGTGGCGGAGTGGTCAACGCGTCTGCCTAGTAAGCAGGAGATCCCGTGTTTGAATCCCGGCCGCACTTGGGTATTCCATCTAAACCTATATACAGTGAAGCTATAACAGATCGCAAATTGCGATTTATTTAATCAAAATGCAAATTCCTGCATTATCATGATGAGAGACTGGAATTCAGCGGTGTCTGAAGGAGGAGATGAAGATACAGTAGGATAATTTGGATTAGGAATAATAACTGAGGGAGGTGAACAACTGATTAGTTTCTGTAAAGAAAATTCTTTAGCATTGGGTAACACATTATTTGGACACCACAAAAGACGATGATTCCCGTGGATATCAAATTTGAATATGGAAACATATCTGTTGAACGACATGCTAACACAAAAGAGGCTTAGGAACTGTTTGCTAAAGCTTATCCAGAAGCGGATATAAATTCAGACCACTACCTAGTAGCGAAAGAAATACGAGTGAAGTTGAAAAAAGAAAGGTTGAACAACGAAAGAGGTAGGAGAGACATCAGGCTTGGAAAACAGTTTCGTGGAAAAATGCGGACGAGGTGGTGTTGATGAAAGTGTTAATGACAAATGGATAAAAATGAGCGAAGGACTCATGGACTCTGCCGAAGAAGTACTAGGAAAGTATCAGGAAATAACGGATAACAGTAAACATGTTGGAAAAGATTGAAGAGCGGAGAAAGTGGAAAAATATACAAACGGAACAAGGCAAAAAGAGGAACAGGAAACTGAATAATGGATTAAGATGAGAAACTGAAGAATCAGCGAAATATGGATGAAACAGAAATGCAACGAAACGGAGAAAATAGAGAAAGAGGAAAAGTAGGAAATGATATATACACTTGCTATTAATATAGTTTGTGGACGTAAGAGAAATAAGAATAACAAGGAAATAGAAAGACACGATGCTACTCTAGCAGAAGAATCTCAGTAGGTGTTTAACAAACGGCAAGAATACAATAAATGCCTATAAAGGGAGATGAAGTACAAAGCGAAAATAAGGTTAATGAGGAGCAACATGTGCTGGAAGATGGAAAGGGATACACCATATTGGAAGCAGAGTTAGAAAAGCTGCTGAAGAATAGTAAGGTATGTGAAAATGATTCAAATGTTTGTAAAGCTTATGGGACTTAACTGTGGGGTCATCAGGCCCGAAACTTGCAAACTACTTATAAACTAGCATATACTAAAGACGGCACAAACATCCATGCCCGAGGGGGGATTCGAACCCCCCGACGGGGAACGGCCTCGCGCAACTTAGAATAGCGCCTCAATTAGCTCGGCCGCTCCGCCGCGGCGTGAAACTGATGATACACCAGCAGATCTGTTGAAGAGTCTGGGCAACAAAGCTAGAAAAGGTCTACCTCTGTAATGAGATAAGTGACAAAGGGGAATGGCCTGAAGACTTCCTTGAGATATCAATAGAGAAAAAGAGAAACACTAAAAAATGTGAAGAGCATAGGACCTTCAGCCTAATTTCTCATGCAGCTGAAGTGTTGCTGAGAGTTTTGAATAGAAGGCTTTGTGGCAAGTGAATAGCGGGATTGCAGAGGAGCAGTTCTGATTTAGAAGAGGAAAAGAAACAGGAGATTCGATTGGCTTTTAAGAATTAAGGGAGAAGATACATGGAAATCTTTGCTGCTTTTAATGGTTTAGAAAAGGCTTTTGACAGAGTGCAGTGGAAGAAGATGATGGCTATTTTGAAGAGGAAAGGAGTATATTTGAAAGAGAAACAATTTATACCGAATCTACACCACAAAGTGAAGATAAGGATTCGAAATTAAATATCAGAAGGAACCACAATTGGGCGAGGTGTTAGACAAGATTGCTGTCTTTCCACACTGTTATTTAAAGTATATCTTGAAGAGATTATTGCGAAATGCTTAGATGGAGAAAGAGATTTGGTGATGCATGGTTTTAGTGGCAGAAAGTGCGCGGACACAGAACAACATGCTGAAAGATATGAATGCCTTTTGCGTGGAATACGAGAGGAAAACAAACACAGCAAAAACAAAGAGTATGATCATCAGTACAAAACGCGGAATGGCCAATATACCATTATACAAGTAAGTGCAATTAAGTATCTCTGAAGCACAATGACTGAAGACTCGAGATGCCACCAGGAAGTGCAAACTCGATTTGCCATAGTGAAGGAGGCATTCAACAGAAAGATGAAACATGTATCAAATTAGATGGAGATCTAAGGAAAATGCTTGCCAAATGTTTTGTCTGGACTGTGGAACTATGCGGGGCAGTAACATGGACGCTGAGACGAGAGGATGAATAGAAGGTTAGAAGCATTTGAGATGTTGATGTGGAGGAGAATGGAGAGGATAAACTAGATGGCAAGAGTGAGTAGTGAAAGAGTGTTGGAGAGAAGATGACTGATAAAGATTGTAAGAGGAAGGAAAGAGGACTGTTTGGGACATTTGCTGAGAAGGGAGTGCATGTTTCATAATCCTTGGAAGGATTGGTATGTGGGAGAAGACTGGAAAAAAGAAGGCGATACAAGATGATAGATGAAATAAAGGGAAGATGACATTATGTAGACCTCAAGAGGATGGCAGAAGACCGGACAGCGTGGACAAAAGCTATGAGAAAACCTGCCTTTTGGCAGAATACTGATGATGATGAAACTGTTCTGGCCACCGACTTGGACCGGAACGCCCAATCCATCGTCCTGGAAATCGTCTATCCAAACATTTTCGTACGCTGTGACCAATGCGGGGTATAGCACCATCGTGGAGGAACCACAAGTTATGACGTATGCCTAACGGAATGTCTTCTAACAACGTTGGTAGCAATGTTTCCTCCAGAAATGTTCGGTAATAGTTACCAGTCAAACATGCAGGTAAAAGAAAAGGCCCAATTATGCAATTACGGAAAAACGACACTGAAAATGTGTTGCCACTATGTGGTGAAGATTGTGTACCCTCACGTGTGTATGTTATGGAAATTAATCGCAAGTGAAACACGCTTCATGTGTAAAGAGGTTTTTTTTTTTTTTTTTTTTTTTTTTTTTTTTTTTTTTTTTTTTTTTTTTTTTTTTTTTTTAGAAAGTCATGCTGCACACTATGTAACAAAGACCACTCTGAGAGTTCACGTCGTTGATGTGTCTCTCGATCTAAGGAAATTAAATACAATTAAATACGTCCTCTTAAGTTTTATTTTGTTATGATGTAACAAAAAAAAATGGAAAGCATATCAGAAAAGAAGATCTTTTCGCATACGGACAAAACTTTAAAAAGGAACAGATAAGTATTGTACTTTATAAAGAGGTAAATGCATAATAATCGCGTACAAGTAGAATGACAAAAACATTTAGTGAACAGCAGCAGATATTACTAGTGCAGGAAGTCGTGGTGGGAAGCGGTTTCGATAAACTCGTACAGCTGCCCTAGCAACATATTTTGTCTCGCCATACATTAAATGAATATCTCATAGGTCAACAATAGTAAATCTCCTATCCTAATAGTTAAAAGAGATGGAATTACGTCTGCACAGGTTACTCGGCGTATTGCACAACGACACTCAAGCCGTAGTTGCCTCTGTATTTACGATTCACGCTCGCGATTTCAATACGCACAGCGGGCAGTATCAGGAACCGATTGCTTACGTATGTACATCACTGGCGTATGGGTGTAAACCTCGTAGACTAACCAGGAAAAGTCATTAACCGGTCATTTTCGTGGTTTTTAGGGCCAGTACAGTGACGCCAGCCTTAGCACCTGCAAGCCGCCCCCGACATCGAGGACGCCAGCATCGGAGCCTCAGCTGAACCTAGCGCCGCCAACACCGGGAATCCCGTCTTCGAGAGTAGCCGCCGCCACCGCCAGGGGGTCGCCGAAGCCACACTGCTGATTCTCGCCGCCGCCGCTGCCGCCGTCGTCGCAGCCCACCTCCTGCCTCCGTCAATCGGACCGCCGGATTTCCCCGCCGTTTCCCGCGGCCAAGGACGAGCCACTGTCTCTTCGACGCCACCACTGGTCATCCCCATCCTCCGTGTCTTTCCCACCATCCACTTTGGTCCCCATGCCTCCCTCACCCCTTACACTTACACTGCCCCCCCCTTCCCCCACAACCCAAAGCTCCCTGCCGACCTCCTGCTCTCACCGCCGTGATCACTAAACTCAGAGGCAGAGGTATAGGTGCAGCTCAACTCGACATCTCCATTCGCTCCACCAAGCGGATCCAAAACTCCACCTATATGATGCTGATCTTTACCGAGTCCGCATCGTCCATCGACCACCTCCTCCCCGAGGGGGCGTACATTTACTTTCGCCGTTACAAAGTTCTGCCCTCCCCAATCCTATTTATGTGGGGGATGTCTCGCCTACAACGATCACCTAACCAATAAGTACCGTAACACCCCGCACCCACCTGTCCCCACTGTAGGCCCACTTCCTTTTCCAATGTCCCAACCTCGCCTCCTCACCCACCTGCAACACCTGTGGCGGCCCCCACCATACCTAGACCTACAAGTGTCAGGCTCTCCCCTTCCCTGTTACCCCTGGCGATCGGTCACCTCTAACATCTCCCCGTCTGGCCACAACCTCTCCTTAATACCCCAACTGAACACCTCATCCTCAGCCTCTTTCTCCCCTCCCTCACCGTCACCCTAGCCACGATCTACATTCGTGGCAATGAACCCCTTCCATATGACTTCCTCTCCCTCATTGACGGTTCCTTCACGACTTATGTGGTTGCTCCCGACCTCAGCCTTTCTTCCCCTTCTGCCACCTCACCCCGGCAGTGGCGTCAGTTCCTTGCCCAGCTCCGTGGCGACACCGTTACCCTCCCACAACCCATTCGCCCAGAGAGCAACACCACCCCCAATGTTGTCCTCGCCTCCTCTAACCTCCTGGGTCGCATGCATGCGGAAGTCCTCGACCTGACTGGCAGTGACTGTGACACCGTACTCCTCAGCCTGGACCTCCGCAGCCGTCCCATGATTACGCCTGCGCTGATTGGATATCTACCGTCGCTCCATAGACACCCAGGTCGCTCCATAGACATTCACGGCGCTGCTTCCTTCCTACACCAGACCACTGCTGACGCCGTCCACTCTCACATCCATACCCTGACCATCCAACCTCAATAATGCTCGTTTGCATTTTAGTATGACAGTATTTTCTTGCTAGTTCCGTCCAATTCTCTGCCTCTCTCAGATCTTTTGCTCCTCCATCTCCTCCCCCGCTAGTATGCCACAAGTTTGTCTTTCTCCCAAATTTACCATAAACTCATCGCTTACATAACATACCTACCAAAATATCAGCATTATTCTTTAACACCACATTTCATAAAATAATTCTCATCTTGTCTAAACTGCTGATCGTCCTAATTCCTCCCACTCTGGACTCCAGTCAAATAACACCTCAATGTAAATTCGACATCAACTAATTTCTCTTCATACTTTTTTTTTTACTTTTCCTTTGCCGTACGTTTTACATTCTCCATACACCGGCATCATAAATTAATTTGCCCAAATAACAAAAACCATTTGCCCAAATAACAAAAACCATCTACTCCATTGAGGCTGTGTTAATCGAGCAAATTCTGTAAGCTCCCGTTATGTCTCTGTTAATGTTCTCTTATGTCATGCTTTAAAGATACCATCCATTCCTTTCAGTTCTCTTCCAAGTCATTTGTTGTCCATAAATGAATTACAATGCCATGAATAAAGCTCCAAGATTTCTTTTCGTTTCCTTTAATTACAATCCCTCCTCAAAATTTTCCTTTGGTGCATTTACTGCTTGGTCAATGTACAATACAAACTGGATGACATTGGGGAAAAGCTACATCTTTGCCTCACTGCCTTCTTAATGACTTTCAACCCCTCCCCATCTACTGATTGTCTTATCACCATTTGGTTTCTTCACAAGTTCTATTTGCCCTACTTCTAGAATTTAAATAGTGCATTGTAGGTGATATTTTAATAAACTTCTTCCAAATGTACAACAGCTATAAATGCAGGGTTGTCTTTCTTATCTAGAAGGAAAGATCGGAGGGTGCCTTTCCTGACGTGTTCCTACACTTCTCTAAAATCCAATCCATGTATTAGTTTCTATTACTTTTTTCATTACCTTGTAAATTACTCTTGTTAATAGTATTGCATGTCTATGTCACAGACTCTCCTTGAAAGCTGGTAACAGGCGGGGAATGTACGCGACTAATGAAAGCGCTGTCAGCATCGTTCGCTGCCCAAGACTCGCGCATGGGACATGGCATTCGTCTCCTGTCATATCTTTACAGTCAGGGTGCTTAGATAAGACAACGTGTCACAGAAAATCAACGATTAATCTGACATACATTACAAAATGAACTCATTTTTATGTATTACTAACTGAAAACCCTACGTTTCCCGGGTATTTATTTATTTATTCAAGCTTTGAGTAAGTACTTCTCATATCCCTTCTCTCTGTGTCCATCTCCTTCTTTTAATAACATATCAAATTTAAGGAAGATTATTCTAGAAATAAGGCTGCCTTGCATAACGTACAAAATAATAACAGCAGTATTCCAACAACCAAAGCTAGTCATCAAGATGCAAATGATACGTAACCTTAATAATTCATTTAATCAAAACTTGATTATAAACAATATTTTTGCTTACTTGTCCAAAATCTAATAGGAATAAATTCTTTGGCGAACCCACCCCCGAGTATGCGACATGTAGTTATCTGTGTGAGAAACATAGAGATGTCAAAATAACTCTGCAGGAAATAACGGGTATTCGGAGGATGTACACTGTTTCATTGTCTTCCTTTCCCTGTAGCGCTATAGATGTGAAAGTTTTTTATCCATAGCAGTAAATAAGATCTCACATTTATTGAATTATATGTTGTAAAATTGTATAGCTTTGTAGGTATATATACATTTGTATAAGTGTTGCATGAATACAATTAATACCAAAGTAGTAATAGATTAAAGCCTGGTGTGTGACGGGGCTGTTTTCCACGAACGTTACTGTTTATATCCTCATTTCTTACGAACAACGTGACGTACTGTGATTCAGTTTCGGAGGCGCAGTCAGCTTCATGTGTGTATACTTTCTGTAAAATTTCCTGCGGCTAGAATTCGTAGTGCACAAATTATAAATTGTAACGTCATACCAAATGTCGTAGTTTTACTCCATAAATAGCGGAAAAGTAGTAACCGTTAGTCATTTTATAACTTTGTTATGGTTGTCAGTGAGATAAAGTTCAATAAAGGTTTGAAATGAATAAGTTTGCTTACTTGTCCAAAATCTAATAGGAATAAATTCTTTGGCGAACCCACCCCCGAGTATGCGACATGTAGTTATCTGTGTGAGAAACATAGAGATGTCAAAATAACTCTGCAGGAAATAACGGGTATTCGGAGGATGTACACTGTTTCATTGTCTTCCTTTCCCTGTAGCGCTATAGATGTGAAAGTTTTTTATCCATAGCAGTAAATAAGATCTCACATTTATTGAATTATATGTTGTAAAATTGTATAGCTTTGTAGGTATATATACATTTGTATAAGTGTTGCATGAATACAATTAATACCAAAGTAGTAATAGATTAAAGCCTGGTGTGTGACGGGGCTGTTTTCCACGAACGTTACTGTTTATATCCTCATTTCTTACGAACAACGTGACGTACTGTGATTCAGTTTCGGAGGCGCAGTCAGCTTCATGTGTGTATACTTTCTGTAAAATTTCCTGCGGCTAGAATTCGTAGTGCACAAATTATAAATTGTAACGTCATACCGAATGTCGTAGTTTTACTCCATAAATAGCGGAAAAGTAGTAACCGTTAGTCATTTTATAACTTTGTTATGGTTGTCAGTGAGATAAAGTTCAATAAAGGTTTGAAATGAATAAGTTTGTTGCAAGTCACTCTCATATAGCGCATTTATAAAATAGCGGTTTCTTAAAACTCCTCTTGTTTATGACGTCATATCTACTGGACCATGTGTGTGTGTGTGTGTGTGTGTGTGTGATTCTCACCCCAACAGTAATTGAAACCTCACGGAAAGGAATATGTCTACCAAATTCGGTTGAAATAGGTCCAATGGTTTGGGAGAATATGAGGAGCATTTCACTTAATGCAACAGTTCTTCGCGCATCTCATTGTTTATGACGTCATATCTCGTGTACTATGTGTTGTATGTGATTCATACACTTACGGTGACCGTCATCATGGATTCAAGCTTACGTGTACAATAGTTTATAAGGATTGGGACAATACTGTAGATTTGTATGCAATACATACACAGAAACACACATACATATAGGCATCTGATTTATATATAAAGAGTAGCTGAAAAACCGGCTTAGTCTGTGTATGTATTTATTTATTCATTTCTTGAGTTAATACTTCTCCTATCCCTGCTCTCTCAGTCCATCTCCTCTTTTATTTCTAAAACCGTGCTATATTTATCGCAGAATAAATAAGAAATTAGGCTGTTTCACATAATGTAGAAAATTATACCTGCAGTATCCAAACAAAGAGAAATAGCAATAAAAATACAAATGGCATTAAAATTTGCACGATCTGATATTTGTTGAGTTATATCTTGTACAGTTGTATATTTTTAGGTATAAATTCATTTGTATAAGTGCTGTATATCTGTAAAATCTGTAGTGAATACAATTAGTAGTAAAGAAGTAGTATCATCTGTTTAGACGCTATAACACAACTGTTTCACAATTATTACTGTACTTCATTCATCAGTTGTCAATAATAAAATATATACTGCAACACGCCATGTTTCGGAACGACATTATCCCATTATAAAGTTCTGTCGTGTTAGTACTCACTTACGGCTATCGTCCCCATTGTTTGAAGTTTATGTGTGCAAAATTTCATAAAGATTTTAAGAAAACTTTAGATTTGAATGCAGTACGGACACTACACTTAATATATAAAGATCTTCGTAGTGGCAGGTACGTGTCCTTGCATTAAGAATTAATGCCAGTGTTTCCTGCCTTCTGATTCAGCCTGGAGTTTGCTTTATCTCCTTCCATATTTCATTTCACCCAGGGAATTTTGAGAGAACGCCTATTATTTTCTACTTACGTAAATGGTCTGAGTGACAGGATAAGAAGTAATTATCAGTTTTCTCACTGATTGTGCTGTGGTGTAGAGGAATGTGTCGAAGGTAAGTGACTGTGCTAGGATACAAGATGTCTTAGACAAAAATTGTAGTGAGGTGATGAAGTTCTAAATTTACAAAAATGTTAGGTAATGCAGATAAGTATGAATAATAGTTCCATGATGTGCGAATACTGTACTCGTTTAGACAGTCGCGTCGATCAAATATTTAGGCTTAACGTTAGAGAGCGATATTAAATGGAACGAACATGTGAGGGCTGTGTTTGGAGAAGGCAGATAGTCAATTATTTTGTAAATTTTGTAAGCTGTCATGTTGTTAACTTGTGTACTTTTATATAGTGACTAAGTGCAATGTTGCACTTGTTATTTTATACCCATTTTTTTAACAAGATGACCAGCTTATATATGAGACCAGATGATGGTGACACAGTGCACCGAAACCGGTCGTCATTTAATAAATTATTAATGTGCGATTTTGACTTTTTATTTTGAATGTCAGGTAATCTTAAAATGTGGTTTATCTGAAAAAAAGAAAAAGCGGGAGAGAGCATATAGAACACCAGCGCTACCGATTCTTGAATGCTGCTTAAATGTTTGAGTTCCACATCAGATCAATTTAAAGGAAGACATAGAACCAGTTCAGAGACAGTTTGCTAGGTATTTTCCTAGTAGGTTAGATCAACACACGTGAATTAGGTAGATGGTTCGGATACACAAGTAGTAGTATTTGAATAGACTACGACGTTTTTTCCTGGAGAACCTACTGAGGCAGTTTTCAGAGTCGGCATTTGAATGAAAAGCTATTCTACTTCCATCAACTTATATTTCGCTTAAAAACGGCAAAGACAAGAGAATTAGGGCTTTTTCCACAGCTTTATTTGATACTGGAACAGGAAGGGAAGTGACTAGCAGCAGTACTAGGTACCTTCTGCCACGCACCGTGTGGTGCCCTCCGAAGTATTTATGAGATTCAGATGTAGAGGTAGAATTCTCCTTCTTCCTCGGCCTGCATCTTCTTCAATCTTCTTTCCTTACTATCATGTATGAGCTTTCTTGTCTTAGGTATGTTTTCGATCTAGTTGGTCACATTCTGATGAATTGTATGCAGATTATTACATTTGATTTGTCACCCGATCTATCTACTTCATCTTTACTCACTTCCAGCACGACATTTCAACGCTTTCTAATCACATTTCCATTTTTCTTACAGCCTGCATCTCTGCTCAGTAAAGTGCAATGCTCCACAAGTGGCACTCCACCAATTTCTTCCTTAATTCCATAGTCAACTTGCTGTTCGGTAGAGTCAATCTTCTTGAATGCATTATGGCCATGATGATTCCTTTTCGAATTACATTTGAACGGTGAGCACCTTTTAAGTCTCCCAAAAGTGCGACTAAGTCACAGTATCTGTTAATCGATTGTCGACAGTCATTCAGATTAATATCTACATCAGTTTTGATATCCCGATGTATATTTCCACGCCATTTCCCACAAACCACTTTATCATATTTTGCCTTATCGTTGAATTTTGGCGAACCCTGCAAAGAACCTGGATATTTGATGATGTTTATAAGGCGTCCTCCTGTCTTGAAGTTTCCGGACCCATTCAATAATCTCGTCATCCATTCTTCATACAATCTGAACGGACAAGTTGATAGAGAATTTGCAAGTGTTTTCACGATGTGTGTTTCATTGCAATTAAGTCGAATCTTTCTTGAATATTACACACAAATGTTAAAATGAAAAATCATATTTGAGGGATGACATGCACTGTTTAGTTCATACATCAAACAAATTAATAATTTTTCTTTCTTAAGTTAATTTCTGATAAAATATATTAATGTTCCAGAAGATAACGTTGTTGGTCATTGAAAATGATCGAAAACTTTGAGATTACCGTCCACTTGGTCATAAAATATAAGACCTAAATAGCATTTAATACACTGCAGACATTGTCCATGCCAATGCACAAAATGTTATACTTTACCTTTCATTTAATGGTAGCAGTATATGCATTAAGTAAGATAACATTTATTGTGGAAGCAACATTTATAGTAAGGCAATGGACAGAATTTTCTCATGTTGGCGAGCGCTGTGGGCTTGGGGCAGAGCAGAGACCAGTAGGTAGTGGTTTTTCCCGGATTAGGCAAGTCCAGGCTAAGTCCTACCAGGGGGAGTGCTGGACAATGGGAGCTACCGGGCGAGATGCAGCGTAGAGCGCAGTATAAAATATTCAAACATTACTTGAATTTGTAGCAATACTACGTACTGAGGAATCTCAATGGGCCTCACTGATAACATGATGCTTAATAAATAATTTAATGTACGATAAATTAGTAATTTGAACTGGAACTCAGGCTTGCAGCAAACATTAAATAAATATATAACGATTTTGCATGTTAATATTTATACAACTGTGATACAAAGACGAGCGTGGGCTCACATTATTCATTCTGTCTATGTGCATCTGCTAATATGAATATATTTTACGAGAGGTGTTCATCTGATGCAGAAAACGCATTTTAATTATGAGAAAAATAACATACCAGTCGCTATCATATTTATATCCAAGACAATTACACAGATAGCATGGCAATGTTTGCATATAAAGTTATCTCAATAATTATTTCATATGATATCCCTGTAAATAGTATGTAATTTTTATGTTAAATGTTCATTTAAATAGAATACCAATTGTATGCGCAGGTATACAATTTAAATAACTTATGCAAGTTTGTGTATGTTCATGTAAGTGTATAAGGAAATATCATTTCATGTATTTCATAACTATTGCAATTTTAAAACAAATGTTAGAAATATATGTGGCTGAACTCTGTGCGTCTTGGCTAGGCTTTGGGAAGTTTATGCTGGGAATTTGATGACGTATGGGTAAAACCAGTTAGCCCGCATAAAAGGGCGCACGCGGCCTTTGAACGGGGCAGTCGGAGAGTAGCTTACCTGCGTGGGGGCTGCGTCGATCTGTGCCTCGAGTTGGCACTGTGTTTGTTTGTGCAGACGAGTCAGTGTTCCGAGCACTTGGCCGGAGGCTCTGTTACTCGCCGCTACGACGGCAGTATTTAACTTGATTCAGTGCGTGTTTATGTGTGTCCAAGGCGGGCCACAACATCAGTCAATGCAACGCTTTCAACGTGTGTAAGGTTATCGAGGTGAAAGACTTTTTGTAGCTGCAATAAGAAGAAGGAGAGCACGTGTTTACTTGGAGGTAGCTTGCTGAAGAGCGTATTGAAGTGAAGTACATGCTGAGATATTAGTTCAGCGGAAAGTTACCGTGTGAATTTGTGTCTTGAAACAGTGTTAATTGTGGAGAGACGAAGTGAATAATAGAAGTACTTTGGTTTTGATAGTGTCAAGACACGACAACAGTCAGTGACAAATAACATTTTATTTTGGGGGCTCACACGCTATGAACAGTGTTAAATTAAATGTGCCAGAGGCCAGATGCATCAGCCATCTGGGATTAAGGTAATAGAAATAAACCGAAACTGAAATAGTATTGATGTTTTGATTTACACACCCTCATCTTTCAGAACTTTGAATATTTTATTTATTTGTTGTATATGCAGGGAAAAGGCACGAACTGTGCACAATCATACCCGTAGGCTAAATTACAGACAGTACAGCAGTATTTTTTTATTTTTTAACTTGTGCAGTTTTCGAAGACGAGACTTTATTGTGCAGTTGTGCTGCAGTTTTGGTTCGTTTGTCGTTCTGTTTCAAATCTTTTTGCGCCTTCCCCTCGCAAAACACAACCACAAACCAGACATTATTTTAGAATATCTCTGTTTAATATGGAAAAACCTTTTGCTGTCTGAACATTTACAGAGAGTACAGTATCGATTTCCTCTTATCTTTCTTGTTGCACATAAAATATTACGTTAATTAAGCGATGGGGAAGTGTAGCTCAATCCTGTACGGACGCTTAAGAGAGCTACTAGCTGCTGTCCTCAAGCGTGGTCAACTTTACCGCATCTGGACGTTTGAAGTGTTGAGATAAAAAGCACCTGCAAATAGATACAGGACAACAACATGCCAATAACAGACCCGCGCGTCAGTCATCGCGTTTTTTACGTTCAGAGGTATTTCACGCTAGTGCATGTCTGGTAGTTCTGCCGACGGTAAACTGATCTTTACGAACGACAGAGCTTTGCGTGCTGGAAGAACGTTGGAACGCATAAAACTCTACGGCCCAATATACCGTTAGCGTAAGCTCCTTACGAGGTCGCCGGAAGGGAACGGTACGCTATCCCTCGCCTCGACGATGATAATAAAATGCGGCTGTGTTTAAACCAATGCCCCTATTCATGTCTTCAAAATAATCCGGATTTACGACTTCCTTCTCTTTATTATCATCACAAACAATCTTCAAGCGGCTTCATCACTTTAGGAGGCGTATGGCAAACACTCCTAGAGGTAATCTTGTTTCTCCATGTAGAAAGAATGGAATTACACCACGTTGTTGCTTTCAAGATAGAACAAGAGGCACATGTTAGGTAAAAAAAAAAAAAAAAAAAAAAAAAAAAAAAAAAAAAAAAAAAAAAAAAAAAACTGCATGCCTACGCGCTACAATAATTGCACAAAAATTATAATACATAGATATCGATGGAAAAACTCGCACTGGTGTGTTTCACGGCCCACATTAGATTTACGGTACTTTTATGATTTTTTGCAAACAAATCGAACAAAAATATTAGCATATTTGTAGGCTAGATTATAATTTATCGTACTAAGAACCACGTGTTCTAGTCAATTCTTCTCTGCACCATTGATTTTAAATCACAACGCATAAGTTGTAATAAGAAAATAATAAAATACAGAAAGTAAGATAGCGTATACCAGAGAGAATTCTGGTCGTGGAATGTCACGTGACATTTCCGAACGTATTGTTTACGTAAAATCAAGTTCTAAAAAATTAAAATATTTGTAAATCTGTTAGACTCAACTACTACGTTATTAATACGTAGTTTACAAACTACTTAAACTTATATAAACTAACCTAAGGAAACACAGGCACACTTGCCCCGAGGGGGTACTCCAATCCCCGACGGTGAAAGGCCTCGCCCACCGCAGCTCGGCGCCCCAGTGCGCACGGCTAATCCGCCGCGGCGTAAAATCAAGTAACGGTGTCAAATTGCCGTTATTTATGCAAATATCTCTGAAACTATGGCAGATATGAAAAACATATCAGAGTGCTATCGTAGAACATTTTCTCCTCTACAAATTGGTTTAGCAGTTTTTGTGTCAGATGAACTGTTCAGCCTGTCCAAAGCCGATCGCAAGACCCGCTTTTTTACTACCGTAACCTAAAGTGGGCCAACACATAAGAGAGCAAAGTTGTGGGGATTTTTCGCCTCTACAAATTCGTTTATTCTATTTTCAGGACATTTAAATGGTTTATTAGAAATTAAATTTCCTGCTGTCAAAAGGTCATCACAAACGGACTTTTTTAGTATTACTAACCTAATTTTTGTCCGAAACATTTCAAAAAGGGAGGTTCTGGTCGCTGGCTGCCAGCAATTATGTCTGTTAAATTTGGTACCGATCGGTTAAACGGTTCGACCAAACAGTTGGAACACATCACAGACGGACAGACAGACACCCCTCAGGGGCTCAGCATTAATTTGCTGAGTACGGGCTTGGCGAACCTGGGGTCCTGAGCCGTGGGCTGTGTCGCGCCAACAGTCCGCTACGCCGTAAGCTCTGTGCATGCTTCAACGAACATCGTTCGGCGCGAAGATGGAACGTTGTATGTTTCAGAGCCCGGGGATCTTCGCTTAATTGCCCGGGTCGCGATTACGATACAAAACTCTATACAAAAACCCTGAATCTCAAGGAGTGCTACGTGCCGAGGAGATGCATGGCTGATGAGGTTAAACAGTCGCTAGCGAGCAACCTCTGAGGAATCTGCCGCACCTCAGTTGTATAAGGCTTACCCAGGCAAGCAGGGCTCTGCCTGGGCGGACCTTATTTCCCTAGCTGATCGTGGGACGAAAATGAAACGAGCAATCAATAGCGTGGGTGGTCGCAAAAACGCCGTCTCTAAGAGTGGCAAAACGGAGTTTAATGCGTCAATCTATGACCCTAAGCCACCCCATGGGAGGAACGAACGGCCCTTAATAAATCAGAGCCGTACTCGCCACAGTATCTAGTCTGTGAGCGTACTGATAGTGAATCCTTCACTTCCACTAAGCCTCCGTTCTTTGCAGACAACATTGAAGACAAGTTTGGTGAAGAGGCGTCATTTTGGAAGATGAGGAGTGGGGCCGTTATGATACAGACGGCGTCCTCGGCCCAGTCGCGGGCATTACTTGCCTGTGACAGGCTGGGTGATATATCCTGGTATCGAGCCCCACAAATCGAAGGTCTCATCTATCACCGAGAATTTTTGTCCCAGACCGATGAAGAGCTGCGAGCAAACCAGCAGCAACGAAGGGTCCACTTTGTCCGGCGTGTGTACAGGGGCCCTAAGGATAATAGGGTTGCCACCAGTGCTTAAATCTTGGCCTTCGAAGGCGATTCACTGCCTGAGAAGGTCAAGATAATGATCTACCGGTGTGATGTCAAGCCATATGTCCCCCCTCCTATGCAGTGTTTCCGGTCCTGGAAGTTTGGGCACATGTCGTCCCGATGTACTTCCAGCCCAACCTGCAGGGAATGTGGGCGGCCACCTCACCCGGATGCCCCATGTACCCCACGTCTGCTATGTTTGAATTGTGGGCAACATCACCCGCCATGCTCACCGAACTGCTGTTTTAAATTGGGAACGAAAAATTATGGAAATAAAGACCCTGGACTGGCAGACTTTCTCTGATGCAAGTAAGAAATATGAGCGGCTCCACCCTGTCCGTATGGAAATGTCTTTTGCCAGAGTCACAGCAGCACCAGTTTCCTTGCGACCTGTGAAACCACTGGTGTTGTCTCCTACTGTCGGCCCTATGCGCCGTCGGTCTTCCACGACAGGTGGGGGCCCGTCTCCATCTATCGCTCCCTCAAACCCAGTGGGAGCAACATCCCCCCCCCCACCATTGGGGACACCAGTCCCCACTCCCCAGCCGGAGAACAAAGAACAAATAGTGTTCCTTGGTCCCTCTTGCTCGGAAGGGGTCCGTTGGGACGCTCCCGTGGATTCTCAAAGTGTGCCAGGGGATCCTAGCCTTTGGCTAAAGGATCCAAAAACTGCTGAACAAAGGGCTTCCAGTTCTTCGACGATCTTGATGTCGCTTCTGGGAAGCCCACCCAGCGCTTAAGACCAAAGTGCCACCGAGAGGGAACAAAGAAGAAAAAGAAGAAAAATAAAATAAGGGCACTTCAGTGGCTCGAAAGGAACACTTACTCACATCTTCGGCCTCTGAAGACGAGGTGGAGATCCTTGCGTCCCCTGAGGATCACCAGAATCCATCGTTCTGTATCCTGCGGATTATGCGGACAGCAGGTGCCCCTGCGGAATAACCATACCACCCCTTAAATCATCAGAACACTGCAAAAGAGATCTTGCAGTAGAACCGAGGCGGTTTTTTCCGCCATCTGGCTGAGCTGCAGCAATTACTCTGCCGCTTCCCTGCGATCGGTCTTGCCATGCAGGAAACGTGGTTCCCCATCGAGAGGGCCCCAGCTCTTGAAGGCTATCGGGGTTATTTTAAAAACCGAACTGTCTATGACAGAGATTCCGACGTCGTCTGTGTCTATGTCCATGCCTCTGTCCCCAGTGCTGCTGTGCCTCATCAAGCACCTCAAGAGTCAGTCGCTGTTTGGCTCCAGGTATTACAAGATTTTACCATCTGCTCTATATTCTACTAGATGATGCCATCTCTCCCGTAGATTTCGCTGCCTTGATCGCCCAACGTCCCTAACCCTTTCTTCTTTTGGGGGATTTCGACGCTCACCACACTCTGCGGGGTGGCACACAGAACTCGGTCCAGTGTAGGGATGCTGAGTCTCTCCTGTCAGAGCAGAATCTCTGCCTTCTCAACACTAGTGCTCCTACGCACTTTAGCACAGCACATGGCATGTATTCTGCCATGGACCTTTCTGTCTGCAGCCCTGGATTCCTTCCGCATCTGGCCTGGAGGATCCATGTCGACCTGTGTGGCAGCGACCATTTTCCTATCTTCCTGTCGCTCCCACAGTGTTCGCCTGCCGACCAAAAACCCTGCCCCTACCACACCCGGTTCACTCCATCGTCCGTTGCTGCCATGGTGGACCGCTGAGGCTATCCGGGAACGTCGGCGAGCACTACAGCGCCACTGACGCCAACCTTCTATCGAACATCTTGTAGCCATCAAGCGTCTCCAGGCACGGGCCCAGCGACTGATCCACCAAAGTAAGAGAGCCTCCTGGGAGAAGTACGTTGCCTCCATTGGTTCCCGCGCTTCCCGTGACCCTCAACATTCATGGTACAGTCTGTACAGTCTGTCGCCGTCGCTGAGCATCTCGCAGATCATTTTGCACGCACCTCAGAGTCTGCTGCTTATGGTGCAGACTTTCGCGCCCTTAAAGACCGAACAGGGAGCCATCAGATTTCCTTTCGAACGCGACGTCGGGAACCATACAAAGTCCCATTTACTGAGCGGTTGGTGAGGCGGAGGCTCATGTCGATCCTCTAAGACCAAGGACTCTTGGCGCCACAGCAGGGTGGGTTCCGTCTAGCCGCTCCGCTATCGACAATCTCGTGTTACTGGAGTCGGCCATCCATACAGCATTTACTCGCCGCGAACACCTGGTTGCCATCATCTTGACCTGCGGAAAGCATACGACACCATCTGGCACTTATTCTGTCTACACTGTAAAACTGGGGCTTATGGGGTCCACTTCCTATATTAATTAAGAACTTCCTAGAGTTGCGTTATTTTCGGGTTCCTGTTGGTTCGGGTTTCAGCACATCTCATTGTCAAAAGAACGGAGTCCCACAGGGTTCCGTTCTTAGTGTTCCTTTACTTTAGACGCCATTAATGGTCTTGCTGTGGCTATGGGGTCATCGGTTTCTACCTCCTTGTATGCTGATGACTTCTGCATGTATTATAGCTCCTCCAGCATGGACGTTGCTGAAAGGCGGTTGCAGATAGCTATTAGAAAGGCACAGTCATGGGCGTTTGCCCACGGTTTTCAATTTTCTGCATCCATAACCCGTGTGTTATATTTCTGTCGACGTTTGGTAGTACACCCGGAACCCGAACTTATTTAGCTGGAGACCTGCCACAAGTCGAAGGGACACACAGATTCTTAGGCATATTGTTTGATGACTCACCTGGGTGCCGCATCTTTGCCAGCTAAAACAAAAGTGCTGGCGACACCTCAACATCTTGCGCCGTCTCAGCCACACTGTTTGGGGAGCCTCACGCCCAACGCTCCTACAACTTTATAAGGCTCTCATTCAGTCGCGCCTAGACTATGGCTGCGTAGTTTACGATTCGGCTGCGCCTTCAGCACCGCAGGCATTGGGTATTACACTGTGGTATTCGTTTGGCGACGAGAGCTTTTCGCACAAACCCTGAGACAAGCCGCCTTGTCGAAGCTGGAGTCCTCCCACTGCAGTTCCGCAGGCAACACCTGCTACTTCTAAGTTGCCGATGTTCAGGCCTTGCCCTTCCACCCGAACCACCGGCTCAATTTTCCAGACACTGCAGTCCCTATCCTCCACGACAGCCCAGGTCAGGTTACCCAATCTCCGTGCTCGTTCCCTTCTTTCGTCCCTCGCATCCTCTCCACTCCCTACCACATTCCACTATTCCTTTTAATCCCCTCCTTGGTCTATTCCTGGTTTGCAGCTCCGCCTGGATCTGTCCCATGCGTCGAAGGACTCAGTTTCCCCTAGACATCCCCGTCACCAGTTTCTGCAACTTCTCGACTCGTTCCATGCTACATCTACACAGATGGTTCCATAGTAGATGGCCAAGCTGGGTATGCGTTTCTTCATGATGACCATGTCGAACAGCATTCTCTGCCATGTGAGAGTACCATTTTCTCCGCCGAGGTGGTCGCCATTTTCAGGGTTCTGCAATACCTCAATATGTGCCCCACGGGGCCATTTGTCATCTGTACTGACACCCTGAGTGGCTTACAAGCGATCAGTGTTTCTCTCGCCAGCCATTAGTGCGATCGATCTAGGATACTGTTCAATCTCTATGCCGACAGGCCGTCCTCTGGTCTTTGTGTGGACCCCGGGCCATTTTGGCATACCAGGGAATGAACTTGTTGATCGATTAGCCAACCAAGCCACAATGGCACCACTTCTCGATATTGGGGTCATGGAACCAGATCTTAAAGTGGTGTTGCACAGGAAGGTGCGCAAGGCTTGGAGCACCGAGTGGGCTATGGCGAATGCACCAAAGAAGCTTTGGGCTGTGAAGCTGTCCACGGCTCTGTGGAAATCTTCACTGCGGCCGATCCGCCGAGAGTCGGTTGTCCTCTGCCGCCTCCGTATTGGGCACACATGGTTAACCCACGGCTATCTCCGCCGTGAGGCCCCACCCGTGTGTCGATGTGGTGTAGTGTTTACAGTGACCCATCTCTTGATGGACTGTCCGATTTTAGCCAACTTGAAGCAACTCCCAGACGTGCTACCCTTAGTTTTAGGCGACGACATTTCTATGGCTAACGCAATTTTAAGTTTTATTCGCGCTGCTGGTTTTTATGACTCTATCTAGTGGTGGGTACCTTAGCCTAATATCTTAGGCCACCACCAATCCAGCACTTTTAAAAACTTTTTCAGATCCTTACGTGAAATACCTAGGGGTTCTTAGTATGTGGAGGTTCGAGTCCTCCCTGGGGCATGGGTGTGTGTGTGTGTGTTTGTCCTTAGGTTAGTATACCTAGGTTTAAGTAGTTTGTAAGCTACGGACTGATGACCACGCCGGCCACTACGGTCGGGGGTTCGAATCCCCCCTCGGGCATGGATATTTGTGCCGTCCTTAGTCTTAGTTAGTTCATAAGTAGTTTGTAAGTTTAGGGACTGATGACCCCGTAGTTAAGTCCCATAGACTATACAAACTTTTTTTTTTTTTGATGACCACGCAGTTTGGTCCGATAGATTTACAAACATTTCAACATTTTTCTTAGTGTGTGCAGTATGGCTGGCTCATCCTGTTTTATCTTTGTGATCAGCCAGCCATGGTACTCTGCTATCCAGTTTTAGTTGAGTTCCTGACTTTATTTTACCAAGTGTGTGTGTCTTCGTTTTGTATTGTCAGTGACTTGTCCATTGTCAGCCTGTCCCTTTTGTGCGTTCCCATATTCATAGCTTTGTTTTACGTTTTACGTTCTTGACAGTGGACTCTCAGCTAGGAACGGGGGACTGATGACTTAGCTGTTTAGTCCCACCAAAAACCACCACCACCACCAACAACAACAACAAACAGACAGACAGACCGACACCGTCAAATCGCCATTATTTGGGCAAATATTTCTGAAAGTGTGCGAAATATGAAAAACGCATAAGAGATCAAAGTTGTTAAAAATTTTGTCCTCGACAAATTCATTTACTCAGTTTTCTTGTCAGTTGAACGGTTAAGCTGTTAGTTTTATTTAAATTCCGAGCTGTCAAAAGGCTTTACCCTCGATCTGTTGGCGAAATTATATTTTCAAATCAGCAGGTAGGCATAAAACATCGTCCGAAATTGTACTCAACGCTTCTCTGAGAATTACTTCGAACAATTAGTTCATGAGCCAACTAGAATTGTAAATGGATGTGAAAACACACTTGATCTCTTAGCAACAAATAATCCTGAGCTCATAACGAGCATCAAAACGGATACAGGTATTACTGAACACAGAGCTGTCGTAGCGAAATTGAATATCGAAAGTTCCAAAGTTACCAAAAATAAACGCAAAGTATATTTGTTCAGGAAAGCAGATAGAAACAAAATACATTGCTTCTTGAAAGACAGCTTCCACTCGTTTCTAACACTAAACGTAGGTGTAGACCAGATGTGACTCAAATTCAAAGAAGTGGTATCGACAGCAATTGAAAGTTTTATACCTAAGAAATTAATAAAAGAAGGAGGCGATCCCCCTTGGTACACAAAACAGGTCAGGACACTGTTGCAAAAGCAAAGGAAACGGCATACTAAATTTAAACGCACACGAAAGACCCAGGATTTGCGATCGTACTCAGAAGCTCGAAATTTAGCGAGGATTTCAATGCGAGATGCCTACAATATCTATCACAACGAAACTCTTTCTCGTAATTTGACTGAAAACCCAAAGAGATTTTGGTCATATGTTAAATATACTCGGGGCAAGTCACAAACAATACCTTCACTACGTTATAGTAATGGCGATCCTGCCGATGACAGCGCTACTAAAGCAGAGTTACTAAACTTAGCTTTTAGAAACTCATTCACCAAAGAAGACGAAACCAATATTCCAGATTTCGAATCACGAACAGATGCCGTAATGAGTAACATAGAAGTAGATATCATCGGAGTAGTGCAGCAACTAAAATCACTTAACAAGAACAAGTCTTCTGGTCCGGATTGTATACCCATTAGATTTCTATCTGATTATGCTGAAGCGATAGCTCCTTACTTAACAGTCATATACAACCACTCTCTCATAGAAGGATCTGTACCAAAAGATTGGAAAGTTGCACAGGTCACACCTATATTCAAGAAAGGCAGTAGGAGTAACCCACTAAACTACAGGCCTACGTCAATTTGCAGCAGGGTTTTGGAACATATCCCGTATTCAAATATTATGAATTAACTCGAACAGAACGATCTGTTGACCCAAGGTCAACACGGTTTCAGAAAATATCGTTCATGCGAAACACAACTAGCTCTTTATTCACACGAAGTGATGGGTGCTATCGACATAGGTTCGCAAATCGATTCCGTATTTCTTGATTTCCAGAAAGCTTTTGACACCGTACCTCACAAACGGCTTTTAATAAAATTGCGTGGTTATGGTATATCGCCCAAAATTTGCGATTGGATAGGGGATTTTTTGTCAGAAAGGACATAGTTCGTAGTAATCGATGGTAAGGCATCGACTAAAACAGAGGTGATATCGGGCGTTCCACAGGGTAGTGTTATTGGTCCTCTGCTATTCCTTATTTACATAAACGATTTCGGGGAAAATCTAAGTAGCTCTCTTAGGTTGTTTGCAGATGACGCCGTCATTTACCGTCTAGTAAAATCATCTGAAGATCAAAACCAACTGCAGGACGATCTGAATAAGATATCAGTATGGTGTAAAAATTGGCAATTGACTCTAAATAATGAGAAGTGTGAAGTCGTCCACATGAGTACGAAAAGAAACTTTTTTTACAACATAAATAAATCAAATGTGAAGGCCGTAAACTCCACAAAATACCTAGGAATTGCTATTACTTCAGACTTAAACTGGAAAGAACACGTAGATAATATCGTGGGAAAGGCGAACCAGAGACGGCGTTTTATTGGCAGAACCCTTAAAAGATGCAACAGAACTACTAAAGAAACTGCATACACTGCGCTTGTCCGTCCATTTTTGAAGTATTGCAGCCCGTGTGGGATCCTTATCAGGTGGGTTTGACGGAGGACATCGAAAGAGTCCAAAGAAGGGCAGCTCGTTTCGTATTGTCACGATACAGGGGAGACAGCGTTACGGAAATGATACAGGATCTGGGATGGGAATCATTACAACAACGGCGCTTATCGCTGCGGCGTGGGCTACTTGCGAAACTCAAATCGCCAACATTCTCCTCCGAATGCGAAAATATATTGTTGACTCCCACTTACATAGGTAGAAATGATCATAAGAAAAAAATAAGAGAAATCGGAGCTCGAACAGAGAGATTCAGGTGTTCTTTCTTCCCGCGCGCTATTCGAGAATGGAATGGGAGATAAATAGTATAATTGTGATTCGATGAACCCTCTGCCAGGCACTTAAATGTGATTTGCAGAGTATCCCATGTAGATGTAGAAAAGGCGATCGCAAAGGTCCACGTTTAGTGTGCTACCGTAACCTAAAGTGTGCCAAATGTAAAGTTCAGTACTTTACTTTTTAGAATAGCAAACAGTGGACATGTCTATACCATGTCATGTTGTATTTGTGATTTTTGTTCCGTGTAATCAGCTCGACAGCAATCATGACCAATAGACAGACGCGTGTATAGGGTACCCATATGTGAGCATTTGTCAAAGGCTCAAAGAAGTATGTTGGGGAAATCGATTAATAATTCAACATCATAGAGCCGATGCCACTAGTTTCCAACCTTTTAAGACCAGAAACCATTCTGATTTCTTTATACCAAGAACCACAAGATTCAAGATAAATAAACTGTGTCAATCTAACTATATACTTCTTGCAAATATGCCAAATGATTATCCTGAGATACATCGGTGTCAAAGGTTTTGCTGGAAAATATTATCCGGAGATAACTCGTGTTCCCAGCAGTATCTCGATTTAAATCAGTAATTCCTTCTGCTGCCTCTTGTTAGCAGTTGCATAGCGATTATAACCATTTCAGTTGCCGCTAGTATGCATTTTTGTAGCTTCGTGCGTTGTATACTCATTACAGCGGTACTGTGTCCTTTAGTATCATATTTTTTGTGGTGTTCCGGCAACTTTAATGTTTCGGAGTATATACAGATCATTCCAGTGAGCAGAGCATGTCTTATTCAGCAACTGGTACTGTGTCTTTTGAACATTCGTCGAGCAAGGAAGAGTCTGGGGAAGACCCTGGTATAGATTGGAATGAAATGTTGCACAGATTTTTACAGAACTTGAATTATCTCATGATGGCATCTTGTATCCATTTCCATATTAAGTAATTCATTAGAGTTTTAAATAAAAGTACAAATTAATTGCTGAAGTGACAGCTTCATCCAAAAGCGTAAACGTACGTAGAGGAAAAAAAGGCGAGTTTTTAATTTTGTGTGTAACAAATCGGTATGATAGGAGTTTACCATTATAATAGAGATTTTTTGTAGGGTATTAATTTCGTGTTCCGCGAATGTAATTTTAGGGCTTTTATCTTAGTTTCAGTTTTGGTAATACTGGGGCTAATACTGTTGTTCAAAACCACAAGAATATCACCCTTTACATTGATTCCTGTATTTGTTTTCAAGCAGGAAACTTTTGTTAACCCAAATAGGTTAGAAAGCGGAAGCGGAAGCTGATTTCAAGACTGCTATTGTATGATTTTGCCTTTTTACAACGTAACTATCCTAAAAGAATGAATTCTATCCACTTCTTCATGAGCACAGT
This sequence comes from Locusta migratoria, assembly GCA_026315105.1. Classification (NCBI taxonomy): domain Eukaryota; kingdom Metazoa; phylum Arthropoda; class Insecta; order Orthoptera; family Acrididae; genus Locusta; species Locusta migratoria. The sequence goes on from CM048744.1 coordinate 743,742,460, forward strand.
AAGACTGTATGACCACGTAAGAAGGATTTTACAATATAAAATGAATAAAATTTTGAATCTTTCGCAGTTCTTATTTATGTTCATGCGGAGTACTTGTGGTTTGCGAACCGCAGGTTGTGAACCAGTGACCTAGAGAGACGACAGAATGTGAGGAAGGAAGGAATTCATAGGTGGAGTATCCATCAGTATCAACGGCTGGACGTACAACTGATGTTTAAGCGATTACAAGTATAGGATTATAAGTATTTTGAGCTCTGTGAAAAAAAAGAACGTAAATTATTCACAAACTACGACGGGCATACATTTTATTCAAGATGTAAATGTCACTACAAATATACATATCCCGTTATGATATGTCCGACATTCCTGCCTTCCGTGGCGATGATGAGACGAAGAAAAATATCGCAGATATCCTTGATCCGCTCATCTGTCGGAACAAAGTTTCTGTTACTGACCCCTGAATGGCTGCTTGCAGCTCAGCAATGTGTTAAGTGTTATTGCTGTACACCTTAATATAGCGCAAAAGAAAAACAAAACAAGTCGAAAATGTTCGAAGAATATTGCGACCGGTAAGGCCCATATCAATAGCCTTTGGGTATCCCAGAGACAGAATGCGATCCACAAAGTGCTCTTCCAAGACATTATTCTTCTGCTTCGATGCATGTACTACATCTTCCAGATTTAATGATTCTCTTTCGTTTGTACTGTCGTCGAGGTTAAAATTAAGTACCGCTATCGAAATTTAACAAACTGAAATATTGGAATGGATAATAATTTGGAAGAGCGCTACGCTGAGAGAAACATGAAAGATTCCGGCAACAGGATTTAACGATAGTAGTGGTTAGCATAAAGAAAACACCAGAAAACATCATTACAAAAGAAAGTGGCGGAATCCGCTCTTTAGCTGCCAGAAGAAATCAGTGTGTATTGCAGCAATATCACTGTAGTCGAATCTGTAGGGAATAATAATTTTTTTACTGCAAAATGATGCCTGGTTACGTAAGCTTCGCATGATAAAGTTTCATGACCATGTTTAATTCCAATTAGTGTTAAAATTGCAAAATTATCGGGCTTCTTTTAACGAAAATAAGAATTATTGCAGGCTTTGAAATAAAAATCAATACAAATTGTGCGTCAGTGAAGATCGCGTCTTGAATGTTCTTACACAATCGCGAAGCGATTCGCAACACTGTCGAAGCATCATTATGCGATTTATGCTGAAAACAAAGATTACAAAACTAATGAAAATGGGGAAAGATATTTTGAATTACAAAATGAAGACTCCATTAGGAGCAGTGTGCACCCCGTCTACAAAATGATAAATATCCAAAGAAAATTCAGCATTGCTCGTAAATTTGTTTATTTATTATTACAGATCGATTTCGGCCATCTTCAGTGCTACTTGCACAATCGACTAGAAAGATTACTGATTTTACTTATCCAGTCACAAGGCTCCATCTACAAGCCTCCACCCTGTTTTTTTTTTTTTTTTTTTTTTTTTTTTTTGAAAAGAAAGACGTCTCTTTTAAAACTAAATAATGAGAGATATACTGGCAGAGAGAACGGATGCTAGCGACAAGCGTTGCAAATATAATATTAATAGAAACATATTAAATATAATGCTACATAGAAATAAGGGCTACTTTTTTGAAATCATCTTCCAACGCCCTCACATACCGTTCAGTAGTCACATGGTCAACAAGGAATATCGCACCAATTAATGTGACTGGCTGTTGTACAACATACAGTCGCCGTTTGAGGGTGACGGGACTTCCTGATCGAGAAATATGGATTCTCCGTCCATTTTGTTTAATGACGACCTCGTCGCTAAGAAAAATCATGCGCATACTAATTTCCATCTTTCCCCGGTGACAGCACTGTTGTCTGGACGTCCTAACGTGAACCTCCCAGCCATTATGACGATTTTATTTCAGACAGGTCAATGATTGTCACCTTGTATCATTAAAAGGTGGTTCACAGAATGGTAACAAAGCTCATGCACACTCTGCACCGACTACCGTTCACCTCTGTAAGCCAGCAGTCATTTTTTCAGCCGTGTCGATCACGTTGTCAGTAGATCGTTTAGAGTTGGGTGTAGTAATGAGTCCCTCTTCTAACCGATCCTCGATAATCAGTGGACACATGTCTGAAGATGTATCAGACGGAGGTGGGTGCCAACCTGATCGTCACCCACCATATGGCTCGACAAGGAATATCGCACCAGTTATTCAGTGACTGGCTGTTGTACAACACACAGTCACAGCAAAATCCCTTTCGTTAAAATCGGCGACTCCCTGACGCAACTAGCGGTACGTTTACGATTTCCTGCGCCCAGCTTTGTTGCCCTTCATAACAAGCCATCCAGGGCTGACTATTCACTAAACTCCCGGCCACTCACGGCAGTTGTTTCTATTGACCACACTGGCCAACAGACAAAAGGTTGTTACTTATTTAATTCTCATTTCAGCATTTTCAGTTCAGGAGATATTTTTTTTCTTGATTCGGCACACCTAATCTATAATAAGACACAAATGTTATTAACGAATTTGTAAATCATAAACATTCATACTGTTGTTGTATGTGCGTTTCATATACTTCCCGATGTAAACGAGGCGGAATGTCTGGTCTGAGAGTGCTTTTGTAGTGCAATATTCGCAAAAATGCCACGAAAAAGCGCAAATAATGTAATTTTTGTTACATTTCCTCACAGAAATGCAATATAAGACTACTTGTGCTTATCAAGATAAGCGTAGGGGACCAGGATAAGTCTTCAGCTCCACGTATATGTTGCAATACAGTTAATTTATAGAGGGAGAGTGGCTGATATAGAAGACGCTCTGTGGCTTTTCCTGTGCCTATGATCTGGTGGATCATAGGCGGATCTGCAGGTTCTGCTTGACCACCGATGAAGGCAGGTCTATGACGAACAGTTAAATACTCGAATCGTCGATATGGTATCCGACTCAATCCGTATTCAGATAGTTTATGAGTTTCTACTCTACCAGGAAATCATGTGTTTGGGGTAGAAAATGAAGGCAGTGTGGAGCAAGACGAAGAAACAAGTCTTCCGCAATCCGTGACGCTGCTTTTGAGGTGAAAGATGATGAATCGCATAGACCGTGTCAAGTGGAAGTGAAACCTTAACCTGTCAAAGGAGAAGGCAGAAATCTTCGAGAAGAAACTCAATATTGTTTGTTGCGATAATAATGGGTTCGTGTAATCGTTGAATTTGGAATACGACTGCATGGAGGTTTATCATAAACCTCTGTTTGAAAGTTGAGCTACCTCATAGTGGCTATAATCTTACTACTTACTACTCCTGTTGGTCATGAAGTTGACATGAATGAAACCTATGCATGTATAAATGTTTGTAGAGGTGGAAGGGGGTTCGATCTGTTCAATTAATTGGTTATGGGACATGCCAGGATCGCTTATAATCTTTATTCAGATGTCCAGTCATCTTAATAACGATTATCAAGCGATCTTAGCTGTTGTCTATAACAAAAAAACCATTCAAATATAACATCCCTCTTTAAGTCAGTCAAATATCACAGCAAGAATGGAAAATATTTGGGTATCTAAAAGTCATTGCCATCCTCTTAGAAATGCAGCTGGGTTACACAAAACATTGCTGAATACAAATTTTTGTACCCTCTGAGAGTGTTCCAATTCACTAAATATTTATGGCGACTACCTGAAGTGAATCTGTGTACAAAAAATTGCTCGTGCCGAAACACCCACATTAGCGCCACTGCAGACTCTGATTCTGGAATTTATTCAGTCTTACATGATTAAAAACATGCTGTTCACGATTTGTGCGTTGACGAGTTAGGCGTGTCAGTTGTCTTCCCTTTCTTCTCCATACGTGCTCGCTTGCAGATTAAAGATCCTGTTGGCCGGGGAGGTTGTTGCACGTCTTGTACACCACGTAGAGTTTCACGATCAGTCTGTGGTAGAGCGTTATCCTGCTGGAACTACTCGTCGACTTGCTCTTGCAACAATGGCAAAAGAATAGGTTTTACAGCCTGTATTACCGAGCGCTGCTTAGTTCTTTCTCTACAAAGAGGAAAGGTGGACGAGAGCTTATCGCTCTCCAAACATATGGCCCAGGATGGGGCCAGCGTTCACTTGCGTGCAAATAGGTGTTCAAATGTTTGTCAAGCTTACAGGACTTAACTGCGGGGTCATCAGTTCCTAAATTTACAAATTACTTATGAATTCACTTATACTAAATACATAACAAACATCCATGCCCTAGGGGTGGATCCGAACTCCCGTCGGGGAGCGGCATCGCGCATCGGAGCATAGCGCCTCAATGCACTTGGTGACTCGGCCACTGCGCGTGCAAACAGAATCTCCTTCCAGTGGCCCACCTTTCTAAGAGTTCCACTGGGATTTGGCAGCTGTACGATCTCCCACCGCCGCCCTTACAATAAGACTATCATGTCGGACGTCCAGAATCTTGTCTACGGGCATGAGACAGCTCACATGGTCATTGCAACCAGAACTTTTGCACAACTTATGAACCTCGTCCAATTTGTGTGGCACTTCTCCAAATGGACCATTACTAGCCACGCGGTCTAAGGCATCGTGATAGGAACTGGTCGGAAGTTCGATTCCTGAGTGAGTGTCCTTTCCATAGTGTACGTTTCTTTAAATTGTAACTCTAGGAACTGATGACCATAGCGGTTTGGTCAAATAGGTATTCAAACTCGTTCATGTTATGGCGTCTTTTTTCTTCACCCATTGGTATCACACTCACCCTTTTCGCTGCATACATTCCCTATTAACTTGTGCACACAAATTGCCTTCTAGCTGTATATCAGTACACAATATCTTGCCAGATGACGTTGAAAACGTTATCAGTTCATCTGCCATCATCGAATCAAAATCAACGTCGTCATTATAGATGTACAATTTGTTTTCCCGACAGTCTGTTTCATATCACTATTCTGCACATACTGCGTTTTTACTGTGGTGTACAGGATGACACCATAAATTCCAAGGATTGTTAAAATCCATTAATCGATATTTGCAGATGATAAGAGACGGACCTAATATCTTCATTAGTATAAAATTCGTTTGGGTGTAAATGAAATGAAGACGGGCCCCGTAGGAACACCCCTCCCCCATACTCATAGTTTGGCATTATACTTGGTGGCACCCGTCCACCATTTTAGAATTCAAAAATATGTTTATAAGAAAACACCCTTCCTCTATTACCTGTCTACTGGCACCATAGGTTATCCTTTCGATAGACCTTGGATGATCTTTGTAGTCAGCTGCCGATAGCGTCGGGTGGGTTGTATGTCCCTCTGGTGGGATGTACAGAACGTGTCTGGGCACAGGGATAGTTAAAGTTGCACAACTATTTTGCATGGGTAGCACCAATGTCACTGCAGAACTGTGGGTTTCGACAGGGCCCCTTTGTCGTGTCAATCCTTCACTATCTCGTCGCCACGAAGGAGCAGGGCGTGAAACAAGTAGTCTAAAAAGATTTAAATACTTTTGCCTCTTCTGATCACATTTAAAAGTCGACTAATGCTTTTGAAAGGTCCCTATTGGTTCCAAACTGCATACAAGAATATAAATTGCGACCACGCAACAATCCTGATGTTAATATCGAGGGGTTGCAGGTCGACGATGTATTTAAAGAATTTTTGTATCGTTCAGACCGAAGCAACAGTGTTGAACGTTGGCCTTCTATAGCTATCACTTTCACTTGTATAGTTTGTGGGAATGAACACCAGAAGGCCTTCATTGGCGTCTGTAAAGTATTTCCGTCGGTCACCCTTAGCAAATGGTGGGATTTCAACACTGAAAATCCTGGTTCTGAAGTCGGGCACGGAGCGGCCAAAAAGAAAAGGAATAATTGTATTAATAACAAAATAAAAATAATAATTAAAGAATGAAAAATAATGAAAATCACTGTGGCGTGATTTAGGGCCCACTTTGGGTCTTCCTATAATGAACTTTTTTCTAATATTTCATTCAAAAATAATAAAAATGTAAGTAATGTAAAATGAAATAAAAAGAATTGCAAGATACACTGATATGTAAGCGAATAATATTACGGAGTGCTCAGTTACGTCGGTTAGTAATTATTTCATGCATACAAGCAAAGTTTTACTCACTCGCATCATTTTTATAACTTCAGCTCTTAATAAGAATCGCAAAATTACAGTAAAACAAACTATGTCTGAACATTTCCGACTGGAACCTTTAAAATATAAACTACCTTGTTACGTACTTAATGTTACGAAACATATACCCATACATTTTTGGGTCTCTTAATTTAAGAAATTAAATACTTAATTGAAAAAATTAGTGTGATCGTGTATAAATTGCCACGAAAGTGTGATTCTTCAGAGTATTTGTTCCTCGAACATTCCACAGGTGTACTGGCGGCTCATAATATCCAACGAGCTCAATATTTCGGCGATCAGACATATCTCCATCATCAGGTACGCGAGGTGGTCATTCCATGGACTGTTCGAGCGCCAAGAAACTGCCCATATTAACAGGTGAGATTCTTGACGATATACATTTTTATACAGGGTGGATAAGAGAAACATGTTAGTTACAAGCAAGTCATCTGAGCAAGGAAAAGACGAAAAGGATGTTTATCATGAATTGTAATTAGTAGTCTCCAACAATGTAGAAATCGGGTACTGATTTGATTATTATAAAATGTCCGAAATTCTCAGTAAAAGTTAAAAGGAAAACTCGTGAAATTATACGCCGAACACGTCTATTTAAACATAATGAATTCATTTTAAATAAATCAGGTACGATTGTGATAACACTCAACCAGTAATATTCCCTCTGAGGCTATTTTAACACCCAGACAAAATTATTTAATATTACAGAGTTTAACTTTGGCATGCATACTCTTACTTAGAAAAGTATGATATTAAAATTATTATTCCCCATATTTCCATCATGTTTTTCCACTTGAAATATTATCACCTGACTTACCGTGGCAGATCGTCATCTTTTTCATGTTGATTATGTTTCTCTGTAATGGTTTACGTATAACCAAGTGACAGTGTTGAATCGTCGTTATTATTCAAAATATCTCTTAAACGGTGCACGTTATGGAAAAACATAATAGAGGAAAGTAGAATATTTTCTCCTTTATAAATACATTTACTCAATTACCTCCTCATATGAACGGTTAAGGCGTTATTTGCAATTAACTTTCGGGCTGTAAAAGGCGATCGCAAAGACCCACTTTTAGTGTTATTACCGCAACCTAATGAGAGGCAAAAATAAAAGAGGTCATATGACCACCTTCCAGTTCTGTGCTATGCCCATGGTGACATATGTCAATGTGACGCAGGCAACACACGCTACCTAAACCGAGCTCTGATTTTCTTAGCATTTATTGGGGCCTCTTGGAGTGTGAAGGTGCAGTGCTCCACTCATTTGTATGCATCTTAAAGCGAAGTTTCAATCGTCTCCGTCGCATTGCGACATAATTACAAAGTTTCATAGATGTGATCGTTTACTTCTGTTCCTGAGTGTATATCTTTCAATATCTTAGAGTTTAGTACACTACATACGTTCCTCTATGCTTTAAATATGTCGCTTAAGACCAAGCTTTGATAACTGTACTATTCAATGATTCAGTTTATATTCAAAATTCAACATTAAATTTCGCTTATATTACCCATCGTCATCAGTCGAAGTACAGAATAATATTAGCAGTGGGATTGAAATATTCATGTCACAAAAGGAACATATTTCCGAATGGAGATTAAAATTTCGTTACGCTGTTTAAATTTACTCACATGGCGAATAAATAACAATATGCTCCGCTAGTTGACAGATTCAGCAGAATTCCGAATTATATTTATGAATAAATAAATCAGAATAAACATGCAGTATTGTAGGTGACGCCTCAGTAACGATTTACAAATAAGGTTAGGTAACACACGTGAATTCTTTGTGTTTAACAGGCTTTCCCGTTGGTCAAAAGCAGATCTCAACGTTGTTTCAGTAATAACTCCGAAATGAAACTGGTAAGTCAGTCGACATTTGCAGTATATCAAACATCAGCAAAGCACTGCGTGACACTGTGGGAACACAGAGAAATTGTATTTGTCAGGACGGAGGAAATAGGTTTTGCATAATATCTTGAATCACCTAATGGTCGGATGTTGCCTTCGATATTACACGACCGATATCTCTACCCATCCTATCCCAATCCGAACTTTGACTCCTCCTCTAACAACTATCTTCGACGGAACAATGAGCATTAATTCAAATTCTGCTGCTAAGCAGTATAGAGCATCGATAAATTTGGAGTAGGAAACTTCAAAAGGCTTCCGAATGGAAGGTAACATCGTTATTTCGAATTTCAAAATACATGTTAAGTAATATAAATATAGCAACTCATCTACATACAGTCTGTTTCACTGACAATTTGTCTAAGAGGAGTGCTGCAGTTTTTACATGGAGCTACCTATTAGAGTAGTTGAGCTACTCATTTACTTGCTAAGTATCTGGCATGACGTCTTTTTCAAATGCACCGTTCTGCAATGGTAGATCATTGGGATAACTTTCCTATAATTCTGATGAACCACTCCTAGCATGAATGGCATTCGTAAAAGAAGATGAAACGATAGGTGTTGCCGCGTCGATATAGGTTTCACTAGAGACGGAGTAACGCTAAGAGATTTATTTTTTTTATTTAATGTCGTGACCGGAATTAACCATTTCGGCATTTCCTTCGAAAATCACGCTAAGCAGAAATCAATATGTTTAATTCGCTCCATATTGAATGGGCAGGGGCAACAGCTGTAGCGAATAGGCGGGGCACAATGGGGAAGCTAACTTTAACCCCTTACAAAAGGGACAAAAATAAACAAATCAAAACAATTTTGATCATAATTTCTATATTCAACTATTGAGTTATAATAAAATTCAAATAAACTACAAACTTGTTACATTTATTTATATATATTATAATGGTTTTAGTACCCGGAAATACTATTATGAAGTTGGCGATACCAACTCAAATCGAAGCATTATCCATTGATACTCTAGAATAATTTTGCACTTTACGTAAACATTTTATAACACCGCTGTCTGGTCATGTTGGTTAAATCAGTTTCATTATCTGGATCTTCTGATAAATTAATTTAATTAGTTTATTATAATAAGTTGTGATACTGTGCAATTATTATTGTTTGTTGAGGAATTTTAGCACTAATATTTCAAAAATCAAATGTTCAAATGTTTGTGGCTACTAATATTTACTGATGTCTTTTGAAATACACAGATCTGTTTGCAATGTTCTGCTTATCTCAAAACTAAGAGAACTTCAAACTAAAAGAACCTGAAAATTACGCAACCGGTTGGCTGATATACAAAGTTGTTAAATAAAAATAAATAAATAAAAAAGTATATTGGCATTTGTGTTATGCTTCCTTTTAATTGCTTATTGCTCCTTTTTGTCAGTAATTTATGATACAACTAAATAAAAGTAGTTTATGGTTTTCTGATTGCTTGTGAGATAAATGAGATATTGTGCACGTTTTATTCATACGGAAATAAAGTTAAAGGATTTATCTATGTGGGAAAAAATCGTGAATTTCTAGGACAGCGTTCAGGCAGGCGCTTTCAGGTGTTTTCGGTGATCAGTTTATCACTCTAGATTCTTTCCCTAGACACTAAGAAATAGTACTGCCACGCATTACAAACAGTTTCATTGTAAGCTACACGTATCGATTTTCCAGTTATTGGAGCAAATACGAAATTTCAATGGCATTTTTCCGCACGTCAGATACAGAGTAGAAATTCTTCCACAGACACAGTCAAGTGTATTTTCGTTGATCGGGAAAGCTTTCTTGAAACCTCATCACGTTTTGCGTAGTAACCTTACAAAGCACGAAGAAAAAAAATTGATTCAGTACAACGCGGCACAGGATATCTGAGTTTAGGTTTTGAAGGAATACCAAACTTAGCGCGACATATTCACTGGCTGTTTGAGTGTTGTTCAGTGCATTGTTTGATAATGAAACAGCAACGCCGGTAAGTTGACGATTCGTGCGCTGGTTGTTGGCAGCGGCAGGAGGCGTGTACTATGGCTGCCGGGAGGCGACGATCAGACAGTGGAAGGCAGCGTCGCAGTATTGGAAACGTTATCGGTAATAATATGTACAGTAATATTTCGCGTCTAGAGGCAGAGGAATGGTGACTGGACTCCGAAATAAATGAATGCCCTGCAGCCACTGCAGATGTTACCTGCTGCCGGCCGCGGTGGCCGAGGGGACTGCAGCTCGTCAGTCACGATCTGCACGGCCACTACGGTCGGGGGTTCGTATCCCTCCCTCGGGCATGAATATTTGTGCCGTCCTTAGTGTTAGCTAGTTCATAAGTAGTTTGTAAGTTTAGGGACTGATTACCCCGTAGTTAAGTCCCATAATCTATACGCTATACAAACATTTGAACATTTTTTGTTTTCTGCTCCTGGCATCTTCAGATACAGTCGTCTTCACTCGTCGAATTAATATACTTTCATCTCCCAATGCACTACTAGCTTCGGTTCACTATGACATCATTCTCAAGTTCCTATGATTAGAAGAAATATTATAACGATTCAACCACATTAAACAGTGAACAGTTTTAAAATTTACCACAAAATAAAAAAAAGTATCTGTAGTATGGATTTCTACATTTATCTGAATCAAACCATGTGCGTCGCGCGTGAACGGCCGTGTGATCTGTGGCGCAACGTCTCGGAGTACGTTGCCGCTCCCACGAGAGGTTCGAGTCCTCCCTTGGGAATGGGTGTCCGTGTTTTCCTTAGAATGAGTTAAAGTAGTTTCTAAGACTAGGGACCGAGACCTTAGCAGTTTACTGCCTTAGGATTGCAAACATTTTAACCTATTGTTTATTATTTGTGAGCCATATGCTCTAGGTTTATATACAGTCACCATTAATGCATTTAACACCATTTAATATCATAGTCCCCTGGGCATCATTGTACAAAACTCATTTTTCGACCGTATTCTACAATTGCTTAAGTTTTAAATGATCATTCTTATTCAATCCCATAGTAGAATTAATCGAAAATTTTAAATATGGGTAGGAACCAATGCCAGTTTCGCATAGCTTCCTCTGTATAGGGATTCGCACATATCCATCTGGCCAAGCTGAGAAACAGTTACATATCGCATTCAATTCACAGCCTGAATGACCTGGGTTCAGCTGTGGGCAAGTGTTTAATCCATTATGATGATAAAAGATGACACAAATGTGCTCAGAGCTGAACACAGGGCGTTCGGACTCTGAATTACGGGGTTTTATTTACTTATTTATTTTTAATTTAATTTAATTTATTTTTAAATTTTATTTATTTATTAATTTTTTTGAAACTTTTCACTGTTTAATGTAATGTAATCATTCGATTGTTTTCGTAATCATGGGAATTGAAAATGACGCCATGTAGTGCATTAATAGTACCAATAGTTAGTGGAAGTATATTAAAAACTTTTTCCTAAGATGTGACTATGGCTTTCAGCACATTGTAGGTGTTTCCTATATTAGTTTTATGTGATAATGACTGTAATAAAATTTATTTCTAATATAAATATATACAGTTAAGCACCTCACACTTTCACCGCAAATATTGCGGAAACGGAAAGTGCGACTGATATGCGGTTTTCACAGTATGGATTGGTAGTCAGGGTCTCGTATTTTTAGCCAACAAACAAATTGTAATATTACTTAGAAAGTGTATTTTATGCAAACATACAGGTTTTAAATGGATCAATGTTTGTTTCTATCAAACACAGCAATTTTTGACACTAGCGGGGTACAAAGAATTTTGAATTACTTTTTATGACGTTTAGTTTGGCAGCTACAACCGTTCAGAGTTTCGGAGGCGAAGGCTGCGAGAGCGTAGCTGACTGGCCGAGTGGCTATCCCCTGAGGCACGGCCCACTGTCTCATGACCATCAGCCAGTCTGCTACACTGTCGTTGCCTCCGTCCCCAAAACTAAACGTGATAAAAATGTCATTCAAAATTCTTTGTACACAGCTGGTGTAAAAAATTCCAGTGCACGAAAGAAACAACCATTGTTGCATTTGAAAGCTGTATGTTTGCATAAAAAATACACTTTCTAGGTATTTTTACAGTCTGGTTATTGGCTAATAATACGAGTCCTTGACTACCAATCCATTCTGTGAAAACCGCACATCAATCGCATTTTCCGTTTTCGCAATATTTGCCGTGCAAGTGTTTGATGATTCACCTCTATACACACACACACACACACACACACACACACACACACACACACATATATATATATATATATATATATATGTGTGTGTGTGTGTGTGTGTGTGTGTGTGTGTGTGTGTGTGTGTGTGTGTATTTTTAAGTTAGTTTTTAAGGACATGTTCACCGTTCTCAGCCTTGTACCTTGTGCCGTACCCCCCCTCCCCACCCCCAAAGAAAATAATTCTGTATCTGTCACTGGGTATGGCGTTATAATGCCTACACTACAATTTCTAGCCGAAATAAATTTTACAGAAAGTATAGACACATACAACTGAATATATCTTCGAAATTGTATCACAGAACGACTCGTAGTTCATGAGATATAAACAGTAACTTTTATGGAAAATCGGCCCATCACGCACCCACGCACCAAGTTTTAATCTACTACTTCTTTGCTACTAGTGGTATTCACAACAGGTTTTACAGATATACAAATACCTGAAAAATTATACAATTGTACAACATATAACTCAGTAAATCTGAGATGGTAAACATTTTGTTTCTGAACTGCACTTCTAATTCTGTACAGTATGCGAGACAGCCTTATTTCTTATTTGTTCTCCGATAAATATAGCATGTTTCTAGATAAAGGCGATGAACAGAGAGAAGGGATAGGGGAAGTACTAATTCAAGGCAGGAATAAATAAATAAATAAATACTCCAGTAGAGCCAGGTTTTCAGCTAGTATTTGATAAAGGCGAATTATGTGTCGTCAAAAAATTGCATAATGGAAAGTATATCTGCAGGTTCAGAGCTGTAAGGGACCAAACTTACACACCCTCGGTACTTTAATTAAATTATACTAAGCTCGACGCCCATGGCAGAACTAGAGACTATGGCAGGAGTAGCATGGCAGTCTGTGACATAGTGCTTCAGATCTTGCTGCCATCCCCGCAAGGCAAAGTATCCCTACCTTTAATTTTTTGTTTTAAAAAACTTGATTTACAATGGTATTTAACTGATTGATGATTCTGGGGGGGGGGGGGGGACTCTTAGTTTTCTCGTGAGTACATGCATGGCGAGCACGGAGCTCTGAGCTAATGCAGTCTCGTTTTCTTCTGTACTTCCCGGACTGCATTCACCCTCCCCCCTCACCTCCTTTCCCATCCTCACTCCTTCCCCTCCCTACTGGGGGACTGATACACTTAGCAGTTTAATCTCCCTATCCCAACCAAACAACTTACCCAACCGATTCTAACTCCTATTACTTTAAAAATATAACAGGAATAAACAGTGAGGTGTCTTCCGTCGTCTTCAATCTCAAGGAAAGGTAACTATGACGGATTAACCACCTTGTTGAAACAGGTTTTACCAAAGACATTTCGAGCTGTTCAGTTAAATTTAAGAGAAGTGACACAGAAACTCCTAAGCAACGTCCATGTAAATTTCAATACAATGGCAGTACTATAGCGAGACGTTACGAAAAACGACTGTTTGAGTTAGCTTTAATTTTTATTTGGCTTTCCTCTTTTTACTAAAGGTAATGGTACTCGTTACAGGAGAGATTTTCCACCACATACAATAAGTACTGATTGCTTGCATTCTGTATACTGGTCATTAAGTAGATTATAGTTCTTCACATTTTTTTTGGAAACATTTTACCACCCATATAATTTTATCGACATATTTTTTCGCTATAATATTCCACTCAATCTAAAGGTGTGTATAATTACTCTTTTCTTCGTAATTGAGGTTTTGTCTGAATGCAGTAGGATGTTCCTAAACTAAATGCTAATTGAGTGACTGATAATTTCAACAATGCGTCTTTTCATTTTGTTCAGTGCCCTTTTTTATTTTATTTTATCTTTTTTTTATTATTTATTTTTTTAGTCCTCTGTTGCTGATTTTATCACTGCTCGTAACAGTCGACGTAGTTTTCATATGCACCACACCGTTAAAAAAATTGCACCTGAGAGTTTACGTATCGGAAATAAAACGTATGTGGTTCTGGAGCGCTGACTTTCATCCTTTTAGACTGCTTTCTCCCTGTTTCCCTCCTTCACTCGCTCTCCCATCGTCTCTCGCAGTCTCTTTTCATGCTCTGTGCCCCAAACCTTTCACCATTATCGAAATCTGCTTAGCGAGACAATCGACAGCAGCAGCTTTTATTTATTTCCGGTCTTCGCTAATGGATGTTTACATTTTTGCTGTCAGCGACAAAAAATTGTACACATTTTGCTGACTCCACCGCGAGTGTTTTTTTGTTTTTGTTTTTTTATTTTTTATTTTAATTCGTTGTGGCTCTCAGAGCAACGGCTGAAACTGTGATTAAAAGTGCTCCAGCCTGTGTACAAATGAACCCTCGATAATACACGAATATAAATCAAGTTCAACTATTGTTTTGTGCTTCGGCGGCTAACAGTAATAAACTACCATATCCGAACTCGTTATTCCAGCATTAGCATCGTACATTCTATGTTTGTGCTGCGTCGGATTTGAAAATAATTACAAAATCGGATCCAGAATTTCAAGTAGCTTGGAGAAACAAAAACTTTCCAAATTCTAAGTGGTATTTGTCTCCGCAATTTGTGGTAGCACAAAACGCAATATTGTAGATATACAGTACATTAATGTTTTAATTTTTGTATGAAGTAAAATAGTTACAGAGGCCAATGATCTTACTTCCATACACTCACCATCCCTCCCCCATGTGATTTACATATCTTCGTCGCTTCGTTTCGAACAAAGAGACGAACAACTGGTTATAACGATGGCTCCGTAGATAACCTCAAACATTTTTCATTGAAGGCATCACCGTCTTGTTTCATAGTGGGATAAATGTATTTCAAGGGTTAAGGTGAGAATGATTGATAAAATAAACACTTAACACTCGGACGCCAGTCTTTCCCTGCCCCCTCGAACGCCCAGAAGCGTGATTTTGAGCCCTCCAATTCAACAAAAATGTTCTTAACTGTTAATTAGAAATTTTAATGTATTCATTATATTTTAATGTCTACAAGATGTGTACGCCTCTTCAGAAACGGAATTTTGATTAATAAGGACAGATTACATATCATATTATTCATTGACATACAAATACATTTCACTGAAACTGGTAAGAAGCCAAACGTGAAAGCACATGACGGTTTTCTTTGTTCTAAATGTATCGAAACTGAACTTTTCGCGTTTACACCAACTTTAGCTACTGCAATGTTCTACATAATTGACGTATTTATATTCATGCTTGTTTGTATATTTTCACAGACCGTCTATTTAAAAAACACTGCACTTGGAAACAGTTTTATTACATTTGCAGAATTTCACATTTACAGCGTTTCTGTGGGCTTTTGTCTTCATCTTCATTTTCATTATTTCCAATAGTTTCTGTGTTCATATGAGAAAAGCGATTCTTCACATGCTCAGACCACAGTTCACCTGCAAGCTGCTGAATAAAACGACTTCCTTTGATCTTCTTCCAACTAATAGGCCTGAATTTTATACATGAATTCACTCCTACCAGGTCAGGGATATTATAGAGAAATGTACTGGCCATCATCTTCAGACAGCCTTGACAGAATATGGCTGGACATTTTGTCTACCATACCAACCCAAATTTTTCGGCTCGTTTGAGTGAAATGAAGTAATTGTCTGTAGTAATTGTCTGCCTTTGCCCATAAATGGTTCCATAAGACGCATTACTAGATAATCTGAAACCTTTCGTTTTGGTGTCTTGCAGTATCCTTAGTAAGATAAGGGAAACCATTATTTGCTTTGAACGTCTACAGCCAACCAGTACTTTTTCCATACTCGTCAGGCTTTGAAGACATTAATTTTGTGAACAGGCTCTTAGTTTTAGTTCGCGAGAGCTGTTCATCTATTGTTACGTCATTTACAGGTTTGTAATACGTTGTAGTTTTCTATGAATTTGTTCCAAAAAGGAGAAAGTAATGCAGAATTATCATTCTGTGATCGTACATCATTTATAAATGTCTACGGTACAAACACTTCCTTTGAATAGTCAGAAAAAAGTTCGCCATCGCCGGCCGAGGGGGCAGAGGCGCTCTAGTTATGGTCTGCAAGGCGACTACGGTCGGGGGTTCGAATCCCCCCCCCCTTGGGCATGGATATTTGTGCCGACCTTAGTATTAGCTAGATTATACGTATTTTGTAAGTTTAGGGACTGATGACCCCGTAGTTAAGTCCCATAATCTATACAAACATTTGAACATTTTGAGTTCGCCATCAATTGAATCACACTCCACTATTCTTTGCAACTCTGCAATAATCTCTTAATCGCAGAACAACTGTTGCTAATTGATTTTCGACCTCATCTCATAATCACCTTTGACAGAGTAATTCTTACAAGGGAATGACGAACAATGTCGAACTAAAAATATTCAAATATCTGTAAATTTATCGGACCAAACTGCGTGGTCATCAGTCCGTAGCTTACAAACTACTTAAACCTAGGTAAACTAACCTACAGACAAACACACACACCCATGCCCCAGAGAGGATTCGAAGCTCCACGGCGAGCAACCACGCGCTCCGCAGCGAGGTGCTTTAGACCGCTTGGCTACTCCACCGCGGCAATGTCGAACTGATTCCATTTTTGTCATTTCATGCAGCAATAATATGAACGAAAGTAAATGATTGCACCACAACATAAAGTCATCGACACTTCAGATTGAACGAAATGATTGCAAGGCGTGATAATAATCCAAATTATAGTTTTATCTGAAGTGGTCAATATGACCACTCTGGGCGTTAAAGGTAAAACTGGAAGAATGTGATAATTAGTTGTGTGAAATGCGCTGTTTTACAGAATAATAAAATTACATAACAAATAAATAAATGTCACGGAAAGAAATGTTGCCATAATAAGACTTCAAAACACAGCTATCACTAAAAGCGGAAAAGGATCATTTTGACCTCTGTAGGCGTTCTAGTGTTAACTTACCTTGTCTCCATAAGTCCCGCTTTCATTTGACTACCCCGTAAGTCTGTTTTCCCCGTTATTGCTTTAGGTATTTCACACCTGAAGTATCGTGGGATAAAAACTTTTACAATTTAGAGATTACGAGTGTATTTTTCAGTGTCTCTCGCAACGTCCAACTTGATATTTGTTCGTAATTCTCTTGTTGACTAAAATGCTACAAAGTCGCGGCACTGTTGTTTCAGTCGTCACTCTCGCGATACAAAGCGATATGAGAGAGGAAATTCGAAAATTCCATTTACAATATTAGATGTGAGAACTGTTCGTCAGGAACGTCCACCTATTCCTTGGACCAGGATCTCTTGCATGCAATCAGTATTAGTAGTTTTGGAAATAAGTGGAAGTATTATAGTGAATGCTGTTCGCGAATTATCATTTCTGCCTTCAAATGCGTGAATTTGCCAGGGATGAAATGTTCGCTCTACACCCGAGTGTGCACTGGTACGACACTTTCTGCCGATTTTAATGCGAGTGCTCGCGGTTCACTCGAACCCAATACCTTTGGCTGCTAAAATCAGACGTCGTGAGTTCGATACCAAGATTCACACACATTTTTAATCTCGCACGATTGTACCAAAAGAAAAAAGAAATAAACTTTCCGTCTCCTGATGTAGCGAAGATACATAATCAGACATTAAACATGTATTATTTATTTATTTATTTATTTATTTATTTATTTAATAATACTTTTGGCATGTATCCGTTTTCCCTGTTGCATCTTACAGAACAAATTATCAAATAATTGATAATAATTGTGATTCCTTAATTTCTCCTGGCGAAGAAGAACTTCGAAAAACTTACGGGTATGCTGCCAGGTACCAAAATAGACGACGACTGCCATTTTCAAGGCGAAACTGCAGTAAGAAAGCAATGTGCAACGATATTTAAAACCTCGGTTTTCAATGAGTAAACAGGAAAGACAACACCGGCCGCGGTGGCCGAGGGGACTGAGGCGCTCTAGTCACGGTCTGCACAGCCACTACGGTCGGGGGTTCGAATGGCCCCTCGGGCATGGATATTTGTGCAGTCCTTAGTCTTAGGTAGTTCATAAGTAGTTTGTAAGCTTACGGAATGATGACCCCGTATTTAAGTCCCATAAGTTCTACAAACATTTGAACATTTTGGAAAGACAACACACACCGAGCAAGCAAGCACACAGCGCCGACACGACCAAAGATGAAACCGATCAGAATATCGATAACAAACATCAGTTCTCTACAGATGAGGTCGGATTAGTTTTCTCCCTCTGTTTTTTT
This sequence comes from Locusta migratoria, assembly GCA_026315105.1. NCBI lineage: Eukaryota > Metazoa > Arthropoda > Insecta > Orthoptera > Acrididae > Locusta > Locusta migratoria. The sequence continues at coordinate 743,760,947 of CM048744.1, forward strand.
GACAAGCGAGAGAGCAGGATACCAAGCGGAATTTAAGCAGAAGCCTTCATCCCTATTCATAAGGTTGTCACCTAGTTTTATTTCTATCGCTTCCTTGATAACACAGTCCCAGAAGTGCATGACAGAATTTCCGTTTTGTCATATTCCATAGGGTGACCCGTGTCAATACAGTGTTCGGCCACAGCAGATTTGTTTGGCTGTTGTAAACGTGTGTGACGTTTATGCTCAATACAACGGTCCTCAATAGTCCTAATAGTTTGACCAACATAAGACATGCCACAGCTACATGGAATACGGTAGACACCCGCCTTACGCAAACCGAGTTCATCCTTAACGGATCCCAACAGTGCCTTAATTTTTGAAGGTGGACTAAACACACATTTTACATTATTTTTACGCAAAATGCGACCAATCTTATTAGAAGTGCTGCCAACTACTCATGAAACCGCTCCCAGCGATTGGCTTCATTATTGTATTGGTTACGTCGTGCAAGAGTGGAAGCACGCCTCAACTACACAAAGAATCGATTTAAATTGTTTTGAAGGTCGAAAACTTGCAGAAAATTCATTTCGTACGTGTTTTTGGAAAGTAGGCGTTAATGTGATAACCATGGTCCAGTTTTTAGTTGATGTGCCTTCCGGGCCGCGCGGAAGTAGCCAAGCAGTCTGAACATGTTCAAATGTTTGTAGAGCTTATGGGACTTAACTATGGGGTAATCAGTCCCTAAACTTACTAGCCACTTATGAACTAGCTTATACTAAAGACGGCAGAAACATCCATGTCCGCCGGCCGCGGTGGCCGGGGGGACTGCGGCGAGCCAGTTACAGTCTGCACGGCCACTACGGCCGGGGTTCGAATCCCCACTCGGGCATGGATATTTGTGCTGTCCTTAGTGTTAGCTAGTTAATAAGTAGTTTGTAAGTTTAGGGACTGATTACCCCGTAGTTAAGTCCCATAAGCTATACAAACATAAAAACAAACATCTATCCCCGAGAGGGGATTCGAACCCCTGACCGCAGCGGCCGTGCAGACCGTGACTGGCACGCCGGAGACCACTCGGCCTCCGTGGCAGGCTAGCAGTCTGGAGCTACACGTTACGGTTCGAGTGGCCTCCCGCGTCGGAGGTTCGAATCCTCCCTCGGGCATGGTTGTGTGTGTTGTCCTTAGGTTAGTTTAACTTAGTTTAAGTAGTTTGTAAGACTAGGGGCTGATACCAACGTAGTTTGGTCCCATAGGATCACAAATATTTGAACATTTGCCTATGGCAGCTACAATGACTTGGTACTGCATTTCCAACATTTTTCTGCAAAAGGACAAGCAACTAAACTTGATATACCTTTCTTAAATGTAAGAACGCAATGTCGGAGGCGAAAAAGTTGAATTAATAGTTCTCGAGTTTCTGTCCGCTTCAAGTTGGAGACTTGGTGAATGTAACATGAATGTAACATGTCCGTTAGTTTGGATGCGGTGGTGCTATTTACGACTTTGTCTATCAAAGAGACTTAGTGTCCTAGTTCTTTGCAAGTGAAGCTATTAACGCACAGTCTTACGCCTTTCTATTTTTATACAACGGCCAATATTACGATCTGGCGGACGGCACTGCAATGGGTAGTCAATTACCTTTAGCTGTTGCGAAACTCTTCGTGGGGGATTTTGAAAATATTGCCTTATACAGGGTACCATTAAAGCCTATATCTACCGATATGTTGACACGATACGTTCGTCAGTTGACTCCACGGACGTGAGAACCTTGACGACTTCTTTGAACATATGGTCAGCATTAATTGTAACAAACAGTTCAACATGGAGGAAGAGAAATGGAATACATTGCCCGTCCTCATCAGTCGTAAATGTAGAGGATGTCTTGGCCACAGCGTCTATAGGAAACCTTCTCACACCAATTTGTACTTGCACGCCATTAGCCACAAACACCCGGCACAAACGCGCACTGTATTACAGACATTGGTACATCGTGTAAGAGCAATATCAGACGCCGATAACCTGCCCCATGGGTTGAACCACTGACAAAAGGTCTTCAGGAATAATGGCTTAATGACATGATATGCAATATCAGAAAAGAAGTACTATAAGACTGACGCGGAAAATGACAAGAAACTTGAGGCATGGTTCAGTGTCGGTCAAAACAAGCCGCCTTCCTAAGAGATACAAAATCAAATCGGCGGCGGCGTGGCCGAGCGCATTGAGGCGCTATTGGTCCGAAGCGCGAGGCCGCTCCCCGTCGAGGGTTCAAATCCTCCCTCGGGCATGGATTTTGTGTTGTATGCAATATATTTTAGATTGTAAGTAGTTTGTAAGTTTAGCGACTGATGACCTGCAGTTAAGTCCCATAACCTTAACAAACATTATTAACTTTGAAAAATACGGTCATTATTGAGGCCAATTAAAGACGCAGCAGGTCTAGAAACACCTTGGGTCTTGCAACAAACAGTACGAAGTATCGAACAAAGAAGGAAGGAACATGAAAGGTTTCATCGTCTGAACTTCGAGACCCAGTTTTTTGCAAGTGAAACTATTAAGGCACACTTACTCCTTTCAATTTTTTTTACAACGGCCAATATTACGGACGACGCAGGTTTGGTTATCTTAGAGAAATCTGCTTTAGCTGAGTATGATTTAGTAAACGGTCATCGAAACAATTATTACGATTTCTGTCGTGGCTAGCGCTAACGGGTTCTGTAACGTATGATTAACCACTTGCTCGCACAGTACACAAGTGTACTGCCGGTTCATAGTGTCCAATGGGCACAATATTTCATTGTGCGAGGGTGAAGATCGGAATGAGAGATTAATTTTTAAAACTCACAACAACCAACTGCTAACCAAATTCCTAAACATGCAAAAACACTGGAAATGTGATCGCTACTGTTTGACTCGTTTCCTAGGGTATGATAATCACACGCTCGCAGCTTTCCTTCCCTGCACATGATTAACAAAAAAATTCATAATAAAGTCAAGTTCATGAGAGAAAAGGGTGTACTAACTACTATTTTTGAAAACACGTGAAAGTTCACTTTATGTTGTTTATTACACCATATTAAAACCCTCTGGCTGATACGTCTGTACGTCAACACATTTATCAACTAAAGTTATAGCTCGTGAGCCCCCAGACAAAATTAATATTTGTCGCAAATTGTTTTCACACCATGTGCCTGTCTCAAACACCGTTTATGTTCATGCCTATGCGACGACACGTGTTACACTAACAAAGCACAATCACTTTAATTCAGTGCGATGCACACCTTGTTCCACCAGCTAAATATTCACAACACACAGTAGCACTCGATACAACTTGGTGCAGTCTACGAAGAGCAACCACACTTGGCAGTTGCCACACAAAAATCTAGTCTCCACCTGGAGATCCACTTGCCAACTGCCTAGAGCGACGCCACCCGGCCAGCTACACCACTCGCTCCTGACTCCTCACTTCCTGGCCACGTGCCCGCGCGAGCGCCAAAAGCCCAACTGCTGGGATTTTTTCCCTACGTCATCAACTTCCCCATGTGAGCTGTTCTAACCGATTTGCCAACGTACAGCGCTCAGCCAATAGATTTCTAAAACTTTACTTAAAATCAAAATTATATTGGTATAAATATTATTATATTTATTATATTGATAAAAACATCCTTTGTACTATTTATAATAATCGAGTAATTTCTTATATCACAGATAAGTGATTTAACCGAATACTTCAATATAAAATACACAAGATTAATTGAAAATAAAATGAGATATAGCTAATATATTATTTTTATAAACAAACATTGCCATGCTGGTTGTGTAAGTGTCTTGTATTCATTGGTAATTTATTACTTTTCGTTGTCAATTAAACATATTACGCCAGATGTGACCATATCAGCTAATGTATTGTTTATTTATCAACAGGCTATTTTGTAATGAGGGCCTTAAAGGTCCCTAACTGCATCGTATTACTTCAAATGCAAGTAGTGTTAGAATATTTTATTTCACGCCGTGCACTGCACTGCACCTGGCACTCGCCATTGTCCCTCTCTCCCCTCACCGGAAACGAACCTGGAAAATCCCAAGCTGGAACAAGGCACCAACGTCGGCCTACTCGCTGGCCTCCCGTCAGCTACAAGCCCACAGCAAATCTCAACGTGGAGAATTTCTACCTATGGCCTAACTATAAATGTTGTCACCCAACTGCGTACATACATTGCTACCATAATTATTAAGATTAAAATTGTGTAACATTTGGTGCATTGGCATGGTCAATGTCTGCAGTGAACTTCATACTGTTTAATTACAAATGCTATTAATTACCAATATTTCTAATGGGCGTTAATCTCACAATTGATTAGTCATGTAACCATAGTCAGATGCGTTGACGAACTGTTGAGTTCGTCAATGCACCTGACGATGGCGATGTGTCAGACTGCATAAATCTTGTGCCCGTTGGACACTATGAACCGGCAGTACACCTGTGGACTGTTCGAGCACCAAGAACTTTTTGTTCACCGTTCTTTAATATTTTCGGACGGAGTTGGGTAACTTATTTTACTAGGTCTGTGTGTGAGTTCGTATTCAAGCTGATACGAGTTTATTTGCCAATTTTCTTTAATTATTTGCAATTCACTGTTACTGTATGAGTTTTTGTAGTCATTCTGCCTTCATTAGGTGGAGCTGTGTACGCGAGAAATAGATTGACAAAATAAATTAGAACATTTTCGATAAATTGCTCCGTTCCAGCACAACATAGGTGTGTTATCCACACCAGGTGGCACTGACGGACGATTTACAGAATGTTCAGAGAAGGACAGATCGTTTTGTATTATCGCAATATAGAGGAGAAAGTGTCACAAAAATAATGCATGATGGGATGGAAATCATTAAAAGAAAGGCTTTATAAGTTACGGCGAGATTATTTGCGGAATTTCTTTCACGAACTTTCTCTTCAGAATGTGAACATATATTGTTAGCACCCATGTACACAGGGAGCCATGTCCATCATAATAAGAGAAATCAGATCGAAAACGCGAGCTGTTAGAGAATGGAACTATATAGAAATATCATAAGAATGGTTCGATGAACCCTCTGCCATGCACTTCATTGTGATTTGCTAAGTATCCATGTTGATGTAGATATCAGCGGAGGCAGTCGGAAATATTCGCGCCGGGCATGGCGATATCTCCAGTACATCGAGCACGGCAGGTGAAAGGTTTTCTCATTTTAAGGATACTTGTGACCTTTGTCACACTTAAAAGATCAGGAAGACTTCGGATTAACTTCGGGAATTAGTTAAACTACGAGTTTGAGTACTATGGGCAGGGCCAAGCTGGGAATTTGTATCTGACGGGAGGCGTGCATGGGTAGTCCTTGCAGGTGCGGTGATCACTGTGTCCACAGTGGTGTAGGGGTCAGCGCAACTGCCTGGAAAGCAGGAGCCCGGGTTCGAATTCCGGCTAGGTACACATTTTCAGCTTTTCCCAATCGCAGTTGTTGTCATATATTCTATGAATATTAAATAATAACAACTGCAGGATCAGAAGTGACGTCCGTTCTTTCGGAACAGACGCCACATGTATATATATTTATCATTGTGTTCTAACAGATTACGTATGGCGATGTAACTGTTATTCGGTGGTCAGATAATGAATGGTTGACTTTGGAAACGACTTACCTTAATAAAAGCGATTAGGTAACTGTAACTGTTCAGTTCTGTGGGCGACAAAGTTGACGATACCGCGAAGTTGGAAAGGCGCCGCGTTATCCGGTTTATAAACGTACAAAAACTTTTGACACTTTGAACATCAATGAGGTTCATGTAACGTTATGAACGAATTTTAAGTTAGGGTGTATAATGGTTAGTAAGAGAAGAATGTAATATGTTTCGGTGGCAAATGTATGAAACCGGAATTGGGTAGCGACCATTCTCATCATGTAGTACTGCCTTGACCACAGACAAAATGTACACACTCTCTGTGATGAAATTGGTACTGAAACAGAGGCTGACACTCTAAAGGCTGAAATACAAACGTAGCGTTCCAAATTATTGGAAAATGGTGCAGGTCATCCTCGTTTTCAAGAAGTGACGTCGAACATATATCTCTAACGTCGGTCAGTTAAAGAATTTCGGGACACGTATTATGTTCGAGTATAATAACTTTTCTGGAGGCTAGAAATCTACTCTGTAGGAATTAGCACGGGTTTCGAAAAAGGACATCGCGTGAAACCCAGCTCGCACTGTTCGTCCACGAGACTCAAAGGGTCGTAGACACAGGTTCTCAAGTAGATGCTTTGTTTCTTGACTGCCCTAAAGGCGTTTCATACAGTTCTCCACAGTCGTTAAACGAACAAAGAGCATATGGTCTATCAGACCAGTTGTATGATTGGACTGAGGAGTTCCTAGATATCAGCATGCAGCATGTCATTCTCAGTTGAGAGAAGTCTTCCGAAGTTAGAGTGATGTCAGGTGTGCCACAGCGGAGTGTCGTGGGACCGATGCTATTCACTGTATATATATGACCTTGCGGATAACATCGGAAGTTCACTGAGGCTTTTTGCGGATGATGCTGTAGTATATACAGAGGTTCTAAAAATGGAAAATTATATTGAAATTCAGGAGAATCTGCAACGAATTGACGCAAGGTGTATTGAACGGCAGTTAAACCTCAGTAAGTGTAATGTGCTACGAATTCACAGAAAGAAAGATCCTGTATCATTTATCTACAGGTCAGCAACTGGAAGCAGTTAATTCCATAAATTATCTGAGAGGAGGCATAAGGAGTGATTTGAAATTGGATGACCATATAAATTTAATCGTTAGTAAAGCAGATGCCAGAATGAAATTCATTTAAGAATCCTAAGAAAATGCAAATCGAAAACAAAAGAAGTGGATTATAGTACACTTGTTTGTCCACTGCTTGAATACTGCTCCCCGGTCTGGGATCCCTACCACGTAGGGTTGATAGAGAAGGTAGAGAAGATTAAATGGAGAGGAGCGCGCTTCGTTAAAGGATCATTTACTAATCGTGTAAGCGTTACGGAGATGATCGATAAACTCCAGTGGAAGACTATGCAAGAAAGATGCTCTGTAGCTCGGAACGGGCTTTTGTCGAAGTTTCGAGAACATATCTTTAACGAGGACTCAAACCGTATATTGCTCCCTCCTACATATATCTCACGAAGAGATCGTGAGGATAAAATCAGAGAGATTAGAGCCCACACAGAGGCATACCGACAATCTTTCGCTCCTAGGAGTGAGAACCGATAGTGGTACTCGTGGTACCCTCCGCCACACACCGTCAGCTGGCATGCGGTGTATGGATGTAGATGTGGATGACTGTTGAACTACCTCGAAGAGAACGACCTATTAACCAATAGTCAAAATGGGTTCAGAAACAATCGTTCTTAGGAAACACAGCTGGCCCTTTATTCACATGAAGTAATAAGTGCCATCTACAAGGGATCTCAAATCGATTCCATACTTCTCGATTTCCGGAAGGCTTTGGACACTGTACCTCACAAGCGGCTTCTAATGAAGTTGCTTATGGAATATCGTCCCAATTCTCCTATTGGAGTCACGATTTACTATAAGAAAGGACACAGTTCGTAGTAACTGACGGTAACTCATCGAGTAAAACAGAAGTGATATCTGGTGTTTCCCTGGAATGTGTTATAGGACCTCTACTCTTCCTTGTGTTTACAAACGATTCAGTAGACAATCTAAACAGCTCTCTTAGACTGTTCACGGATGATGCTATCGTTTATCGGTTAGTAAAGTCAACAGAGGATCAAAAGTAACAACAAAGCGATTAAGACAATATGTCTACATGATGCGAAAATTTGCAATTAACACATGACCAATAAAAGAAATCCGAGGAACTTCAATTACACGATAAATCAGTCAAACCTGAAGGTCGTAAATTCTGCCAAATACCTAGGAGTTACAATTACGAACAACTTACACTGGTGACAACACAAAGAACACATTGTGGAGAAGTCGAACCAAAGGTTACGTTTCATTGGCAGAACGCTTCGAAGATGCAACAGTTGCACCAAAGAGAGTACTGTTGTGTAGTGTGGGACCCTCATCAGGTGGGGCTGACGGAAGACTGAGAAGGTTCAGAGAACGGCAGCTCGTTTTAACACGTTACAGGGGAAAGCATCACGGAAATGTTGCACGATTTGAGATGGAAATCATTAAAAGAACGACGTTATTCGTTGCGACGAGATGTATTTGCGAAATTTAAATCACCGAATTTTACTTCTGAATGAGAAAATATTTTTCTAGCACCTACCTACATAGAGAGACATGACCATCCCAATAAAATAAGAGAAATATGATAGAAAACGGAACGATTTAGGTGTTCTTTCGTGCCGGCCGCGGTGGCCGAGGTGACTGAGGCGCTCCAGTCACGGTCAGCACGGCCACTACGGTCGGGGGTTCGAATCCCCCCTCGGGCATGGATATTTGTGCCGTCCTAGTTCGTAAGTAGTTCATAATTAGTTTGTAAGTTTAGGGACTGATGACCCCGTAGTTAAGTCCCATAAGCTTAACAAACATTTGAACATTTTTTGTTCTTTCGTTGCGCACGCTATTAGAGAATGGAACGGTAGGGATACGTTATGAAAGTGGTTAATGAACCCTCTGTCAGGTACTTAAATAAGATTTGCAGATAAAACTCTTCTGGGTATTGGACCGCAATGTCAATATATCAAATATTTCACGGACGATGACGATGCGGTCCAATACCCAAAAGAGTTTTATCAACAACGCGGAAGCCGTCGTTTACATTATTTGCAGAGTATCTATGTAGATGTGTACGATGATGTGACGGAATGATCTGGAGCTTATCCCAAAGTCTACGTTACGTTGGGAGGCTACAGTTTGGATGTGAGTTGGCGAATTTGAGAGTGGAAATAGCTGGGTGAGGTGAATGGCCTGCGCTCAAATGCGGTTGATTACTGCTCAGTTGAAGCGTCTTAGCTCCAATGCTCTTCAACATATACACAAATGACCAACCTACACCGGCCCACACTAAGCAGTTCATCTACGCCGATGACCTTGCAATATGCGTTCAAGAAAAAAGATTTGAAGAAGTAGAGGAAAAACTTGAAAATGCCTTAAAATTAATGACTGCGTACTATAATCAAAATTCCTTAAGACCCAACCCTTCCAAAACTCAAGTCTGTGCTTTCCACCTTCGCACGAAAGAAGCCAAACGGAAACTCCAAATTACGTGGAACGGGAACACCTTAGAACACACAGACCACCCTAAATATCTTGGCGTGATTCTGGTTCGGTCTCTAACTTATAAACAGCACAGCATCAAAACGAGACAGAAAATAACGACGAGAAATAATAGAAAGCTAACGGGTAGCAAATGGGGTGCATGTCCTGGTGTGCTACGAACAACGGCACAGGCGCTCTGTTTCTCAACGGCTGAGTACGTGTGCCCTGTATGGAATAGATGCGCTCACACGAAACAAGTAGATGTGGCCCTCAATGAGACCTGCAGGATAGTGACAGGTTGCATGAAACCAACGCCGGTCAGACTCTTGTACCAGGCAGCTGGTTTCGCAGATCCCACAGCTCACAGAAACGCTATAGAACATGTAGAGAAAATAAAACAACTCGCAGATGAGCGGCATGTCCTATACAGAGCTCGACCACCAGAGACGCGACTGAAGTCTAGGAGAAGTTTCCTTGTAACCGTCCAGGACGAACCGCCTGAAAATTTCCCTCTCCCCCAGGTTCAGTGGACCGGCCAAAACCTAAATTTTAAAACCTGGAGAACCTTGAATAGGCTCAGAACGGGGGTCGCCCCAGTAAACGTAAATATAATTAAGTGGCGTATAATCGACCAAACTGATGTAAAATGCGACTGTGGAGAAAGTCAAAATATGGAACACCTTCTTACATGTGAAAAATGTCCACACCGGTGTACCCTCGAAGATTTGTGGCTCGCGAATACTAATGGAATAGACGTTGCCCAGTACTGGGCACGATAAAGTAAAGTACTGCTCAGTTATTTGTCTTTCAAACGGGCGACAAAACTGACGATACCGCGAAGTGGGATAGGCACCGCGTTACCCGGTTTATAAACGTACAAAAATGTTCTACACTTCGAAATTTCCAGAAATATCAATGAGGTTCACGGTAACGTGATGAACGAACTTTCCGTTAATGTGTATAGTAGTAAGCGAAGGACGTTAGATGTTTCGGCGGCAAATGTATGCAAATGGAATTTGGTAGCGACCATTCTAAGCACGTAGTACTGCCTTGACCACACATAGAAGTTCCCTGGTCGGCAAGGGATATACGGTCCAGCCAGCGAGGTAATTACATTGTCGTAATAGTGCAGGCGCATAATGTTGCAGCGCGGAGGTCTGTCGTCAGTGGCTGAATGGGTTGCTACAGGGCGTATTACAGTGCGCCCTTCCTCAGTCCATAATGTGGTGGGTTCTAGCACCTGTCACAGTGCACTCCGCCTTATTATAAAGGCACGAATGTGAGAAGCAGTAGTGCCGTACATTAGATCCTCGCAGTATCAATGTCTGTTATTGACCGAATACAGCACCTCAAGGTTAATCGAGCAGCGTCATTAACTAGACGACGCTACTGATACATGAACAGTTTTTTGTATTATATTTACTTATTCTCCCCTTGCCCCTATGAGCAGGAGAGGAGTGGGGTGGCGGCGGCTCAATACACCCGCTCTTCAGCCATCATATATTACGTTTAATACGGAGAATAAAACATAGGTATATTTCCATACACTACCAGAGAAATTAGTGCACATGAAAATATGAGGTAGATTTTGATTCCATACCAGCTCTGAGAAATTAGTGAAATCTGCAGAGGATCATATAGGCACAAGGACAAGGCCTAATAAAAATCCTCGGGTAACACAGAAGATACTGAACTTAATTGGTGAAAGGAGAAAATATAAAATGCATCAACTGAAGCAGACAAAAGGAAAGTACAAATGCTATGAAAAATGGGGTCGACAGGAAGTGCTGATGGCTAAGCAGGAGTGGTTTGATGAGAAACGCAAGACTGTAGAAGAAGGTATAACTAGAGTAAAGATAGATACCGCCTACAGGAGAATAAAACAGACATTTGGAGAAAAGAAAAGCAGCGGCATGAATATCACGAACTCAGAATGAAAACCAGTATTAGGCAAAGAAGGGAAAGCGGAAAGATGGAAGGAATATGTAGAAGGCTTGTACAAAGGAAATATACTAGAAGGCAGAATTCTAGAAATGGAAGACGAAGTAGAAATACAGGTAGTAAGTACTATACTGCGAGAAGAATTTGACAGCGCACTAAAACATTTGAGTAGAAACAAGGTCCCTGGAGTAGATGATGTTCCTTCTGAACTGCTATCATCGTTAGGAGAGCCAGTCATGAAGAAATTGTTCCACCTGGTATGCAAGATGTATGAGACATGGGAAATAACCCCAGACTTCAAGAAGAATATAGTGATTCCAATATCTAAGAAAGCAAGTGCAGACAAATCTGAAAACTACAGAACTATCAGTTTAACAACTCTGGCTCCAAAATATTGACGAATGGAAAAACTCATGGAATCCGAACTTGGGGAAGATCCATTTGCAATTAGGTGAAATGTAGGAACACGCGAGGCAATATTCACATTACGACTTATCTCAGCAGATAGATTAAGGAAAGGCACCCCTACGTTTTTAGCCTTTGTGTATCCGGAGAAAGCCGGCCGCGGTGGCCGAAAGGACTGAGGCGCTCCAGTCACGGTCTGCACGGCCACTACGGTCGGGGGTTCTAATCCTCCCTCGGGCATGGATATTTGTGTCGTCCTTAATTAGTTAGTTCATAAGAAGTTTGTAACTTTAGGGACTGATCACCCCGTAGTTAACTCCCATAAGCTATACAAACATATAACACATATCCGGAGAAAGCTTTCGACAAGACTAGAATACACTTTTTCCAGATTCTGAAGGTAGCATGGGTAAATTATAGGGAGCGAAGAGCTAAATTCAACTTGTACAAAAACCAGACAGCAATTATTAGAGTTGAAGGGCATGAAAGGGTCAGAAAGGTTGGGAGGGCAGAGTCTTTAAAGGAAGGTATAAGATGAACATTAACCAAAGTAAAACAAAGGGAAAAGGGCCGCGGCGTAGTGGCCAAGCGCATTGAGGCGCTATGCTCCGATGCGCGAGGCAGTTCCTCGTCGGGGTTTCGAATCCCCCCCTCGGGCATGGATGTTTGTATACTAATGATAGTTCATATGTAGTTTGTACGTTTAGGGACTAATGTCCCCACAGTTAAGTCCCTTAAGCTAATTTATATCGAGTTCTGCCGACGTGCAGGCAAAGCTAAAAGCATGGTTTTTAAAGCAGTTTTCGCTGTGTGTGTGTGTTCATCTTTTATAGTAAGCTTTTGTGTCTCGTTCACTTAAAGGGAAACTTAATTCGGCTTTCGTGTATTTGTATGCTAGCTTAAATCCACGGCTTTGATCGCGTGTTGGTTGATTACGATAGATAAGCTATCGTTCAGTAGTGTGCTATGACACTGGTTTTGAAGGATGAAATGAAGTACAATACCTTCTTTAGAAACAAATATTTTTAATCAACATTCAAATGAAAAAAAATGATTGTGATAATATCACAGATCAATCACTTGATGTAATGCGCGAAACGTCAAATCGGTTTTTTTAAACAAATGTATTAAAAGAAGTTTCTTTTTTACTGCTTTATTTATTTATTCTTATATTTCCTAATTCGCATGCTTATTATTACAGAGAAAGAGCTGAAAACGTAGCACGCATAGACCAAAGATATGGTCTGTGGCATCACGTTTCGCTGTATGTAACCTCCTTGCTATAGAGTCGCAAACGTCATCGCTGGCCTTTAATTTTCAATTTTCTTTTTTTAATAATTGACGACTTTCAACCACCATATCTTCCACCCCCTTATAGATATCGGCATGGAACTGCTATAGTGTAAAACGGGAGACTTCGGACAACAATTACACACAGACCATTCGCTTGCGTACTTTAGTTTTCGCTGCAGAGCGAAGTGTTAACACTCACACACGTAGAATTTTATATACACCGATAAATTTCCATCCCAATATACTCTACCCTTTTATCATTATCAACCCTCACGCAACAATGCAACCAATAAAACCATTTTCAAAGAGTAAATATAATTATCAAAGAGTAATTATTGTTGCGCATATCGCGTTATATTCTTCAAATTACTAAATATCTATCAGATCGCTATAAAACCATGCCGTATAAATTAGTAACTGTACAAATATTTAAGTCTATGTGTCTTGTCGTTTGGACGTGATAAGCGTACACCGAACAGATACTCACATTAATATTTATGAATAGCTATCCGATCGCCATAAAACCGTGCCTAAAGCCTTCCCCGGGTAGACATTAGTAACTGTACAAATTTTTAGCTCTTTATGTCTTGTGGTTCAGACGTGATAAACGTACACCGAACAGACATTCACATTTATAGATATAGATTGTGTGGAGGAATAGTTGGAGAATTTTCTACACGACAGTCGAGCCTCCAATTCACTTGTTCACAATCGCAGTGAATAAGTGGTACGCAGGTTCGTTGTTGGTCAATCGCCTATTCAATGACCTGTAGGTCACTCTCTTTCTCTCTCTCTCCAGGAGAGCACAGACACAGGCTGATCTCTTGGCAAGTGACTTCAGGAACTCGTAAGAGTTAAATAAACACCGATAGCGTTGTATGAGATACTCCACAATTTATCTCGCCTCCTTTCCAGCAATCGACGGCAGACCACCCCAACGGCCGTCTGGGGCACTCAGCACGACGTATCGTAGCGTACATTTGTGCACCGGCATTGTAACCATTTTGTTGGCTGTTTCTCCTGCATCAAAGTAGGCCAATTTAACTATTCACCGTCCATCAATTTATGCAATTTATACGCTTTCCAGTCCAGAATGAGAGTAGTAATTACGAACCCCATCATTACCAAAGCCTTGCCAATTGCGCCGCAGTCTTTTTTTTTTTTTTTGTTATCAGTATATGCTTTCCAGCTAAAGGCTGGTCAGACAGTACGTATGATGATATAATTAATATAAGTATTGCATTCCTTTGTGTAATGTGCCACTTATTTCATCCAATAAGTGAATCTGACTTGAGCCTCTGTTTAACTTTCATCATTCTCCGTCACTGTTATCTATTTTTATCTTTTGTATGCATCATAATTTTTGAGCAACAAGCTGTTGGCCATCTGCCAACTTAAAGACGCTCAATATATTTTATATAGGGAATACATCTCGTTTGATACGAAGTTGCGTCTCATGGATCACAATTTTATTGCCGTGTTTCCTCTCATTATCACACAGGTCCTCCTAACATTTGTTTATGCACTAGGTGTATTACAGTACTACCAGGGGAGTAGTTGATGTACTAAGAATTGTTTCAACGTTGTCGGCCAACATACAGCGTTTTGTTGTAGCTGCCAGAGCGACATAATTGGAAATGTTAACACAGCTATATGGGTTTTTGCGGTATCAAAGAATAAAGTAGGAGTGAGGATATGCGCTGATTGCAAGGGCAGTAGCCGCCTGGTCTAAGGCGGTGATTCTAAACCTGTGGGTCGCGACCCATAGCGGTTGGCAGTGTCTTGCACCGAGGGGGGGGAGGGGGAGGTGAGCCGTCATACGAAAAAGTACTTGCACCATAAACAAAACCGGCCAGGAGCATACTTGAATACTAGTGGTTCCGTAATGCCTAAGAAAAGTGACTGTATTTTACATTAAAATTACGCGATTCCAGTTCTAGAGTGAATAGAACAGAGATTGTTTGATAATAGATACAACCTGTTAACAATGTATAAACGAGAGTCCTGAAGACTATTTTCAAATACCAGCCGGCCGCGGTGGCCGAGGTGACTGAGGCGCTCCAGTCACGGTCAGCACGGCCACTACGGTCGGGGGTTCGAATCCCCCTCGGGCATGAATATTTGTGCCGTCCTAGTTCGTAAGTAGTTCATAAGTAGTTTGTAAGTTTAGGGACTGATGACCCCGCAGTTAAGTCCCATAAGCTTAACAAACATTTGAACATTTTCAAATACCAGGTGATAGGTAAGATACAATAAGCCATTTTGAGAAATTCGATTGTCTAAGTAGTGTCTGTACCGTGGGACCTTCCTCAATGTCATTTGTTATTTTGCTGCCCAAGTAACAAAACTCATCTACCTCCTTTATTGATTTGTTACCTAATCTAATTCCTTCAGCATCACCCGATTTTCTTAGACTGCACTCCATTACCCTTGTTTTGCTCTTGTTAATGTTCATCTTATATGCACCTTTCAGCGCAATATCCATTCCGTTCAATTGCTCTTCCAGGTCCTTTGCTGTATCTGACAGAATTACTATGTCGTCAGCAAAAAGCAATGTTTTTAATTCTTCCCCCTGAACTTTAATTCATTCTCCAAATTTCTCCTTGCTTTCCTTTATAGCTTGCTCAATATACAAATTGAATAACATTGGAGAAAGGCTACAACCCTGCCTTACTCCCTTTCCAACCACTGCATCCCTTTCATGCCCTTCAACTCTGACAACCGCTGTCTGTTTTTTGTACAAGTTGTAAATAACCTTACGCTCCCTATATTTTACTCCTGCTTTCTTCAGAACTTGAAAGTGTTTATTCCAATCAACATTGTCAAAAGCCTTCTCCAAATCTACAAAAGTTAGAAACGTAGGTTTGCCTTTTCTCAATCTATCCTCTAAGATAAGTCGTTAACAGTGCGTAAACATGGTTCGTTCGTGTGCTGCTTGTAATTAGAACAGTAAAAATAGAAGGAAAGACGGAAACAATGTTACATTTCAAATGTCAGTCATTACTTGTATTTACGAAATTCAGCTGAATGAAGAACTAGGGATATGAGAGGTATTTAGATTTTCAATCATATAAGTGTGACGCAGAGGATAGTCCAATAATTGCTTTTACACACTTAACAGATGGTGACTGTACTTCGTAAATGGACATATATTTGATCCAATGTTGCATTCTCAACCTCTTTAAGAGGTACTGTCTCTGTTAAAAACTAATTTTCTAATGAAATGCCTATTTATAGTTATATGGGTTATTACAATTACTCATACCCAAATTCCACCAAGTTGAAAGGAAAGTTCTATGTAATATGGAAAGGAATGTAGAGAAAATTGTACTGTACAAAAAAGCGTGCAAAACGTTCAGAGTAGTCGGAAGTAAAGTAAATAGGACCTGACAGGAAAATTACGTGAATTAATTTTAAATCGCACTTTCTCCTTCTTAACAAGTTTGATGGAATCATCTTATGCAAATAACTCGATGCAAAATCGCTCCACCTTGTCAGAAAAGAGCGTTAAATACCTAAATTTCCTGTCTCTCTGCAGAAGGATTTTGGAAATTGGGAAACTTCATTGCCGGCCGCGGTGGCCAAGGGGACTGAGGCGCTCCAGTCACGGTCTCCACGGCCACTAGGGTCGGGGCTTCAAATCCCCCCTCGGGCATTGATATTTGTGCTGTACTTAGTCTTAGGTAGTTCATAAGTAGTTTGTAAGTTTAGGGACTGATGACCCCGTAGTTAAGTCCCATAAGTTCTACAAACATTTTTTTTAAAACTTCATTCATTTGAGAGTACTGTTTAAACAGACTTCAATAGTAAGTAATTATTTTTTAACAACCATGCGTTTATTTTGTGCTTCATTTTGCCCTTGTTGCCTTTCATATACTTTAAATAACTGCGCCACTACTAATATTTATCCCTGCAAATGTCGGGGATCAGCTGCTTCAATTGGGGGACAGTTGCCTCGCTTCTCTACTACTCGGTGGTAGGGGCTTGGTCCGGTCTTGCCAGGAGGCGGAAACACTAGAGGGAACTAGCTCCACCACTTCAAAGAGGGCAAACACATGCGAATCGTCGCGCCCAATTCAAAGACAAGGAGTCTACGGCGAACAGTGTTAGCTACAGCAATAACATATATTCTGCATTGACCCTAATAAATAGAAGTCTCCGAATGTAACAACTATTTTGATGCTCCAGATATAAAATCATTATAACCTGCATCATCGGCTTACAACACGTCATGTGGGTATAAACCATCGCGAATATTTATAAGAGTGGTTTCGTTTCAGTATGTTCTAATTCACTAACAGGATGTATTTTTATTAAAACGTGTTAAACGTTTACATTTGAAGCCTATTCCACGGGCGAGGACAGGGGAGAAAATATTTCATCTTGAGCTCGTACGTTAACGATCTTCTAAAGTTTAAGCCGTCGCTAGTTGCGCAACTGTACCATAGTGAAGCTGTGGCAGTGCGTTCCACCGGCAGCTGCTTATCCTAATCACGGGGACATCACTCGTCTCATTGACGGGTGCAGTTAGTGAAGTTTAGATTGAAAAACTTGTACGTGCCTCATTCGCAAGATCGGAGCGCAACTCTCCGGAGGAGACGGTGGGTCTGTGTCGCGGGTAGCGGAACTCGGCGGCGGCAGGGGCGCCAGGTGCGACAGCTGAGTTAGCCGCGACCGCCGCAGTTTGCGGTGCGCCTGCCGCGCCGCGTGCCCCGCACGTACTCCGCTTTGCCGCAATTCACCCAGAGTTTCCCGTCCAGTTGCCTGGAGTTACGTCACAGGACGTATGTAGCGGCTACCAGAACGGCAGACATTAGTAGCCACTTCCTGCCGGCGCCCGCTACCCACACGTACATGTTACCAAAGCGCCGTAGCATACAGTACAAGGTGCCTGGAAACATTTCCAGTAATACCTCTACAACTTCTGAATGCTTCCTGCAGCACAGTTAACACCAGTGACGTACTGCTTGTACAACATTTGTCCTTCAGTGTTGCTGAAGTCTGCCGACTTGCTCAAAAATGTTCCAATGTTTCTTAAGCTTAAGGGACTTAACTGTGGAGTCATCATTCCGTAAACTTACAAATTACCTATGAACTACCTTATAGTAAAGACGACACAAACATCTATGCCCGAGGAGGGGGGGATTTGAACCCCCGACCTTAGCGGCCATGCAGACTGTGACTGGCGGGCCGCAGACCGCTCGGCCACTGCAGCCGGCCCCGACATGCTATTCGCTTCATTGTGAAGATCTTATTTCTCTTTTCTAAGAATAAGTATGTAGTGTCTGTAAGAAGTGATTACATTGAAAGGAGTATTCTAAACAGCTAGAGCACTAACAGTATCACATAAGCCATAGTGAAATTACAGCCGCTGTAAAGTTATAATACTCTATCTTGTGACAGTATCGCCCAACGAGTAGCACTCAATCATTATGTTTGGCGAAATTTATCAAGATGGATTAAGGTAAAGCAGTCAACAATCCGAAGATTGGTTTGAACACCACAGTGCTTTACTAGGCATGGTCCTGTTTGGAGGTGGTATGCCATTGCCTTCCTCCGACCTTCGACCTGACTTACCCAGCCAGTTATAGGGGGACCTACAGTTTAACGTGAGTTTCCGAACCACGGTGCTACTCGGTATTTTTCACATGAGCAATACTGCCAGAGGTGAAAGAAGTGGAAAGTTACAGATAAAAATCCTAGGACCTGGCGGGGATCGAACCCGCGACCTTTGGATTTGTAGTCTGGCACTCTATCACTGTGCAACCGAGGCGCACCAAGATGGATTAAATGCACAAAATTGTTACACACTTTTCCTTTCTTTTATTACACAGGGTGTTACAAAAAGGTACGGCCAAACATTCAGGAAATATTCCTCACACACAAAGAAAGAAAATATGTTATGTGGACATGTGTCCGGAAACGCTTACTTTCCATGTTAGAGTTGATTTTATTCTCTTCAAATGACATTAATCTTGGAATGGAAACACACAGCAAGAGAACGTATCAGCGTGACTTCAACCACTTTGTTACAGGAAGTGTTCAAAATGGCCTCCGTTAGCGAGGATACATGCATCCACCCTCCGTCGCATGGAATCCCTGATGCGCTGATGCAGCCCTGGAGAATGGCCTACTGTATCACAGCCGTCCACAATACGAGCACGAAGAGTCTCTACATTTGGTACCGGGGTTGCGTAGACAAGAGCTTTCAAATGCCCCCATAAATGAAAGTCAAAAGGGATGAGGTCAGGAGAGCGAGGAGGCCATGGAATTGGTCCGCCTCTACCAATCCATCGGTCACCGAATCTGTTGTTGAGAAGCGTACGAACAAGTCGACTGAAATGTACTGGAGCTCCATCGTGAATGAACCACATGTTGTGTCGTACTTGTAAAGGCACATGCTCTAGCAGCAGAGATAGAGTATCACGTATGAAATCATGATAACGTGCTCCAGTGAGCGTAGGTGGAAGAACATGAGGCCCAATCAAGACATCACCAACAATTCCTGCCCAAATGTTCACAGAAAATCTGTGTTGATGACGTGAATCAAGAAATTACAGTACATACTAACGAAACAAGTGGGTATTTAGATAATTGTCTGCACGAATTATTTCAATTTGCATTTAAAAAGAAAAACTAAAATGAGCTCTAACGTGGAAATTAAGCGTTTCCGGACATATGTTCACATATGTTTTCTTTCTTTGTGTGTGAGGAATGTTTCCTGAAAGTTTGGCCGTACCTTTTTTGTAACACCCTGTATCTATGAAGAGGAGGGTGACATAGATGTCACTAGGGCTCATAGTGAACTGGCCAGCAGAAAGCTGGTGTGTGTGTAAGACGGAAACAGCCTGCCGGGGCGACGGGTGGGGAGAGGGGCTTAGCACTCGCTTGGAAAGGCCGTCACGTCAGAGGGAATTTACCACGCAGCTAGAGAGACGACACTGTAATGTATATGATAAAGTTAAATTTAAGAATTAAGCATAATTAAGGCAGAGAAGTATGACACAGTTTCTGAAAGAGTTTCATATGATACGTCTAGTAACGCACAGACATCCCTCCTATCAAGTACATATAAAACGATTTAATAGAATGGAAATATGGAAATTTAGTGTTCGGTTAAAATAATTCATAACTTGTAAACCATTAAAGATACAGAGGTGAGCGAGGGCTAATATATAAAAGGTCTCAACAAGGTGTATCACCTGATATGCTTACATTTGACGGAAGATAAATATTGATCACAGGAAACATAATTCACTAATACGGTTGTATAAATTTCTTGATAACATAAGGTACAAGATAGATATACGACCAACACAGCAGTGTATACCACAAAATCACATTGTTCAAATTTACTTATGCATGCTTTCTTTGTTTAAATAATTAATTTTGATATAATCATCCATATTTGAAATGATAAGTCAAAACAGCTTGTTCTATTTTAAAGAGCAAGCCCACAATATGTGAAATCGTCTTTCATACCGAATTTTGCAACAGTGTTTATCGCATAAATAAGTACTGCAAATGGCAGGAAAGTCGACATGGATATCTGAATCGCTCCGTAGGAGAAATTAAATGTAATGAAGTGAAATGTTAATTACTATGATCAGTTTCATGTTTAGTGTGTTTAAATACGTATATGTATGAATTTACTGTATAATTTGTGAAGCGTTGGCGAGGGGTGGCAATGGGGAAGTTCGTGACGTATAGGTTTCTCTGGTGGACAGGTATAAAGACTAGTTGGCAAGCCCAGGTGGGGCAGCGTGTGTGTTGGGCTAGCATCGCGACGACGAAGCTATGCCGGTCGGTGCCGCGACCTTCGGAAGAGTGAAACTTAAAAAGTTTTCAGAGTGTAAAAGTGCAGGTGAACTTAGAAAACTTTATCGAGTGTGGCGAGTTATTGTTAAACTTGAAGGATTTCTTCTTGAGTTGCCGAGTGCTACGGTGAACTTGAAGTTTGCAAGGTGTGAAGTTTACGGACTGTGACTTCAATAAATTTCCGTTGGAAACTGATTGTAAAAGTGCATCTTTTCAGGAAGTCTTAGCTCACATACACATTTATTCATTCGATATATGTTGTTGAACATTGTTTTGGTCAAATAAACTGTGAATATAAAGACAAAGTATTCGAGGTCAGGCACAGACTTCTAAATTTTAGTTTTGTTTTAATTAATCATATGCAGGTGGGGACTGTGGACAAATTTTTATCATCCCTGAGACAGAGCAGAACTTAAGGTGCAGTGAAAGGTTCTCCATAGACAGCCCTCATTGTTACCTCGCATTATCTACGGACTTCAGTGCGAGAAGTTCATAATAAATTCCACAACGAAACCCTGTCACGTAATCTGGAGTCACATTGTTGTTGATGAACAACATATTTTGCCATTTGCTAAGGCTTGTAGCCACTTCAGAGACATTAATCTAGCAGACTTGAAGGCTGTGTTACGTAGCCGTCTGTACGTGACCGCCGGCTGCGGTGGCCGAGGGGACTGAGGCGCTTCAGTCACGGTCTGCACGGCCACTACGGTCGGGGGTTCGATTGCCCCCTCGGGCATGGATATTTGTGCCGTCCTAGTTCGTAAGTAGTTCATAAGTAGTTTGTAAGTTTAGGGACTGATGAACCCCATAAGCTTTACACACATTTGAACATTTTTTTTTGTATGTGACTGTGAGTGTGAGCTTGAAGGACGTCTCTGGGGAAGTGATGCGTCATACATAGCCTCTCCTTCCCAAGTGGCTGTTTTCGCCTTCACGAGGTGCGGGGGGTGCAACCAGCACCGCCTGGACCACGTCAAGACTGGGCAACGCTGGCAAGCGAAGGTCTAAGCTGAGACCCAACCCGAGGCAAAAGCGAAGGGTGTGTGGTGCAGGGGGAGCTGTGTCGGGGACTAACCATCTGTCCTTGTGAGGTTGAGCGGCGTTTGGGCGTCGGGCGGCGGGGGTGTGCATCACTAGTGCTGATCACCTGCTGCCTGTTGCTGCCGCCGCTGCTCCCCTCCCTCGGCGCGACCATCTCCTCCTCTACCTGCCGGTGACCTCATTTGTCGGCGTGGGATTCCAGCTTGCGTCGGCAAGAGCACTCCGCCATGTCCCTGGCTAACCGGGACATGATCTGCCAAACCGTCGCTGTGGTGACATGGCATGGCTACATTAGCTGGGTCCAGACTCCTGAACGACTGGGTGACCGGGCCTCCATCTTTTTCCCGTTTCCTGAGGCAAAATGGCTGACAATAAAGGAAGCGGGTCGCGTGCGTCTGAGCGCTCTGCCTCCCTGTCTTCGTGTGGGGAGCCCCTGATGGTGAAGTCCACGGCTTCAGTGGTCAGTGACCAGGAGCTGTCAGAAGCTGGTGACTGGCTGGAGAGGTTGACGTCCATTCTGGATGCCATTAATAACAAGGAGAAATATGATAAAAGCGCGGCCAGTAAGATGAAGGCTTGCCTTGCAGTGTGGGCTGTCCGACAGTTCAAACTGGAAGGACAAGTTGAACAGCTCGAACGCGAAATAGACAAATACAGAAAACAACCAACCAAAACCTGCGCGGGAGTGGCGGCGCAACTTGCGCCAAAACACCCCACAACTAGAGATAATATAGAAAAGGCTGTACAGAAACCAAGCAGTGCGGTCTTCTTGAGACACCTGCCTGTACAGGACATTAAAAAATTTCAAGAAATATTCACGCAGACAATAAACCCGATCAAAGACAGTGTTCAAATTAATAGAATAAAGTCAACCAGAAACGTGGTCATCGTAGATGTAGCAACGGAGCAGAACAGAGAAAATATTCTGGGGAATCAAAAACTTTGTTGAAAAGTCAAATGCGAAGGGCCAAAGAAGCGAAACCCGCTTGTCATTTTCTACAATGTACCTGTGTACATCTCTGATGATGAGGTAGTGGAGGTTATATGGGCACAAAACTTTGGAGACACAGATATTGAAGAATTCAAAAAAGATTTTAAAATCAGATTCAAAACTGTCTTCTGTGGGCGAGATGTAGTCCATCATGTCGCGGAGGTCTTGGGCAAAATGTGGAACTTGCTGACTGCCTTGGGCAGTGTCCACTTGGACTACTCAGCAATCAATGTTAAAGATTACTTGGTCGTACCAAGATGCAACAATTGCTGTGCCTGGATCATGTGATGAAACATTGTACTAAGCAGTCTACATGCTCTCGCTGCGGCTCTGAAGAGCACTCGAGGAAAGAATGCAAAAATCCCACCGTCTGCATACCGTACTCGAGACGGGGGAAAAGAGCTGTGGCGCCATTGGACGTAATTGTCCCACATATATAATTCTCGAGCAGAGACTGATCTCTCTAATCGACTATGGCTAGTGCCAGTTCGATGATGCCTCAAAAGAACAGAAAATCCCCTAGCCAGAGGAGGAGGGACGCCGAAAGAGCTCAAAGATTTAAAATCTTCGTCAGTCAGTAAAAATCGTAGATCTGGGAAAAACCGTCCTTCAAGGACGCTGGCACACAAACTGAGCCTGAGCCCTCGGTGCTCTCCTTGGAAGGGGGAGCACCAGCCTACGACACCAAGGCAAGTGGGGCAGCCAGTGGCGACACAAGTTTCCAAAATGTCGAACGACATACAAGAACACAAAGCCAAAAGCCACTCGGGCCTCTATAATCAGGCCGTCCTGGCCAATGGAAACATAGCTCTACACCCCAGCAAAAGCTAGTCAAAATTTAATGTACACAAATACTTCCCCTAATGGCTAAGGTCTTAATAGGACAATTGAATGTGCATAATAGTCGAATTGTGATGCAGGAGCTTCGCAGGTTGGTAGACGAGATGAGACTCGAGGTGATCTGTCTGCAAGAGCTATACACCCTCTCTGGACAACTGGCATTTGCATCTACTGGCTCTTAGATAGTTCCAAATGGTCCTGATCGAAAAACAGCAATCATCATAGCAAAAAAACTTTGAGAATAACTGTCACTACTCAGCTATCTAACGCCCCTACAGGACTAGTGGTACTAGTAACATGTACTTCCAGTACGGGGATGAGATTGGCGAACACCTAGTACATGTAATAACGGCATTTCGTGGGCGAAGGGTGGTTGTCATGGCAGATCTCAATGCCAGTGACAAAGGAGGTTTCCAACCCCCTGGAAGAAGGCAGATGTCGACCTCATTAAAAAGGGGCCCGCTAAGGACGCTGCACTCGCCAAGTCTTATCGAACCATTTGCTTCCTCGACGTATTAGAAACGTCACTTGAGAGACTCGTGGCTGACAGAATGGAAGCACACTGCGTTTTGTGTGGGGTGAGCAACAGACAGTTCGGTTTTCGAGCGGGGCGCGCTGTGTGCAATCACTCTGGCTGCCGAGGTCTGCGGCTCCACTCCGTGCAAATACGTAGTAGGAATCATGGTGGACACCAGCGATGCCTTCGACAACCTCTGGTGGCCTTCGCTCTTCTCCCGCTTGCGGGAGATCGAGTGTCCAGGGCTGCTTTATGGTGTCTGAGGGACTATTGTATGAACAGGGCGGTTCGGCTATTATCCACTAGCGGATCAGTGAACAAAATGATCACAAATAGGTGCCCCCAGGGCCACTCTTTTGGGATATTAACATGAAGCCCTTGTTAAACGACATGCAAAGCAGTCCAGACGTGCTAGAGGTAATAGCCTATGCAGACGACCTCCTTGTGATGGTCGGCGGAAAAAGTCGAGACAACAATGCACACACGGAGCCAAAAAACGAAGTTGAGCATTGCACGCACCAAATCAAACTACCTAATGCTGAAGTGTAACCTAATCAGAAATCTGACGGTAAGAATAGATGGAGTTCCTGTCATTCGTAGAAGGCAGGCCAGATACCTGGGCGTGATCCTGGATGACCGGTGGAGCTTCAAGGCCTGTATCGATGCTGTGGCTGACAGAGCGCTGCTAGTGTTATATAGGCTTGAGTGGATTGGACACTGGAGATTTCATCTCCCGCCCAATCTCATCAAACTTTGCCACAACAGCATTCTTGCATCGATGATGGGTTATGGAGCTGGCAGCTGGGTCTGGAGGCTCACCAGGGTGGCACCCACAGTGACAGTGGGGAGACTTCAAGAAGCATTCTACTTCTCTCAATTGGGATGTCCCGGACCACACTAGGCTGTTTCTTCCTGATGCTGACGGGACTTTGTCCCCTTGAAATCAGGTTCTGGGAGTTGGCTGCGGGATACTAGTTGAAAAAAGGGAATTTGGGCAAGCAATGGCTGGAACCCGCCACACTCGGGATCAGGAGGACTGGACGCAGCCATACACCAAACAAGAAGTCGAGTTTAAGTTAGAATAGATTTCTGTATATAATACACTTACTTGCACTACACTCCCAAGTATCTGTAATGATAATGGCCAGCCCTGTGCCAAGGGCACGACTGCTGGATTTAGTTCAGCAGACACAGGCCAACAAAGTAGGTTTATACATTTCTGGCACATTTGTAACACTGTAAAAGGGAGAAAACACATTCACACGAACAGCACACACACACACACTGCATCTCACAACAAAAGACGCAAACACAAACAAGTAACACCTCCACAAACACAAACAAGTAAATGTAGTATTAGTTAATAAATTAACAATTGCCAGATAAATACTTTTCATAACAAAGAATTGTACATTAAAGAATTAAAGTAGAACTTTAAGACCCATTTAGAAATTGGTAATGGGTTATTGTATTAATTAAAGAATTAGGAAAATAAAAAAAACAAGAGGAAGAAGTTATATTGGTTCACTTTCTATGAAAATTATGCTCTCTGAACTTTAACAAAAGATCCATTTTCACGGAATTTACGACGTTAACTGAGAATGGATGAACTTGAAAATGTCTACCCATCCGGCATTCTAACCAGGGTCTCCTGCTTTCCAAGCAATTCTGCTGAACCCTACACAACTGAACATACAGCGACCATCTAAGCTGTAAGCACTACTCAAGGCCTCCTCCCGTCAGATACCACTTCTCAACTTTTCCCTACCCATTATTACTCAAACGCATGGTATTTGTAATGTGTTCCACTAAGAGTAAGGGCCTAGGGTGCCTCTGCAATGAAGAGAGAATCATTGCCACTCATCGAATAATTATGTAAATTATACATAAGTGGTTGAAACGGAACCGTCGTTCCGCTTCACGACTTTTATTAGTTTTAAAAGGAGTCTAAAATTAAAATCAGATCACTTGCCGTTCAAATCGCGACTATTCAGGTGATCAATCCATTGGTCAATCATCCTAGGATACAGAAATGGGTTTTGATTGTTTATTTCTCCTAAAATTTCTTTTTTTTTTTTTTACTTGCACCATACTTCCTTTCCCTTCCCTTCCCTTCCCATCCATTCTTAGGGCGAGAGGAGAGCATGCTGTATACTGAGGTGGTGGTAAGTTGCAAAGAACTGGAGTGGAGCTTGTAGAGATAGGTTGTCTGAGGTTACGGGCAGCTAAAGTCGGTGACCGACTATAGCTGGTTCGTCAGGTGCATCTTGGGCGCCGACATTGGCAGGGAGGCCCTCAGCCAATGGCGTCGCTTGGCGCGAAATCTGGTTCTGTTTCGCGTGAGGACAAGGGAGATGACCAAAAGGGGAGGTGAGTTGCAGGAAGCCAGTAGAAGGGAACGTGTAAGGCGCTCGCCAGGAGAGCGTGGGAGCAGTGGAAAGGCAGTCGAGGTACATGTAGCAGTCTTAGTTGGTAAAGTATGGCATTTTAAGAATTATTAACCTCGACAGTCTAGTTTCATTTGTTGCTGCCCGCGCACTTCTCGGTGCCTCAACATCAACTGTAATTTCCTTGAGGTACTTACTTAGCTGACTATGTTTGCCTCTAGACAAGGCCCTTACAAACTTCTTGTCTTCTGTAGTCTATGCTTTTCAGTCAAATAGTGCTCAAATTATTTATTTTATATCTGTAGAGTAATGCAATGGACCTTCGGTCGGAATTTATTTATCTGTGATTTAACTGTGCCTCTTTGTGTCATGCAATCTCATCCACGTGTTGAGCAGCGTAGATGAAGTACTGTTATTTGGTCATTTTGTTCACGTGTTTTGGGGGCAATATTAATATTAATTCATTTAACTTGAGTGTGACCGTAAAGACCGGCAATTTTAATATTATTTCTGTAGGTGGGTTTGTACTTTGGAAATTTCATCCACGTGTTGAGCAGCGTAGATGAAGTACTGTTATTTGGCCATTTTGTTCACGTGTTTTGGGGGCAATATTAATATTAATTCATTTAACTTGAGTGTGACCGTAAAGACCGGCAATTTTAATAGTATTTCTGTAAGTGGGTTTGTACTTTGAAAATTTCATCCACGTGTTGAGCAGCGTAGATGAAGTACTGTTATTTGGCCATTTTGTTCACGTGTTTTGGGGGCAATATTAATATTAATTCATTTAACTTGAGTGTGACCGTAAAGACCGGCAATTTTAATATTATTTCTGTAAGTGGGTTTGTACTTTGAAAATTTCATCCACGTGTTGAGCAGCGTAGATGAAGTACTGTTATTTGGCCATTTTGTTCACGTGTTTTGGGGGCAATATTAATATTAATTCATTTAACTTGAGTGTGACCGTAAAGACCGGCAATTTTAATATTATTTCTGTAGGTGGGTTTGTACTTTGGAAATTTCATCCACGTGTTGAGAAGCGTAGATGACGTTCTATAAATTGGCCACCTTGCTCATATATTTTGGAGAGAATACTGATATTTATTCATTTAAGTAGGTTGTGACCGGAAAGACCGGCGTTTTAATCAATATCTTAATTTGGTTCACACTTAGAAACTTTCTTACAAGTGTTAAGCAGTGCAGTACCTTGCTTATTTATTTCGTAACAAATAACAATATTTTCTAATAACTAAAGTACGTTCGTAAAGGACGAGAATTTGACACAAATAACCACGCCAGTCACTCAATAAGCAGTTTTAGTTATGTTGTCCTCGGCGCAAAATATAGTTTGATTATGGTGTTGAAGCTATTGGATACGAACCTGTACCTCAGACAACTTGCCTCTGCTCCTATTTTGAAGTAACAACGATGGTAGGTTGTGCATGCCAGTAGCTTCAAGGTAGTAAACCATTTAAGCGTCCTTTCTGTCCTCTTAGTATGGTTGCAAGTCTTTTACATGTAAGAGATCAGATAGAGTTACGATTTGATACTGTTTCGGCCAGCTATTCTTACCTTTGGAGCCCAATGTTAAACTATGGCAACCAAGCCAAGTTGCCGTTAAATGTATGTATGTTTAATATGTTTTTATTCTGCTTCGTGTTTTAGTTAGCAATAAATAATGTCAAAAGGAAGCCTTCTGTTTAAATCTACTCCTGCTCTACCCCATTCAAAATTATGAAAAATTTTAATCGACCAGTTGTTCCCTGGAAATACATTTAGCTCTAATTTTGCTGTTGTCTAGCGGATCATCCGATACCTGCCCCTTATTTTGTGACTGCTCCTTTCATATCTATGTTATCCTTTGCTTAAAATCATCTAGTCATGATACAGGGCCAAAGCTTACATTAATTTGGTAATTTGCAGTGCTGCAAGGAGCAGCTACACAAGATAAGGTGCCTGATCTATTCAGGTTAGTCTGTTTTATTGTATTTGATACAATAAATACACAGACATAATCGATAGACGCAGGAGTTGGGACGTAATTTGCACAGAGTCATCCGAAATTAAACCATATCTCAGCTCCGACAGCGCAGGTACGGTTCAATGTGGCGACCCTTGCCAAGGATGCGTTTGACTGTGCTTTTGATAAACTGTCAGACTGTGTATTAATTAGTATTTCTTACAGGGAGTTCTGTTCCTACTGCGTTGTTTTGGTACGGCGTTGTTTTGTTCTGTTGTGGTGTTGTTTTCGGATAGTAGTGGGGTAAATTGTTAGAGAGTAAGTGGAAGAGTGTTTTGGCAAGGTATGCTAGGCGTTGTTACTCGGTCTAGAGCGAAATCCGGCAGCGCCATGGGTGATAAAAACTCGCTGGCGGTTGTGGCGGACGAAGACGCAGGGCGGACAGGGTCGTTCGCTGACCTCGTCGGGCTAACGGACCGCTCTGACCGCAGCCTTTGTGAGGAGCGAGCCGGCCGGGGTGGTGACCTCGTGTTGCCGCTGCCGGACGCGCCAGGGGGTGCGACTGAGGAGGGCGGCGGTGCCACCTCGTGCGCCACGACCCCGTCAGGTAGAGAGGCGGAGCGTAGCTCGTCTGCTGCTGGCGGTGGCCTTGGTAGTTCAGAGTTTGCACTACTTCTTCAAGCAATACAAGAAATAAATGCGGGTATGAATGCGAACAAGGAAGCACTTATGGGCGGTATAAAGCAGGTACGAGAAGAGATGACTTCGAGATTTGAACAAATTAATCAGCGTTTCTCAGCCCATGACGAGGAACTCAAATCGCAGAATGAACAAATCGTAGTATTAGGAACTAAGGTAAATGCCATTGGCGTTTCAGTAGAGAAGATGCAAAGGGATCTTACTGAAACCTCAGAGAACTTACAGAGTAGGTTAGTTGCGGTAGAGCATGACGTCCAAGTGCGTTCTGATAATGTGCTCAGTACGGAACAGCTTAGTGTACTGTCTGAGCGAGTGTCCGAACACCAAGAAAAATGTCTCGACCGCGTTTATGAACAAATAAGAGAGCATGCGGAAAGAATTGCTGGTCATAACGAGGAGATCATTAACATGGGTAGGAAAGTAGACGGCATTGCGGTGACCTTAGAAAAGATGGCATTAAATAATGAGACAGGATCAGATAGTATGCAACCTGTGCCGATAACAGAGTGCGAAGAAGTCAGGTCATTGCTCAAGTTCAAGGAAAACCAGTCAGAGATCAATAAAAGAAATAGAGCAATGCTTGATGAAATAAGTCGTAGAGTGGGGAACGAGCTATTTGATGATGAAGCTGGTAGGGTTGTATCTGGTGATGGTGGGTGTTTAGGCAAGCGAAAGCGTACGGAAGATGAGGGTATCAAACAGCTGGAGGAACGCGTCAATTCTCTCAGAAAGAGGCATGATGCTGCTGGAAGTGACACTAGTATTTCAAGCGTGGATTATCATGAGGAAGAGAGCCGTAGGCATTTCGTCACTGTTCAAACTTACCTGAAGTTCCCAGATCCTAATCATGAGATACACCCTAAACAGTGGATTGAGCAATTTGATCATTCGTTACCGAGTTCGTGGAGCCCTCACTTGCGAATAAAGTTTGCCATTAGTCATTTAGTTGGCGAGGAGGCTGCACGAATGCACATTCGTGTGAAAGATTTCACCTCATATGACGACTTTAAAACTGCGTTTCTTGATGAGTTCTGGAGTAAGAATGAGCAAGAACGAATCAAATTGAGTATTCTCATGAAGGAGGTGTACTCAGACCATTGGCATGGAAGTCCCTTGCTGTTTTTCAAGGATTTGTTAAAAAGAAACCAGTTCCTTGACGTGCCATACGAGGCTTGTGAGTTGATTCGCATTTGTATGACTAAACTGCCGTATCAGCTGCGTAGAGAAATAAATATTGCAGGCAGAGGCTTGTCAGATGTTACCGGTTTCCAGAATCTTTTGAAGGAGCTTGGAGCTGATCAGCCTTTAGGAAGTGTGGATGCGGTTCGTTTTGTTCAGCATCCGCCGAATGGTCACCGAAGTAATGGTTTTGGAAACTGCAACAATCATAAATTTAATAATGGACATGGTTTCAACAATTTTAATAATCATCCTCGGCCTAATAATTATGGAGGCTACCAAGGAAATTATAATAAAGAAAGGGCAAATGGGAAGAAGCAAATGAGCAGTTTCGGTAAAGGGTCTTGGCACCAAAACGGTTGGCAGAACGGAAATGATACGCAAGGTCACAAAGGTGACTGGAGATCAGCTGAACGACCAGGTGTACACATAACAGAGGTTACCGGTGATAAGTCAGACAGTGGCGCTTCACACAAAGGTGGAGGTAGTGGTACTGTTGCGTGACGTTGCTATGTGGACAGGAACAGCAATGATAGTAGCAATAATCTAGAGAGTAAGGATGTAAATATTAGGCTAATTGGTTATGAGGATCTGAGAGATGTACTACTCGCTGAGGATGCTGTAGTAGGATCTATGCGCTGTCCTGTCTTAGTAATTGATGTGCTGGGCGTTTACATAGAATGTCTCTTGGATTCAGGCAGTGAGGTGTCGGTAATGCGAGAAGACGTCTTTAATTCTTGTAACAAGGTCAATGCGTGGCCGATGCTGTCACTCAAGAAAACAAGAGTTAGAGGTGCCATTCATGAAAAGGGTATAGAGGTAAAGAAACAAGTTTTCGTAGATTTTAGGTGTCAAGATTTTGTGGGTTGCGCGGTGTTCTTGCTGGTGCCAACACTGACAGTGTCTGCAGTGTTAGGAATGGATTTTCTTCGTAGCACAAAGGCCGTTTTAGAGTTTAATGCAGGTGTCGTCAGGCTTTTGAGCAATGGAGAGGAGGTGACTTGTCGATTAGAAGACAGCCACGATGGAAACAAGTCGTCCTTTGGTTCATTAGGAATAAATTTAGTTGAGGAGGCAGATTAGATTTGTGAGTTATTGTGTGGTGCTATAAGTATGTGTAAAGGCATGGTTGAAGGACAGAATTTCAATACGCTTCTAGATATAAAATTGGAACATATTGTAGATGCTAAGGAGATATGTGAAGTTCGGAAAATCCTAGAGAAACATAAATCGGTATTCTCGGATAAACCTGGTCCTATCAGTCGGTTTCAGTATAACTTATTGTAGAACTGGCAGTCAAGAGAATAAAGGAAAATGCTGCTATGAGGAAGAAAAGACAAAAGGGAGTTACTGGGAATCTACCGCTGGACATCGGAGATAAAATTCTGATAAGATCACATCGTCTCTCCTGTAAAGGAAAATATCGAAATAAGAAGTTCTTCAACATCTTTGTTGGTCCATTTAGAGTTAAAAGGGTTGCCCACCCGAACGTCATAGAAGTGGAGACAATAAGGACACGCAAAAGTAAAGGGTTGCACCATATTTCCAATGTCAAATTGTGGAACGAGTAAGTGTAGCTCAGAGCATTTCGTTAATTCAGCATGCTCAACTGGCCATAAAATATTTTATAACTTGTATGTTAATTTCCTTTAGGTTAGCTTATGCGGTTGGTCAAGTTCTTGCTTAATGCCTTCATTTGGGTAGTTGTAATAATAAAGTAATCATGCTCGTCTTGTTCTGTTTCTCTTTCTGTGTTACAGGCCTGTTAGTTGTTGTTTTAATTAGGCACGCCATAGTAGCGATGTCAAGGCACGCTGTAAGAGCGTAGTCTTACTAATGGTTAGGCGATGTAGCCGTAACCTTCGGTGGTCGAGGAGCCCCGAGAATTTGCTTAAATGTTGCAGGTGACTGTTTTGGAGAGGACTCTATGTACGTGTATATGACTATGGTTTAGCGCAAGGTCGTGAGAAGCAAATTATGTAAGAAGAGGACGTGTACCGCTGCTACTATAGGGTTTTGTTGGGAAAGGAATTCTACATTTGCAGTAATCTGGCCAGGGAGTAGTAGAACAGCTACCATTTACTCTATATTAATATGCTTTTACCTGTGTAACCTGTATGTAGTGTGTTATGGTGTTATTATTAGTGTTCTGTTGGTTGCTCTACGTTAATTTGTGATGTACTCTGAGTTTTATTTGTTACAGTAGTGTGTATTAAGGGCGATGACCAATATTAGAATCTTATTAATCCAAGTGTTTCCAGTTCAGAACTGAAATTTGAGTGTGCACCTGGAAGGAGTTGGTGCACCAGATCCCTCGAGAAATGTTTAGTGGTTTCCTGTAGGAAGTTAAGAAGTTTAAAAGATGATGGAATGTGTGTAGTAGTTGGTAAATAATAAGGTGGTATACATCGACAATTTTTCATCATTTCTATATTCTTTGATTGTTTTGTTCAAAATATGTAGTGAGTTCGACAAAAGGTAGGAAGCCATGGTAAGGCTTATAGTACTCTGACCTGGCTCGTAAATTATGCTCGAGATCATTTGTTTAAGGCAGAGCTAGAGAGTAATGGAATATTGCTGTATGTGTGACTAACAACAGGTGTGTTTGGGTCTGCATGACTTGTCTTTCAAGTAGCGTATTAAGTATGCATATTACTTGCCATGTTCACTTTATTTGCCAGAATAGAACCGTTAAGTCAGTTGGGGTTGTAGATAATAGTAGTGCATGATGAGTGACATATAAAGGGATTGGTGAGTAACAACTGTTTCCAGTCCTATCCTGTCCTTCGCCTTTAGTAAAACAAGATTGCACCTGTTGTTTTATTTGTTTACTTTAAGCTGAATACATTCAGTAGACCAAGCTGTCATCACTTATGAATGGTGAAAATGGTCGTTTCAGTATTTCTTAGTTTCGTAATATTTAGGTACTTCTGTAAAGCCTTTTCATGTTTAAAATACTTATTAATTATCAACTGTAAAGTTTTTGGCCTTTTGCTATTTTATTTTCATGTAAAGCTATTTTAGAATTTAGACAGTGTAATTGTACCGTTCTCTAAAGTCAGAAATTTTGATGTGACTTAAGTATTAGTTCATATGTTTGGGACATGTCCGAGAGACGTCTCCCTGCTGCATAAGGTTTTCAGTTTACTTTCCCAGCTCTGTACGCCTGAGTTGTGCTAAGGGTTAATATAAGTTCTATTTAGGAAAACATGTATCTTTAGTATTATGCACCTGTTTCATGTGACGATGAGGGCGAGTTGGCTGCGAAGGGAGAGAGAGAGGCTGATAGTGGTGGCAAGGGTGCGGCTAACGGGACCCGCGTGACGTAGCTCGGCGCGCCACGGGTGTTGCGACTGTCTGGTGTATGACGTCAGAGGGCGTGTCGCGAGCGGCCGGCTGCCGGTGGCTAAGGACGGCTGGCGCGGGCTCGCACACACACCCTGCCTGCTTGCTGCCACCCCGTCGAGTGACGTAACGTCAGATTGGAACGGACCGCGTGGCGAGCAGCTGGCCCGTGACGTAAGAAGGGGTGGAGCGGGCGGCCGGTGGCCGTTCACCCGCCGAGACTGCTGTTCGCGAGTGTGGGCGCACTACCTGCTGCTGCCCCAACGTCGCACGGAGATGAGGCTCACTGGCTCGCTTGAGCTCGGCTCCTGACACGAAAGAATAACAGAGCTCTGACGGACAGTGTCGCTGACGCTCTGCTGCACTAGCCTGGTCGCACTCTCTTCCATCGTGTACCTGGCGTTATGGCTCAGGACTTTGTGACTTTTGATACCTTCGCGGCGTATTCTGTAGATTTTGGGGAAATAGTGCATTATGCATCTGAAGGGCGCATAGAGACAATGCCATGGAGAAGCTATATGGTGGCGTCTGACAGCGATGGGTGGCCCTTCCGTGTGAACTGTAAGCAGAATAGAGGGGCTGCCTGTCCACTAGTTCTGTCAGGAGAACCTACACCCACATCTTGTAATTCTGATAACCTTGTATCCACAGACAATCCTCACCTTGACTGAAGAGTCATGTGTTTAGGACTTGAACAATTGTGAGTCGACCTCAGTGAACATTTAGTTAAATCCTATAAGTAATGACTAAAGGGGTGCAATTAATGATGCTGTTACAGCACGAACTTCATGAGATTCTTTTAGTTAAGCTGGTGCTGAACTTTCATGTTGAAGACAGTCAGGAGTGTGAGGCATGAGCAAGACACTTTTACATACTGTTGGTATGGAGTTGTAGGGAGTTATGGCTAGCTGAAGGAATCTCCCTCTGAGACTGTAGCTGAGTTCATCGCTCGTCACAATAATAGTGTAGATTCCCTCCAAGTCGCCCAATCAAGATTGCCCTCCCCTGCTCCCCATAGAAAGTGTTGGTGCAATATTTGATTTCGTGTGAAACAAGCTGAATTTGTGTCTTTCAGGCTGAAATTTGCGGAAGTGATACTTCCTTAGGTTTGTATGTGCTTATTTTTATTGTTCTTATGCTATGAGTGTATTTTTGTTATGTCGCAGTATAATTTGTTGCTTACCTTAATCTTGTGATTTCTACTTGGAATCTCCTTGACAGGGTTGTTTCGAAATTTAAATTGTTTGATCGTATATTTCACTTGCATTTTAATATAGTTGTAGGAGATCTGAAATTTAGCATTTAAATATATCCTCTGAAGGTTAATTTTGTTGATTTTGACGGCCTCTGGCTAGTGCCCATATTACTTTGTGGCTAAGTTCTAGTTCAACCGTTGAGCTGAATGAGTGTTGGTACTCTGTAGAGTTAATTTTGAGATAACATTTCTATATAATCTGTATTTCGATCAGAATGTTTACTTCACGTTCCTGTGTGTGAGCGATCTGTAATTAGAATCTCTCTTATTGATTTTATTATGTGTTTAATTAATTCTAAGATTTTGTTAACTCTAAATCAAAATAGTGGAGTGGGTATAATGAAACTAATCAATTTGTTTGCTTAATTAATGAGAAAGGGGTCTTATTATGGAAGTTTTAGAGTAGAGGTAAAATACCTAAATTGTTTCTTGCTCTAGTACAAGGTTGGGACTGTTGGCCTGTGCCATCAGCGGCATTTGAAGATGAGTCATAGTGTAGTGATTAGTTGCCCTGGTTGTTACCTGTTTGTCGAATAATGTCCCTAATTGTACATGCTTAAGATTGATACTGGCTGATCTTATTCTTGTCAGCTGTGTGAGATCTTTGGATCATGTGTTAAATTTTCTGGATGTTTAGAAGATATAATTGCTCTCTGGCGTTTTGGTTCTGTGAGGTTAGAATAGTTACGAGCAGTTTATTTGCTTTATCATTCTCTGACCATAAGTGAACTCAAAGCAGAATTTAATTCTCTGTACTCTATTCTCATACTAAGTAAGGTATATACTGTTTTCAGGGATTAACGGTAACTGTCACTCAGTTTAGTGCTGTATGTAAACAGTGATTTGCTCTTTGCTAAGGTCTTAAGAAGGAATGAGAGATAGGAATGTCTACCCATATGAAATTGTAAATTTATATTTATTAGTAATAGAAAAGTTTCTGGTTTCTCTTCCGGTTGCATATAGGTTTCATGCTTGTAGTTGTAATTGCTGTCTAAAGCAGTGATGTTGAAGCACCTGTGTAATGAACAAGTGCTATTATTTAAATTCAGATGATATTTGTTTTTAATTTTGTTGTTTGAACTTAAGTATAGACTTAGTAGTTTGTGTATAAATAAATTTGGGTTGAGGTGGCAAGGCTTTAGGATCTCAGTCGTGCTGCCTCAATCAAGCCAAAAATGTTCGAGCTGTGCCATTCTATTTGAATGATACATCTCGAACCATTTTTGTATCCTGGGTGGAGTGTTGTGAAACGGAACCGTCGTTCCGCTTCACGACTTTTATTAGTTTTAAAAGGAGTCTAAAATTAAAAAATCAGATCACTTGCCGTTCAAATGGCGACTATTCAGGTGATCAATCCGTTGGTCAATCATCCTGGATACAGAAATGGGTTTTGATTGTTTATTTCTCCTAAAATTTCTTTTTTTTTTTACTTGCACCATACTTCCTTTCCCTTCCCTTCCCTTCCCATCCATTCTTAGGGCGAGAGGAGAGCATGCTGTATACTGAGGTGGTGGTAAGTTGCAAAGAACTGGAGTGGAGCTTGTAGAGATAGGTTGTCTGAGGTTACGGGCAGCTAAAGTCGGTGACCGACTATAGCTGGTTCGTCAGGTGCATCTTGGGCGCCGACATTGGCAGGGAGGCCCTCAGCCAATGGCGTCGCTTGGCGCGAAATCTGGTTCTGTTTCGCGTGAGGACAAGGGAGATGACCAAAAGGGGAGGTGAGTTGCAGGAAGCCAGTAGAAGGGAACATGTAAGGCGCTCGCCAGGAGAGCGTGGGAGCAGTGGAAAGGCAGTCGAGTTACATGTAGCAGTCTTAGTTGGTAAAGTATGGCATTTTAAGAATTATTAACCTCGACAGTCTAGTTTCATTTGTTGCTGCCCGCGCACTTCTCGGTGCCTCAACATCAACTGTAATTTCCTTGAGGTACTTACTTAGCTGACTATGTTTGCCTCTAGACAAGGCCCTTACAAACTTCTTGTCTTCTCTAGTCTATGCTTTTCAGTCAAATAGTGCTCAAATTATTTATTTTATATCTGTAGAGTAATGCAATGGACCTTCGGTCGGAATTTATTTATCTGTGATTTAACTGTGCCTCTTTGTGTCATGCAATCTCATCCACGTGTTGAGCAGCGTAGATGAAGTACTGTTATTTGGTCATTTTGTTCACGTGTTTTGGGGGCAATATTAATATTAATTCATTTAACTTGAGTGTGACCGTAAAGACCGGCAATTTTAATATTATTTCTGTAGGTGGGTTTGTACTTTGGAAATTTCATCCACGTGTTGAGCAGCGTAGATGAAGTACTGTTATTTGGCCATTTTGTTCACGTGTTTTGGGGGCAATATTAATATTAATTCATTTAACTTGAGTGTGACCGTAAAGACCGGCAATTTTAATAGTATTTCTGTAAGTGGGTTTGTACTTTGAAAATTTCATCCACGTGTTGAGCAGCGTAGATGAAGTACTGTTATTTGGCCATTTTGTTCACGTGTTTTGGGGGCAATATTAATATTAATTCATTTAACTTGAGTGTGACCGTAAAGACCGGCAATTTTAATATTATTTCTGTAAGTGGGTTTGTACTTTGAAAATTTCATCCACGTGTTGAGCAGCGTAGATGAAGTACTGTTATTTGGCCATTTTGTTCACGTGTTTTGGGGGCAATATTAATATTAATTCATTTAACTTGAGTGTGACCGTAAAGACCGGCAATTTTAATATTATTTCTGTAAGTGGGTTTGTACTTTGAAAATTTCATCCACGTGTTGAGCAGCGTAGATGAAGTACTGTTATTTGGCCATTTTGTTCACGTGTTTTGGGGGCAATATTAATATTAATTCATTTAACTTGAGTGTGACCGTAAAGACCGGCAATTTTAATATTATTTCTGTAGGTGGGTTTGTACTTTGGAAATTTCATCCACGTGTTGAGAAGCGTAGATGACGTTCTATAAATTGGCCACCTTGCTCATATATTTTGGAGAGAATACTGATATTTATTCATTTAAGTAGGTTGTGACCGGAAAGACCGGCGTTTTAATCAATATCTTAATTTGGATCACACTTAGAAACTTTCTTACAAGTGTTAAGCAGTGCAGTACCTTGCTTATTTATTTCGTAACAAATAACAATATTTTCTAATAACTAAAGTACGTTCGTAAAGGACGAGAATTTGACACAAATAACCACGCCAGTCACTCAATAAGCAGTTTTAGTTATGTTGTCCTCGGCGCAAAATATAGTTTGATTATGGTGTTGAAGCTATTGGATACGAACCTGTACCTCAGACAACTTGCCTCTGCTCCTATTTTGAAGTAACAACGATGGTAGGTTGTGCATGCCAGTAGCTTCAAGGTAGTAAACCATTTAAGCGTCCTTTCTGTCCTCTTAGTATGGTTGCAAGTCT
Source organism: Locusta migratoria (assembly GCA_026315105.1). Taxonomy (NCBI): domain Eukaryota; kingdom Metazoa; phylum Arthropoda; class Insecta; order Orthoptera; family Acrididae; genus Locusta; species Locusta migratoria. The sequence goes on from CM048744.1 coordinate 743,799,239, forward strand.
TTTACATGTAAGAGATCAGATAGAGTTACGATTTGATACTGTTTCGGCCAGCTATTCTTACCTTTGGAGCCCAATGTTAAACTATGGCAACCAAGCCAAGTTGCCGTTAAATGTATGTATGTTTAATATGTTTTTATTCTGCTTCGTGTTTTAGTTAGCAATAAATAATGTCAAAAGGAAGCCTTCTGTTTAAATCTACTCCTGCTCTACCCCATTCAAAATTATGAAAAATTTTAATCGACCAGTTGTTCCCTGGAAATACATTTAGCTCTAATTTTGCTGTTGTCTATCGGATCATCCGATACCTGCCCCTTATTTTGTGACTGCTCCTTTCATATCTATGTTATCCTTTGCTTAAAATCATCTAGTCATGATACAGGGCCAAAGCTTACATTAATTTGGTAATTTGCAGTGCTGCAAGGAGCAGCTACACAAGATAAGGTGCCTGATCTATTCAGGTTAGTCTGTTTTATTGTATTTGATACAATAAATACACAGACATAATCGATAGACGCAGGAGTTGGGACGTAATTTGCACAGAGTCATCCGAAATTAAACCATATCTCAGCTCCGACAGCGCAGGTACGGTTCATGGTGTCCGTTCTTTCGTATATTTCCGGAAGAACAGACACCACTTTGATACTGTAGTTAGTAACAATTGATATTTACGGAATTTATGACGTTACCCTTTCATTCCCAGAGTTGTTCCTGGACAACAACGTACTAAGTGGGCCACACCTTGGCTATTTAACGCATCTTAATTTAAGCAAGAGTTTGACCTATTTCTGAAAAAAACTATGACATGCAGGACTTTAATATTTTTACTGTATGTTACATAATGCTAGAGTCAACTGTAACAAAAATCTACTTTATCCATTTTATTGGTTTTAAGAAATTTTTTTCAATTTATTAACAAAAATATTACATTTTTGCTGCAGATTTTTTTTTTTTTTTTTTTTTTTTTTTTTTTTTTTTTTTTTTTAACTTCCTATTCGTGAAATAACAATAAATCTATTACCAGAGGTACTGAAAATTTAAGTTTGCGGAATATTGACTTTAAAGAAAAAGCTTTGGAATTTTGTTACAGTTAATTAAAACTGTCCTGCTGCATATGATGGCCCTTCTTTGGCCTATAGCAGGTCTTCCAGCTTCTTTTTCACCTTCCTGGATGTTTATCTTGCTTTCTTCGCCATATTAGATGCCAACCTGTCTGAATCGGCTATTCTCATTTTATCGCAATTTTGCAGAACAAGTTTTTCAGTACCAACACTTTAAGTGTTACCACAATTGAATGTAATGACAGAATCATTATATTAATGCCTATAAATACAGTTTTAGGAAGGCGGTTCCAAATTATGTTGTTGAAACATTCATTTAGGTTCTGTGTCTGCCCATAGAGACATTTCCTTAGAAGGTCAGGATGAGCCAAGTCTCTGAAAATAAGTTTAATTGCTGTAATAACAGCAGCAGCAAGAGAATGCTAGAGAGAATAAGATTCTCTAGGTGCCTGGGCCCTATTGTATTTGCACCACGAATTTTCTCCTGATGCACACAATGCATGGCTTGGCTTATAATCAGTAGAAGACTTATGGAATAATATGACCCAAACGTCTTTCATTGCCTCCAGATTTTCTATATTTCACCTAACTGTCTGCCCATAGTATAGACGTGAACAATCACTGCAAACTTAAGTCTAACAACTACTTGCAATCACTCTTGAATAACACTAACCACGTGTTAGAAAGCGTGTTGTTAACAAACAGTAGAAACAAGAGAATACCGACCGTTGCATTCCAAGGATAGCCAGCACACTCGGGAGTAAAAATAATCCTAACACGCAATGTAGGGGATAAATAGATCTAAAACACATGCGGAAATGTGGGTAACAGAAAAGTGGGCGTGACACATAAACACACGTGGTAGGAAAATGCTCTTTAAATGGCGGAAAAACATTTTTTCAGCAAAATCCTTGTCAGAGTACCTAAATAAAACCTTAATCTATCGAAATATGATGCAAACCGAAAATCGTTTTTTTTTTTTTTCAACCTGGTCCCTTAACACGTTCACTGCTGTTGCGCTCTGGCGCGATGATGATGGGTGCCACTTCACGCTCTGGCGCGTGATCGTATTTTGACAGTATCTTTTCATAGTTTTGAGCCACTGAATGTTTCGGTTTTGGTTTTCAGTTTTTTTGAAATGGTTTTTTATTTGCATTTGTATTTTTGTGAAAACAACGCATGAACAATATAAACAGTAAATACAAGGTATTTCATATAACATATGCTTATTTCAATATCATCAGCAATATAAGTATGAATAATATCAAAACTAAGAAGTATTTTTTTATAAACTGGTAACTAATCGAAATAAAATTAAAATAATCAAAAGATTGCTTGCTTGTTTACATAAGAATCCAGTAAATCTATCTTGACATCATGAGAAGCGTGTGTGGCTCGTAGCCGGTAATGCAAACACGGAAATCTGGAACCACGTACGTGTGCATATCACTTATACTCTTCCCTGAGTGCCTACCAGAGTATACAGCTTTATTAGATGATGCCAGTTTACAACAACCCATGATAGGATGCTAGGTCGCAGCACGCGCCACAGCCTGAGCGGCAACTGGCTCATGTAACGTTTACACGCGCCAGAGCGTGAACGTCAGCGAACATGTTAAGTGATGATTTATACCGTATTTTGTGTTTGTTTGTATAGCTTATGGGACTTAACTACGGGGTCATCAGTCCCTAAACTTACAAACTACTTATGAACTAGCTACACTAAGGACGGCACAAATATCCATGCCCGAGGGGGGATTCGAACCCCCGACCGTAGTGGCCGTGCAGACCGTGACTGGCGCTCTTCAGTCTCCTCGGCCACCGCGGCAAATGTTTGTAGAACTTATGGGACTTAACTACGGGGGCATTAGTCCCTAAGCTTACAAACTACTTATGAACTACTTAAGACTAAGGACGGCACAAATAACGTCCGAAGTACTAAATACCTCGACACTAACGTCTGTATTGTGCATGAAATACATGACGTAAAAAAACAAGAGTTCGATCAACAAATTTAAAACGCACATTTTTATGTTTAGTGCACTGTGTTAATACAGAAAACACTGAATTTTAATTCTGCCGAAGCGGATTTCATAACATGGGACTGAAAGGGTTAACTGCGAATGGTTAAAGTTGATAGTGTGTACCCAGCAGGGGTCGAGTAAAATAGAAGTGATATCTGGCGTTCCACAGGGAAGCGTTATTGGTTCCCTACTCTTACTTGTGTTTATAAACTATTTACGAAACAATCTGAATAGCTATCTGAATAGCCACTGTTCGCGAATGATGCTGTCGTTTATCGGTTAGTGAAGTAAACACAGGATCAACGCCAAGTTCAAAGCGATTTAGACAAAATTTCTACATGGTGCGAAAATTAATAATTAACACTAGATAATGAAAAGTCTGAAGTAATACACATGACCACTAAAAGAAATCCCCGGAACTTCAATCACGTGATGAATCAGATAAACCTTAAGGTCGTAAATTCTACCAAATACCTAGGAGATACAATTACGAAGAAGTTAAACTGGAGAGAACACACCGAAAATATTGTGGGGAAGGCGAACCAAAGGTTACGTTTCATTAGCAGAACGCTTCGAAGATGGAACAGCTCCACCAAAGAGACTGCCTACATGACACTTGTGCGTCCTCTGCTGGAGTACTGTTGCCTAGTGTGGGACCCTCACCAAGTGGGACTGAAGGAAGACATTGAGAAAGTTCAGGAAAGAGTAGTTTTTTTTTCTTTTATCACGTTACAGGGGGAAAGCGTCACAGAATTGTGGCACTATTTCAGGTTGAAGTCATTAAAAGAACGACGTTATTCATTGCGGCGAGATCTATTTACGAAATTTCAATCACCGACTTTTGCTTCTGAATGTGAAAGTTGTGAAAGTCGTTAAAGAACCCTCTGCCAGGCAATTAAATGTGATTAGCAGAGTATCTATGTAGATGTATATTCGAAGCCGTGTATGCTACTTTCTAGACAGTTGCGCTGTGACCCCCACACCTATGGAGACACAGCGACCATAACAAGTGCAAAAACTCCGCCAGTGCAAGTTCTCAACTTCTTTCTGCCCAATATTATTCAAACTCGTACGATGTGCAATCTATTTCCGTTTGACTATGGGGTCTAGGAGTGCTTCCGCGGTGAAGAAATAATCATTTACCTTCATCGGCTAATTATATGTTATATATATGAAGTTTCCATTCTTTCCGAAAAGTCTGAAGGACCAGACACCACATATACATATATATATGTGTTGTTGTTGTTATGGTCTTCAGTCCAGAGACTGGTTTGATGCAGCTCTCCACCCTACTCTATCCTGAGCAAGCCTTTTCATCTCCTTATAAGAACGGCAACCCACATCCACTTGAATCTGCTTACTATACGCGTCTCTTGGTCTCCCTCTGCGATTTTTACCCCACACACTTCCCTCCAATGCTAAATATACGATTCCCCGATGTCTAAGAATGTGTCCTACCAAGCGATCCCTTCTCTTAGTCAGGGTATGCCAAAAATTCCTTTTCTCCCCAATTCTGTTCAGTACCTCTTCATTAGTTATCCGATTTACCCACCTAATCTTCAGCATTCTTCTGTAGCGCCACATTTCAAAAGCCTCTATTCTCATCCTGTTCGCACTGCTTATCGTCCATGTTTCACTCCCGTACAAGGCAACACTCCACACAAATGCCTTCAGAAAAGACTTCCTTACACTTAAATTAATATTCTATATTAGCAAATTTCTCTTTTTCAAAAATGCTTTTCTTCCCATTGCCATTCTGCATTTTATATCCTCTGTACTGCGACCATCGCATGTTATTTTACTACCCAAGTAACAAAACTCATCTACCACCTTCACTGTTTCGTTACCTAATGTAATTCCTTCAGCATCGCCTGATTTTCTAAGACTGCATTCCATTATTTTTGTTTTGTTCTTGTTAATGTTCATTTTATATGCTCTCTTCAACACACTGTCCATTCCATTTAACTACTCTTCCAGGTCCTGTGCTGTCTCTGATAGAATTACAATGTCATCAGCAAAGCGCAATTTTTTTATTTCCTCCCCCTGAACTTTAATCCCTATTCCAAATTTTTCCTTGCTTTCCTTCACCGCCTGATCGATGTACAAATTGAATAACATCGGAGAAAGGCTACAACCCTGTCTTACTCGCTTCCCAACTGATGCTTCCCTTTCATGCCCTTCAACTCTAACAACTGCTGTCTGGTTTTTGTACAAGTTGTAAATAACTCTCCTTTCCCTGTATTTTACCCCTGCTGACATCAGAATTTGAAAGAGTGTATTCCAGTAAACATTGTCAAAAGCTTTCTCCAAATCTACAAAAGCTACAAATGTAGGTTTGTCTTTCCTTAATCTATCTTCTAAGATAAGACGTGTAGTGAGTATTGTCTCCCGGGTTCCTACGTTCCTCCTGAATCCAAACTGATCTTCCCCGAGGTCAGTTTCTACCAGGATTTCCATTCTCATGTAGATAATACGTGTCAAAATTTTGCAACCATGACTTATCAAACTAATGGTTCTGTAATTTTCACACCTGTCTGCGCCTGATTTCTTTGGAATGGGGATTATTACATTTTTCTTAAAGTCTGAGGGTATTTCGCCTGTCTCATACATCCTACACACCAGTTCAAATAGTCTTGTCATGGCTGGCTCTCCCAGAGACTTTATTAGCTCTGAGGGTATGTCATCTACTTCTGGGGCCTTGTTCCGACCTAGGTCTATCAGGGCTCTGTCAAATTCATCTCTCAGTATAGTATCTCCTATTTCATCTTGATCTACTTTCTCTTCCCTTCCCACAACATCGTCTCTAAGTTAATTTTCTTTGTAGAGCTGCTCTATGTACTCTTTCCACCTTTCAGCTTTCCCGTCTTTGCTGAGAACTGGTTTCCCATCTGAGTTCTTGATATTCATAGAGTTGCTTTTCTTGTCTCCAAATGTCTCTTTTATTTTCCTGTAGGCGGTATCTACATTTCCCCTTCTTACACATTCTTCTACAGATTTGCATTTGGCTTCTAGCCACTTCTGCTTAGCCATTTTGCACTTCCTGTCAATCTCATTTTTTAGTCGTCTGTACTCCATTTTGCCTGTTACGTTTACTGCATTTTTATATTTTCTCCTTTCATCAATTAAATTCAGTATTTCCTGTGATATCCAAGGATTTTTTGTAGGTCTTGCCTTTCTACCTATTTTGTCCTCTGCTGCCATCACTATTTCATCTCTCAATGCTACCCATTCCTCTTCTACTGTTTTATTTCCCCCTGTTTCTGTTAATTGTTGCCTAAAGCTCCCTCTGAAATTCTCCAGAACTTCACTTTCCTTCAATTTATCTAAGTCCCAAATCCTTATTTTCCTACCTTTCTGCAGTTTTTTTCAGTTTCAGCCTACAGTTCATAACTAACAAGTTATGGTCAGAGTCTATATCTGCCCCTGGGTATGTCTTACAGTTTATCATCTGGTTCCGGAATCTATGTCTTACCATTATAAAATCTATCTGATACCTTCCGGTGTCTCCTGGTCTCTTCCACGTATACAACCTTCTTTTGTGATTCTTAAACCACGCTTTTGTTACGATTAAATCATGTTCCGTGCAAAATTCTACCAGGCGACTTCCTCTTTCATTCCTCCTGCCCAGTCCATATTCACCTACTATTTTTCCTTCGCTTCCTTTTCCTACTACCGAATTCCAGTCTCCCATCACAATTATGTTTTTCTCTCCCTTAACTGTCTGAATAATTTCCTTTAGCTCCTCATATATTTCTTCGATCACCTCATCATCTGCAAAGCTAGTTGGCTTATAAACCTGTATTACTGTTGTCGGAGTTGGCTTCGTATCTATCTTTACAATGATAATGCGATCACTGTGCTGCTCATAGTAGTTTACCCGCATTCCTATTTTCTTATTTATTATCAGTCCTACTCCTGTGATACCCCCAACTGATTTTGTATTTATAATCCTGTAGTCACCTGACCAGAAATCCTGTTCATCCTGCCACCGAACTTTACTAATCCCCACCATATCTAACTTCAACCTATCCATTTCCCTTTTTAAATTTTCTAATTTTCCTACCCGATTAAGGGATCTAACATTCTACGCTCCGATCCGTAGAATGTGAGTATTGTCTTTCCTGATGACAACATCCTCCTGAGTAGACCCCGCCCGGAGTTCCGAATGGGGGACTATTTTACCTCCAGAATATTTTACCCGAGAGGATGCCATCATCATATGTTCATACAGTAGAGCTGCATGTCCTCGGGAAAAGTAACGGCTGTAGTTTCATCTTGCTTTCAGCCATTCGCAGTAGCTGATGTTACAAGGCTAGCTCAGTCAATCATCCAGACTGTTGCCCCTGTAACTACTGAAAAGGCTGCTGCCCCTCTTCAGGAACCACACGTTTGTCGGGCCTCTCCACAGATACCCCTCCGCTGTGGTTGCACCTACGGTACGGCTATCTGCATCGTTGAGGCACGCAAGCCACCCCACCTCGGCAATGTCTGTGGTTCATGGGGGTGGCATATATATATATATATATATATGTGTGTGTGTGTTTGGCAAAAGGCCGTACCGCGATGAGGAACGTTTGTCTTGCAGCGTCAGCCACTGGAGTTTCTAATCATCTCCGTGACGCTTTCGCACTTTGTAAATCAACCCGTAACACAGCGTTCTGTTCTCCGATAGATCTTCTCTGTTCTTCTTTTAACACTACCTCTTACGGATCCCACCTTAATGAGAAATACTCAAGCGCTAGCTGAATAAGAGTTTCGTAAAGTACTTCCTTGCTTCTTGATGCTTCCTTTGCTTCTTGATGATCTTCCAGTGAATCTCAGCCTTGCATCTGCCACAACCCCGATCAATTTTATATGGTCACTAGCTTATATGCCAGTGCTTCGCAACGGTCGTTAGAGAGGGACTTGTGTTTAACATGGTTTTTTAGAGTTCCTGACCTAGGTCACCAAAAACCTAAATGGAATTTTTACTTTCCGTGGCAGCGGTTAAGTTTGCTATCGTTGCAACGAACTATTCACTTTAGGAGGATAATTAATTTACTGGCCAGGATAGCATAAAATAATTTATTCCATCGTGAACATAAAGAATTATTCCCCTCATTCTACGTGACTGATTTTTGAAATAGCATTCTACGGTCTTTGCTAACATTTGTACACAATGTAAAATTGTAGCCCTTTTTGTAGTGTATTACACCATAGTTATGAGAATGAAAAAATGTAATTAGTTATTTGGTGTTCTATGTAACTAACGTCGCCTTTGTCTTTTCCTGTACTATGTCGCTTTCGAGGCATTCCTAACCAGAACGCAATCAAAATGTAATGACGATACACCGAAATCAGAAAGGAAACTACGTAAATTCGTTTCATTGCAAAGAATTCTTAGTAAATGAAAACGTTGATAGGCGCAAAATAACGTCGTTATGTTTTAAATTCAAATGATACACGTCGATGAATGCACTTCTTTTCTTTCCATGACATTGCGAAGCATATGGGATACAGATAGGAAAAAAATATTTTGTTGTGTCCAACCTAGGTTAAATTTTACTTGCCGTGGCAGCGGTTTACTATGATAACGTTGGCAACGAAATATTCCCCTTAGGGGGATCATTAATTTACTTATCGGAACAACATTAATTATTTATTTCATTATCAACACACAGAATTATTCCCCTCATCATACGTGACTGATGTTTAAATAGGATTCAACGGCCATTGCCAACATCAGTACTCTACACATCGCTGCCGTAAGGAAAATCGTAGCCCTAGTTTCAGTGTATTACACCTTAGTTATGTGAATAAAAAATGCAGCATCGCAATTTTAGTTATTTACTAAGTAAGTAACAGCGCAATTCAAACATGGCATACACCAGAAACTAAAAATTACGATATCTTTTCTTCTCCTTATCCGAATTTGATGAAAGAAAGCTTATATGTTGCCCCAAGGTCCTCTCAATTGACCTGTGAAACCCCATGAAATTTCGTATATTACTCTTGGAAATTTGCAGTATTACACCGACGGGGCGTTAAACGCTAATATTCCTTCCTTTCTTCCGGGCTATAAACAATATTTCTTGTGACTTGTCCAGGATATAATATGAATATTTTCTATGGAGAGCCCAAGCGATATAAAGCTGTACGTGTGAGAAACATTGAGATTTCAACTATACCACACAGTATTGAGCAGATTCCTTTGTGATTTATTATTCATAATAGAAAGTGAAAGTCCCATTGCAAACTGAAGTCTCTTAAAGTTAAAAGCCAGATCTGTCGGAAATAATGGTGTATTCGTCGGATGTGCACTGTTTCATTCTCTTCCTTTCCTTGTAGCTCTATGGATATCTATTGCTTCTCCCTACAGCGGTATGCTCTGGACAGTTCAAAATTGCTTCAAAGTTATCAACAGCACTGTTATCTTTCAGGACTTTCCTTAAGCTGACTGGAATACAGGAGTGTTTTAGCAGTAAATAAGAAATGTAATAAAACGTGATACCTGATGTGAAAAATTTTACCCATCGCAGTACATATGATCTCATATTTACTGAGTTATATGTTGTATCATTTTTCAGGTATATATTTATTTGTATAAGTGCTGTATGTCTGAAAGATCTGTTGCGAATGTTATTAGTATCAAAGAAATAATAGCGTGCGTAATAGGACGGTTTTCCATGAACGTTACTGTTAATGTGTTCCTATCTCATGAACTATTTGTCGCACTGTGATACAATTTAGAAGGTACATTCAACTATATGTGTGTGTACTGTTTGTAAAATTTCCTGCAGGTACAATATGTAGTGTATAAATTATAAATTTCATCGTTATACCGAATGCTTTAGTTTTATTCCGTGAACAGCGGAAAAGCAGTAAGCGAGAAACTTTTTCCCTTTCATCATTTTGCTACGGTTGTCAGCGAGAAAAAGTTTCCTAAAGGTTTGAAATTATGTTTAAAGTTTTGTTGCAAGCTGCTAAGTGCCCTCCTTCTCAAATAGTGGACTGATAAACTCACAGTATCATGTGCCGCAAGACGGGGAAGTTTTCATTATTTATGATGTCATATCTCCTGAACTATCAGCCCTATCGCAAAATTGTTTCTTAGCTGACGTCTACTACCTATAAACTATTTCCCTGCCAAATTTAAGCTTCATGGTGAAGTAGTTTTGAGACTTCGTGTTTAGTCAGTCAGTCAGTGAGTGAGTGTATGAATGAGTGTACTTTCGCTTTAATATAAATAGAGATTCCATTTAAAATTGCCCCCTATGTCTATTACCAGATATTTAAGGAAGTAACTGCTTCCAATGGTTGTCCTAACAGTGCGTAGTTATGTAATAAAGGATATTTCTCTCTAAGTAAACGTAGCACCTAACACTTCTGTATGGCGAGGCTTTATTGCCATATCCTGCACTACACGAAGATTCGCTGCAAAATATGTAGAAATGTTTGTACAGCTGTGGGAACAAACTGCAGTACTAGTCATTCCCTAGACTTACAAAATTAACTTAATTATCCTAAGCACGACACACAAATACCCATGCCCGAGGAGGTACTCCAACCTCCAACAGAGGGCAGCCGCGGAATCGCTACATATCATCCTGTATTTAACTACACATTTCCAGCTTTCCTACATCTAAAAAGTACAGAACCATTTGCAAAAGCCTCATTGAACTTCTCATGTTATGTACAAGATCATTTATTTCTTCGCCGATTTTCATGATTTTTGTTAGTACAGCCTCAGCATACGCTGTTCGTTAGCACAGTTTGAAAATTTGAACGGCGTAGATTTAATCCTGATAATTTTGAGCATGTTGTGGTAGAGTGGCTGAGCGCTCTAAGGCGCCTTTCTGTGGAGCGGGTGGTTTCTCGCCGTCAAATGTCGAGTCTTCTCTGGGACATGTGTGTGTGTGTGTGTGTGTGTGTGTGTGTGTGTGTTTGTGTGCTGTGTTTGTGTATGTGTGTGTGTGTGTGAGACAGAGAGAGAGAGAGAGAGAGAGAGAGAGAGAGAGAGAGAGAGAGAGAGAGAGAGATTTATCCTTAGGTTAGTTTAAGTAGTTTAAATGTCTAGTAACGACTATAGCAGTTTGGTCGAATAGGTTTCCAAAAATTTCATTCTGAGTACGTATCTTCAGTTATCTGGTGTCTCGGTGTAAGCGTTTTCATTAAGAAGGCTCATATTTTTGTCTCCTTACACGTATGGATGTATGCGTATTGGAAACATAACTTCCACGCTCTGACGTTCTCATGAACTAGGCAGTGCAGGGAACTCAAAACTGTTTTAACTTTTGGTTGTGTACCACAAAAATTACAGTAAATAACGGAATGTCTTACATCGGAACTAAGCAAGTTGTTCACAATGTGCTGCCGGCCGCGGTGGCCGAGGTGACTGAGGCGCTCCAGTCACGGTCAGCACGGCAACTACAGTCGGGGGTTCGAATCCCCCCTCGGGCATGGATATTTGTGCCGTCCTAGTTCGTAAGTAGTTCATAAGTAGTTTGTAAGTTTAGGGACTGATGACCCCGTAGTTAAGTCCCATAAGATTAACAAACATTTGAACATTTGAACACAATGTGCTCCAACATTGATCAAACATGATCGGCACTCTTTGCATGAATGCTCTTATCATTTATATGAAATGCTTATGTGAAATCTTATAAATCAAGAATGGTGAATGATGTGAAACTCAATTGCTGGACTTAATGACAATCTGAATTTGTAATATACATACATCCTAATACATGCTCTATTAATGTTGATTTATCCATTTTGTCCAGGGGACAATTTCTCCTTTAGGCTAAGTTTCAACGGATGCAGTGTTTATATTAGTTATCTTCGATGACTTTACCATACTCTTTTAACTATTTCTTAATATCTTGCTTTCAAAATGGTAGTTAGAAACGCAGTTCGATGACTCAAAAGGCATGAGGCCAACACTATTGCTTTTAGATCAACAGAGCATTACAGAACAAATTGTCTGTGATAAAAGAAAAGAGACAGCGTTGCAAATGGAGATTAGGGTGTGGCGGAAGACGTGCAGGGAAAAGTCATCTGCAATCAGGCTGGTCACTGTGTCCTCGGTGGCGGAGTGGTCAAAGCGTCTGCCTAGGAAGCAGGAGATCCCGGCTTCGAATCCCGGCCGGGCACAAATTTTCATTCACCGCACATTGGTATTACATCTAAACCTAGTACAGCGAGGCCATAAGTGATCTCAAATTTCGATGTACTTCATTAACTATGTTCAATTTGACTGATTCTTCCGCCGCTTCTTGGTAGAATATAATGAAGTAAATGAAAAAAACACAATTTTGAGTGTGTTCGACGAATTTATTTTTATTTGCGTTTTCGACTTTTGAGGCCATCTTCAGAGTATTGACTGCTGTGTCAAAGAGGTTACAATGTTTTGCTACAGTATTTTAAGAGATGACAAAAGTACATTTCTTTGACATTGTGTTATTACAATTAGCAACTTAAAAAGAAAACAGTAATCAATAAATATACAATGAGTGGAGGATAGATCAAGGAATAAATTTGAACATAACCTGGGAATTGGAACTACCTACTATTATAATACTAATAGATATATATATATATATATATATATATAAGTGCCTTCACAAGAAATTTAGGCGATAATTACAGATATGTGCTGCAGATGACAGTTGTAAGACCAGGTTTGGAATCGCATCAAGAACTTAAAATGAATTACAGTGTGCATAGTTACTGAATTAGAGTAAACTAAAATAGATCTGTCTAATAAAATTAGTATTCCAAAACTCAGGTAGCTGAAAATGGATATAATGTGGTAAGCTACACAGGGACCAAATTTTCAAAACTTAAAGATAAATCATAATAAATAAATTCACAGGAGTGTGGTACTGTGGGTGTAAATAAGGAATCCGTTTTTAGAATTAATATTGAAACTCTGACTGTCTGAGTTTGATCTATTAGTTATACAATAAATAAAAGGGTAGGTCAAAACTTAGGTCATTTTGTATGAATATTACCTGAATATTACCTATTGCAGTTGTAAACCCTGGGTTACTTAAAGTAGTGTCAATAGCCCTAAATGAATACAATGTTACAATGCACTTTCAACATACTGATGTCAAATATAATTTGTAGTGCATTTAAATACCAGTACATCACACACTTTACACCAACTCAGTATTCAGTGGCCGAGGTGACTGAGGCGCTCCAGTCACGGTCAGCACGGCAACTACAGTCGGGGGTTCGAATCCCCCCTCGGGCATGGATATTTGTGCCGTCCTAGTTCGTAAGTAGTTCATAAGTAGTTTGTAAGTTTAGGGACTGATGACCCCGTAGTTAAGTCCCATAAGATTAACAAACATTTGAACATTTGAACACAATGTGCTCCAACATTGATCAAACATGATCGGCACTCTTTGCATGAATGCTCTTATCATTTATATGAAATGCTTATGTGAAATCTTATAAATCAAGAATGGTGAATGATGTGAAACTCAATTGCTGGACTTAATGACAATCTGAATTTGTAATATACATACATCCTAATACATGCTCTATTAATGTTGATTTATCCATTTTGTCCAGGGGACAATTTCTCCTTTAGGCTAAGTTTCAACGGATGCAGTGTTTATATTAGTTATCTTCGATGACTTTACCATACTCTTTTAACTATTTCTTAATATCTTGCTTTCAAAATGGTAGTTAGAAACGCAGTTCGATGACTCAAAAGGCATGAGGCCAACACTATTGCTTTTAGATCCTCATCTACAATTATACTAACAAGAAGACGGTAAATGAAAACGTTTATTAAATTCATCCTTCCTCTTCCACGAACGCTGAGTAAGTACTATAGTAACAAGGTCACTGAAATACCGGCTCTGCATTATAACCACACCGTTGGTTGAAACTGGAATGAATACCGCGCTGTTTTTCAGAAGAAATAGTTTAGAAAGAATTAAACGGTGAGTGCTTTCAGTTATCTCCAATTTCATCTGTAGTATCACTAATTTTCTCATCATATCACTCATTTTACCCATATTCTTCGTATTTTTCTTTCTAGCTCATTGGTTGACTGTTCGCAGTGTGTACCACTAAACTCACTCGACATTGTGACTAAGTAATGCCGAAATGTTATTAAAAATAACGATAAAGATGCTACAATTCTTTTGTTGCATTCATGAGCCACAGTCATGCAACATTTGTTAGATGATTGAAACGCCATTCGACGATATTATGTTATTGTTTTGTGACAATCCGGATTTCGGCTGTATACCCATTTTCAAATGTACAATTATGTCTAATTATTGGTAGATGTAGGAAACCAAATCGTCATTCTTGAGAGTAACAGTTTACATATGCACAACCATGTTGGTCGCCAATACGTAAAATAACTATGTTCATTACATATTTGTGGCCACGTTACAGCGTTGATTTTTAATGAAATAAATCGAAATTTGCGATCATTTTTGGCTTCACTGTACTAGGTTTAGATGTAATACCAATGTGCGGCGAAATAAAATATGTGCCCGGCCGGATAAGAAACCGGGATCTCCTGCTTCCTAGGCAGACGCGTTGACCACTCCGCCACCGAGGACACAGTAACCAGCCCGACTGCAGAGGACTCTTTCCTGCACGTCTCCCGCCACATCCAAATCTCCATTCGGCACGCTGTCTCTTTCCTTTTATCACAGCCTATTTGTTCTGTAATGCTCGGAGCCACAATACTCTATTCCCGCATCAGAAAGAAGAGACAGTGAGGTATCGAGACACAATTAATTGTCGTCAGGAGCCCAGCATGGGCTTGTATACGATTATAGAATTGTGTCTGATACCTCATGGTCTGTTCTTCCTGGTGTGGGAATACAGTATAACGGATGCAAGCATTACAAAACAAATAGGCTGTGATAAAAGGAAAGAGACAGCGTGCCGAATGGAGATTTGGATGTGGCGGGAGACGTGCAGGGAAGAGTCCTCTGCAGTCGGGCTGGTTACTGTGTCCTCGGTGGCGGAGTGATCAACGCGTCTGACTAGGAAGCAGGAGATCCCGGATTTGAATCCCGGCCGGGCACAAATTTTTATTCGCCGCACATTGGTATTACATCAAAACCTAGTACAATAGCCACACGTGATAGCAAATTTCGATTTATTTCATTAAAAATGAACGCTGTATCGTCGTCAAAAATATGTAATTGTATGCAAGCCGAGGCTGGGCTCCTGACGACAATTAATTGTGTCTCTATACCTCATGGTCTGTTCTTCCTGATGCGGGAATACAGTATTATGGCTGCGAGCATTACAGAACAAATTGTCTGTGATAAAAGAAAAGAGACAGCGTTGCAAATGGAGATTAGGGTGTGGCGGAAGACGTGCAGGGAAAACTCATCTGCAATCAGGCTGGTCACTGTGTCCTCGGTGGCGGAGTGGTCAAAGCGTCTGCCTAGGAAGCAGGAGATCCCGGCTTCGAATCCCGGCCGGGCACAAATTTTCATTCACCGCACATTGGTATTACATCTAAACCTAGTACAGCGAGGCCATAAGTGATCTCAAATTTCGATGTACTTCATTAACTATGTTCAATTTGACTGATTCTTCCGCCGCTTCTTGGTAGAATACAATGAAGTAAATGAAAAAAACACAATTTTGAGTGTGTTCGACGAATTTATTTTTATTTGCGTTTTCGACTTTTGAGGCCATCTTCAGAGTATTGACTGCTGTGTCAAAGAGGTTACAATGTTTTGCTACAGTATTTTAAGAGATGACAAAAGTACATTTCTTTGACATTGTGTTATTACAATTAGCAACTTAAAAAGAAAACAGTAATCAATAAATATACAATGAGTGGAGGATAGATCAAGGAATAAATTTGAACATAACCTGGGAATTGGAACTACCTACTATTATAATACTAATAGATATATATATATATATATATATATATATATATATATATATATATATATATAAGTGCCTTCACAAGAAATTTAGGCGATAATTACAGATATGTGCTGCAGATGACAGTTGTAAGACCAGGTTTGGAATCGCATCAAGAACTTAAAATGAATTACAGTGTGCATAGTTACTGAATTAGAGTAAACTAAAATAGATCTGTCTAATAAAATTAGTATTCCAAAACTCAGGTAGCTGAAAATGGATATAATGTGGTAAGCTACACAGGGACCAAATTTTCAAAACTTAAAGATAAATCATAATAAATAAATTCACAGGAGTGTGGTACTGTGGGTGTAAATAAGGAATCCGTTTTTAGAATTAATATTGAAACTCTGACTGTCTGAGTTTGATCTATTAGTTATACAATAAATAAAAGGGTAGGTCAAAACTTAGGTCATTTTGTATGAATATTACCTGAATATTACCTATTGCAGTTGTAAACCCTGGGTTACTTAAAGTAGTGTCAATAGCCCTAAATGAATACAATGTTACAATGCACTTTCAACATACTGATGTCAAATATAATTTGTAGTGCATTTAAATACCAGTACATCACACACTTTACACCAACTCAGTATTCAGTGTATGGTTGAGTGGTACTTGAGCGGATGGGTCTGGCTAACAGTGATGTCAGCTGTTGTAATAAATGATTATCTGTATTTAGATCCACGATAGTCTAATTTTCCTAATATAAAAATGTAGTTCAAATTGATGTTTTGCTTGATCATTGCAACATCTGTTATTTTTATGTAATAAAGGCTTAAATATCAAGACATTTCTAGATTATACATTATGTTTCGCAAATGCACTGTTATTGGTAGATGTTCTGGTAATGTCACACTACACGAAAGAGACGAAGCTGTATGTACGCTATAGCGGTGTTCCAGTTTAGTTTATTTTTGCTGCTAAAGACGTTAAAAGCTTTGAAATAACAATATCATAGAGTTTTGTAATGGCCGATAGTGAAAACCTTTAAAAATTTAATATATTGTATCTTTCTTAAAAAACAGATTTTAAGTACGATAATAACAAAGCCTGAAAAGTGCAATTAATGTAAGAAATATGTACACATAAAGCTAACTTTATTTTGCCACAAACTGACATTGAGAATTATAATGTTTTAACTATTATCGTTATAATTGTGACGTATTTTGTATCAACAGACTGAGTGTTAAACATATAAACTAATTATTATACATCACAAATGTATGTAAATAATGGTCAAGTCTTCGTCTTTTTTACCTCAGGCTTTTCACTTTTGAAGAAACACTGTTTTTATTGGAAACTATAAAAATTACATCGTAAGTAAGCACCTATTTATATAACAGTTCGGATCCAAATTAATTCGTGTGAGAGTAATTTTGCCTACTAGCCACTTCCACATATAATTATAAATACTTCATGCTAAGTGAGGGTGCAATTACTACTACTTTAGCTTAGGTGCCAACACCAAACATTTTCCACTAAACTGATGTTGAAGTTCTGAAGGAGCTTTATATGCACGGGTACTCTGTAAAGCAACTGATAGCACATATCATATAAATTTGTCAATACTGTTCAAATCCAACCGTATATTTTTTTCTTACTGTTGTCGAAGAAAATAGATTGGAATCATTGACGAAATAAGATAGCATTTATAATTTTATTATAGAGGGTTGCATTCATCAGACGTTCTCAAACGGCGTTTTGGGACACAAATCGCTGATGTGGGCATCATTGATGCACATATTAAAAGTGACTACCAACGTGAGATTCGTATGTTCAGCAAATAAATTAGAAGACGATTTAAATACAAATATCGTGAACAATTGTGTCGCAATAGCTGACTACTCTGTACATAATAACACACTATCCATTTCCATTCTCTGAGGATCAAAATTAACAGTGAAACTAATATGGAGTGTTTGATAATAATAATAACAATAATAAAAATCTTGAGTTTTATACAAATTTACATTTTCAATGCACTATTACGCAAATTTTGTAGACTATTTTCCGAAAGGTGAAAGTGTTAAAAATATATTACTGTTAGACAATATTACAAAAGCAGGACTGATTCATGAAGGTTTTCGTTTCTTTGAGAAAAATCTTAAACTCACCAGGAAATCACATGAGCATATGATTAAAAAAATATCAATTTAAGACGATTTCCAGAAAACAATTAAATACCCTATAACACAGAAAAAAACTTTTCTAGACATTGAATTACGGTAACATGGAATAAAATTTAGAAATAAATGTATATTATTTCGGGAATACACTAGACAAATGAGTGATAAAACTAAGGCATTAAGACCACTTTTTATGAATTTGAGTTATTGGCACAAAATACAGTGAGAATGCATGCTCATGTATTCGTGTTAGAATAAGTCTAGAAGGTTGTGAAAGTTATCATCTCAAAGATATCTACTTTTCATTGAAAATGAGAAGCGGACAAAGGCTAATCAAATCCTGTTCTCACTCTGAATGAGATTTTTATGCAATGGCTACATCTCTGTATTATTCTGATGAAAGTGTTGGTGATCCTAGTTATGTTGTGACAGATTCTAGTGAATCCGATGTTAATGTTATTCAGGAATCTCATGACATTCAAGAAAAGATCTAGAAATATGGCGCAATGGAAAGAAGTCTACAGCACCAGTGGAAAATTAGTCCCAAAACGTGAATTTGAGTGCCATTCCTGATGAATCAGAAGAAACTTAATGATATTATGAAGTTGAAAAAGTTTATTCCTAAAGTGTATAAGCAGTGATATGAACATACTGATAAACCTGGTGCAGGTAATGAAAAAAAGAAATGAAATGAGTATGAACTACATTAAGGTGCATTATATTTTCTAATTAATTTGTTTATTTTTTTCTTGAAGTTACATATAATTACTTGATTCATATTGTAACACAAAATATGTTAAATACTTCATATATTTTGGTAGTAGAAAATAAATGACAGCTTTGATTGAGTATGGCAACTGGGTAAGTACATTGTCATTTTCTTTTAATAACTAATTTAGAGTCGAAATAATATTTACTGTATTACTAAAAATGTTAAAAGATATCGGTAACATTGCTGAGACTAAAAACAAATTACTAAATGCTGAAATAAAATGATTGGAATATTTTTCTTTCTTTTTTTCACACTTAGTGAATTGTTCTTTAACAAATTATCATTCTCACGCCTTCAATTTAACTAGGTACTCCAAAATTCCTCATACGTTGTCTGACAAAACAAGTACAGTACCCAGAATGGGTTGGAAGTAGATGAAAGTACATATGACGACGACCATGTACCTTGGTTACAATATGGTATGAAACAGACAAGGCTTTATGGCAGCAATGGATGGCCTTGTGGGGTTGGGAATGGTGTCCATCTGCAATTCGGTTCATACCCTGTTATGGGAGACGATTTTGCTTGGTCCACCATACACATCTTACCGATGCGGCCTCTGTGAAATACATTCAGTTGCTTGACAGGCTGTCTGCTGCGTTTGCGAGGCATCGCTACTGCTTCGTACTATATGTAAATTTCTTACTTTCCTGTCAGACTCATAGCAGTTGACCTGTACCGAGTTCCCAACAATAGTACCGTGA
Organism: Locusta migratoria; assembly: GCA_026315105.1. Lineage (NCBI taxonomy): Eukaryota > Metazoa > Arthropoda > Insecta > Orthoptera > Acrididae > Locusta > Locusta migratoria. The sequence goes on from CM048744.1 coordinate 743,818,832, forward strand.
TATCATGCATGCACTTTGGGACACTTTCTACATATTACAAGGCCTTGAAAATCTAACGATTTACAAATAAATTTGCATTTGTAGTGAAATGGAATAATATTAGACCACTACTTCGGAGTGCATCACTCTTTTCTCTGTGGCGGCTTATTTCCTTACTTCTTGAGCAGGTACTATACGCCCGAAAGTTATTCAACGAAAAGCGTTTTTTTCCGGTGCATTGAATACGGCGTTAAGTCACTCTGCATCTAGCTACAGCCACTTATTTGCACAGGTATTCATTTGTTCGAAACACGGTGATATTGAGATAGCTCGAGTAGCACGCTGGTTACGCGAAGCATCCTGTATCGACGTTTCGTGTCGGTATTTATCCGTCATGCCGTCATGCCTGCAGAAAATTGAATGGTCAGGATTGCGGTCTCTAAATGTTCAAATGTTAGTAGCCCTAACGGAACAAACTACTTTGGTTATAGGTCGTTATCCTCTTTAAAACAGGATCCGTATGGAAATTTTATTTTTTCCGAAGTTTTATCTCCTCTTTACCCTCTACCTACCAACATTTACATATATTTATTTAAAATTTTATTTGTGATATTTTTCTTTCAGACGACATCTCTATTGAACCTGTATTTCTTTGTACTTCCTGTACTGCTAAAATTCAAGTTTGTGCTCGGTGTGTATCCTTCTCTGATCCCAGCCTCATCACACAAAAAATAATTTCCTTTTTTATAAATCAGGATATTTTGTTTTGCGGAGACTGTGAGCCAGGTGTAAAATCAAATTTACGGTATGTCCGTGAATATGGCCCGGATTCCGAGCTAGCGACGTAGTCCTACAGTGAAGCTGTTGTCTACGAGATAATTACTAATCAAATAAGCAGTCTGCTGGGATCTGATACAACTGCGCTATTTAATGCTTGGAGTGGGTCATTACTGTGGGGTAACAGTTGTATTCGGTAATGGGCCTGCGCTTCGGCATTGTTCTCAGGCGGAGCAGTGGTACTGGGCAATAACAGATAATCCCTGTTAAGGATAAAGCCGCGGTCTACGCCTCTGTGAAAAATAGCCAATTAATGCGTAGCTGCTTTCGTCGTCCGGAAGATTAGGTTCCAGCCATTACCTTTTGTTGCTCCTGCACCAACCGATATGCATATGTTTAACAGTCCTGTCGGCGATCCAAACTGCAGCTACTCCCGGGTAAAGGGAACGAGAGTATTCAAAGCGATACACATTTAGTAATGAGGCATTTAAAGTGAACGTTCATCAGCACAATTTCGTAGAACGAAGTTTTTCTTTCTTTGCTTTTTTGGTGGAACACTGTATGTACGATTCGGACAGAAGTGTTAGGTACCTGTATACAATGCAATTAAAGCAAAATTATTAATAAACCAAGGAGGTAAAAATAGCAATCGCTGTTTAGACATGAATGATTCTTCACTTTAAATTTCCAAACAGTTCGTTTGGTGGTAGACGCAATAATTACCCCAAAATTTTTCATGTAGAAACATTTTATGTTTCCACAACTTGAAGTATATAAATTGTATAAAGCTTCCTATGTATTACGTTTCCGTCATTGATGATTTAAAAATACGAGAGTTCGTAGACATATTTTTCCAGAATCTGTATGTGTGTGAAATATGATCAAAAAGTAACGGAATAATTCTTTTAAATCTTCGATTGGGTGCTCTTTCGTGTAAACTACACCAAACATAGATAACTCTGTTTTCTACCTTTCCATTGTTGGCCTACAATTGCGAGACTGGAACATTTCCTTCATAATTGCTTGTTAAGACAGTGGTAAGTTGTTTTGTTATGCGTCTAGGTGAGAGTGGTCATCAACATGTACAAAGAAGGCGAGGTACTGGCGGAAGTAAAGTTGTGAGGCGGCATCGTGAGTCGTGTCGGGGTAGCTCAGTGGTAGAGCGCTTGCCCGCGAAAGGCAAAGGTCCCAGGTTCGAGTCCCGGTTCCGGCACACAATTTTAATCTGCCAGGAAGTTTCATGTACAAAGTAGATTATGCGCCCTGTAATGTAAGCCCTTCAGTTTATTTCGTTACTCTTAATGAGCAGCAAAATGTATCATGTACTAATAAGCTTGTTCTTGCCCTTCTGTGAAGGGTGACATTGAATGAGTTGTTCGTTCCATAAATCCGTGTTGAGGAGATCCTCGTAGATGCTGAACACGTCATTTTTACAAGGTAATAATATAATAATACTAATACAGTTACATCCTTTTTTTTCAAGCTAATAATAATAGTATGAATACAGGTACATGCATCAGTTGCTTCTACTGACGAATTCGTCAGTGGAGCAGAAGGAGGTGGCCAACAGAAAATCTTTTAGGCTCCTCTTAAACTAATTTGCTTGTAGTTTATCATCTAATGAATTAAGTATATACTTACTATAAGTGTAAATAGCCTTCTCGATATTGGAAACTTTCAGAAATCCAAACTGTGTTCTAGACAATGTGTCATTTGAGTTTAGGTGTTTGAGAACCTTTTTGCACATCACCTTTTCTAGAATTTTTGAGTATGCCGGTAAAAGTGAAATCGGCCTGTAGTTTGACAGTATCTATTTATTGCATTTCTTGACTAGAGGTGTAATATCTGCATATTTTAACCAGTCAGGAAATGTTCCAGTTATAATAGAATGTTTACACAAATAACTTAAAATTGTGCTAAATTCACAAGAAGATACTTTAATTACCTTTGTTGATATTTCATCGTAATGCTTTTTTTTAGATTTTGTTATGGAATTATTTCTTGTGGTGAAATAAGTGACATATTCATGTTTGAAGTTATTTGTAAATGCTAGTTTCAAATATTGATGGGCATTATTGACCCTGACAATCACATACCATAAGTAAAAGATATAAAGTACTTGTTAAATACATTTGCCACACTATGCCCCTCAATTACTAATGTATCATCTGCTCCTGTTCCTTTAAATTTCTACCAGTCTCCTCTTTCACTATATTCCACGTTGCTTTTATTTTGTTATCTGATATCCCTGTCATTTTTCGTAGTTCATTTGTTTAGATGTCTGAATTATTTTTTTTAATATTTACAGTATTACATCTATTTAACTAAGTCCTTATCATTGGAACTACTCTTAGTTGATAGAGAGATTTTCTTCTTTGTCTTGCATGAAATCTTTATTCCTTGTGTAATCCAGGGTTTCGTTATAGACTTCTGTTTAATTTGAGTTACTTTTAGAGGAAAACATTCTGCAAACATATTACTCACATAATTAATGAATATGATTTTTTTTTCACTTATGCCATTAGCACTATAAACATCTTTCCAGTTTATATTTCTGAGCAGTTTTATATAATTCTCAATTTTTGGTGGATTGACTACTCTCCTGTATGTAGATGTACCAGTCTTCATTATCTGTACCTACAAGAATGAGATCGAAACTGAACAACAACGAGCTTGAGAGGCAACTCAAGGAGGATTAAAGGTTTAAGAACATAATAGAAATCAAAGGAAGAGCTGGAAGTTATCACAAAATGTTAACAAAATTCAAATGATGAATGTGAAACGAAATTCTCCAATGACGATTTTTATTGGGACGTATAACACTTGTAAATGAAATAAAATATGTCCTAATGTGATTGAAAACAATGAAAAGATATTGTAAAAATGTTGGACTACACGTTTTTCCAGAGAGGTCGAGTGAAACACATGCAATCTCGGCAAAACGTGACCCTTTAAAAGATTGATCAAATAGTAAGGTTAACGAATTCCTCGTATATTTATTCTAAGAATAAAACTGAACAATAATCCAAAGAGAGGGAAGCTAAATAAATTACAAGGTGAGAAATAACTGTTGTGATTGCTGTACCTCTTCGAGATTTCAACCTCGTTTAATGAAATTAAGCTTTAATCTAGCTCATATGCGGCGTAATACGTGTTATTCATTACATGTGCACGCACTACTCGTGTTACGAAAAATGGCATGCCGCACGAGGTATAAAAATGTTTATTTATTTATCAGCTTCAAATTTTCCTCATTGAAAGTAATCCCCCTCGTAACGGGATTTTGCGATTTGGTAATAAGTTCTTGACTCACTTTTCGTTATTGTGTTGAACTCTTTCAGCGATTCTGTTCTTAGGAACGGGTACAAAACTGCGCCTTTTCATCGTTCTCTTTAGCCTCAATAATACGAGGAAGTCACAGAGGCCGGATTTGTCGAATACGGTAGCGGGTATGTCGAACAACACGAATAAACATAGAGCATATCCATGATGCAATTTCCAAGAAATTTTTTCCTCACAATTACGAGCTTTTTTATGGAACTGCTTCACCCGAACACCGTAAAACTTCCACGTAGTAGTCCTCACTCTTCGTACAACCATTATGTAGCAGTATAGCCCATGTAAGCTAGCCGTACGGGAAATCCCGTGCGGTTGTAGGCAGCATGACACCGACTGAGTGGCCGCTTCCGCCGGATGTTCGACTCCTCCCTCGGACAAGAGTGTGTGCGTGTTGTAGTTAGGATAGGTTTCAGTTAGTTTAAGTAGTTTGTAAGGCTAGAGATCGTTCTCCTCAGTAGTTTGATCCCATAGGTTCACAACCATTTGAACAATTTCAAATGAAGGACCTTCCAATGCGATCGAAATGATGTACTTTATCACTTGTCCTTGATTTCGACGCTATATCGATATACACTAATTTATTTACCTTTTATAACGTTATTTGGAAGTTTAGAATCGTTGTCGACAACATCATTCGGCAACTCCTGACCGAAGTCCACACGACGTCATTGTTGGTCTAACTTCCATAATTAAAAAATGAATAAATAAAATAAAACAAAGAAAAAACCTATTCCGCTATACATTTCACGATAAAAACATCCGAAATTGCTCCTAACAACGAAGTAAAGAATATGCCTCAATCCTCAACATTCTTTCCGATGTCGATTGCGTGATTTTATGCAACAATTTCAATTACTTCATCCACATTGTCGTCAGTAGCTGATGTGCTTGTTCTCGACTCCCTCAGAAATATTTGTTTCATTCGTATAAAACAAATATAACTTATTCGGCTCTCATCAATAAATTAAATTTTAAAACAGCTGAAAATTCAAACATACGCCAGGAAAATGTGTCCCAATAAGGTAAAAATTTTAAAAATCGGGTTTACGAAGTAGGGGAAATATAAAAAAAAAAAAAAAAAAAAATGGAACTGCAGTTCATCACCTGGTAATTCTGAATATTTGTAGATGCACTGGCGTTCGAGCTTTCACGTTGGAGTATGCTGACATGCTAATCTCTCTGCTATCTGATACTCCGTGGCATCTCACCGGAAAATAATGAAATACGAATCTTGTCCAACCCATATCACATCGACTGCAACAGCATGCTACCCTATAATACTCCATAGTCCTAATCTGAGCAGCCCTTCGATTCCCAGCAATCTTCTAGTTTGGTGCACACAACCTTTTTCTATATGCTCGTTGTTATATTTGAGACTCGTTATTTGTCTGCAGTTACAAATGACAAACAACTTTGACTCTCTAGCTTTGTTCCTTTTAAAATCTTTTCATTTTCCTAAAGTAATTATTCCATCAAATTTTCTTTGTGTCTCAACTTCCTACGTTACTAATGAATTTGTTTTCTTAGAACTTAAACGAGTTTTCTTATAGTAGTCCATTTCTAAAAACAATCCACATCTGAAATTTTCTTCTTTTTACTCGGCCATTGCTAATATTTTCGTAAAATTTACATTTCCTATGCTACTTCGCAATCATATTGTTCCATGAGTATTATTTTATCATTGTTCATTACGTTGAATTTTCGTAAGTTGGTAATTTAATACTTAAATTTCCGACGTGGTATAACACGGTATATAGTCTTTTACGAATATGCGAACCGTTCCTTCACTGCCACTTTTACATTACAAAAAATATTGTTTCGCAAAATTCTCTCACCTTTACGCTTTCTCTTTTTCAGAACTTCTAGTTACGACGCTAACTGATTCCAGTATGGGCAGCACTCGGCCAATAGAACGGAGAAAGGAATGATTAATACAGTAATAGCGGACTCTCCTACAGAGTCTATGGAAAGTTGCGTAAACTGCCCTCACTCTTAGATAAAGTACTAGGGACGATAAAACTGGTTCCATCCTGATGTCAATAGTGATGAAATCCTAAACTCAGACTTGGACGTATACGCAGAGATAGACTGAATACAGAAATGAAAGGCTTGTTTAGGGCGATAAAAGATATTATTGTATAGAGTGATCGTGTCAAATTATTATAGTATAGAATGTCAAATAATTTGGGTGAAGGTGAAGGTTAGTAGTGACACCAAGATTGCCATTTGATATTTTAATACAATAAAAGTGATTCTTTTAAGCATAAAATTCAATCGTCTAACTTTATTATTTTGAGCCGCAAAGTTTTCTACAAATGCAAAATTTCACAGCTTCTACCACCACGATAAAGAAAAAAAAATAGCATTAAACTATCTTCCTGCTACAAACATGCAGAAAAAAATTACAGCAGTTATAGGGATACAAGAAAATAGTAAATAATGCCTTCACAGATGTTTACTCTGCAAAGACTGCTCAAGATGAACACGATACTACGACTGTTGCTGAACTGGCGTCGCAGCACCAGATATACAAAGCACGCAGCTCAGCCAAAGATATTATGGCCCAGACGTCACAGTTGATATGCAACAAAGGTCATCTCTTACAGTAACACAAAGAAGAAATGATCTCACTTTACATAGGGACTTTTCAAGACCACCTGGCCCAACAGCAGTAGTGGTGGAATATCTGCGGGAAAATTATAATTTCCGGTGGATATTTTAACTTGCCGGATACAGACTGCTAGACTAACGTGTTTAATATCTTTGTATACGTAAAATCTTACGTCTGACATTTGGAATGACATCAGCGCCCCTAGTGGAGAAGGAGACTGGCGTGGCTGCAGTATCAGTGCACAGTTTAAAACCAAGAGGTTACTCTAACACGCTCAAGGAAGTGATGCTAGCGCTTCAAGCAGAAGCACTGCAGTAAGAGAAGAATGGCACCGGTGTCAGAATAAAGTACTGATTTCACGCATTCTTTTGATTTACAAGCGACTCTAGTTCCCTTTGCTTTGCTACTTCTATAAAGCATCAGGACAGCACAAGGCCAATGGCTATTGATAGCTAAAATTTTAAACAATCGTGTTTATTACGCGGCCATGTGGCTTCCTCCATAGTTCGTACCAAAAAAATTTATACGCTTTTATTTCAAAATGGAAGTCAAAAGCATTGTCTATCCGCTTGCATTAGGATGAATTAATGGAAGAAATATACAAGTTTTTATATTTAATTCCGTTTCCTTGGGTGTCGCAAGTTACTTACGGTACCTTTTATCATCTGCTACAATTTCGACACACGTTCTTCTCCTCCATCCACCAGAAGTTATCTGCCGCAGGTATTAGTGCTACCCGTGCAAAGGCAGGACAATCGCTGGTCACTAAGAAACATAACAGCAGTACTATCATTACTTGTTTGCATTATCCTGTTTCTGTATTGTTTTCGTCTTCAATAGATAATTTCATGTATAAGTTCTTCTCCTCTTCAGGAATGTGTGTTTCGATATACCTCAGGGCTTTCTGGCACTTATAATGGTAACTTTTCAGGAGGTGGTAATATGCTGGTGCTGATGTTGTAGGTGGTCCACGAAGGAAGTCTGAAGACGAGACCATTTAGTGTCGAATTCCCCGTATAAGTAAACATTTCTTTCATGTTAATAAACGATGTGATAATTTTTAAGAATCAACAATTTATTATTTCACTTCTGGATGTAGGATATCGGAGTCTCTAATTTTATCGTTCGACGTAAACTATTGTAAATGACAGGTCAGAAAAACGCAGTGAACTGAAATAGCTCCAACAGATTTATTTACTATCGTAGAGGGGGAGTCAGTCACATACCCAATTTAAAAGCAAATGCAGTCTTTGGCTTCATTCTCTTTCTCCTTGTGAGGCATTACAGACCCCCCTTTCAATTCAATAGGCCTGTTGTTGTTGTTATGGTCTTCTGTCCGGAGACTGGTTTCATGCAGCTCTCCACCCTACTCTATCCTGAGCAAGCCTTTTCATCTCCTCATAAGAACGGCAACCCACATCCACTTGAATCTGCTTACTATACGCATCTCTTGGTCTCCCTCTGCGATTTTTACCCCACACACTTCCCTCCAATGCTAAATTTACGATTCCTCGATGTCTAAGAATGTTTCCTACCAAGCGATCCCTTCTTTTGGTCAGGGTATGCCAAATATTCCTTTTCTCGCCAATTCTGTTCAGTACCTCTTCATTAGTTATGTGATCTACCCACCTAATCTCCAGCATTCTTCTGTAGCACCACATTTCAAAAGCCTCTATTCTCTTCCTGTCCGCACTGCTTATCGTCCATGTTTCACTCCCGTAAAAGGCAACACTCCACACAAATGCCTTCAGAAAAGACTTCCTTACACTTAAATTAATATTCGATGTTAGCAAATTTCTCTTTTTCAAAAATGCTTTTCTTCCCATTGCCATTCTGCATTTTATATCCCCTGTACTGCGATCGTCGCATGTTATTTTACTACCCAAGTAACAAAACTTATCTACCAACTTCATTGTTTCGTTACCTAATCTACTTCCTTCAGCAACGCCTGATTTTCTAAGACTGCATTCCATTATTTTTGTTTTGCTCTTGTTAATGTTCATTTTATACGCTCTCTTCAACACACTGTCCATTCCATTCAACTGCTCTTCCAGGCCCCTTGCTGTCTCTGACAGAATTACAATGTCATCAGCAAAACGCAATGTTTTTATTTCTATCCCCCTGAACTTTAATCCCTATTCCAAATTTTTCCTTGCTTTCCTTCACCGCCTGCTCGATATACAAACTGAATAACATCGGAGAAAGACTGCAACCCTGTCTTACTCCCTTCCCAACTGATGCTTCCCTTTCATGCCCTTCGAGTCTAATAACTGCGGTCTGGCTTTTGTACAAGTTGTAAATAACTCTCCTTTCCCTATATTTTACCTCTGCTGACTTCAGAATTTGAAAGAGTGTATTCCAGTAAACATTGTCAAAAGCTTTCTCCAAATCTACAAAAGCTAAAAATGTAGGTTTGGCTTTCCTTAATCTATCTTCTAAGATAAGACGTAAAGTGAGTATTGCCTCCCGGGTTCCTACGTTCCTCCTGAACCCAAACTGATCTTCCCCGAGGTCAGCTTCTACCAGCTTTTCCATTCTACTGTAGATAATTCGTGTTAAAATTTTGCAACCATGACTTATCAAACTGATGGTTCTGTAATTTTCACACCTGTCTGCCCCTGATTTCTTTGGAATGTGGAGTATTACATTTTTCTTAAAGTATGAGGGTATTTCGCCTGTCTCATACATCCTACACACCAGTTCAAATAGTTTTGTCATGGCTGGCTCTCCCAGAGACTTTAGTAGTTCTTAGGGTATGTCATCTACTCCTGGGGCCTTGTTCTGACCTAGGTCTTTCAGGGCTCTGTCAAATTCATCTCTCAATATAGTATCTCCTATTTCATCTTGATCTACTTCCTCTTCCCTTCCTACAACATCGTCTCTAAGTTCATTTCCTTTGTAGAGCTGTTCTATGTACTCTTTCCACCTTTCTGCTTTCCCTTCTTTGCTGAGAACTGGTTTCCCATGTGAGTTCTTGATATTCGTAGAGTTGCTTTTCTTGTCTTCAAATGTCTCTCTTATATTCCTGTAGGCGGTATCTACATTTCCCCTTCTTATACATTCTTCTGCAGATTTGCTCAGTTTAGTTGAGTTGAGTTGCTCAGTGACCGGCGGCCAGTGCACACGTGACCAGCAGCAGCTCTACAGTGTACGGTAACCGGCTTCTTAATAGAAGCGACTTATTTACATTTCGTGTGTGCTTTCTCTTGCAGCTCTTTATACTTTAGTGTGCTCGCGTGTTTGTTTATTAAGAATCGCGTTTATTTGTCAGCTCAGTTACTGAATTTTTTAATTTATTAGCTCGCGTATATATTTTTCAGATTCGCCGTTAATAAACAGTTCAGCGTTAGGTTTATACTTTACAAAGCTCACTGTTTATCAAACTACTGAGTCCTCTGACGTACTTACTTGGAAGAAACAAAGGTTTTTAGAATGGCTAGGAACTGTGACTGCTGCGAACGGATGGAGGCAGAGTTGGTGACTCTTCGCTCGCAGCTTCAGGCGGCGTTGGCTTCGCTGGCAACGCTCGAGACTGCGGTGGGTGGGCGCCGCTGTTGTGGGCCGCTCGCGGGGGTGCAGCAGACGCCCTGTGCGTCTGTTGTGCCCTCCGATCGGCCTGCGGCTGTGGCCAGCCCGCTCACTGCCCGCGCGGAGGTAGCCCCCCAATCCGTGGTGGATTGGGAGGTCCCCTCAGCACGTGTCAGGCGGCGTAAGACTTCCCGGGGGACCGAAGTGGAGGCCTCCCCGGTTAGTCTTGCCAACAGATTCGAGGCGCTATCTGTGGCAGGGGATGTTCCTGATGCGGATGGTGTCGCTTGTCCTGTACTCGCCCCTCTGCCTTCAAGATCCGGGCACTCACAGAGGGTGGGTTTGTTGGTAGTTGGGAGCTCCAACGTTAGGCGGGTAATGGAGCCCCTTAGGAAAATGGCTACTAGGGAGGGGGAGAATTCCAATGTGCACTCTGTGTGCATACCGGGGGGGAGTCATTCCGGATGTGGAACGGCTCCTTCCGGATGCCATGAAGAGCACAGGGTGCAGCCAACTGCGGGTGGTGGCTCATGTCGGGACCAATGATGTGTGTCGCTTTGGATCGGAAGAGATCCTCTCTGGTTTTGAGCGGCTATCAGAGGTGGTTAAGACTGCCAGTCTTGCTTCCAAGATGAAAGCGGAGCTCACCATCTGCAGCATTGTCGACAGGACTGACTGCGGACCTTTGGTTCAGAGCCGAATGGAGGGTCTGAATCAGAGGCTCAGACGGTTCTGCGACCGTGTCGGCTGCAGATTCCTCGACTTGCGCCAAAGGGTGGTGGGTTTTCGGGTTCCGCTAAATAGGTCAGGAGTCCACTACACTCAGGAAGCGGCTACACGGGTAGCGGGGGCTGTGTGGCGTGGACTGGGCGGTTTCTTAGGTTAGATGGCCTCGGGAATACACAAAATGGGTTTCAGTCTCAAAGGGGGCAGGTCAGACACGGGAAGAAAGTAGACATAAAAACCATTGGTGTAACAGTTGTAAATTGTCGTAGCTGTGTTGGGAAAATTCCAGAGCTCCAAGCGCTGATAGAAAGTACTGAGGCACAAATCGTTATAGGTTCTGAAAGCTGGCTGACGCCTGAGATAAATTCGGCCGAAATTTTTTCAAAGGGCCAAATGGTCTTCAGAAAGGATAGAATAAATAAAACAGGGGGTGGCGTGTTTATTACTGTTACAAACGGTTTATCCTGCAACGAAATTGAGGCAGATACTTCCTGTGAATTGGTCTGGGTAGAGGTTATACCTGACCACCGAAATAAATTAATAATTGGATCTTTTTATCGGCCCCCTGACTCAGACGATGCGGTTGCAGAAATGTTCAAAGAAAGCTTTAATCATATATCAAATAGGTATCCGAAGCATACTGTTATAATCGGTGGCGACTTTAATTTACCCCCGATATGTTGGCATAATTACGTATTCAAAACCGGGGGCAAATATAAAACATCGTCCGAACTAGTTCTGAATGCTTTTTCTGAGAACTACTTCGAACAGTTAGTTCATGAACCCACTAGAATAGTACGTGGTTGCGAAAATACTCTTGATCTCCTAGCAACAAATAATCCCGAGATAGTAAAGAGCATCAAAACAGATACAGGGATTAGCGAACATCGATATGTTGGCATAATTACGTATTCAAAACCGGGGGCAAATATAAAACATCGTCCGAACTAGTTCTGAATGCTTTTTCTGAGAACTACTTCGAACAGTTAGTTCATGAACCCACTAGAATAGTACGTGGTTGCGAAAATACTCTTGATCTCCTAGCAACAAATAATCCCGAGATAGTAAAGAGCATCAAAACAGATACAGGGATTAGCGAACATCGAGTTGTAGTAGCGAGACTGAATATCGAAATTCCCAAATGCACCAAAAATAAACGAAAAATATATCTATTCAATAAAGCAGATAAAAATTCGCTTCACGCTTTCCTGAGTGATAGTCTCCAGTCCTTCAAAACTAAAAATGCGAGTGTAGATCAGTTGTGGCTTACTTTCAAAGATATAATATCAGTAGCAATCGAGAGATTTATACCAAATAAATTAATAAAAGAGGGGGCTGACACCCCGTGGTACACAAAACAGGTCACATCACTGTTGCAGAAACAAAGAAAAACGCATGCAAAATTTAAAAAGACACAGAATCCGCAAGACTGGCAATCTTTTACTGAAACTCGCAACCTAGCGCGGACTTCAATGCGAGAATCTTATAGTTGTTTCCACAACGAAATCCTGTCTCGTAATCTTGCAGAAAATCCAAAGAAATTCTGGTCATATGTGAAGTACACTAGCGGCAAAACACAAACAATACCTTCACTACGCGATAGCAATGGTAATACTACCGACGACAGTACTGCTAAGACAGCATTACTGAACACAGCTTTCCGAAATTCTTTCACCAAAGAAGACGAAGTGAACACTCCAGTATTCAATCCAAGAACAGCTGCCAGCATGCGAAACTTAGAAGTAGATGTTCCTGGAGTAGTAAAACAACTTAAGTCACTAAACAAAAATAAATCTTCCGGGCCAGATTGTATACCAACTAGATTCCTCTCAGAGTATGCTGATGCAATAGCTCCGTACTTAGCTATAATTTACAACCGATCACTCAGCGAAAGATCCGTACCCAAAGACTGGAAAGTTGCCCAAATTACTCCAATATTCAAGAAAGGCAATAGGAGTGATCCCCAAAATTACAGGCCTGTCTCATTGACGTCGATTTGCAGTAGGATTTTGGAACATATACTTTGTTCAAATATTATGTACTACCTCGAAGAGAACGACCTATTAACCAATAGTCAGCACGGATTCAGAAAGTATCGCTCTTGCGAAACACAGCTTGCCCTTCATTCACATGAAGTGTTAAGTGTCATCGACAAGGGATCTCAAATCGATTCCATATTTCTGGATTTCCGGAAGGCTTTTGATACTGTACCCCACAAGCGGCTTCTAATGAAATTGCGTGCTTATGGAATATCTCCCCAATTGTGCGATTGGATTCACGATTTCCTATCAGAAAGGACACAGTTCGTTGTAATAGACGGTAAGTCATCGAGTAAAACAGAAGTGATATCTGGCGTTCCACAGGGAAGCGTTATTGGTCCCCTACTCTTCCTCGTGTTTATAAACGATTTAGGAGATAATCTGAATAGCTCCCTTAGACTGTTCGCGGATGATGCTGTCGTTTATCGGTTAGTGAAGTCAACAGAGGATCAAAAGCAACTGCAAAGCGATTTAGACAAAATTTCTACTTGGTGCGAAAATTGGCAATTGACACTAAATAAAGAAAATTGTGAAGTAATACACATGACCACTAAAAGAAATCCGCTGAACTTCAATTACGCGATAAATCAGTCAAACCTTAAGGTCGTAAATTCTACCAAATACCTAGGAGTTACAATTACGAACAACTTTGACTGGAGAGAACACACAGAAAATATTGTGGGGAAGGCGAACCAAAGGTTACGTTTCATTGGCAGAACGCTTAGACGATGCACCAGCTCCACCGAAGAGACTGCCTACATCACACTTCTGCGTCCTCTCTTGGAGTACTGTTGCCCCTTGTGGGACCCTCACCAGGTGGGACTGACGGAAGATATTGAGAAGGTTCAGAGAAGGGCAGCTCGTTTTGTTTTATCACGTTACGGGGGGGAAAGCGTCACGGAAATGTTGCACGAATTGGGGTGGAAATCATTAAAAGAAAGACGTTATTAATTGCGGCGTGATCTGTTTGCGAAGTTTCAATCACCGACTTTTAGTTCTGAATGTGAAAATATTTTGCTAGCACCCACCTACTTAGGGAGACATGACCATCCAAATAAAATAAGAGAAATCAGATCGAAAACGGAACGATTTAGGTGTTCTTTCTTCCCGCGCGCTATTAGAGAATAGAACGGTAGAGAAAAGTTATGAAGGTGGTTAATGAACCCTCTGCCAGGCACTTAAATGTGATTTGCAGAGTATCTATGTAGATGTAGATGTAGATTTGCATTTGGCTTCCAGCCACTCCTGCTTAGCCATTTTGCACTTCCTGTCAATCTCATTTCTTAGTCGTCTGTACTCCATTTTGCCCGTTTCATTTATTGCATTTTTATATTTTCTCCTTTCATCAATTAAATTTAGTATTTCCTGTGATATCCAAGGATTTTTTGTAGGTCTTGCCTTTCTACCTATTTTGTCCTCTGCTGCCTTCACTATTTCATTTCTCAATGCTACCCATTCCTCTTCTACTGTTTTACTTTCCCAATTTCTGTCAATTGTTGCCTAAATCTCCCTCTAAAATTCTCTAGAACTTAACGTTCCTTCAATTTATCTAGGTCCCATCTCCTTATTTTCCAACCTTTCTGCAGTTTTTTCAGTTTCAGCCTACAGTTCATGACTAACAAGTTATCGTCAGAGTCTATATCTGCGACTGGGTATGTCTTACAGTTTAAAATTTGGTTCCGGAATCTATGTTTTACCATTATAAATTCTATCCGATACCTTCCGGTGTCTCCTGTACTCTTCCAAGTATACAACCTACTTTTGTGATTCTTAAACCACGTGTTTGTTACGATTAAATCATGTTCCGTGCAAAATTCTACCAGGCGGCTTCCTCTTTCATTCCTTTTGCCCAGTCCATATTCACCTACTATTTTTCCTTCTCTTCCTTTTCTTACTATCGTTGCTTGTTGTCAAATTTATTAACTTTAAATTAATACCCATTCAAAATTAATACCCATTTCAGAACCTGAAATAGCGTTTTCTCTTTGTCATCTTAAATATCCAAAGTCCGATTTTTTTTCCTTGGTTTATGATTTTCCCCGTAATTTACGACTGGACACTGAAACTTTAACACACAGCCAGCTGCACGAAACAGATCACGTAACCAGTCAAAAACCATGTCGTGATAGGATTTGCCTTGATAAATCAGACCCTGATAAAGGCCGCCTGCAACAGCGGCCGAAACGTTGGTAGAGTTTATAAAATGATATTTTATTGATAAATATGCATTATTACAGCTACAACACCGGAAGGAATAATCAGTTAAAGGAATAATTGGATGATAATCTCGTGTCTATTTATTGTGTGACTGCCGCCAACATTTATTCAAAATAGCTTTCAAAAATCTTTAAAATATCCCTACTAAATCTATCATTTATTTAGTAATTCCTATCCTCATACCCAGAAGAATTTTATTGATGTTGATAAATATGCATTTTATTACAGTTACACCAGAATGATCTGATCAGTTAAAGGAATTACTGGATGATAATCTCCTGTCTGTTTATTGTGTAACTGCCGCCAATATGTATTCAAAAAAGCTTTCAAAAATCTTTAAAATATCCTTACTAACTCCATCATTTATTTAGTAATTCATATCAGTGATTTTTTGTACGGAATTTTAATTATCTGTGAACCCAAGCCAGACATAGAAAACTTTACGAAATTAGAATAAAACCACGAACCTTGCACTAATTCCTAATGGCAGTTGCATTATAAAGTCGCTGAAAAGTTCATGTGATTCAAAGAAAATTACGGCCTCTTTCAAACGTAAAAAATATCCTGCATTCATATAAAACCTTTTTAACTTCCCTTCCTAGCCGAAACAGCTAAAATTATTGGCAAGTGAAACAGATACTTATTTTCCGTTATGGGATTGATAATTCTCGTGTAGATACACCTCAAATGCCTTATGAGCTGATGGGACTTCGTAGAGTATCTGGGCTAACGTGAAGTTTCCGATGGAGCTTGAAACCTATGATCAAGGAAACTCATAAAATCTTAGCACACAAGTTTGGATACGCTGTCAGCAGCCTAGTTACAGCCTAAGATGACGACCGCCGCCACTGCAGAAGTTTGCATGGGGCTGCAGGGAGAGCGCGGGAGGCGAGAATCTCTTGTATGGCAGAATTGATGAGGGCGGATTTGCCACAGAATTATCGCCCCACATAGCGCGAAGCCATAAAAACATGATCTTACTGCAACGATGAGAACGACCCAAGCAAATTCAGAGAGATGCGGTAACGTGGACGAGTAATGGTAGATATGCAGCGCTGCATTTGACTCCTGTATTTTTAAACTACTTCTAGAAACTCACAAGACGCAGACACACATTTCGAATAGAATTGGAACATAATATAGTTGATCCACTTCCTAATGTACTGAAGACGTGCTAAGGTGTAGTTTAAAAACAGTTACATATTTGTAAACCATCATTGTGATTAATTAATTGAAGTTTATCTTGTTTTCCCAATTCTGCCGGTTTCATTCTTTGATCATTTTAAAACGCCAACTTAATATAACTGACAAACTGCATTGATTTTAAATATACAAAAACCAATCAGATTCGTAAATAATATATAAAAATCGACAGATGTTTACAATAACATATCACAACGTTGTAAATGTTAGAATTGGAGAAAGTTTATGGCCTGTATTCTACGAAATTGAAAAACATGCACACGGACAATACATTGACCTGAGAGACAATATTTTTAACTGGAGTTTACAAGCATAATTACTTTGATACTACAGGAAAACAAAATAGAAGAGTTGCTACATTTTTGATTTGTAAGTGATAATATTTGGAATATTTTGTAGCAGCCGCAGTGAAGTGGTCGAGCGCTCTAAGGCGGCTTGCTGCGGAGGCCCGCGGTCGCTCGCCTTCGGAGTTCGAGTCCTCCCTCGGTCATGCGTGTGGATGTTGTCCTTAGCATAAGTTGGTTTAAGTCAGTTTAAGTAGTTTGGGAGGTTATGTACTGATAACCGCAGCAGTTACGTCAAGTAAATTAACAAACAAGTGAAGATTTTGAACTTTGTAGCACATAGAAATTTCATAATCTAAATAATGCAGTGGCTTAATTACATAACATCTCCAACAAAGAGTATTACAACATAAGTATGATACACAAATGTACATGTGGCCTTGGGCTGTTGATGGGAATTACTGTATCTGCAGTATCTCGTTTATAAGAGATTCAATTGACAAAAATGAGTACCGCCGACTTACATTGTTCCCTAAAAGATCACTCACCAGTAGATTTTCTGTCCCAGCAGGTGTTTCGTTGCACTAGACGCCTAATTTTTAATGAGACAATGAAAGTTGGAGAGTCTGATGAAAAATATATTTACACATTAAGAGAATAAAAATCATATTCGTAGATGAAATAGAACTAGCCATGGGTTACGCAAATAATCACAGAAACATGGGTCGGACCAAGGTATCTAACACGATACATACCATCCTGCAGCACTGTAAATGCAGCGATAGCATTATCGCAACCATCGCAATAGCGAAAAACATCGAAGTACGATACGAGTTCGTTTTCTATATTTATTAAATGGGGAATGCCAACCGATACTTCTCTATGTAGGCAATGAATTGGTAGGGTCTGTGGACATGGGTAAATTAATTTAATTGTATCAACAAATAATACAGTCTTTGTGACAAAATTGTCTCATCATACCAAAGGTATTATACATAAGAAGTGGCAAAGTATTAAAATTTGTGCTGTGGTCGGGATTCGAGCCCAGGACCTCCTGCTTACTAGGCAAGCGCTTTAGACCACACAGCGTCACAGACAATATAGGAGAGCCCTGGCAATTGGGTACATATTTCACAGAGAACACTGATGAGGGATTAAAGTATGTTGTGTGGAGAGATATGTGCTTTAGAGACATTCCATGTAGTCGCTTTGCCCATAACGCTGTGTTAGCTGAGCAGTCCGCCGGGCGCCGTGGCTCAGCGCGCCTGGTCAGTTGGCTCAATGCCCTCTGTAATAAAAAAGCTGAGCCAAGAACAAATAGAACAAGAACGAACAAACATGATCAATGTCCGCAACGAACACAACTACCCATAGAGAAAAAAAAAAAAAAAAAAAAAAAAAAAAAAAAAAAAAAAAAAAAGCAGTTTAAAGTGCCTACCTAGTAAGCAAGAGGTAATGGGTTCGAATCCGGGCCACAGCACACATTTTAATTCTGTGCCTCTCCTTTATCTTTAATTTTATAGTGTAAATGACACAATGAAGGTTTCAGGATTGTTAGTTAAGTCATTGATTAGGATATATAAGTTATCAGTTTACTTGGAATTTAATTTGGAATTAGAATCTGTGAACATAAATAAGGTATTATTTGCATAGCCCTCTTTCTTTGTCTAAGGACTGGTGTGGATAGATGCTGCGGTCGCGCACGTACCTTTCATGCCTCTCCAAGTTACAGAGTTACATACATCACAGTGACAGCTGTGACATTATAAAGTGTTCTGATGTTTGTAATTAAAAATTGATAGATTAATGAAAAGTAAATAAAAACATCGAATAAAAAGCTTCTAGGCTTTGTGTTACGTATAAGCACTATGAGCGACTTAGAGATGTGCATTTGTAGAGTACAAATTATTTATCTGCCATGAATGAAAGTTGTTCAGTAAAGAGTGATCATAATGTTTCTTTCACCACATACTTTAACTCATTCTCATAATAGTCTCGCAGGAATATAATGCACTTATCCCAGTTTTTATGTCAGTCTCCAAATCATGCAGGAAACTATTGTTTGAGAGATCCTTCAAAATCGGCTCCACAGCTTTCATCATTGCTTCTGATGATGGATAATGACTCTTGTGAAGGCGTTTCTTCAAGTCATTTGTGAAAAGTAAAACTCTATTCTAATTACCTCTTCTGACTGATAGTTTATATTGTAAGTAAAACTGTTGTGTAACGGTTTATCAACGGCGAGAACTCTACCTCATTGTTGATATTGTTGGAAATTAATATTGTGAAATTTATGAATATTGTAACATATAAACCTACATTAAAAATTATAATAATTTTAAAAATTTATTTTCATTATACCCTTCAAATGCCATACTGGCTCGTTATGACCTGAGAGACCACTTGTGTACAGACTTTTTAAGGAACACAACGGCCTTAAAGTGTAAATTTATTGCTGCTGTTATGATATACCATTTAGTTATTTTTTATTTGTACTAGTTTCTATGATATACTATTAAAAGATTAGCACATCAAAGTTTACTATTATGTACCCATATACCCCTCCCCAAAAATTGACAATAGAAACGAGTAATGGACCGAATTACGAGTCAATTTTCACCGAGTATCTAGATAATAGTGTTGTTGAAAACCGTTATGAAGTAGAAGGCAATCACACCTCAAATTCAGAGTAAGAGATAGTTACCAGTACTGCATACTGTGAGCACCAGATGGAGAACATAAAGTATATCACATTCTTGAGGAGGCTTTCTATAGGAAAACCTGTGTGTAACATTTGACCTCAGATACTAAAGATGTCAAGTATGTAGACATGCAGCATTCCTTAATATGTACGACAATGTTTTAAACGTGATTTCAAACGATGAAATAAGAATTTTGTCAGACAGGAACGGACTTGTATCTAAAGTTCATAGAAACCATTTTTCCCCGACATGCATTAGTTTTATCTCAATAATAACTACTGTAGCCATTAAAATGCTTTTCAGCAAAGATGGCTCACATTTATTTAAAATAAACGGCCGAGGTCTGACTTTCTAGACTGTAATGTGAAATAAAGAAATATGTTAGTTGTGTTTTAACATTTATAACTGCTAGAACAAATATGTTGTGTGGCTTACAATACCAAATATATGTAATTGGATTATATTCATGATGGCATTGCTTCTGTGATCTACAAATGTCATTAGAAAATTTTACTGAAGAACTACTTACTGACAAAATAACTGTATAGATACCCTCTAACATCGCTTACATTTGTCCCCACTGCTAT
Organism: Locusta migratoria; assembly: GCA_026315105.1. Lineage (NCBI taxonomy): Eukaryota > Metazoa > Arthropoda > Insecta > Orthoptera > Acrididae > Locusta > Locusta migratoria. The sequence continues at coordinate 743,838,824 of CM048744.1, forward strand.
AAACTCTTTTCCGCATCCTTGGTTCCAAACACCGAATACCCTTTCTTCCTATAAATCTTAAAAATCCCCCCTCATCATTTGTCATTGCCTCCTCTCCCTGCCTGAAACACATGCTATAGAACACACACACATTACACTGTCCCACACTCCTTTACATTTCAACACTTCCACGTTAACTCATTAGTTTCCACAACATACTTTTCTAACCATTCAGCATGTCACACACATGCCATCCCCCACGCTCTTTCTATGTTTTTAAATGCTTTTCATCATCTATCAGTATGTAAGTAAAAACTTCACTACTCTTTATATCATAACTGTCATTGGGAAGTGGATTTATGCATCATTTTTATATTCTAATAGATTTTTGGACACATCAATTAACTAAATTTGTATGTGCTACGTAGTATTCCATGATTATCACTTAGAAATCACAACTCTATAAACTCTCATATGTTCTTTGCCTGTAATAGTGATTACATGCATGTTGTTGCAATTTGATAGAATGCCAGATACATACTTGATGTTTTTCGTTTTCGACACTGTTATTATTTATGATTCCGAATGGTTTTGTAGAGTTTGTAAACCGACGTACTTTATATCTTGTGTCTTTGTTAGGCTGGCACCCTAGAAAGGTCAACTACTGAAAACGGCAGTAACGTGCAAACATATTAAACAGCTATTGGTGAATCACAACGACGTTTTACGACTACAGTGAGGTACATTTACTACGTTACATTTATTACGTTATCGACTGCACAATGTACACCTCGCAGCAGTTACATATGTCATAATTGTATACTGTAACATGTCTTGGAATTTTGTCAGTATCATAGGGCTGCAGGCTCTTCTGATATTCAAATTGTAACAAAACTAAGAGGGAGGCACGTTATGATTTCTTTTATCTGACAATTTATTATTCAAAATAACTTAATTTTTATATACAAATTATCTGATTTATCTTTATAATAAATCTGGTCACCGCTATGTTTACCAGAACATAGACCAGTGGCGTATACCACACTAGGATCAAGACTCGAATAGTTACTAAATGTGCCCAACTTCTATCACAGAAATTTGTTTAATCCTAAATGACACTTTTAGTTTCAGAGTTCATTAGTTATTTTAGCTTATCCCGTTTTATATTATAAGCAAATATTTATATTCCCCTCCATGATAGTGATTGGGGTTAAATGATGGTATTCAATAACTGCAATAAATTCAGATTATATTCTAAAATTAAAAAGTATAACCCCTAACCATTTACTGTGTTAGTTGACCAAGTCTCACAATAGAATAACATGATAATATTAAAAAAAACTGCTGTATAACTTTACACAAATGAAACGCACAATATTATACAAAATTAAATAAATAGCTGGTTATATTTTCGGAGATCCAGCAAATCAAAAAATTGAATATGTAATGGAGTTAATCATAAATGTTTATTAAAATGCACCTTCTTTAGGCTGATATGCCAAGATCGCTAAATATTTTATTTTCATTGACTGGGTTAATGACAACATCTTCAGAATGGTTTAGGTCTTAACTTAGAAGAACATGTCAAATAAAAAAAAAATTGTCATCGAGATATAAAATAAATAACAAATGTTGGTCAACATGTAAGAAATACATCACAAGGCTGGATCGATATAATATATTAAAAATGTAAAATTTGAGTATATCTGACCTATGTATGACACGATCTCAAGTGTCATATTTAGGTCAAAAATCGTCACATTTTATATTTCAATTTATTGTGATCATTCATTTTGAACATGTTGAGCATCCATCGTTATTCATTTAAAAGCATGGAAACAAATGTTTTACATAAAATGTTCTCTTAAGTGAAAACCTGAACCATTCTGAAGACGATGATTTAAATCACTGAATCCGGTCAATGAAAATATACGAGACGCGTCCAGGAAGTAAGTTCCGTTTGGTAATAAAATGAAATTTTACACAGATACAGAAGAAATTTTTATTGCACAAAATTCTACAACTCTTAAACTACTTTTCAACATAACTGCCGAAATTTTGTAGGCACTTGTCATAGCGTGCCACAAGTTTTTGCATGCATACTTCACAGAAGTTTGCCACCTGTGTATTCAACCATGTGGTAACAGCTCTTTATCATCGATGAAGTGTTGACCACCAAGGACAGATTTTAGGTGTAAGAATAGATGAAAGTCGCTAGCAGAGTGGTCCGAGCTGTATGGAGGATGATCAAACCTGTCCATTGAAATTTCCGTAAGAATTGTTTGGTCACATTCGATGTGTGAGGTCAGGCATTATCGTGAAAAAAAAATTGTTTTGACAGTAATCCTCTTCTTACACCGAAAATCTGTCCTTGGTGGACAACACTTCAACGATGATGAAGAGCTGAAAGAACATGTTACCACATAGTTGAATACACAGGCGGCAACATTCTATGAAAAAGGCACAAAAAAACCTTGTGCTATGCTATGACAATTGCCTACAAAATTTCGGAAGCTATGTAGAAAAGTAGTTTAACAGTTGTAGATTTTTGTACAATCAATATTTTTTCTGTATCTGTACCCGTTCGTTTTATATAACCAAACGGAACTTACTTTCTGGACGCGCCTCGTATTTATTAGTGATCTTGGCATAACAGCCTAAAAAGGTTTATTTTAATTAACATTTAAACAGATTGCTCTCCATTGGTGTAACATGTCAGGTAACTATTACTCATAAATATTATCGTAATCTGACTGGAAAAACAGAAGGCAAAGTCAATCAATTAATATCTCAACCTGAATTGAGATAATTAACCCTAATTAGCAATTGGGCACAGCGATGTTTATCTCGCAGTAGCGGCGTCTATTTCGGCAGAATGGAGCTCGAGGCTGTAGATCTCATCTATGAAATCAATAACGTCGTCCTATGTAGCAGTGACTATATTTACTCTGTGTGGCCACAGACTGTATAGTCACCAAGATCTAAATTCGAGTGTGATTGTCACAAGCAAACCCACACCTGGAAATGCAAGTTCGTGCACTGTAGTGTCTGCCGCAAGAGATCGTGTATTACCCTACTAGACAGTCTCCGGAAGGAGTCAGAAACAATGCGTGCCGCCCACTGCAGTTTCTAAAATCCGAAGCGAACCATATTCGATGGTATCTCTCACAAGAATTTCGCCTACACTCCTTTCCACACCACTAAGCTGCACACGCCAGCTATCGACAGCCACGCCCTTTACACATAGGAATCCAATCTCACCAAACCTTACATTGGCTGTCCAATGACAAAACTCGGCCAGATGATGGATCGTTCGACCTGTCACATAGAAAAGATACAGCCAATTGCGGCGATTCACAAAATAAACAAAACTGTAGGACAAACACGAAATTGAGTAATTTATTCTTCCTAATGAATAAGTTCTACCAAGAAGCGACGGAAGAATCAGTTAACATCAATTAACAAGGCTCACACATCTCTCTCAACGCCTAACTAATTGCAGAAGTCAGAAAATAAGAATAATAAAATTATTAGAGGCAGTAAACACCATGTGGAAGTTTCCCATGACGTCCCAAGTAGACATGTCGTCGAAATAGACGCTAGGTACAAATGACAGAGTCGTTTTCTTTAAATAACTTTAAATAGCAAAGGCGCTGTACTGTACATTCCACCACTTCATATCAATGTCACTTTCTAAATGGCAGCTCATTAGTACACAAATGCGGCAGAACTGGGTCGCATTCCTGCAGAAAGTCATTGTACCAATCAAGTCAAATTACATTGTGAATGCTGCCACACCCTGTAGAATGGGAAAGACACGGGAGTAATAAGACTTTTCGTTTTTGAGGAGTGATGTGGTACGTGTTAAACAACTGACGAAATCGAGACCAAACCAGAGTATACATCGACGGGTGGAGACCCCACGTCTCATTTCAGATGCCAGACGACGTAGACTAGCCAGACAAAACAGAGCAGAGAGCGAAATTTGGCTGAACAGACTAATTATATGCAGAGAACAAGTGTGTCTGAATACACAGCTCAAAGAACACTCTTAACAAAGTGCCTCCAGGTTTCGCAGCCGACGAGAGATGCTTGTCCCAATGTTAATTCCACGACATCGTCCACTACCTGCGCACGTGACCATCACCATGACACCTTGGAACATGATTCCTAACCCTCATGCCTGTGGGGGGGGGGGGGGGGGGGGGGAGGGCTGACAATCCGTCGTCCTTGAGGGGAACAATCCCCTGACATCTGTATTGCGGGATGGAGACGTCGGGGGTTCAGTTATGAGCCGGAGAATTCACCCAAGACACCCTGAGGGCCAATAAGTATCGGTTGTAGAGCACGTACACCTCTTCGTGGCGATCATGTTTCCCAACCGCAATGGGTTTTTCCTTCATGATAGTGCGACTGTCACAATGCCAACACCGTGTCGGAGTGGTTGCAATAATACAATCCGAGTTGCTGCTGATGTAATGGCCATCAGTTGCGGCAGATCTGGACTCAATCGGATAGACGTGGGATGTGCGAGATGTGACTGATGGTGGCGTCATACCTCACTGCTACCCGGTCTCCGCTTTATGGAATTTTGAAAATCCAGGTAACTGATGTGTGCAGAGGTGATGCAGCGACAGACCAAGGCCTTACTGTATCCTCGTCAACGCTCGTCGCCTGTGTTACCTGTCCCAAACATGGACAAACCGGCTACTAGGTAGATGACATAATGTTAGAAACAATTTGTTACCTGATTATTCGCCAAAAGCTGCGATTTTTTTAAATTCACATCTTACATATTTCAGTCCTTCTGGATCATCTTCGGAGTCTTGTACTTGCTCTGCAACCGGTCTCGTGTATGTTGTGACAAGTACTGTCAGTGCAGTAAGTCCGGCAGAGTTGTCGCATGCGGTAGAAACTGCGCACCCCCGAAAATCCACCACAATGCGTGTATAGGCGCTTTGCAATTGCGCAGTAGACGCTGGACGGCGAAGTAACTGCTTTTGTTTCAGTAGTGGTAGTTTTAACCGAGTTTATGTTAATAAACAAGGTAAGTCTCTGTAGCTTTTTAGAGATTTTTTAAATATCTGAGTAGATGCACGAACAGTAACTTCTTTTGGGTGCTAATTATGCAGAAGATTTCTTTTGGAAATCTCTGATTTGGCCTACGTTTAACTTTTAAAAATAATTTAAAATTTGTTTTGATATAACAAAAGTATTTAATTACCAATTTTTCAGTGTTTACTTTTATTCCTCAATTGTTACAAACTAAAATTTTAACATATTTTGATTAGAAATTATAAACTACAACAAATATCATCATCACCCATAAGGGCGCGGCATCTCACCTTTAGCCTAAGTGATAGATTCCGCACTGTAGGGTTTTCTGAATGGTCAAAACTCATGTTGGATGAGTGCATGTAAAATTCTCAAAAAATATATATATATTGGTTTGTTTACTTGTAAACGAAATTATTTTTATTAAAATACATTGTAGGATTTTTTTATAAATAATTTTGAAAATGTGCGCCATCTCTCCCGTATTTACCCTACTAGAAGATTCTGAAGATGATCCAGAAGGATTCTAACGTGTTAATGTAAAGACCTTCGCAACTGTTCGCTGATAATCAAATAATAAATTTTCCAAAAATTTGTACAGTTGATCACTCTCATAAATTCATTATGTCGACATTAGTAAAGATAAAATAATGTTATGCTGATCAGTGCATTTTCATCCCACAAGACTTTGTAATAAATTTGAATAAGCTATGACTTGGCCTTGATTCGTTTCATTACATCTTATTTTGCTTAATTTCTTTTGCAGAGATTGCGGTCGTCATTTTGGATTCTATTTCTACAATCTTCCTTGTATTTGGTTATATTTTTGGCAGATTTATCTGTGCGCTCATTGTAATTTACAGTTCTTTAAAATCTTTCTTTGTTTCCTTCTACCATTTTTCCCCTTTCAGAAGCAGTCAAATACTTTTCGTCAATCTTTTACTTTTTTTCTGTGCTTTTGGATTATATCGTGAAGCTTTTAGTCTTTATCGTGATTTAATTTCTAATTTCCAAATCTGTTGCCTATTTTTCTTGTTACATTTTTATTTCCTTAATAACCACGCTTTTAGTTAGGCCACGGTTGACTATAAACAGTATTTCAGTCGTGTATTGGATTACCTTATGATAATGTCCGAGCATCAGCTTCATTTCCTAAAATCTGCTTACAGTTTGTATTCTTTAAATTGATATTTCATTGCGCTCAGCTTAATACGACGTTTAGAGATCGTATTGGATGTTACGCCTCTGCACATGATGGGATCAGTTTTATATCTTCTTTGTGCATTCCGTGTATTAGGCCCATCTCTCTTCTTCTAGCATTCCTTCATTTATCCAGGCTTCTTCAAATATATATGGTCAAGTGTATTTTTCTCCAAATGCATTGTAGTGTCTGAGATTGTGAGTGATAACGAGTTAGAATTGCTTTTCATTGAGGACATGACGTCCTTTCTTCTATGGGTTCTTCATAACTTGGAATGTTTCTAAAATATCCTAAGAATATTTTGTAATTTTCCCTGTTATTGTGCGTTATACTTCCGTGTTTGTCTTAGAGTTTTAGACCTTGGGCAACGTAAGATGATTAAAAAACCATCGAACAAAATTTCCTTTTGTGTTTTGACATTATTCGTTGGTTACAATGTATTATCGTTTGTCACTGATAGACGGTTAACCTTACCTCTTAGTTCTAGGAATTTTTTTTTCCTTCGATTATGTGAACTGGTTCTTCTACGTACTACGCTTTCTTTTACTATTGTAATCCCAGGTTGTTAGTTATATAGTTTGAGGAATTATTTGAATGTTTCTTTCTTTGTTTCTTCATTTATTCAGACAAAAATTAATCAAGCTGTTTGATGGGGACTGCCGTAAATTCATCTCTTCTGGCCCCCTTCTGCATCATAGATGAGGGCTCACATTCTGGATCTGAATTATGTTCTTCTTGTATTACAGTGTCGTTATTCCCTATCAGAAGAACAAAATTTTGAGCTTATGTCCATAGCACAATGAGTGAAACGCTTCAGTTCTCAGCTTTATCTGTTTCCCGTGAGTCCAAGATTCATAGCACCCACAATGCTCACCTGCGAACGTACATTCTCACAAATTTCTTCGTCCATTTAAGGATTTGTTTATAATTTCACTGAACTCCCTTAGCAACTAATCCTCCTTGTTTCTGTATTGAATTGCGTTGTCTCCTTGCTTCCTCCTACAAGGTTCCATGGTTTCTCGATTTGTGTATTTAATTATTCTTATTTCTTAGGTGCAGTTATCGCTACTTCTCGTTCATTCGCTTTTTTCTTTGCTTGACTGTCTATCCATACAGTATTTTATAGGAAAGTTTCTTCTATTCAATACTAGACCCAGTCCTACATCGCCTTCGCTTAGGATAGCCATTCCGGCCTTGAATCTTATCACTGATACCGTTTCCCCTCAATTGCAGCCCCACTTTTGAAGCTTCATTTTCTTTCTCTCGTGATTCGATTACCAGACTAAACAGTAGAAGAAAAATGCAGCGCCTTATATCCCTTCCAACCTGAGCACCGAGCACCGTACTTTGTCATTTATTCATATCATCTCCCCTGGTTTCATTAACATGTTTCATATTGGCCGTCTTTTCATATCGCCTGGACCTCTTAACAATACCGAATGTTTTTCACTGTTTGATATTGTAGAGCGATATTTACAGGACGACAAATCATGTTAAAATGTTCACGACTTGCTTACAGTAATAAATTCAACGTTGCATCTATCACACGGTACAACATCGACCGTCGTCTAAATCGTCTATTTTCTTTAAATTCTTATGAACATTTCCTTTGTTAACTACTTCGAATGGGGAGACGTTAAACTGGTTGTGTGACAGTTATGTATCTTTTGGTTCGCGTAACTTATATTTCTTCCTCATCACGTTGTAACACAAGAAGCACTGCTGGTATCAAAGTCAAATCTAATTCGGAGATAACAGGATATGAAAAGAATACAACATCGAAAATACAGCCTCATATGGATTCCGATGATGAAATCAATCATAAGTATTGCCAGCATTGATGGCTACGTGTTGCTATACGCCACCGCATTGCATCAAAGAGGCTATGGTCTAAAGCGCCTCGCTGCGGAGCGCATGGTTGATCGCCATCGGAGGTTCGAGTTCTCCCTGGGGCATGTGTGTGTGTTTTGTTCTTAGATTAGTTTACTTTAGTTTAAGTAGTTTGTAAGCTATGAACTGATGACCACGCAGGTTGAACATTTGAACAAGGCTGTGGATACATTGCTAGAATACAGCAGATCATGCTGTCATCACATGTTTCGGAAATCGATTTGGTAGCGACATTATCACATCCTCCTCGGGCAACTGTACCACTGTGTTGTTGACAGACGAGACTGAAAGCATTGTCAGTATAGCTGCGATTTCCCGCGTGGAATCTGCGTGGAACCAGACGTCGTGTCCCAGGTCTGCTAATTGTTTTTACAGCAGTGTACATTGTCTTTACCTCAGTGGTTTCCGTTGAGTTCTGCGCCCTCGACACTGCTGCGTCCTTCTGTTTTTTGGAGTAGTCCCCCATTGTTAACTCTTTTCGAGTCTTTACTCCTTTTGATTATGCTGATTGCAGAACGAGCCGCGGTGGAGTAGCCGAGCGGTCTAAAGCAACTCGCTGCGGAGCGCGCGGTTGCTCGCCATGGAGGTTCGAGTCCTCCCTGGGGCATGGGTGTGTGTTTGTCCGTAGGTTAGTTTACCTAGGTTTAAGTCGTTTGTAAGCTACGGACTGATGACCACGCAGTTTGGTCCGTTAGATTTACAGACATTTGATTTTTACAGAACGAGGGTACATACTAGGAGTCTTAGAACACCATTTGACTTGTATTCAGAATTTCAGCAGTGTCTGGGTTATAATGAGGGTCCCAGGCCCATTTCACTATTTTTTAAAGTTGCTAATTCCTTAAGCATGATTCTTCCTACTAACTAATGTGGTGAGTAAGTGCTTTCACGTTCAAACTGTTTGTGAAAAACCTTTTGCAGTTGTGTTCGGCACCATTACATTCATATGTATAAACCTTTTAGAGAAAGCTATAATACACAAATTTTTCTTAATGCTCATTCTTTGTTTCAATAAAAGGTTGCTAAAAGGTAACTAAAATAGGAAAATCAATTTAAAACTTGGCTTAGTTTCAGTTAGAATATCTTCGTTTAACTTCTACTGTTCTAGGGAGTTCGATTCTATACTACACATTTCTATCGTAAAGCATGCCACAAAGCGAAAGAACATTGTCGTCCGTGTATCATCTGAAGCAAAACTGTCAGTACTATACTTCCTCTACTAGATAAATACCGGATGATAAAAAATCAGTATAAATTTGGAAACTTAATAAATCAGGGAATAATGTAGGTAGAGGTGAAAAATGACACACATGCTTGGGATGACATGGAGTTTTAGAACAAAAAAATAAAAAGGTATTGATAGACGCGTGAAAGATCTCTTGCGCGCGTCGCTTCGTGATGACCATGTGCTCAGCCGCCACTTTCGTCATGCTTGGCCTTCCAGGTCCCCAGACCTCAGTCCGTGCGATTATTGGCTTTGGGGTTACCTGAAGTCGCAAGTGTATCGTGATCGACCGCCATCTCGAGGGATGCTGAAAGACAACATCCGACGCCAACGCCTCACCATAACTCCGAACGTGCTTTACAGTGCTATTCACAACATTATTCCTCTGCTGCAGCTATTGTAGAGGAATGTTGGTGAACTTATTGAGCATTTCCTGTAAAGAACATCTCCTTTGCTTTGTCTTAATTTGTTATGCTAATTATTGCTTTTCTGATCAGATGAAGCGCCATCTGTCGGACATTTTATGAACTTCTGTTTCTTTTAGTTCTAATAAAACCCCATGTCATTCCAAGCATGTGTGTCACTTTTTACTTCTCTATCTACATTAATCCGTGATTTATTAACTTTTAAAATTTATACTGTCTTTTTGATCACCCGGTACGTATATCCCTTTTTTTTCATCTCATACTTTAAAGTGTTGGCTCTTTTCGGACGTATTGTTTGTTCTGACCTATTCAGTAACTCTGTTACTTGAACACTGCAAAAGTTTTATATTTTTCTTTAAAAATACTTACATTCTGGTATCACATACTCCCTTTGGCAGATCTGATCGTTTTATTTTGTTTGTTTTTCTCTAGCGGTAATCGCTTTCTGGACTCATATTTCTTCACCTTTTCCACGTTTCCAACGAAACACAATATCTCCAGTGGCCGCTAGCGTAATAGAGTAAGAGAGAGGGAGAGGGAGGGAGGGAAGGAGAACGAGACAGACTGCGTAGAGGAATGTTATGAAACCTCGAGGGCACTTTCTGCCTTTTCGTTCGCTTTTCTCTGCTTGAAGCATGGCAACGTACAAGATGAAATAAGCCGCGCTGTTTCTGACAACCGGAATCGAATGGGGGACGAAAAAAAGGAAATAAATTTTGCTATGCCCGTCAATACAGCCGACGCTCTTTCCCCGCACTTTCTACACGTTTACGTGCTGTGACCTGTCTTTACAACTATCGTGTGATTGGAGTAGTACGCTTATCAAGCTAGTGCCATTTTGTCTGTGACAGGAAGAAATGACGAAATTGACGAGTTTTGTTTTTTCCCTTTCCTTGCATGTTTCTTCTTAATAATGAATCTATGACTAATATGACGGTTGTGCATAATTTTTGTTTTTTCTCTTTCCATGCAAGTTTCTTCTTAATAATGAATCAATGACTAATATGACGGATGTGCATAATTACCGCATAAAATTATTCTGACAGTGTTGATTGCAGAGTGCCTATTGAAGAATAACGCCAAGATCATTTCTTATTCTGGCTTATTGGTAAAAACGTGTAGCATATTTATGTGGAACAACGATATCTAGAAGTATTTCCGTCACAGAATAAAACTATTATCTGAAATAGTATAGTTCTTGAGTATTTGCCGTAGTTAATAGCTGCGTTTTGTGAGTTAAATACAGAGACGGCAACAACTCATTTGCATTTTGTTTGTAGCTAATTATTTGACTACTATAGCTCCACGATCTGAGATAAAGTGAGAAGAGTAATTACTACGTTACCATTATCGCCATAAATATTCATAGGGTTTAAAGATATAAAAATAAGTTGGTTCTCCTGACTCGTAGAACATAGCAGCCGTTAGAGCTTGGAGTATATCTTAAGTTATGGATCGTCCTCATCTTAAACATATCTGTATTCAGTAAGCCGCTGCTGACTGGACAACTTCTACAGTCATTTATTACTTTCGGAATATGCCCCTGATAATTGCGCGAAGGGTTCTGAGTCTAAAAAATGTATCTACTCCGTAAGAAAGTCGCCAAAACCGACAAGAGAGACAAAGTGAAATGATAGACAGTTACTGCAGCGTAACTCTGTGACAAATGTTTCTCTTCTCTCTAGACGCACACAGCACGCAACGAATGACATTCGAAAATATTGAATAAAAAAAATGAGAAATTCATATTTTTGCACTGGCAGGGATTCGAACCAGGGATCTACTGCTTATTAGGAACACGCTTTATCCACTTTGTCTATTACGTGTAAAACATTCAACAGTTATGCAAAACAAAAACAACGTAGACAATGACATCTATTTTTTTGAACACACACTTTCTTCTTCAAACGTAAATAAATATTGCATGCAGACACGAATACAACTTTAAATAGATAAAACAATTAATTGAAAATCAACTTAAAGAGGCACTTGCCCTTGCGCCCAGCCTTCAGGGGCGTAGTCATCTATTTTTATTGAAGAAAATGAAGATCCCTTCTACTTTTTAATATTACTGTTGTGCATGGGGCATCAGTCATTGAGCAGAGGATCGATCAAGCGTGAACCCCCCCCCCCTCCACACACTTTCCTCACCAGAATAATGTGTAGATAACATGATTTTGGTTACTGCCAGCAATGTGTCACTAAACACTATCTTTCCTAATGATGTCAAAATATAGTATGAAAAATTTGGTGCAGCACTCATATAATTGTATAATGTAAAAGAAAAGTTTTGTACACAGTGATTGTAAAGTTTTATAGTTGTAAGTTTATAATTGTATAACATAACAGTAACAAAATATTGTGCAGGTTTAAGGTATTATTATTTAAAAAAATACATCCCACAGGGAAGGAGTGCGCATATGTGAGTGAGAGAGAAGTAGAAAGAAAACATCGCCATCTGGCGGATTCTCCACTTAATAACTGACTGCATCGCTGAATTTAGTATGCACTTGACCATCCTACAGGGATGTTCTGGGGGAATTTTAAAGTTATTTTATTTTTGACATATGTCTTTGACAGTCATTATTTAAAAGGAATGTTTAATTTCACTTTTTAATAAGTTTTAAAAGATATGGTGAGTATGATGATTGTGTTCTCATTTGTGTTTTATCGAAATGTTTGATGAATATTAATTTCATTGTCTTGCTGTAGCCTTCGATAATGACGGAATGTCGAAACGCGTAAGGCCTCAATAAATTTAAATTAGTGGTCAAGACTCTCAAGTTTATCCAACTACACAATACTACCCATTACTCCCTCCCGCTCCTGCTGTTGTTCTCGCAAGAACGCTGCCAGCTGGCGCTGCTGCCGCCTGCAGTCCCTGCGGTCGGCCGGCCGGTCTGCCGCTTCTCTCCGCCGCCGATACTGCCCTGGGTGCCCTGGTGGACAGCTCCTCACCACGTCCATCGGCGCCCGGTTGCCTGGTCGCTGATTTACGGGCCAGAGCCATCACCACCCGAAGGTCGGGAGCCCTCCCCTGCTGCCTCATCGTGTCCGTGAGTTGCTATCGTCGTCCAAGTCTTCGCCGCCTTCATCACTTCCACCTTTGGAGCCATCACCAGATCATCATCACTGCTGTTCTCGAGATTGGTTTTCAGTGTGTCTCTCCTGCTCCACCAAGTCTGACCTCCTCTCCACCACATCCGACCTATATACCGACCCATCCCAGGCCCCCAAAATGTTCAAAAATGTTCAAATGTTTGTAACTCTATCGGACCAAACTGCGTGGTCATCAGTCCGTAGCTTACATACTACTTAAACCTAGGTAAACTAACCTAAGGACAACACACACACACACACACACACACACACACACACACACACACATGCCCCAGGGAGGACTCGAACCCCCTCAGCGAGCAACCGCGCGCTCCGCAGCGAGACGCTTTAGACCGCTCAGCTACTCCACCGCGGCTATATGGAGTGCCTTCCACCAGGAACCCTCTCGTCCCCTTATCTGTAATTTTCCCCACCACCGATCCATCGCCTACACCGTCGCCATTTCTCCTTCCACAGTCTCCACTCCTCCCTTCCACCATCCCAACCGCTCCTCTCTCTCCCTGTAACTTCTAACTTCACCCCTCCCTTCTCGCCTGCCAAAATCATGCACGGTAGCAGAATCACGAGCATCAAAAGACACACAGCTGGGCCCTGCTCCCCACCGCATCCCCATCCAGCTGTTCCCCACCCTCTCCCTGCTCCGAGCGTTTCCTGAAAGAACTCCAAGACGACCAACCGCCGCGGGGGAGTGGCCGAGCTGATCGAGGCGCAACGCTGCGATGCACAAGGCCACTCCCCATCGGGGGTTCGAATCCCCCCTTCGGGCATGGATGCTTGTACTGTCTTTAGTAAGAAACTAGTATATACATAGTTTGTACGTTTAGGGAATGATGACCCCAAAGTCCTATAAATTTCACATACATTTGAACATTTGAATGACCAAACGTTACAGCGTGTAACCCGCCCATATCGTTACCAAAACACACCACCTACCACCGCTACTGCTCCCACACTCGCTCCTGCAGCTCCTATGGATACCAACACCTCCCTACCTTCTCCTATTCTTTGTGATGCAGAAACCTTGATAACTGTACCCGGATATTGAAAAAAAGAAATACTTCCCACCTGCCCCCTCTCCCAAGGAATGCCAAGTCCTTATATCATCCACCTCCCACACTTTTCATACCGATCTTTGTCAACGTCTGGGGTCCAGAATCCACTATGGCCCCATGCCACCATCACCCCCACCCTTCCTCCTACCTTTCTCACTAAGCATATCCAAAACTCCTCCATCCCCACCTACCTGATACAGATCTTTACTGAATCCGTATCATCCATTAACCACCTCCTTACTGAGGGTGCACTAATATATGATTGCCCCCACAAGGTGGAACCATTACGCTCACCTCCCCAGTCATACTGCTGTAGTCGTTGTGTACTTTACAAGGACAATGCAAAAACCCTCCCGACCTAATTGAAAACCTTCACTTCCTAAAGCAGTGCCCCAACGATGACTCCCCTCCCACCTCAAGACCTGTCAAGGACCCCACCGCACCTGTTCCTAAAAATGCCAAGCTCATCACCCTGTCACCCCCAAGCTAATAATCCCCATCTGCCCGATGAAACCCCTTATTCATCCCAAGAACTCCCTCTGCCCCATCCTACTGTGGGGACATCATTTGATTCGTCACCACAGTCCTTCAAAACATTGACCCATTTCAGAATCCCCACACCCTCCAACAGATCGACCTCGCAGCCGCTCCAACTAGAAACCATCGCTGTCTTCGCCCACTCCCATTTCACCTCCTCCCACCATCTTCCGCAGATCACCATGCCACATCTGTCCCACCACGGTAGAGTAGCCGAGCAGTCTAAAGCACCTCGCTGAGGAGCGCGCAGTTGCTCGCCGTGGAGGTTCGAGACCTCCCTGGGGCGTGTGTGTGTGTGTGTGTGTGTGTGTGTGTATGTGTGTGTGTGTGTGTGTGTTTGTGTGTAGGTTAGTTTACCTAGATTTAAGTAGTTTGCAGGCTACGGACTGATGACCACGCAGTTTGGTCTGATAGATTTACAGTCAGGCATCTGTCCCACACTTTCCTCTGTCACCATGCCCGATCGCTCCTGGCACCTTTTCATTCATAAACTCTCCCACACACTATGTGGATGCCTTTCTCCTAAATTAAACTTTCCTCCATCCCAGTCATTCCACCAGCACCATTCCCTACACCGTGTAGATATCCCCAACTCCCTGCTCAGGGCAGAGTGGCGATCGGCTACGTCTATCATCACCCTGTCTGGCCACAGCCTCTCCTAAATTTTCCCATCGACCACGACATCAGCCCTTTTCTTCCCTCGCTCACCAACACCATGGCCACTATATACACTAGTTCCCATCCCCTATGATTTCCTCTCCCATATTGACCACTTTTTTACGACATGTGATTGCCTCGCATTCTGTTGATGAATTCTTGTGGTTGACTCGATTCAGGTTGTTAGTTCCCCTCCTTCGCCCTATGTGCCCTTGCTCACTCAGCCTCCTCTGGTGCTTACAGGCGGAGCTTCTTGGCCTCATTGGCAGTGACCACGCTCCTGTACTCCCCAGCTTCATATCCTAACCCTCCCCCTACCAGAAACTTGTCCATGATTACTCCTGCGCCGACTGAGACGTCGTACTACTCCATGAATCCTACCACCTCTACCGCTCCTTCCTATGGAACCATGACCAATGCCACTGGCAAATCCAATGACATATTAGAAACCTCTTGGCTGGTCCTGGCGACAAACATGCTCCCATCCTAATGGTTTACTCCTCATCAATTCCTCCAAGTACTGGCAAGCCTTACACTGCCTTACTGTCAGTCTGCCCCCACCTACCCTGTCCTCCACAGTGACCATCCTTTTCCCGAAAATGCTATTAAGGCTGAACATTTCGCCACCCACCTTTCTGAAGTATTTTCCATTCCTGACAATACCAGATTTGACTTCTCCCTGTTTCCCGAGCGCACATATATTTCCTGCCTTCCATTCGGCCCTAGCTCCAGTACTTGGACTACATCCCTCCTTCAAAATTAACATGCCTATTACCACTCTTGATGCACAAAACGCAACCCCCCCCCCACCCCCAACCACGACTTCTTAACCGCCACCTTCACGTCTGCCTCCACTGCTTCCATACTGCCATTGGATCCCTATACAATGTCATCCTCTACACTGGCTTCTTCCTCAATCTGTGGAAAACCTCTGGTATTCTTATGTTCCATATCCCCCGACCCATCCCCCAAACTCCATCCACAAATACTTTGGCCTCACCCTTGATCGCTCCATTTCCTCGAACTCTCACCTTCAAACAGTCTTTCAAAAAGACTGGTCTCTCCCCTCCTGCTGTACCCTGGGCCTCTGCCACACCGATACCATCCATACACCTTCATACTCTCCGCTTCTTCTTCAAGGATAATTTTAGCAAACTCCCTCTCATGGATAACCCCCTATGTCCCAATATTTACAGCTACTATCAGCCCTAATCCCTCTCCTCTCCATATATTACCAACTCCCCACGTTTCGCTTCCCCACTTGCATCTCCCTTCCCCTCCCGTCGGAGTTCTTACGCCTTCCTTTCCCACACTTGCCTCCCTCCCATCCCGCCTCTCCCTGGGCGCTTTCCCTCTCCCCCTGTGCGGTCTGTATATGTTCCAGTTTAAACGCGGGGCGTCGTCGTTGTGTGTAGTGTCTGTGCATTATGGTTTAACTGTCAGTATACGTTATTTTAACAGCGAAACCGCCGACAATGACAAAACATTGTGTTACATATGTTTTATTAGTGTTTTCGTCAGTATCGCCGCCTTGGACTCTAACTCAGACATTTATTAATTTCAGCCACTGTGGCTCCGCTTTAAAAACCACCATCATGTGCCATTTTAATCTGTGTTATTTTATTGTCGTAATCTCCGTTTTTACAATTTCCATTATCCTGTTCTAACATCGTTTTATTATATATATAAACCTCTTGCCAATTTGTGTACACGCTCAGCTGAAGAGTGGCATTCAGCTTGTCCCACGAGGGGCTTGAAAATAACAATGAAAAAAAGGTGTCTCCTCATACCTTGCGGCTGAAGAGCAGCGTATTAAGTTGCTGCCAGCCTGACCAAGATGGTCATAAAATTGTGGTAAAGGGAAGAAAATGTCTCCTCAGTTGCGGCATGGTTGTGCGATGAAATCTGACCGCTAAACTGTGAAAGCAGCCAACTATTATTCCTGCGGTAAAATCTACGAAATTGCAAGGAATACTGATTGGTTAACAATCCTATGGGATGAACAAAACAATATGCCAGCAGGTCTGCAGTCGGTATCCCCGACAAGAGACAACACGTGAAGTCACGAAATTCGCCAGTTGGTAGCGGCGTTATCGGGCACTGCCGGTGTCCCTCCTTCCATGTTCTTCATTTCGCGGCTCACGGGCCCGCGTGGCGTCCAGCGCATAGTGGCAGTCTCGTGCCCCAGTCGTAAAAGCTAATAACACCCAGATCATGAAGTTACGATCGGCTCGTGAACAACATGTATTAGCACCAGCAAGCCTTTATTCTCTCCTAGCTCTCCCTCAACTCTCTGCCCGTCCAAATGTAACTGACAATTCACTCGTAAATACAAGAGCTACACGTGGCAAAACTGAATAACGAGATCGCAAGACTGTCACCGCAAATTGATACGATAGAAAGCACACACAAGAACGAATAAACGGTCCGGCCCGGCTCATCAAGTTGAAGATTACGTTCACCTCTCGAAACGTGCCGGCATAACTCAACTACCTGCAGCACTTCCTTACGTTCTAACCAGCTCGAGTACCCTGACTGGAGTACGAGGAGGATGTCGTCCGCATATGCGCGACAACGAAAACCATGGTTTCGTAGAGTGACAAGAAATTGGATTCTTCAGGCTCCCAATGAGTGGCTCCGCGATTATAGCGTAGAGTAGCGTGGAGAGTGTTGGACTCGCATATTGGTACCAGTCTCGCAACACGTCCATTGACCTGACTCAGAAACTTCGAAATTTCAAAGAGACGCCAGATGGTGCTGTTGAGAGAGATCAGGAATACCATTCGTGCCTAGAGGGAGAAGAAAAGTTATGATGTACCTAGGGATGGGAAAAACCGACCGGTTAAAACCGAAACCGGTATTTTAGTTTTGAATAAACGGTTATTTTCGGTATTTATTTGGTGTCGGTTGTAACCGGTTCTTTAGTTATTGCCAATAAACGGGTAAAAAAACCGGTACAACTACTTCCTGTAGCAGTGATTCAAAATGTGTGTGTGTGTGTGGTTTTTTTTTTTTTTTTTTTTTTTTTTTTTTTTTTTTTTTTTTTTTTAAATAATAATAATCTGATGAAGACTGACTAAATGTGCCGAACGGGGCCATCTTAATGAATGAGTTTTCTTGACTGCTTTTACTATTGGATATTAAAGAACAGAGTGTTGTTAGCTCCTCAACACGTTGGTTAAAACTTTTAATGTATTATATTGCTATGCTAACAAGTTTTGTTAATGTGATTGTTTGAAAGTGAGGGGCTTTTTTAATAACCAATATGGGGTTAGGTAACACTGATCATGTGGTGCCTCACGAGGTAGCCGTGCGGTCTGAGGCTCCATGTCACAGACTGCGCGGCAGCTCCAGTCGGAGGTTCGAGTCCTCTCTCCTCCTTCGGTCATGGGTGTGTATGTTGTCGTTAGCGTTAGTCTAAGTTAGATTAAGTAGTTTTTAAGTCTAGGGACCGATGACCTAAGCAGTTAGGTCTCATAAGAACTCACACCCATTTGGTGTGGGAATACAGCTTTTCTAGTTCAATTTGCGTAAAATTACACTGACAACAACCATTCTGTTAGTCGGAACTGTGACTTTATTTTTCAAAATACTTCTGCAGCACAGATTGAAGTTCACTTACTGACTGTATTTTATATATATATCTAAGTTCATTTACTGACTAACTTATATATTCATATGCGCTGGCTCACAAGTCCAACGTAAGGAGTGGTTGGCTCAATATTCGCAACTGCCGGATGGAAATACTAGGCCAGTAAATCTGTATGCTTCGTATATCGTCTTCTACGGACTCCTGGCTAGGCTTACACACACTCAAGAAGGCGTAGTATTGGGAGGGATCTTGCAAAATATGGAAAGACTTGTGATTTGTCGTATAACGTAAATTTACCTAAATTTTAACTAAACTTCCTAAGTTTCGTTTTCGGCCGAAACTAGAAGAACCGAAAATTCGATTACTGTTTCTGTTTCGGCTGCCAATTAAGTTTCGGTCGAACTTTGCTGGAAATAAAAGCAATAAAAAACCGAAAACCGGTTATTTAAAAAAAACGGTTATCTTGAGCAGTTTTTACAAAGCGGTTAAACTGGCGATGAAAAGAACCGGTATAGCCGAAAACAGGTTGTTTCAGCGATAACCGCCATCCCTAGCTGCACCTTGTCGAAAGCGCTGTCTAAATCAATGGCTACCAACGATGCGTTGTGCCTGCACGCCGCCGCCTATCCAATTAATATCGTGTAGCTGTTTGTATAGTGAACGCCCATCCAGGTGTAGTTAGTTCTGGATTTGGTACATAGCGAATATTTTATAATCTGCGTTGAACAGCGTTAGGGGGCGATAAAGTGCAGTCGTTGCTCCCTGTGTCGGTTGTCAATGGGTACCATAACACCATGTACAAAGGTCGGTGGTGTTTCGATGGCATGCGGACATTTCCATTGTATATTCGATCAGGGTGTGTCGAGTGGCAGGTTTAGCACGCTTTAGCCACCTCGAAAAAGTGGTGTGGTATGTTGGCAAGCGTCTGTCACCTGCATCCCATGTCTCTGTAATGCGTTGAATACAATCTTGTTCGTGGTGGTTAAAATCCATGTTAGACAGTGCGCCAGACCGCCTTTTCAGGAAGGAGAACCGTGTATATATATATATATATATATATATATATATATATATATATATATATACGATGAGGTCTTTCGTGGCTGTTATTAATTCTCTGGAGGCATAAATTCTGTCGTGGTGGCTCGCAAAGTGCTTCGTCTGGTTACCGTGACCTTTTTCCACGGGTCGGAGAGCATTGAATAACGATGAGCATTTGTTCATGAGTGTGAAGGACGCAGTTAAAATCAGCACCGAATATGTAAGGTGTATTGCTGCCAGAAACAAGTGGGAGATTTCCTCAAAGTAAAATTGTGGTCACGTCGTCGGTAGCGGCAGAAGAGGCGATACGCGTGTCCATAATAGTGTTCGCCATCCAAGTGACGTCATCCAGTATGGTCGTGGGCGTAGATTGATACGCCAAGTCCGAGCGCGTCACCGAGGGCAGAGCAAGGGAAGTATCCGATCACGTACGTGAGTGTGGGTAAGAGTACTTTTGTAGAAGAGCGAAGTCAATGTCTGATGCCTATCATTTTTGTGGAGGGGGAGAGGTAATCGTTGTCGGTATATGACCCGCCGTGAAGCAGAACTGCAGTGGCGGGTGGTTGGTGAGGGCTTGGCGACCCCACAGCGTGTGGCGTGTCCCCATGCTGCGCCGGGTTCATAATAGCTAAGTGGCCTCCTGGGGCACCTCCGGCCCTGGCTTGAGCTTCTGCTCTTAGTCCGTAGTCGGTCTACGCAATTAGGGTCGTCACTGTAGTTTCAGCGATGTATTCTGATGCAGTGGCCCAAGAAACGGACAACCCTCCTGTCAGTTGTTTTCCCTAATTTGTGCGCTTATTCCAGGTCGCAACAACTATCGAGGTATCTCTTTAATTAGCTTTGTAGGCAAAATATTCTCAGGTACGGTTGAAAGGAGAGTGTGAGTATTAATTGTGGAAATCCGTGTGGGATGAAAATAGTGAATTGTATCTATGTTTCATAGATCTAGAAAAGGCTCATGACCGTGTTCCTAGGAGGAAGCTACTGTCAGTTCTACATGATTATGGTATAGGACGCAAACTTCTTCAGGCAATTAAATGGCTTTACGTAGACTGTCAAACAGCAGTTAGAGTAAATGGCAAATTAAGCTCATGGTTCAGGGTAGTTTCAGGAGTAAGACAAGGCTGTAACCTGTGACCACTGTTGTTAATACTACTCATGGATCATATGTTTAAAACAGTAGACTGGCAGGTCGGGATTAAAATATGTCAAAACAAAATAAGCAGTCTCGCATATGCGTATGAGTTAATTGCTATGACAGACTCGATTGAATAGTTGCAAACTAATATTTCACAGCTCGATCAGAGGTGCAAGGATTATGTTATTAAGATCAGCATCTCCATAACGAAAGTAATGTCTGTGGCAAAGAGATTTAAACAGATTGAGTGCCAAATAGGAGGAACAAAGTTAGAACAGGAAGACAGTTTCAAGTACCTGAGATGTACTTTCTCACAGGAAATTGCAATCAATATTACCTCCTGTTTCCTGTTTTCGCATCGTAAGAACCACAAACACGATGGGTAACATTTCCAAGGAAATTTAAACACTCCGATTTCATATTATAATGGAAATTCCTAAGACAACGTAATTATTCCCGTTCCTCATTCGTTTACTTATAGCATCCTGCTGAGAACTGGATAAAATTGTCATTACTTTCTTTGAAACGGTTTAGTGAAGTATCATTGTTCTTACACCTCATGTTGATTTTCAACCCAGTCGTACAGAAGATGAACGTGATTGTGGCGGCAGTACTTTTCGGTTTTAGGAGCTGACTCCTAATCATCTTCATCAGAATGTTGTTACTCCAGTCTACTTAACAAATACTCAGCAATTTTACGTTAGAAATCAAGGATCTACAGCAGTTTCTCCTATTGGCTCGTCCACGTTTTGGTTCTGTCGCAGATCCCGTATAATTAACCGTGCAGTTAAAATTCAACGGACAGCAAGTGATGTTATCGGCAGTGGGAATGAAAACAATCCAGAAAGAAAAAAAACTACAAATAACAACATCGGTTTTGATTATAACACGAACACGCCATCACCACTACATGCATTCTGACACATTTATTAGTGAAGTTGTGCTGTTCGTGAATCGTAAGAGGTGCTGGTCAATGCTAAGTCAGATAGGGCCAAGCTTAATTAATTACGACACTGATCATCAATAATTAAATAACATCAATATTATTTATTCAGGATTTCTACCTCCCGCTGGCAAAGTGTTGTCACTTTTGACAAGTGCGCTTAGCAGCAACTTTCAGTAACAAAATTATCATTACTACACCCTGTTACGCATTCTTTTTCATTTCGACAATATTTATACACAAATTGATCTCCTCCAATCTAACAGCTCTTAAACCAAGACTAAGTTAGCAGTGCACCGATCTATCGTTCGACCAACATTGTTGTATGGGAGTGAAAGTTGGGTGGATACAGGTTACCTTATTCATAAGGTAGAGGGTACAGATATGAAAGTAGCAAGAATGATTACAGGTACTAATAGATGGGAACAATGGCAGGAGGATGTCCATAATGAGGAATTCAAAGAAAAACTGGGAATGAACACCATAGATGCAGTTAGATGAACAGATATGGTTGGCTCATGTTACACGCATGGGAGAAGCAAGGTTACCTAAGAGACTCATGAGCTCGGCAGCGGAGGGTAAGAGGAGTCGAGGTAGACTAAGAAGTAGATTCGGTGCAGAATGATTTTCAAGTAAAAGGCATAACATCAGACGAGGCATCAATGTTAGCATTGAATAGGGGATCATGGAGGAATTTTATTAGAGGTACTATGCTCCAGACTGAACGCTGAAAGGCATAATCAGTCTCTGATGATGATTCCAGGTCGGGCTAATGTACTGGGCGTCGTCGGCACGTCCTCCGATGTCACGTTGTCTGTATTCCTTTCGACATGAAGACTTTCCGAGTGATCGTCTTATAGCCTAGGGCAGCGTCTTCAGTGGCACGCAAGCCGCTGAGTGAGTGACGCCTACTCTTTTTCGCTTTCGGCCGTCCATGTGAGAAGGTGGGAATCCCGTTAGTCGAGAAGAAAGGCCTGTGTGGCATTGGTGAGCGAGCGTCGTCAATTCCACTTTGACTTGGACCAGGACTTCATCTGTATATCTTGTAACGAAAAATAATACCATCACTGTGTTCAATACATTTATTTCATTTGTCCGTGAGCGGTCGCAAGACGCTACCGTTGCCAGTAGTGACTAAGGAGCGTCAGATTGCGGACCAGTCGCGACGTTCCTAGCGCTCCCCTTTTCAGGTGACATGATATTGGGTCTATGTCCATGGCATCGGTCAGTGAGGTGTCGTCTGTGTTATTGTCGCCAACGGTGTGTCAGACTGGGGCGGTGGGGAGATGGGGTGGTGGAGAGGCGCCCTCGGCGCTGTCCTTGTCAGCGTAAAGTGACACTGCGTAGGATCGTGGCTATCGTCGTTTGGCAGGTGTGGAAGAAAGAAAAGTTGCGTAGGTGACCAGAAATGCTATGATAGGTATCGACGGTATCATTTCGCGGGCCGCTGTTGAAGACACTCAGATCGTTGGTGGCCTTCCACGCCGCATCGAGAGCAAGTTAGTGGTTGGCCGTAGTAAATGACGATCCGCGGCATCATCTGATCGTCAGTTACGACGGCACGAGACATTGTAAAGTGATAGTGTTCTGCCCTACTCGATTGAGAATGCACCCAACGTTCGGCAGTATGACCATTACTGTGCCATGGAGCGGAAAGCCACATTGATGAATATCTACGGTACTTCGAAAGGTAGTTGACCTACAGGTATAATTGGTGTGGCTAATCCGACTTGGTCGACAGTAAGCGCGCATAATTGGTAGTCCGTGGTGGATGCACGAAGTATTCGTTTAGACGCCTCGTCGTTCACGACTTTGAAGTACACTTGCTGCTAATTATGGACAAATTGATTCCCATAATGACGGATTTTGGGCGCTTATCTTCTTCACGTAGGAATCGTTTATTCGTTGCAAGGACAATTGCAGTGTGGCTTTTCTGAACGTTTGCCAATGTTCTTGAACGTGCAGGAGTGACACGGAAATAACATTGTCGTAATATTGGAAAGTGTTGTGTACGAAAAAAGCTGGGAATTAATCCTGGCGAAAATATGATTAATGGGCTGCAACATTGCAATAAAATGAGGATAGCCGATGCAGACATGTCTGCAACAAATACCGCCAAGAAAACAAGACAAACATCCAGGAATTTGAAAAAGGAGCTTGAAGACCTGATAGAGGACACAAAATGGCCATCAGATGAAGCAGGACAGATGTAAGTTACTATAAGTAACAAATTTCAAAAGTTCTTTCTTTAAACTCAATTTCCCATAATCTAAAATATTCAGTACATATGGCCCATTATATCAGAAACACTAATAGATAAATGAATTAAATTCTCAGAGACTATGCATAACATAAAAAGCCACCTCAGGTACTACATTCATTAATATTCCCCCATTAGGAAATTCACAAATACATTTTCTGCAGAAAAAAATTTTTTTTGTTAACAAATTTAAAAAGTATTTCTTAACTTTTTAGGGCACGGTTCATCTATTGCATTTGTTTGTTGGCGCCCTTTCCCCTTTAAAACATTGGTTGACTATTTAAGGCACGAGCTTCACTTGCTGATTGTCAGTTCACATTGGGTGATCAGTTTTATTTTGTGGTTGTTGTTTAAATATTCGATTGGCGCATTTTCCTTTTATAACTTTGCTTGGTTAACAATTTAAGGTACGGTCTTCACCCGCTGATTGTCAAATCTTAAACTGGGCTGCACACTATGTTTATCTCTTACTTCTAATAAATAAATTGGTGAAGTAGGAACTGTTTTGTTTGGGTTACCCACCCAGTCCTTCCACTTGTCTAATGCCAAAATTTAGATTACACTACTATTATATTTTTTTCTTTGTGATTATGTGTCAACTACTAAATACATATGTGTTCCGTCTATTTTCAAGTATTTGAAAGTAATTTTGGGAAATGAATAGGCAAAATATGGACATAAAAACCGTGAAAAAGGCATACCTGCCAACCAAAAGTTACCTTAAATTCAATAAAGGCAGTCGCTGTGAGATTCTTTATTGTCCTTTAAACAACCAGTGAAGAAAGGCGTACCTGTCATCCAGACTCTGTGACAAGTTAAATAAATGTAAATGGACGCAGAATATTTACTGCTGAGCACGTTAGAATTTAAAGTAGTAACTATGTGAAACCTTTTCAAAGTCTAAATACGTTAAACAGCGGTTAATTTTATTTAATGCAATTTATGAATATTACTAAAGGCAACATTCACAAAATTCTTAAAATTGCAGTAAAATTATTGCACTATCAACAGTAACTACACAGGCAGTTTTAATATTGAAGGAAATAAACGCTGACCTAGGGTAAATAGCCCAGTAAGTAGCAAAGCAAATAGAAAGAATAAACAGTAAATTTACGTTTTAATGGTTAGTGCCCTACGTATACTGAATTTCACGTTGAACCACGACAGATACGAGAAATTAATCGTTAAGAAATAAAAAGTATTTAAAAGTCACGGAAGGAAAAAGCAATGAGATCAAACAGATAACAAATGAAGTAATTACAAGGAATATACGATTTTGCTGCATTAACTACGCCAGATACTTAGACGCTAAATGATCTTGGAAGCTAGCCTAACATAATTTATGTCTAGCCATCTGGTGTTTATCTTGACTAATGGTGTTCCAAATAACTTTGCTTTCTTCTCTTTTGACCTAGTTGCCTTATTTCATGAAAAGTGGGCAACAGTTTACTTAGGTTAGTAGGAAGACACGAGTCATAAAAACTGTGACTGATTTTACGTGTTAAAGTCAAACCAGTATCTGAAAAAGTTAATCTGCATTGGTTAATTATTAGTCACTGGTTAGTCATGATCATGCACTTAATACTGTATAAGGAGCAGGTCACATTCAGGGTTAAACCTTCTTACAGATATATTAATGCTAGACTGAATGTAAAACAATTTTCCTTCCAGTAACAAACAGAGAAATAATTTTAATTCAGAATATGTAATAAAAATTCCTTGTGCTGTAAAATCACTTCCTGACCAAAAACGAAATTTAGTAACAAGCTCATCACCATACTGACATTATCAGGAAGCAAAACATTAACAGTGAAAACAAAACGTTGGTACAAAAAACTAAGTTGTCCTCATTAATTAAAATAGGTAACACGCGGACACAACAAACTGTATTCAACACCAGTGCAATCATTTAACGCGCGTAATTGCAACTCAGATAAATTTGAATAACCGGAACGCAGAACAATAATGAAGGTTGGACATCATAACCATAAGAAGAACAGAAAATTCCTCAGCACAATTCTGAATATTGATATTAATTTGTAAACAGGCCAGGGTAAATGGGACTATGCTCCAGTTTTTATGCTGCAAGCAGATGCTGTTTCAGCCAGTATGTGACTCACAACTATAGTTTTTATCTAGTGCATAACTCCAAATGAGAGTTTGCCAACCCAGTACCACCACTAGCACAAAAGACCTCCATAACTCTTACACGCCGAGTGCTATTATTGTTTAACCGTCATAATAGGAAAAATGACACAGTGCCGCGCTCCATGTACTCATTGAGGCAAAAGAAGTGACAGAACCCAACCCACAGCGTACAGTTCAGCACTCAACCGTAATGTGCTCCAGCGGTATTGAACGAAAAACTGGCAGCCCACCATAACTTGGAGATGGCTTCGTAGGAATCTGACGGAACCAGCAATCAAACAAGGCAGCCCCTAAATCCCCTCTCATCAACTGCGCTATCCTGGACGAAAAAATGAAAGACCAACAATACACAATGTAAGGGTGAAATCGATAAGAAGCGAAAGTGGAGGAAATGTTCTCGGCACATATAAGGTTCGAACGTTGTTGTTAAAATAGGCTTCCTTCTTCAGATTGAAGGCATTACTTTTGAGCAACATTCAGATTGCTGGTGGAGGGAAATATCTTGCTCAAGACCAAGATACTATATATCTGCAAAGCAGTTATACCTTACCGGGTCGTAGATCATTGATTCTTGATGCTCTCGTTGATCGGCGATCTAGGAAACGGCTGACTGAAATTTCATGTGGAAAAATTATTCCACTACAAATAACGTAGGCGACACTCAGAAATGCAGTTATTTGACACTTTTAATGGTCCATTAGCATCCAGTGTCCCCATTTATGGCCAGTTTACAAGTCTCATTAATTACAGTTACTACTATCCGCGCCGGCCGCGGTGACCGAGGGACTGAGGCGCTCCAGTCACGGTCTGCACGGCCACTAGGGTCGGGGGTTCGAATCCCCCCTCGGGCATGGATATTTGTGCCGTCCTTAGTCTTAGTTAGTTCATAAGTAGTTAGTAAGTTTAGGGACTTATGACCCCGTAGTTAAGTCCCACAAGCTATACACACATTTGAACATTTGAACTACTATCCGGTAAGTACATTCCAAACCTCAATAATACAAATTTACACACTTCGCGTATGTGGAATACAAAAGTTCGAGCTGTACACCTCAATGTGGTACAAATATTAATAGTCAATCCATAATACCGGTGCCAACACTCTCCATAAGACTAAGACTGAAGAAGTTTTCCATAAGTGTTCAAAATTAATGTTCAAAGTTACGTAGATCGTGCCTCAGATCACGTACGAAACAATCCTCAATTACATGGCGCGAACGCAAGCTATTTATATCTTCCAAACAATATCACAGAAAATTACGTATTGTTAATTGAGTTCATTACATTAATTATAATGGAAAAGTAAACAATTATATGCAACTGGCTACAGTAAAAGATAGCGTAAATAATGCTGAGTTAACTGATGTACAAATCTCAATTACAATACTTGTGTTTCATTTACGCATTTAATGAAATAGGTTTGCAACAATACTTTCGTAATTAACGGTAATTATACAGCCACTAATGAGAACATGACTTTCGTAACATTACTTGTGAAACATATAATACCTACTTTAATATTGTGAGAAAATAACTTACTTAGTTTTATCAGAAATACAAATTAACAGACTACCTCAAGTATAAAAATACGCCTTTGGCATTAACTAATTAATATTTGTAATTAAACAAACTACACCGACGTCAAATAATAGAAAATTACTTCAGCTATTTACGTTATAAAAAGAGTAACAAAAAAGAAAAATGATTTACATCGCAAAAGTGAGCAGGCTAACTGGTAAGCACATCAATATGACTTCATGACGGAAGATAACACTATTAAGAGAAACGATAAAACTATCCACATTTAACTGCACATCGGAAACGCACAAGGATGAATCCCTGAGAACCTTGTTGTAACACCAAGAACTGCTAATGAACACAGATCTAGGCCAGGTGTACTCATTCCAAGCAAGGATGGAAATCAGTGCAATTGTAACCAGCTGAATATGCTCCTGTCAGAGGATAAGAAAGCAAATAATTATGTTGCTGTTTAATATACTCTCACACAAAAGTAGGGGACCAGCTGCCTTCGTCTTCATTCTGCCTTCATTACCAAAAATTTTGGCATGCGAACATCTTGCCACTCTTTTAACAGAAAACACGGTAAATTTTCGTACTCATTGTCTCCTCGTAGTGAAGGTTTGGTACGCAGAATCTCGCTTTCATTGCCAATGTGTACATTTTGTAATCCTTGTGCCGTTTCGGCATCAGAACGACTGGCTAGTGAATGGGAGGACTGGACCCCAAGGTGTTTTTTTTTTTTTTTTTTTTTTTTTTTAATCTATCGGACCAAACTGCGTGGTCATCAGTCCGTAGCTTGTCCTAACCTTAGGACAAATACACACACCCATGCCCCAGGGAGGACTCGAGCCTCCACGGCGAGCAACCGCGAGCTCCGCAGCGAGACGCTTTAGACCGCTCAGCTACCCCACCGCGGCCCCCAAGGTGTAAATAGAAATTTTCTCGGATTTCGCTCACAATGTTTTATTGTGATAAAAGTTAAAAAACCTATAGAATTAACCATCAAGAACAAATTGTATTAAGATAAATGAAACTGCCAATCGAAATTCTTTTGGTACATGACATTTATCAAAACGCCGCCAGTACCAATTAAGGAGAATTTTATAGTACTGGATCGTACACACACACCCAGCTCATAAATACTCCGAGGCAGTAATACGAGGTACAATTTAACGAATTAAATTCCTCAGAGTGAGCTTGTCAGTCAGTAACAAAATACCAATCATTAATTAATTAGAAAGCAAGTTCAAAATCTGGACCAGGCACTCAACAAAACAATTAATTTAACATTAGCTATAATACAGTTACCAGAGTACGCAATTACAGTAACTCAACAGGTGGCATTTAAGGAAGATTAGGTACAACAATCTCATCACTCGTCAGGTTACACTTAGTCCACTTGGGCTCCGGTCTCCCATAGGTATCGATCAATCACAGTCCACCAGAACAGTCAGGATACCCGAAAACCCGTTCTAGGACAGACTAAGATCTCGGGTAAGAATCCGTTTGGTACTTAACGTAACACACTGAGAAGGAATAACGAAATATTTCTCCACAGACGGGGTTGGATTCTTCCCTAAATGCTATTCTCGATAACCTGGCAGAAAGCCTATGATCAGCAAAAGCAAACGATGGGCTGTTGAAAGACAGTCACAAATTGTGAAGCAAATTTCAAGTACACTCATTGCGTTCCAACTCGTCTACAATTAGCATGTTACCCTATTCCACGCCACCCTCCACATATGACTTCGATAAAATAACACAAGGAATTACAAACTACTTTACAATATCCACCCAATTTTAAAATAGCAGTACCAATTCTCACTTAAAATACGACAGTTCCTTTAACGACACTGACAAATAAACGATTAATATTTTTGCAGCGAGGCAAGGGTATTATATTTATATAAATCTCTTAATAATTACACTAACGGTGTTTATGAATAGCGACACGACAAGCCCGATAATCCCATAAACGTCAATCCAAAACGTTAATGTGCCTTATCATAAACATGAACGCAGGCACTGTACTGCTATCAAATGGCTGAAAATTAGTCAACAGCTTCACATAAACTGCATCCCGACAAATGCCACTGCACAAAATTTTTGAGGTACACGCTGCCAAGGCAGAAGGTATTTAAGCAAGGCTACTTATTAGTAGTTTTTGGCAAACAGAGGCACAGCTGCCATCAACCTCGCCCCCAGGGGGTTCACGGTTCTTTCGTGAGTACGTGCGTGGCGAGCACGAGGCCCCGAGCTAATGCACTCTTCATTCCTTCTTTACTTTCCGGACTGCATTTCCTATCCCCTCCCCTTCTTTCCTATCCTCACTCCTTCCCCTCCCTACCGGGGGACTGATAGCCTCAGTAGTTTAGTCCCCCTATCCCAAGCAAACAACCCCAAATCCCGCCATTATAGTCGCTAACTAAATAGTTACACATTTACAACCTTTAAAAAAATGAATAGATAGAATTCCAAGGCGAGCTTTAACGCGTCGGCCTGATAAAAGAGATACCTTCAACTCATTTCAAGCTTTATAACGTGAAAGTAACCTTCAATAATAGACGGTGCTTAACACTTATTGAACAGCCGAGAGCAGTACACAATGTCGCGAGTTAGAATCTGTTTCTGACCAAATGAACTTGTTTATAGCCTCCTGTGTCACCGACCAGCAATTCAGACCATCTAAGGCGCACTTCATTCCCGGAGTTGCTCCGTCAATCAGCAACAGCAACTGCAACTGCACTATTAGACTCCGGCCCCGCGCAGGACACTCCAATGACCTTTTCCGTGCTCTTCCGGTAGGACACCTGGAACGTAGGAATTCCACTGACAGGGCAACCGCTTCGAAGCAGCCACAGAACCTCCACGCCCGGTATTACAAACATGAAATCCCCGCCATATGCGACTGTCAAAAATTCTCGCGCCAGGCCGTGAAAGATCGATAGCAGTCAGACATCGCTGAGCCCTGGCTTTAGCCCGGCTGTGGTGCCAGAAACACATGCGAGCCGGCATGGCTCACGTATGTTTCCCTCTTACTGTCTCCATTTTCTCCAGTGGCACTTTCTCCTGCCTGTCATTGACTTCATCCATTTTCTCGATCTTGCTTACCACTGTCTCCTGTCCTGCCAGTAACACTGTGTCACTGCCATAGTTTTTTTTTTCTTCTCCATTCTTTTATCCTCTTCAGAACCACTACAATAAATACACGTATTTTCTGAATTTTTTCAGTGATGTTTAAACACTTGATACACACATTAATTGGAATGAATTTTCAGACTTTTTTCAAAATTTGGTGTCGTATATGACACATTGGTTTCGAAGGCACACAAGTTCCAAAATTTAATACGCCACTATATACAGTTAATTCAATTATCGTTACGGTATGACTTGAAAGTAGATACAGCGATATTGGATTTGAAAAACAATCTAAAGAAAATTATACTGTAAAAAAGAATTATTTACATCATATAATATGCTATGAAGCAATATCTGTCCTTTACATCAAAATGTGTGCCGAACACCCTCGCCGTCACACTTTTACATCCAGGCATTCTGCAGGGAGGTTTATCATCACTTAGGTTCTCTGGCACATGCATTGCTCCTGCTGTCCTCGTCAGCGTGCTTGGATGACATGCCGTTCGTACATTTGTCCAAAAGCTCAAAAATCTCTGGAAGAATATTCTTGAGGTTGAATGTCTTATCCCTTCCAAATTAAATGCCGGGACAGGAGTCAATGGCTCAAATGTCTGTATGGCGCCATCAAGGTACACTTCTTCGTTGTGCTGGGATGTCTTCTGTCTCAACCTCAATTGACACTTCATCTGGAGACAAATATTCAGCAGTATTAGGTGCTGGTGCTAAAAAAGTCGTAGCATCTTTATCACTTGACAATTCTACAAGTTCGGACAAATTTCCATCCAATTCTTGAATAATCTCCGCATGTGACTCTAAATCAAGAATATTTATATATGTTAGTATCTACTAAAACTATTATTACTCTTACTCGTATTATTATTTTATGCTATTACTTCATCTTTTAACATTCAACACTGTTAGTAACATTGCAGCTGATACAAAACACCCAGAATGTAATTCTAAACATTGTGATCATTTTACAAGATGGAAGTCTGTTGTGCCGTATTAGAAACACGTACAAAAATTACTCTGTAAATCAGTCCGAACTATAGCATGGATGGTATAAAATGTATATATTATCTTAACCATCTATTAACATTAGTATGAAACCCAACAAAAATACTTACAACCCCTCCGCATCATTTTTCCGTACTTCCAGCGCAGAGACTTAATAAACAATGGCTTCCTACCACCCATGCTGTGAGAGCGCACTGAAAAGAGCCACAGTAGCTGGTGACACCTAGCGGAATCCATGAAAACTACTCTTTTGAATGCAGCCAAATGTAGTGGATCTTGTGTGTCGTATACGACGTGACACTCGAAGAGGTTATAGACAGTCTCTCCTCCTTCATCACATTCCGCTGACTTTAACCATTGTCGCGTCTCTAGGCATGTCGTTTTTGAAAGACTCGTTGGCCTTATAAACTGTAGACGGAGAAACTTTGACACTTAGTTATATAGGTTGGGGAAAGTATCTAAAATGTTTCTTGTTATATTTCATGTAATACTTCGTCGGTGTTAAGGATCCGGGCGCCAACAGCTTATGTTTGATCTCCACTCACCTCTCATTCACTGTTTTCTCTCTCTCTTTTGCCCCCACTGCTGCTGTCTCCATCCAATTATGGTTTTTACTGCTACTGACTATCTCCAACCGTGACTGTCTGCTCCGTTTTCGATTCACACAGTCTTCACGATGTTCTTTATTTCTTCCTAATATGTTAGCATTCCAAAATTATTCGTGAGAAACATAAATGTACCTACGTTTGTCCAGTACAGGATACAAAACCGCCGGAGAGATTTTGACAAAATTTTTAGAAAACTTTGAGATTATCAAACGTTCAAATGTTTGTAAACCTATTGGACCAAACTACAGTGCTCATCACTCAGCAAATTTACAAACTACTAAGGGAAATACATACAATTATGCCCAAGGGAGGACTCGGATCTCTGAAGGCGAGCAACCGCGCACTCCGCAGCAAGGCGCCTGAGAGCGCTGGGCCACTCCAATGCAGTTTTCAGATTATCCCAGCTGGTATTCGTGTGAAATTTGATAACCATCAGATCAAGATATTTATTAATTTGAAGAACATAACGCGAAATAAAGGGCAATAATTATTCTTTAAAAAGGGTATTTACTCTTTGAATTTTCAGCTTTTCT
This sequence comes from Locusta migratoria, assembly GCA_026315105.1. Taxonomy (NCBI): domain Eukaryota; kingdom Metazoa; phylum Arthropoda; class Insecta; order Orthoptera; family Acrididae; genus Locusta; species Locusta migratoria. The sequence goes on from CM048744.1 coordinate 743,871,904, forward strand.
ATATTTCTGAAAATAGTTTTGTTAGTTGTTTTGTTAGTGTGACTCAACCTTACACAATTGATTTAGCTCCATGTTGCAATTGAGATCGGAATTGCGCCCGGTAGAAATTTAATTCAGAGTAATTATTTATCCAGCCACAGACATAAATTTATGTTGCTTTATTTATGCAATCATTTATCCATTTAAATTAACAGTAAAAGTCGCCACATACACCGGTTTCTTTTACACTTCCCTCAGCTCCTGAACACATGAGACACATTTGTTCGTTAGCTGGAGGAAATGCAAAGAAACCGGTATATATGATAATTTTTACTGTTCATTTGAATGGATAGATGGTATGACAAGGCCTGAATATGGCATTTACGTAATACGGAAACCGGTCCCAGGTTCGAGTCCCGGTTCCGGCACACAATTATAATCTGGCAGGAAGTTTCATATCAGCGCACACTCCGTTGCAGAGTGAAAGTTTCATTCTGGAAACATCCCTTAGGCTGTGACTAAGTCATGTCTCCGCCATATCCTTTCTTCCAGGATTGCTAGTCTTGCATGGTTCGCATGAGAACTTCTGTGAAGTTTGGAAAGTAGGAGGCGAGGTACTGGCAGAAGTAAAGTTGTGAGGCGGCACCGTGAGTCGTGTCGCTATAGCACAGTCGGTAGCATACAAACGAATATATACCTGCAAAATTAAACAACTGTACACCATATAATTCAATAAATATGACGTCACATATACTGCGATGGGTAATAATGTTTCAAATAATGCACCACGTTTTAATACATTCTTTATTTACTGCTAAGAAACTTCTATATTCCAGTTAGCTTAAATACATTGCTGAAAACTGTTGGTGCTGTTGATAACATTGTACTGTGAAACGCACACGGCTGTAGGTGAAAGCAAGACTTCTATAGAGGTACAGGGAAAGGTAGAGAATGAACCAGTATACATCCAATGAGTATCCATTATTTCCGATGGAACTACTCTTTCACTTCAAGAGACTGCAGTTTTCAGTCAAACTTGCATTTCCAAATTTATTTAATAATTCATAGGCAATCTAATTAATATTGCAAAGCAAGGTTGATTTCACACCTCCATGTTTCTTACACAGACGACTTTATGTCACATGCTCAAGGGTGGGCTCACCAAAGAACTTACTCATACTAGCTGCTGGACAAGTAAACATTCAATTTTTCAACTAAATGACTGGATGAATGTCACATCATTTTTATTTTGATAACTACGCTTCTTTGTCTGGGTTCTGCAGTTATTATTTTGTACATTATACAAGATACCCTTATTTCTTAAACAATCTCTCATATGTTTCTAGAAAAAGAGATAAAGAGAGAAAAGGGATAGGTAAAGTAGTAAGTCATAGCTTGAATAAATTAATAAATATATAATATTTATTAACTGAAAAACCAGCGTTGCCCAGGTATTTATTAACAGTCTGCCAGGCAGTTACTGCGAACTGCTGAAAGCAAGGCGAAACTACAGCCGTTACTTTTCCCGAGGACATGCCGCTCTTCTGTATGAATATTCCAGAGGTAAGATAGTCCTCCAGTCGGATCTCCAGGTGGGGACTACTCTGGAGTACGTGGTCATCAGGAAAGACAGAACTGGCATTCTACGGATCGGAGCGTAGAATGCTAGATCCCTTAACCGGGTAGGAAAGTTAGAAAATTTAAATAGAGAAATGGATAGGTTGAAGTTAGACACTGTTGTGGGATAGTGAAGTTCGGTGAAAAGAGGAATAAGATTTCTGATCAGGTAGGTACAGGATTACAAATACAAAATCAGTTGGGGGTGTTACAGGAGTAGGTATAACAATGAATAAGAAAATAGGAATGAGGGTAAACTACTTTGAGCAGCGCAGTGATCGCTTTATCGTAGTCAAGGTAGATACGAAGCCAACACTGACTACAATAGTAAAGGTTTTTTACGCTAGCTACCTCTGCCGTTGATGAGGAGATCGAAGATGTGTATGAGGTGGTAACCGAAATTATTCAGACAGTTAAGGAAGAAGAAAACTTAATTGTGATGTGGGACTGAATTCGGTAGAAAAAGGAAGGGAAGGAAAAATAGTAACTGAATATGGACTTGGCAAAAGGAATGAAAGAGGAAGCCGCCTGGTGGAATTTTCCACGGAACATAATTTAATCATAACAAACTCCTGGTTTAAGAATCATGAAAGAAGGTTGTATACGTCGAAGAGACCACATCGATTTTATAATGGTAAGACATAGATTCCGGAACTAGGTTGTAAACTGTAAAACACCCCCAGGGGCAGATACAGACTCTGTCCATATCTTATTGGTCATTAACTGTAGATTGAAACTGAAAAAACTGCAGAAAGGTAGGAAAATAAGATGGGTCGAGGATAAATTGAAGAAACCTGAAGTTGTTGAGAATTTCAGAGTGAGTCTTAGGCAACAATTGACAGAAACGCGGAGAAATAAAATAGTAGAAGAGGAATGGGTAACATTGAGAGTTGAAATAGTTAAGGCAGCAGAGGACCAAAATAGAAAGGCTACACCTACAAAAAATTCTTGGATATCATAGGAAATAATAAATTTAGTCGATGAAAGGAGAAAATGCAAAAATACAGTAAATCAAACAGGCAAAATCGAGTACAGACTACTAAGAAATGAGACAGATAGGAAGTGAAAAATAGCTAAGCAATAGTGGCTAGAAGGCAAATGCAAATCTGTACAAAAATGTGTTGTTATTCCGTCACCTTTTGTTGTTTCATTCTTTCTGGCATTAGTTGAGTACTCGTCCTGGTCTAGTTGTCAGGAAAGGTATTGGTGCAGGATTCGATGTCAACTGTAACAATTATTCAGATTAATAATACACATTTTATTGACTGAAAATTATAACACTAAACTTTAGAACATATGTCTGTCTCTTCTCTCTTCTTGCGTTTTGCGGTGTCTTCTGTATGTTGCTAGTTGCGCTGACACCTAGTGATTGCTAAGTTCTTAGCCGCGTTCTGACTTAGTAAGTGCTTGACTAATAACTGACGGACTGTCCAGACGTATGTCGGCCTAGATATAGACGTTTGTATAAGGCGTGCATCTTCGGTTACTCCCTCCAGGATGCGCGGCGCCTGCTTGCGATTGGCTACCTTCTCCACGATCGTTCTCTTATGTCTGGCTTCCGCTAAAATGCAGAACCGTTGTCGTGTATGGAGATCAACAACGGGGGAGGAGGCAGGCTCGTGGACATACTGATTGCCGGAGTCTGTATCTGGAGAGGACGTCAGACTACCGGCCGGGCCCCACCATCCGGCCTGAGCTCGCGAGGGAACATTGTGAAAACCTCCGAAGGGCCCAAATCCACGACCTGTGGCCCAGGTGAAGACGTAGACGATGACGTTGGTGGCGACGTCGCTGTCGGATGCTACTCCACGTCCCTGGGGTGTCCAGGTGAGGTGGAGATGGCGAGGGCTTCGTCTCCATGATGTCGGACCGCGGTACCATGGACATCTGCTGCTGGGGTGGCTGCCGAGGTCGCGCGGGCGGCGAAGACCGCGCGATACGCGTGTGGAATCTGCCGAGAGAAACGCAGAAGGATCACAGGGTACATGACGAGGGCGACTTTGGTTGCGGTGCCTGTGAATGATGCCGTCGGGACCTGAAATTTCAAACATGTAAGCACCGCAATTATCTTGCCCTGCTCCCACCGTCTGCGACCGCTGGAAACTATGTAAATGACTGGGTTACGTGGAGCGAAGCGATACTTGCATGTCGCTGGCTGGTCTGGCTCCGGACGGCGCGGTGGATGGAACAAGCGGAGCAAGGTGCGGTGGCGGCGGCCGTGTAGAAGTTCGGCCGGCAATGATGCCTCTCGTGGATGCGAGCGGTAGGAGGCGAGGAACAGTTGCAGAGCTGCCTCCCATGAGTGCTCCGAACCAGTTTTTGTCATCTGTTGCTTATATGTCTGGATGAAGCGTTCCTCGGCGCCGTTTGACTGCGGATGAAACAGTGCACTGGTGAGATGCTTAATTCCATTGCGTTCACAAAAGGAGTGAAATTTTTGCGAAGTGAATTGAGGACCATAATCAGAGACTATTAGTTCAGGGAGACCTTCCAAACAAAAAATTGAAGACAACTCCCTAATCGTGCTACTAGAAGTAGCCCGATAAAAAATAAAGTATATGGCTCAATGAAAGCTAAAATGGGACTCAGAAGGCCAGGGATCTACAGCATTTCCTGCGAATGTGGGAAACAATACATTGGACAGACGCAGCGATGCATCACTCATCGCATCTCGAAACATGTCTGAATCGTTCGCCTAGGACGGAGCGAGAAATTTGCAGTAGCAGAGCACAGCCTCGGCCATAATCAGGTGTTCTAGTTCGAAAACACCAAGTTTCTGTGTGTCGAGCGAACGCCTTCTGGATCTCTATATTTAAAAGGTCCACGACACTTGGTCAATCGTGACAGCGGTTTCCAATCAGCACCGCCGCGGTGGAGTAGCCGAGCGGTCTAAAGCGTCTCGCTGCGGAGCGTGTGGATACTCGCTGTGGAGGTTCGAGTCCTCCCTGGAGCATGGGTGTGTGTGTTTGTCCTTAGGTTAGTTTACCTAGGTTTAAGTAGTTTGTAAGCTACGGACTGATGACCACGCAGTTTGGTCCGATAGATTTACAGACATTTGAACATTTCCAATCAGCACCGCGTGGGACGCAGTATTGGCAAGGTTACGACGAGAGCGCACCCACGCGCACACGACGGCAGCGTAGGATGGAATGAACAGGCCGCACCAGAACGAGGCTCCGAGCCCCTCAGACTTGCCGCAAGTACCGCCCCCCCCCCCCACCACCACCGAAAGTACCGATTCCACGCGTGCCCGATTACATTAGTGACAACAGAATTTATCCGTGCATCATTTGAGTGCTGATCGAATTTACCAGAAACAAATGTAAATTCCTTTGATGTCTTAATCGGACCTCGTGAGAAACACACGCGCACACAAACACACACACAGGGACGCGGGCGCGCACGCTAGCAGTATGAAGAATGGGGTGCAATTGTGCTTTATACATAGTCTTATTTATAGATAAGCTATACTTACCCATAATTCGTACAAAAAAAAAATGAAGTTTGCCATAACCAGTCATAGGTATTTGTTATTTTATAGACCTACATAGCACCTACATAGTTAATCAATGTGTTAATCAGCATATTACTACAGCTACCATGGCTGTAGTGTAGAAGCTACCTCCCCTGTTTGTGGCAGGAGGTACTTTGTGTACCATTCTCACTACTTTCGTATAGTGCGGCTGCGGCTATATAGACCTGGAGAGGACATGAATCCGACCACGACTACATTTGTTATCGTAAAGACAGGCCAACCGCAGGCGGCGGTGTGGCCATCTACATAAAAAGAGGGCTCCCACACCACCAGTTTTACATCCCAGCTGCTGCGGTGGAGTAGCCGAGCGGTCTAAAGCGTCTCGCTGCGGAGCGTGTGGATACTCGCTGTGGAGGTTCGAGTCCTCCCTGGAGCATGGGTGTGTGTGTTTGTCCTTAGGTTAGTTTACCTAGGTTTAAGTAGTTTCTAAGCTACGGACTGATGACCACGCAGTTTGGTCCTATAGATTTACAAACATTTGAACATTCTGAACATCCCAGTTACCAACAAAATCGAAGCTGTAGTAACTACAGCCACTGGACCTCTAACGTTGCAATATACAGACCCCAGGCGATCAATGACGGAGACATAGTAGCACTAGGGCAAATAGAAATAAAACTCGTAATCGGAGATGACTTCAATGCGAAGTACCCAGACTGGCATTCCAGGGTAACCGGTCCAGAAGGCGTCAAATTGCAACATATAGCGTGCACCGACCACTTTGAGACATTGGGTCCAATCGAGCCCACACACTTTACAAAAATGGAGGTAGGGCTGATGTAATAGACATAGCACTCACTAGGAGGATCACGGGATTTGCGAGAACAATTAATAAATGACCTCGGACTACAACCCCTTTATCGATGTAGGAGAGTGGGTAGCACTCCCACTGTAGAAGACGTCATACAAGGGTACAAACTGGGAGCAATACCGGACATTGCTCGCGCACCGCCCATTACCACAGAAACAGTGGAGCAAGCGCTACAGGTACTCACGTGGACGATTTTACAGCCGAGAAGGAGAGAGCTCGCCTGCGCCCGGCCACTGCGCTCTGCTGCCCGCACCGCGGGTAGTCGAACCCCACAGCACCGACTACAGTACACAGCGAGCGAGCTGCGGTGCGCCGTCGAGTCCCGACACTCGCCGGGCGAGCGGGTACCCGCCGGGCCCGTGCAACAGCGCTACAACGCCGCTGCGAGCGCTGGGATGCAGCGCTGTGCAAGACGTTGTATTAATCAGAGCGTAGGCATCGCGCACATTTTTGATTACCTACGTAGAAATTTATACGTTATTGCTATGTACGAAATAAATAACGAACAGGACATATAATAGCAATGTGCAAGGCGTACACGCTACTTAAAACAAGAAAGTTTCTAATATTCCTTCATTAGTTCAGATTTTAATTGTAACAACCATATATTCAAAAAGTTTTTCAAGTCCCTCCAAATGTTCTTCAGTTATGTTCTTGACATTTTCTTCTAAAGAAAGATGATTTCCACCAGCAAGTCGTCGAGGTTATTGAATCACTCATTTTCAATGGAATTCTTACTCATTTCGCAAAGTATTGGCTTTTTACAGAGTTCCCGTTTACCTTGACGGAATTTTAGCTAGATAATTAGTAGGACAACCTTGAATAAAATGAAATATTATCACATCATCTTAGGGCATGTCATTTTTCGTCACACACATGACAATACGTAGATTTACCAGGAACAAGGAACTGAAGAGATTTAAGGTCTCATCTTGCTCTTCACGTTAAGCCATCACTTAGTTTAATATAAAGTGAAAGTGAAACACTGTGTAAGTAAATACTGAGCAAAGTATAAAACTGCCTACAAACCTATCGGAGCCGCCTAACGCGAAGCCGATTACTTACAATAGGTTTAATATTTCCGGCGCGAGCCGATACGGCTATAGTTTTGCTTCTGCAGCACAAAATGGGTGTCATCTGTCTGCTTTTACAAGATTCGTTACTGCGCACGTCTTTTTTACTTTTTTATTCGCAATTGATACTGCACTGACAATTCATTCAGTGAGAAAAAATTACAAATGTTTTGTAGATACATGCAATCTGTCCAGCGATACAAAACTGATGACTGCGACCTTGAATGTCACCTCTCCGATAGTGGTGACTCTCTCGGGCTTTCAGCTCGCCCCAGCCAAAGGAAAAAGGGGGAAAAATAAAACAACAATGGACCACTCGCCTTTATCGATGGACAGTAATTAGTTTTGGAGTGCTTGAGCGTAAGCTGAACCTTCCAACATTCTACCAGTTAAAAGTTTCTAATGACCTCGATTGCAACTGAACGTAACAACCCGATCTTCCTTATCTTTTTCAGCAAGGATACATCAAGCAATTTAGCGAAATGTCTTCAGAAACTGTGTTAGAACACGCAATGAATACATACTTACTATCGCGGCATTGATGCTGCTCTTTATCTCACAATTACTCGTGAAATGAGACAACTTTATTTCACTCGTGGTAATGTATTGTATAAAATGCACAGGTCATTTAAGCTGCCTGTTAACTTCTTCAATACACGATTTGTAAATGACGTGCACATGCTTCACTAATAGCGTCATTTTAAAACGACATTTACGAATTATGGAAAGTTGAATGCTTTGTTAGAAAGCTAAGATTCTGTACTATCACATGCTCAAAAAGGAGATTTTTAAATCCCCATAGTTTCTTCAGAATCGAGTGTTAATCATTATGAATCTAAAAACTCACGCGGAATGAAAAGTAGACATTTTATTTTTTTCGCATGCGAAGTAAAGCTTGTAAGGAAAAACTAAGTTCATAAACCGATGTGGGATGCTCGTATGTTCCGTGAACAGTCTTTGCAGCGTGAAAATCGGAACAGTGGATTTACCGCTAAGAGTGTAGCGACTGGCTGGCTTGTGCCCCGGCTAGCTTCAGAGCGGCATGGGCGGCCGGGCGGACCGGAGCTCTGCGGGTAGTCGGGTACCCGCGCTGCTTGACACCGTCCGGTGGGGCTCGTGCCGGCAGGCCGGGCAGCGCGTGGCCAGGCCCGCCCGGGAGGCGCGGCTACGGGCCCGGACGGGTAGCGCAGGCCCACTGCACGCCTCTGATGGAGGATGCCACTCCCCATTGAGAAAAGGCCTTCCAACGGAAATACAGCTCGCAGAGCACCTACTAGCACAAATTCGACAGAGAGAAAACTAGTGGCTTAAGGATTGAAAAATAACCAAAGACCCAGTCACCAGGAGGCTGCTCAATAGACCACAGAGAGAGCTGAAGGTACCGCTCAATCAGCACGGAAACCAGCAATGGCAAAACGGCCGGACAGCCCTCAGTGCAGAAGACCAAACTGTCTGGAATGCCACCAACCACCCCCGACGCGCTAGGATGCCTGCCCTGCACGGTGAGTGCGATCTGGTCTTCAGCGATGCTGATAAGACCAACGCCCTTGCCGACTCTTTTGAGAAGCAGTTTCAGGCAGCTGACACCCATGATGATGAACATGAGGACATAGTCCGCCGTCAGCTGCGTGTCTTCCTCGATGCTGAGGGCGACCCAGAGCACGAACCTCCACATTTTGCCCCTGAAGACGTGGCAAAAATAATCAAAAACCTTCCCAACAAAAAGGCGCCCGGTCACGATAAGATCTGTAACAACTTAGTAAAAAACCTCCCGCCATCGCCAATTACACTACTCGCGAACGTCTTCAATTAGATTACGCGTACCTGCGTGTTTCCAGCCTGCTGGAACCATGCAGAAGTGGTCGCGAGACACAAAACAGCGAAAGATCCATTATTCCCGAAGCATTATAGGCCGATTAGCCTCTTGCCTACTCTCAGCAAGATCTATGACCGCTTCCTGCTAGTTCCCCATACAAGATCACATTGCCAGAGAGCAAATTCTGCCCATTTCCAGTTTGGTTTCCGGGAGAAACACTCTACACCCAACAGATCAAGAATGTGGTTAAAGCAGCCATATCAGCCTTCAGCCTAAACGGCTACTGTGCAGTAGTGCTACTGGATGTGGCCAAATCCTTGGATTCAGTATGGCACAATGGGTTACTTTACAAATTATACACACTGGGATTTCCCGGAAGTATAGTGAAGATAATCCAAAACTATCTAATGAATAGGACTTTCTCTGTCAAAGTAGAAACATTCACCTCCACCAAAAGGCGTATACATGTTGGGGTGTCACAGACATCGGTTCTGGGACCTGTTTTGTACAGCTTGTACACTGGAGACACCCCCACATCCCCCCTGCTGCACACTGCACAGTATGCTAACGACACAGCCTTCTTTACTAGAAATCCAATCAAGGGCCTGGTCATCCACAGGTTACAAAGGGCTTTAGATAACACAGAAACCTGGGTCCGTCGCTGGCGAATCACTATCAACGCCGTAAAAACTCAGGCCATTCTGATAACGAAGAAGCTCGGGGAAGTCAAAATCTCCCCCTTCTGCTTTACCTCCAAGGATCCCAACTCCCATTGCGCAGAACTGCCAAATACCAGGCGTAACCCTAGACCATCGTCTAACATGCAAACCCCATGTGGACGAGGTCTACAGGAAAGTTTGCACCAGAATGCCCGACCTCTATCCTATCCTAAACTACAACAGCTCCTATCCCCTTCCGTTGGAGTTAACACATGCCTATCGCTAATCCGACCGCAATTGGAATACTCCTGGGAATACGGAGCCAGGAAACACCTCGATAAGCTGCAAACATTGCAGAACCGCTGCCTCAAGAGGGCTATTCACCTATCACATGGTTTTCCCACGGCAGACTTACGCGCTGCTGCTGGAGTTCCCCTGCTAATAGAGTGTTTGCAAGATTTGGCAAAGGGCTTTTTTATGAGAGTTCTTCTGGAAACGAACTTATTCGCTCCCTAGGTTGGTATGACATGTTCCGTGATAAACGTAAGTATCCCCAGGCCATCTTTGATCTTTAGATCAAAGAGAAAACTCCCAACACCCTACCCAACAAAATAAATCTCACGCCCACCCAGGGCAAGTAACAGATACGTACACAGAACCTCCTACATAGAACACAGAATTCTTATAAGCAGTATGAGACACACACACATCATAAAGCACACAGAGAAGTAAATACCAACTGGTTACAAACTTCCAAACATTGTCCCTCAAAGAGAGGGATGAAATGGAGTGAGCGCGATGGACACTTCGCCTGAAGATGGTAATTAGGGAACTTAACGAAACGTTGCCAGACAACGAGGCACTGGCTCGGCTGTAAACTCAAGATTTCCTCAATCTCGTACATCAGTTAAATTTTCATGTAATAATGAAGGTCGTCGCTTTCATTGATTACAATTAGAAATAATTTGAATCCGATCGTTTCGTATAACAAGTCCTCCCCCCCCCCCCGCACGAATTGATCTGAAAATTGAAGATAAGATCCATAAAACCCGAAACCACTTCCTGGATCTATAGGTTTATACAGATCGGTAGTCATAGCAGGACATTCAATTACGTGTTCTGAATATAGAAATTTTCGGTCAGTTCAAATGTGCGAGTGGAATCCATTACCGTAAACCGCGCTCCTGGCTTTGATCGGAGCACAATAAGTACAATGTGACACATCTGATAGCACAGGGAACGAAATTGCCAACCAACGGGCTTGTTATTGCACCGAGCTCCGCTATTGATGTGCAGTGTCCCGCGTAATCATTTGTTCGTAATCCACAGCGCGAGGGTAATGTGTGGAAAAAAACCATTTCGCTTCACAGGAAGAGCTGCATGTGACGAGCGCCGCAGTCTGATATAATTACCTCACCTGCTGAAGCCTACCGATTTCCCATTCTTACTCCATGTGCGAAACTCACATTACCAACGATTCAGCAAACAGCATGTACTGACTTATTTTCTATACTGATTTCTGTATGTCTTCATAAATCCTTCCCTTCTAAGACTCTCCCGACATTAACAACACTCAGACATACAGGCCCATTGCAAATTATAAGCGTTTTGGCAGATGAAACGTCAACCAAACTTTCGTCCTTGGATGTTGGTACCAGTCTGTAATAAATTCTGATTAACAAACAATTCATTAAATAACCGTGACTTCGAAACCGAAGTTAGCTAGCACCAACTCACAATAATTATCACTGACGATAATATCAGCTTCCGAATTATTCGTATTAAATTTCTTGACTTCAATAGTTATTTCAGGATTACTTTCTACAATCAGATTCTATAAGTTCGCAAACCCTGGGTAAAATTTTAGTTGAGGGCTCTACCAGAGTTTTTTGGATCACAGCACCCGTATATATTCAATCAATAAAACAATGACAACTTTCATGCAACTTTAGTGACACACACTTTTATCACAAGTCTTGCTGATCACACTCAAAATTCACAGAAAAATAATTCTTCACTTTGGAAAAAATATTTGTATATCTTGGTTTGACATTTAGTAATCTTATATACTCCTCAGTAAATTTCTTTATAAACTTTTTATTCATTTAAATGTGACGTAATTGTGGTCATGAAAAGTCACTATTTCAATCTGACATCTTATACAAAAACAGACTAAATATTTTTTTAAATATCCTTCTATTACGTTTCTTTAATAATAATCGTAGTTATTTGAAAAAATTGTCAATCGCGGTCCGCAACAGCAGTGAGTGTCTTCATTCTCGGCGCGCCGACCTTCGGCTAATGAATTATAGCGACCAGCATCATCTCGCTGACGTCGGCGGAGAACTCGTCACGGCGTACTGCTACAGCACCGTCGTAGTACATGAAACAAGGGCAAATAAAATTCACACAAGTATGTGTTCTCAAATCTTAATAACATTGAAAATAATGTATTCATTAATTACCTAATAAATAACTGTAAAATTGAGCTTTATGAAGAGAAGAGTGGACGGCTCAATACACATCCCACTACATCCCCCACCCACAAGCTCAATTTCTAAACAGGAGCAAACAAATCTTTAAAGCATTGTTCAGTTAATGCACAACTATTAGATCTATTTTAAATCTTTATAGTATTTGTAAGTTAATAGAAAGAAAAGAGCGCAATTCTTTTCCAATATAAGTTAATTGACTTTGATGATTTTAAACATAGCTTGTAGACAGGAGCAACAGTAGGTTTCCAAATATTTGACAAGTTCAGCCTAACCAGTTGCAAAATTTGATAAAATACCTTGATCTAGATTTTGGCACAATCTAAGGATGCCTCATCAGAAGAATAAATATTAAAACATACGACGTGCAATTATGAGCAGTGTGCTCCAGTCCAAACTTTTGCTAGCAGATTGCATAATTCTATAAGTTTGGACTTGAGCACACTGCTCGTAATTGCACGTCTAGTGTTTTAATTTTTATTCTTCTGTTGAATGCAACCATAGATGGTGCCGAAATCTAGATGAAGGTATTTTATCTTTTTTTTTTTTTTTTTTTTTTTTTTTTTTTTTTTTTTTTTTTTTTTTGCGACTGGTTCGGCTGAACTTTGTCAAATATTTTAACTGACTTTTCATTATGAGAGTATTAACAGTAATGCTTCTCATTTAATAATAGCATCTCATTTCTAGTCATAAGGAGTTTCTACACATTATATATTTCCTTCGTAAAGGTAATCTTTACCCATAAAATATTTATCGATGCTGTAACATCACACAGATAATGTTATTCAAGAAACTGACACAAAGGTTTTCATTTCCCTTTGATGTGTTACATACCAACACATATTTATTGTCTATCTGTGACAAAGATAAATTTTTGTACTTTTGTATATCGATACAGAGCAATCACTTTGCTACTCGTCAATCAAAATTCACTGACAATTGGCATACTTGACCAAACAAATCAAATATTTTAAAATTATTTCAGACTACAGAACTTCACTCACAATCCCATAATTTCTTTCTCAGGACCTCCCTATTTTAAAATTATCTAATCTCATTAATATTTTATTATAATATACCTTCATACATCAGTGCTTTTATTTAAGGTGATAAGGAGACTAATCATAAAGACTTCAGAAACATCGGCACAGCCCTCTTTTGCCTTCATACTTCTCTTTGGATATAAAGGTAGCCACCTTATCTATGAGAAGTATCTTAAGACGTCAAGTTTGGTGTGTTCTTTATAACACCTTACACAAACCCTTATAAGACATCCCACTACTTTCTCGCGAGATAATGCTCCGGACACTATGTGGTCCCAATTTTTTTCAATAATAAAAGCTACCATTTATTCCTAAACGCCTACAATCCGAGTCTCTGTCGTAACAAACACAAGTCCCCTTTTTACCTCCAATGCACCTATCATATAAAAAATTAATTGATCCATTAAGAAAAAATATCTATATTATAAGGAGATGGAGTTCCGTATAAGAAATCTATTTATATACTCTTTAGTTTTATTCATCTCTGCTTTTTCCAAAGTACAGTGTACCTTTACCTTTGCCTAAATTAAAAGTAACTTTATATTCTTATTTCCATTAAATAATCAATATATGTACTACGTCATTGTCTTACGTCCTGAGTTGTTACTGCGAGGTTAATCTAGAAAAACAGACTTTGCAGTAACGGAATAAAAAGGGTAAGTTTCTGCGATAGAACTACTGAATGTGGAAAGAGGGGCTGATAGCATGGTACCCTTAAAAGGAGAAGTAAGAAAGGAAATGAAAGAAGGTGGACTTTGTTGAGGTCGAAGAAGGATAGGAAAGAGATCCCCAAAGACAGATACCATGCCCTCCCCCCATCCCAGGACACCCCTATCCCTTTGATATACGACTACACTACCGGAGGGCACATAATGTAACACTAGATGTTTGTGGACCCATTACAGAACGCACGGTGTAGCGTTATCTCCAGGACCCCCGAAAAGTGACCTCAACAAACCCCTATGGAAGCTCTAAGAATAAGAGTACAACTCTAGGTCATTCGTTATCCGTCATTCGTCAAAGTCTTTCTAATATCCGTCTTCCTTAATATGGTACAAATGTTCAAGTGTTTGCAAATCTATCGAACCGAACTACATGGTCATCAGTCCGTAGCTTACAACCTACTTAAACTAAGTTAAACTAATATGGTACATTGAACGTACTTCTTTAATAAGAGGTATAAAGAGTTTAACTTTAATAATTCCTGTAGAACGTTCTTTAAGTAATAAAGCCTTTGGATGTGGAATCTTATGAGCAACGTAAGAACATTCTTATAACAGTAAGAACGGTTTGCATTCGTTATCTCATTTAGAACTTCTTTAATGTAATATGGTAGTCTACTGATAGACACTCTAATTAAATGATTTACATTCATAGGTGAATCTCTTCGCTTTATGCTGTTAAGATACCACTCAAAGTATTTACGATGTTAAGATACCACTCAAAGCATTTACGTTAACCTCTCCTACAGCCATTCGTTGTTGTTCTCCTTTCGACCAAAATTTATGTTTAAACTGCTGCACGAAGTCTTCCCAATCTTTAAATTCACTTCTATTTAAAATAGCACACTCTGTAGCCTCGCCTTGTAGTTGCCCTATTGCAAATTGTATTCGTCTATTGCTATTCCCATTGGTAGGAAGTGCATTAATAAATGATTTTATGAAAACTTTGGGTGAAGTTCCCCATTCGGTTTGAATATCGGAAATCTGTTTCCCATGTTAGTATTAGTCGACACATTAAATTCTTCGCACCCATCGGCTGATGAGGTTTTACGTATTATCGACTCTTGCTTAGATGAAGTCGAATCGCCTTTGTTTGTTGTTGCATTAATTTCATTGTCAGTATCTCCACAAACAAAAACGGTCCGACTATCATTATTATTAGTTTTTAAATTATCGTCACGCGTAATATCATTACAAAAACTTCTTTATTATTATTAGCAAAAGTCGATGATCGATTCGTAATCTCCTGTAAACGCAGTTCCATATTTGAAATTATATCCGTCAGATCAGCTGATTTGTGCTTTATATTTTATAACACAATACAGCCTACATAGCATCTTTTAACGTATCTCTTTCTACTTGACCTTCGTCTAACCTTTTGTAATATTGTCTATGTCGTCTTTATTAATGTGAGGAGAACCGGCTAAATTAACAGACACTTCTTGGAGGTGTCTAACATTTGGTTGTGAACAACCTCAACTTGTGTAGTCATTGCCTCTTGGATTTCATCGTTATTTCTTTGTATTTCTTCATTAACAATGGCATTAATATTGTCGATACTTTTAGTAAATTCCTTGTTGTCCTGTTTCATTAGCTGTTTCTCCTCTCTAGAACTTTTTATATGTTCTTTTAGCCAAGCATTTAGACTACCTAATTCATCGCGGTTTTCACTTTGAAAAGCTTCAGTATTGTTATTAGATAAATCTATTTTTTTTAATCAGCTCTGTTCTACTAGCTTCTAATTGATCTTTTAAATCAAAATCAATTTTATCCCTAGCATCTGCAATCTGTCCTACTAACTCAGCTCTTAATCCATTGTGAGATTCTCTCATTTCCTTAAGCTGCAGTAAGTTGTAATTTGTGGCTGCTTGCTGATGATGCTGTGGTGTATGGGAGGGTGTCGTCTTTAACTGACTGTAATAGCATACAGGATGACCATAGTTGGTGCAAAGAATGGCTGCTAGCTCTCAATATAGAAAAAATGTAAGGTGATGCGCATGAATAGGAAAAACAATCCCATAATGTTCGAAAACAGCATTAGTAGTGAGATTCTTGATACTGTCCCGTCGTTCAAATATCTAAGCGTAACATTGCAGAGCGATATGAAATGGAACGAACATGTAAGGACAGTTGTGAGTAAGGTGGGCAGCCGACTTCGGTTTATTGGGAGAATTTTGGGAGGATGTAAAGGAGACCGCGTATAAAACGCTTGTACGACCACGTCTTGACTATTGCTCAAGTATTTGGGACCCGCAGGAGATCAGTTTAAAGGAAAACATAGAAGCAATTCAGAGGCGAGCAGCTAGGTTTGTTACTGGTAGGTTCGACCAATGCGCGAGCGTCACGGAAATGCTCCGGTAACTCAATTGGACGACGTTCTTTTCGTGAATTTCTGTTGAGGAAATTTAGAGGGCCGAAATTTGAAGCTGAGTGTAGTACGATCTTGCTGCCACCTACTTACATTTCGCGTAGTGATCACAAAAAACAAGACAAGAGAAATTAGGGCTCGTATGAATGCATATAGGTATTTTTTTCCATTTGGGAGTGGAACAGGAAAGGAAATGCGTAGTGGTGGTACAGTGTACTCAAAAAATGTTCAAATGTTTGTTAAGCTTATGGGACTTAACTACGGGGTCATCAGTCCCTAAACTTACAAACTACTTATGAACTACTTACGAACTAGGACGGCACAAATATCCATGCCCGAGGGGGGATTCGAACCCCCGACCGTAGTGGCCGTGCAGACCGTGACTGGAGCGCCTCAGTCTCCTCGGACACCGCGGCCGGCTACAGTGTACTCTCCGCCACGCACCTTACGGTGGATTGCGGATTATGTATGTATATGTAGAATACATCCTGTAATAATCTAGTTTGTAGATGTATATCCTCTTCTGAGATTTCGTTTTGAGGCATGATTAGATATTAGTTAATACCAAAGCTACACACAAATAATAATAGACTATTTATGAATTTACACAATTGTTACTTCTCACCTTTTTTAAAATGACTCACCAGATTTATTAATCTCTTAATCGTTCGTCTCGTATTCTGTAGCTCAACAGCAACTATTTGCTGTTGCTGCTAGCAAATTTTATGATGACGGCTCGGCGGCGCAGTGTTAGTACTCAGGCCGATTACTCATGCAACTCGATGGTCGATGGGTTGCGTGAAGATCTGTCGGCAGCCCCACGCCCTGCTGCAACTCTGGAAACTCGTACGCCCGGCTGCAACGTTGACTTCTCGTCTCGTACGCCCAGCAGCCACTCCGCGGATGTACAGGGGCTGCTTTGTAGAGGAAAGAAATTTCTCAGAAACAGCAATCTGCTGCTCCGCCCGATAAGGTGTAGTCTCGTGGAAAAAAACTGCGAGTTCGTCCTCCTTGACTGCTCTCCACCAGACACTCGCGTCGTTGACAGAATTTGAGAACTTCGATAGCTCTCGGAGCCTCAGCAGCAATCTTCTTATTTCGTAAATTTTCCTCTAAACAAGTCCGTTGGCGACTGGAAAATTTTACGTTCCAGTTGCGTCCTGTCACGTTATAGCCACACTGTGGTGGTACTAGTTTTTAATGAACTCGTGACTTCGAACCCGACGTTAACTAGCACCAACTCAAAAAATTATCACTGACGACAATCTTAGTTTCCGAATTATTCCTATTAAATTTCTTGACTTGAATATTTAAAATATTTCAGGATTGATTTCTACAATCAAATTCAATAAGTTCGCAAACCCTGAGTAAAATTTTAATTGTGGGCTCTACAAGAGTTTTTTTTGTTTCACAGCACTCGTATATATTCAATCAATAAAACAATGTCAACTTTCGTGCAACATTAGTGATCACACACAAAATTCACATCAAAATAATTCTTCACTTTAGAAAAAAATATTTGTGTATCTTCATTTGATATTTAGTAATCTTATATACTCATCAGTAAATTCATTTATAAACTTTTTCCCCATTTAAATGTGAACGTAATTACGGTCACAAAAAACTCAGTTGCAATACTCCTTGTCAATACTCCTTAGAAAAACAGACTAAATTTTTTAAATACCTTTCTGTTACATTTCTTGAATAATAATCGTTGTTATTTGAAAAAAATTGGCAATCGCGGTCCGCAACAGCAGGTAGTGTCTTCATGTTGAGCGCGCCGACCTTCAGCTAATCAACGATAGCGACCAGCATTTTCTCGCTGACGTCGGCGGAGAATTCGTCACGGAGTACTGCTGCAGCATAGTCGTAATACATGAAACATAGACAAAAATAATTCATACAAGTATGTGTTCTCAATTCTTAATAACATTCAAAATAATATATTCATTGCGTATCTAATAAATAACTGAAAAATTTGAGAAGAGTGGACGGCTCAATACACGTCGCACTACACTTGGTACACAACATCAGATGTACGAGTGAGTATTGCACGTCAAGAAGGTTTGGGACTCAAAAAGAAGACTCTGGAAGAAGAATTTTAAAGTAGCCAGTGCCTGGCAACTAATTTTCTTTCTCTTTGTACTCTAAAAGAATGGAACGTTTTATCAGTGACGGCCAAATCAAAATGAAAGCGAATAAGTTTATCGCTTACTACTTTTTACCTGTACATGCAATAAATGTACGGCAGTCGACTTAACTTTAAATTTAGTGTTCAAAGGCAAGTACTTGTATTCGCGAGAAATTTAACATACAGTATGCTCATATACCGCTGAGTGTACCTTCCAAGTTACGATGCCCTGACATGTTGAGGTCATAAAGGTGAACAGTAACATAAGTACTCATACGTCTTTATTACTGATTCTATTCCCGACGTACTTTGACACAATAACATATATTCTCCTGAATGTACATTCGAAATTATAGTAAAGCACTTATTTCGCAAGTTGTCATAAACAGAAAATGAATGAAAAACCTCCCTTTCGTGCTTGATACTGTGATTTATTGCACATTTACTACGAAGTATTTTCGCAAAACATTTCGTAGACAGTTAACATCAGAGACTTAGTAGCGAGTAAGTTATAATATTATAGGACATACAGGATATATAACGCCGTAAGGATTGTACTGCAAGTGAAATGGACAGAGAATGGGGTAGAATCCGTTTGACAGAGGTGGAAGAATGAAACAGACTTTTACAAGAATGCAAAGCTGATAAATTGTAAACGATGATCCACCGGGTAACGACTGGCCGCCGTGTTATCCTCCGTCCGATGCACAGTGGTCCCAAAACAAAAAAGGTGGACAAAAGTCGAACACATTATAAAAACTGCTGAAAATCTGGAGTTGGCGGTTTTACGGGTCGCTGATTAAGAATTCGAAGTCAAAATTGAGAAACACAAAATGGCGGATGAAATACGAAGCAAAATCTCTTCAAAAACGTAGTCTGGAATAGGGGGTTTTCGGGGTCGGCTCCAGTATATCTGAAAATGCACCAAGGCGAACATTCCAGTAATTACTATGTTTGGTTGTGTGGCCATCTTCAGTGGCAACTGTTAAAATTGATTATATGAGGTAATCCGTCTTATGCTGACTGCAAATTATTTGTTTTACACCAGACGCGTTTCGTTTTTTATTTTAAAAGCGTCTTCTGTGTTCTGTAAATGATACAGAGATTTGTACAGTTTGTTTTAGATACATAGATTAAAAACAGTTTTCAAAAAACTTTGTGCTCCTTAGGCCTATGTGTAGGTGTTGTCTCTTCTTTACATCTCACAGCTGTTTCTCCGTCTTATTAGGTGCAGTTGGCTTGTTGATGGCGGTTTTTTTTTTTTTTTTTTTTTTTTTTTTTTTTTTTTTTTTTTTTTTTTTTTTTTCCAGCTGTGTACGACTCTTTCGTCTGTTTCTGTGTCGTTCCTTCCGTTTCATCACAGCACATCACATCACTTATTTGAACTGAATATAGATTGCATGTCACCTGTTTCAAACGGAATGCCCCTCTATTTGTTTGTCACTTAACTACAATGTGGCTTTGTTGTTTTTGTCTGTTCATTTGTTTTTCGTGTGGTCTGTGAGTGTTCCCAACGTTTTATATTTATATACGTAAATACAATTTAATTCAACATGGGATATATATTATTTCAGCGAGCCGCGGCGGAGCGGCCGAGCGCATTAAGGCGCTATGCTACGATGCGCGAGGCCGTTTCCCGTCGGGCACAGATATTTGTGCCGTCTTTAGTATAAGGTAGTTCATAAGTAGTTTGTAAGTTTAGGGATTGATGACCCCGCAGTTAAGTCCCTTAAGCTCTACAAACATTTGAACCATTTTTGAATTTCAGGGAACATGATGTTCATCTGTTTTTTCAGATGAGTAAATGTAGGTTTAATAGGGTTGTAGGGGTGGTGTGGGGAGGGGGGTAGAGGAGACGAGGGTATCACGATTTGAATTTCTGTGAAACTACTAACTACAGTGATTTACCTGGAATCGTTTGTTACGCTGCGGAATGGTGCTAGTAAATAACATTTGAGAATACTCTCTTAAACAAAATACACTACAATAATCTTTCCTGATACATTGGCATCGTTTGTCAGAATGGGACACGGTTTGGATGCCTGCTATTGATAGAGAGGGCGATAGCCACTAAACGACGTCTCCTTCAAAAAATATGGATTCGGTCATCAGGATTTATATCCTCTGTCGAATTTGTCGTTGATAAAAATGTTAATGAATGAAGGAGAAAAGTATCGAAAAACATTAACGCATTTAACAACACGATAGTCGCTATTTACTACCTAGCATTTGGCAACATCATACATTTAGACGTAACTCATTTTCCAGGAAAATATTGTTATCTAACAAGTTTTCTACTCCTATTAGATGCCTGTAAAATGATAACATTTTTTGACTCACAGAAACATTACGCAGTTTAATTTTCAACAGTGAGCAGAATTCACTGGCGTGCTCTTTGTTGGATTTCTCCTCAGTTCGTGATTGCACTGCTATCTATGGAGGATGCGATCAACTAAATGCTTAGAACAGACTCCAATGTATACAGTGTGCATGGTCTTCCCATCCGGCAGCAACATGTACGCTTAAAAAATGTAACCAAAATTTGCGTTGCTAAACGGCAACGCCATACAGTGTAGGATTAAACACGATTTGGCCGGCCGCGGTGGCCGAGGAGAGTAAGGCGCTCCAGTCACGGTCTGCACGGCCACTACGGTCGGGGGTTCGAATCCCCCCTCGGGCATGGATATTTGTGCCGTCCTAGTTCATAAGTAGTTTGTAAGTTTAGGGACTGATAACCCCGTAGTTAAGTCCCACAGACTATACAAACATTTGAACATTTTTTGAAACATGATTTAAGGGCAGTCGTTCCACCCAAAATAACAAAATTTCAAATTTTTACTTTTATGCAAATTATGAAAATATGGATGTTTATACTTAAGAGTAGAATGGAGAGCTGTATCATACCAGTCTTCGAACTGAAGACTACAACAACAACATAACCTGGAATGGGTTTTATTGAAATATTCGATTATATACTAATTAATATAAAGTTTTAAAATTATCATGCACTGACATTTCTGAGAATTTTGTTTTCGCATAGTGGCATTTTTCTCTGGAACTATATTGTGTAGAAGGCTGAGGTTTCCTTTGTTTTGTAGAGGACTGTCCGTTTCTTATGCTGCCTACACTAGCGGTACTTCGCAGTGAAGTCTTTGCACTCTACATTTGTTTGTGATGAACAACAGTTATCCACTAGCCGTGTTTTAGTTTCTGTGTCTACTGTCTTTCAACATGACTAAGTCAAAATTGCTGTTCTTACATTCAATTATGGCTATTTTGGAAGGCTACGGTTTTGGAATATCTTGAAATTAATAAAGGTTACACCACATCTTAAAGTGTGATGGACTAACTGAGAATCATGAAGACAGAGTGTGCAACAAACAATATGTCAAGAGAAGCGAGATTCAATAGAAAGAAGGCAGCAATGGATGGGAAATAATGAAAGAGGAGACGAGGAATACCATCTAGGAGAATTCGAACAGATTTTTACGTATCACTTCGCTGTATATGAAAATTTTTTCTTTAAATAGAATTTTCTCAAAATGAAATTTTCAGTGAAAAAGTCCCTTTATCTCAGAAACTTCTGAATGTACATCATTGAATTATTTACTACTTAACATAGATAGTACAACGATGCTGTAGCTCAACTTTAGTAGCATTTACTGTAATAGATAAAATTCTGAAAATATACAGGAAAATTATGGTTAGGCAAAAAATAAAAAATAAAATAAAATTTTAAAAAATTAAAAAAAACAACAACTTTATTTCCAGTTGGTATTTTAAAGTGATTGTAGACCAATACAGACAGAAAAATACAAGAAGATGTGATAAAAGCACCACATTTACATAATCAACGGTTCCTGAAGAAACGAGGCTTTTATATAGCCAATTTATCATTGTCAAGAGAGGGCGCTACGACTACCCTTAAATCACAATACCACCTTTTGCTCTACCGTCACTTTGCAGTGCAACACTGTAACCATTTTTACATTCCAGAATGAAACTTTCACTCCACAGTAGAGTGTGCGCTGATATGGAACTTCCTGGCAGTTTAAAATGATGGGTCGGAACTTGGACTCGAACCTGGGACCTTTGCATTTCGCGGGCAAGTGCTCTACTGGCTATCGCGGCACGCTTGTCCTCACAACTTTACTTCTGCCAGTACCTCGCCTCCTACTTCTCAAACTTCACAGAAGTTCTCCTCCTGGATGAAAGGGTATGGTGAAGACATGGCTCAGCCACAGTGTAAGGGATGTTTCCAGAATGAAATTTCCACTCTGCAGCGGAGTGTGCGCTGATATTAAACTTCCTGGCACATTAAAATTGTGTGGAGAAAACGGGACTCAAACCTGGGACCTTTTGCCTTTCGCGGACAAGCGCTCTACCACTGAGCTATCACGGCACGCTTCGCGGTCCGTCCACACAAGTATGGAAAGTAGGAAGGTGGGGTACTGGCAGAAGTAAAAATGAGATGGCGGACCCTGAGTCGTGTCGGGATAGCTCAGTGGTTGAATGCTTGCCCGTGAAAGGTAAAGGTCCCAGGTTCACACAATTTTAATCTGCCAGAAAGTTTCATTTTTACATTGTTTAAATTTACAATCGAAGATCTATGTGAAATTGCACGAATAAATATTATTGTGTTGAAACCACTTAAAGAATTGAGCGCTTGCCCCTGAGAGGTAAAGGTCCCAGGTTCGAATCTCGGTTGCGGCACACAATTTTAATCTGCCAGAAAGTTTCATTATTACATAGTTTAAATTTACAATCAAAGATCTATGTGGAATGGCATGAATAATTATTATTGTGTTGAAACCACAGAAAGAAACTGATGTCATGTGTCTGCCTAAAACACGTAACACACCCAAATAGTAGATGAAACCGTACCATTAAGTTCTGCTAATTTATTCATACGGTAAATATTGAGACATCGATAAGCATTACACTTAATCATTCTTGAGTTAATCCGTTAGCCTGAAAATACTATTTAGGGAGAGTTGTCTGTGAAATTAACATTTAGAATTTGTACCGAAAATCTTGTCAGATTCTTCGCTTATTAACTCCAAATGTCTATATATTGTTTTAATAAACTTTAGGACGAACTTAGGCAACACATTTTGATCAAGTATTCAGCGGCCACGCTGGGGGCCAAGGAGAAAACGGACATATGGAGTGGGGAGGAGGAAAGAGTGGGAAGAGAGGGGAAGGAGGAGGAGACACAACGTCAGCGAAAGGAGGCGGGGGGGGGGTAGATAGAGAGGGCAAAGGGGGCGGAGTTCAGAATGTAAGTCTAGTGCCCATACATAAAGTTATATTATTATTACCAATACTGTTTCTCATTGCATTGAACATGAATTATTTTGTACAAATTTTACAGTAAATATAGACAATGTAGTGGATTTTTTTGAACCGGCCACAGATATACATTGTAAGTGGCACAGTAATCTTTGGAAGTTCGATTGTAGAGTAAGGGCTCTGACTGCGAGAGAGCAGTCAGTTGCCAGTTGCGAGGGCTAGCGTGAGAAAGTCAGTAGGGGTACGGAGAAGCTGTTGGTAAAAGCAAAGTATGTATTGCAGCATGCCATTATTGTAATGCATGATGTTAATTTAATTTTCTGAAATATTTATTTCTACATAATATTTCCTACAACATATGCAATTTTTGATCTTAAATTAGCTTTCTGCGTTCCTATTTTTGTAGTTACTTTCCCCCTTCCTTTAATTTCTTCATTTGTGATTACTGTTTAACTTAATTATTACTCACCAATCATTTCTGCATATTTTAATACTGTAATAGATCAAGTTATGATCCTGCATTCTGCGAGCTGTTAGCTGTTTTCCGTTCCAATTTTGTAATAAGAACAGACCAGGTAAGTCAAATTATCTTTTTTATCTGTGTCGCAATCAGATTGTCTCCCCAATTCATTATTACAGTAAATTAGTTTCGTTTACCCATTGAGAGAACTTTCGACAGGGCCATAAATTTTAGTGCTTGTGTTTCCCCTACGTACCGGGCGTGTACGTTGCGCATATTAAGTTTTTTTTTTTATTTTTTTTTTTTTTTTAGGACTTGCTTTAGTGGTCGAAGTCGCCACATTGTTCGGTTTTTAAAAGTTTATGGTTTAGTTATTACTCAATTCCTGAAATAATTAATTACACTAGATTTCTTTATGAGTACTGCGCACGCCAATAATCGAAAATTTGAATATGTTTACGGTACTAACAGCACAAATTACTGAAGACACACTTAGAAAACAAGATCATATCGACATCTTTGAATGGGTATGGGCGTCCTAATTATGTCTACAATTTCTGTAACTAAACGTAAGGCGACGTAAATCTTCTGTACTCTTTTGTAGTTTCAATTCCATACAGTATCATTACAGCAGCATTTGTTGCTGAATGAGGTAAGTGAACAACAAGTGGATCTTTCTTCGTTACTTGACTTATCGCAACGTAAAGTGCTTCCTGTTTATAACACTCAGCTGCCGCGAAAAAATTTCGTTAGAGTTTTAAATACCACACTGGATTTAGAATACAGTTTATGACCTCTGTTTCATATTTACGAACCTTGTATTAACCTCCGACAGTTTCATCGAGTTGAAGACATTATTCTCTTCATGTAAATTTTTTTTGCTCCTCATACTGTTTACGATATCTGTTTCTCCTTTATAACCTCAATCATCTAATAACCTATTCAAATAAATATTAATTATTTTGCGGTAAGGGACCACAACATCTCTCCAGTGAAGCGGTTAAATTTTATCGTTTGCGTGAATAGTCAGCTTATTTCACTGAGGCCATCTCTGTAAGTAACGACGTATTGAAAGCCGTTTCACTGTGTTTAGCTCTATAAAGTCACATTTTCGACGCGTTACGTGCCTAATATCCCATCTATCCTTTCCTTCTCTTTATCTTCTTTTCGGCGTGTCCAACACGTCGACATTTCTTTATTTCTCACTTTTTTTTCTTCCTCTTATCTGAAAATTTCAAGTTACATTTTATTTTATTTATACCGCGATAGACACGTGACGCTAGGTCTGGATAAATAATTATTACTTTCATTCATAAAAAGCATTCCTATACCAATGGGATGAAATTCCTTCAAAACAATTACTTCAACAACAAAAAATTCTGTTCTAAAAACAACTAAAGGGAAGCCCACTAACAGCAAATTATTAAAAAATTAGTGTAAGAAAGCATGAGAGTCGTGAATGTACACACTCTGATACTTTTAAAATGTTCAAATGTTTATTAAGCTTATGAGACTTAACTGTGGGGACACCAGTCCGTAAACTTACAAACTACTTATACACTAACTAAAGACAGCACAAATATTCATGATGGAGGGGGGGGGGGGATTTGAACCCCCGATAGGGAACGGCCTCGCGCATCGCACCATAGTGCCTCAATGCGCTCGGCCACTCCGCCGCGGCAAATTCAAATATTTGTAAATCTATGGGACTTCACGTCTTTTTTTAATAGTCCCTACGGTTAAATCAAGTATCTTGAACTAAGTTTAACTAAACTATGAGCAACACCCACCCACCCACCCACCCACACACACACACACACACACACACACACACACACACTGATGCCCGACGGAGGACTTGAACCTCCGACAGCGAGCAACCGAGCGCTCGGCACTCCACCGCAGCATAATTTTAAAACCAGCACACTAAATACTCAGCAAAATTTCTTTTAAGCAATATTTTTTTAAACATAGGTCTATCCGAATGGTAAATCTATTCATAGCATATTAATTCCAAATTCTTATTCTCACTATACACCAACTGATAATTTAAGCACAGACAGCACACGTAATACTATTTACGAAAACTTAAATCATCAATTGATCTGACTCTTTAATTATCATTGTACGTAATCAGGAGAACGTGAATGCATAAAAACCGCTTGGGAAATTTAGTTTGGTCCCCTGATACTGTAGCATTAAATGCAGTCCAGAACCATACAATAACATATTGCGTTGGGGTCCATATTGAACGTATCCACAGCCAATTAGACAAATTATCCATTCAACATACAAATAACAGTTTACATAACCTGTAGATTGCTAATCTGAAAAATATCGCCGGCCGCGGTGGCCGAGGAGACTGAGGCGCTTCAGTCACGGTCTGCACGGCCACTACGGTCGGGGGTTCGAATCCCCCCTCGGGCATGGATATTTGTGCTGTCTTTAGTATAAGGTAGTTGATAAGTAGTTTGTAAGTTTAGGGACTGATGACCCCGTAGTTAAGTCCCATAAGCGTAACAAACATTTGAACATTTTTTTGAAAAATATCAGTTGTTATTTGCGTTGATAAGCACGACACTCAAAAAGGCGCCACATTAGCATGTAACATGAATCAGACAGTGAAATATATCTTAGCTGATTTACACTTTATTACATACTATGGCTTCAGTCATTCCTCCCACTCCAAAAGAGCATTTAAAACGGTAGTTTACATACATCACTTGGCTAGATTATGGTACTATGACTCTAGAACCCAATAAATCCCGTCTGCTATGAACTTCCTTAAAGGCATTGAATAGCAATAGACCTCATAGAACTTCAACACAGGTGTCAACAAACTTTCTTGAATTACTATGACTACTGACCATTTCAGTTTAGTCTGAGATTGCCCTAACTCCTACGGTAATTGGTCAAATGACCAGAGTATTAGATGATAATGGACAAGAGCCCCATGTCATTAGTATGTGTCACGGTGCATTTATAATAATAACAATAATAATAATAATCTCTGAATGAATCGGGGTTTTGCTTTCTCTGTGGAATAGATATCTTTTTTTCAGACAAGATTACGAAACTGTCAGAACTTAGTAACAGTAGTTGTGTACAAATCAAAGCAAGTAAACAAAAGGTTGCAACTGAAAGCGACAAAAGCAGCGCGAATTGAAGCTGAGATAACAAGAATCGTCAGTTGCGTCGATATTCAGTATATCAAAAGCGCCGCAGTAAATACCGTATTTATAACATTAGTTGGAGGTCTAGTAACTATCCACGAAAAGCACAGCAAAGCAAATTGTGTAACAGCCGTGAAACAGTCACATTATGCAAGTATGATGCTTCAGCATAACTTTGCTCATGAAATCTTGATATCATTATTAACGAAGTCGGAAGTGTTGGCGGCGGATTAGCCGTGCGCACTGGGGCACTGTGCTGCGGTGCGCGCGGCCGTTCGTCGTCGGGGGTTCGAGTCCCCTCTTCGGCATGGGTGTTTGTGTTGTCGTTTGGTTAGTTTACCTTAGTTTAAGTAGTTTGTAAGCTACGGACTAATGACCAAGCAGTCGACTCCGATGGGTTTACAAACATTTCAACATTTGGAAGTGTTGGTAGCAGAAATTCGTCTATATCTCGGCCGTGTCGATCCTTTTCTCCCGAGTTTCGGCACCAAAAGTTCTCTGTAGCTCTGAGTAAAATCACTAACAACAATGACCGTCATTCATGTTGAACAGAAAACAAAACGAAATAGAAAATATGACATCAACTGCGAATGGGCCAAGCTGAAAATGTGTACCCAGCCGGGATTCGAACCCGAGCCTCCTGCTTTCTAAGCAGTTCCGCTGACCGCTACACCACTGGGGACACAGTAAGCACCGCACCTCCAAGGACTAGTAAAGCACACCTCCCGTCAGATACAAATTCCCAGCTTCACCCTGCTCACAGTACTCAAACTCTAAAGGATCACTGCCTGTTGTATGACGTCTATTCCGAAAGAACAGACGTCATTTCTGATCCTGCGGTTGTTATTGTTTCCATATTCACAGAATAGTTAGTGGGGAGGAATTAGTACATAGTGACTACGAGTTTAAGTACTGTGGGCTGGGTAGAGCTGGAAATGAGTGTCTGACGGCAGACGTGCTTAGGTAGTCCTTGCAGGTGCGGTGATCACTGTGTCTCAGCGCCACTGCCTAGAAAGCACGAGACCCGGGTTCGAATCCCGGCCGGGTACACATTTTCAGCTTTGCCCAGTCGCAGTTGTTGTCATATATTCTGTGAATTGGAAAACAATAACAGCTGCAGGATCACAAGTGACGTCTGTTCATTCGGAATACACGCCACACACACACACACACACAAATAGTTTCGTACAATGACACCACGTACGTAGTGCCATGAAAATTTGTAATAACTACAAAAATGCCCCATACTTTGTTTATTTTCTTTAGTAGCATGGGAAGCTATGAAATGCTACATTAAAGAAAAGTTGATTTACAATTCTCCTAAGTGTAAATTATTTAATAAAAAAAAATCGCTACCCAACACCAGAAAATCTGACCTTTGGCAGGAAGACGTAGCCCATCTTCACTATGCTTTCTGTCATGTCTGTGAATGTGTAACGAAAGAAACTTGTATGGAACGCTATAACTAAATTATTAAATGTACCAAAAGAGCCACCATAAATGTAGCTAGAGGAAGAGCGTAACAAACGAGTCAGTTAAAACTTCAAACGCAAACATGTTTCACAATTGTTGCAATATATGTGCCACAAATTTACTTTTTCAAGTAAATGTGTCCAAAGTTATAATAATATTCATGCATATGAAAGTCCAGTAAAGCGTGAAAACGTGCTTATCATGACCCTCCACAAAGAATTCTTTCGCGCAAAGCGAGTGCCTAACACAATAAGAACACAACGTAATATACAAATAAATTAATAAAAGAAGATGATCCCCCTTGGCACACAAACAGATCAGAACTCTGTTGCAAAAACAACGAAAAAAACATGCTAAATTTAAACGAATACAAAATCCCCAGAATCCCGAAATTTAGTGAGGACTTCAATGCGAAATGCTTACAACACTTTTCATAACGAAACTCTTTCTCGAAATTTGATAGAAAACCCAAAGAGATTTTGGTCATATGTCAAATGTACCAGAGGAAAAGCACACACAATACCTTCACTACGTAATAGAAATGGCGATCCCGCCGATGATAGCGCTACTAAAACAGTGTTACTGAACACAGATTTTCAAAACTCATTCACCAAAGAAGACGAAACCAAGAGGCCAGAGTTGGTAACGTAGAAGTAGATGAAATCGGAGAAGTGAAGCAACTGAAAGTACTTAACAGGTCTTCTGGTCCGGACTGTATACACATTAGATTTCTATTTCAATATGTTGATGCTGATAGCTTCTTACTTAACAGCCATATACAACCACTCGCTCAACTAAGGATCTCTACCAAACGACTGGAAAGTTTCACAGGTCATACCAATATTCAAGAAGGGCACAAAATTACAGGCCTGTTTCATTGACATCAATTTGCAGCAAGGTTTTGGAAGATATTCTGTATTCAAGTATTATTAATTATCTGGAACAGAATGATCTATTCACCCAAGGTCAACACGGATTTAGAAAATATCGTTCATGATAAGCGCAACTAGCTCTTTACTCACACGAAGTGATGAGTGTAATCGACAAAGGATCTCAGGTTGATTCCGTGTTTCTAGATTTCCAGAAGGCTTTTGACACCGTACCTCACAAATGACTTTTTATCTAATTGCGTGATTATCAAATATCGCCCCATATTTTTGACTGGATAGGGGATATCCTGTCAGAGAAGACACAGTTTGTATTAATTGAGGTTAAGGCATCAACTAAAACAGAGGTGATATCGGGCGTTCCACAGGGTAGTGTTATTGGTCCTCTGTTGTTCCTTATCTACATAAACGCCGGCCGCGGTGGCCGAGGAGACTAAGGCGCTCCAGTCACGGTCTGCACTGCCACTACGATCGGGGGTTCGAATCCCCCCTCGGGCATGGATATTTGTGCCGTCCTAGTTCGTAAGTAGTTCATAAGTAGTTTGTGAGTTTAGGGCTGATGACCCCGTAGTTAAGTCCCATAGACTTTACAAACATTTGAACATTTGAACATTTTGAACATAAACGATTTGGGAGAAAATGAGCAGCTCTTTTAGGTTGTTTGTAGATGATGCCGCCATTTATCGTCTAGTAAAATCATCTGAAGATCAAACCCAACTGCAGAACGAGTTAAATAAGATACCAGTTTGGGGTAAAAATTGGCAGTTGACTCTAAATAATGAGAAATGTGAAGTCGCCCACACGAGTACAAAAACCAAGCCGATAATCTTTGTTTACAAGATAAATCAATCAAAAGTGAAGGCCGTAAATTCCACCAAATACCTAGGCATTAATATTACATTATACTTAAATTGGAAGGAACACGTAGATATTGTCGTAGGAAAGGCGAATCAGAGACTGCGTTTTATTGGCAGAACCCTTAGAAGATGCAACAGAACTACTAAACAGACTGCATTCACTACGCTTGTTCATCCTTCTTTTGGAGTATTGGTGCCCAGTGTGGGATCCTTATGAGGTGGGTTTGACGGAGGACATCGAAAGAGTCCAAAGAAGAGCAGCTCGTTTAGTATTGTCGCGATACAGGGGAGACAGCGTTACGGAAATGATGCAGGATCTGGGATGGGAATCATTACCACAACGGCGTTCATTGTTTGGGTCTACTTCCGAAATGCCAATCGCCAACATTCTCCCACCAACATAGGTAAAAATGATCATCGGAATAAAATACGAGAAATCAGAGCTCGAACAGAGAGATTCAGATGTTCTTTCTAAACGCACGCAATTCGAGAATATAATGTTGGATGAATAGTGTAAACGTGGTTCGATGAACCCTCTGCCATGCACTTAAATGTGATTATGCAGAGTATCCCATGTAGATATAGGTAAATTTAGGTTTCTCTTATGTTTATATTCACTTTTAGAAGAGTAACCTGAAAATATATATACTTTTGGAAGAATTTGTGCAAGGAAAAGTAGTAATCTGTATCATTGAATCAGTAAGATTCGGCTGTTTTTAAATTTTATTTTATGATCACACTCGTGTCTTACCATTTTACTTAAACAAAATTATAATGAATGTTTCATTAATTACTTATAAAAATTATAAACTGTAGTTCCAACAGTCGCAGCAGTGTCGCGACCTTACATATTTGAATATGGAGAAACTACAATGCTTTCATTTGTATATCCAGCATGGGTAAATAGTTCTTTCACAGTCTAATACGTCACTCCGCTCAGTTTTTATTCAGACAGTGACAGTAGTGCCCCAAGAGCTCGCAAGCTACATTACTGAAACCGACGTTGATAAATATGATTAGTGACCCCGTAGTTAAGTCCCATAAGCTCAACAAACATTTGAAAATTTTTTAAATATGAATAGTAACTATCAATAAATTTCTTCCAGGTATGAGACCGTCAGACACAGACCCTGATGAAGGCCGCCTGCAACAGTGGCGTAAACGTCGGTATAGTTTATAAAATGACGACGCGGTCTCATACCCGGAAGAATTTTGATAATGACAACAACCGCGGAGGCCTACGTTTGCAATTTAACGTTTATAGTGATTTCTAATGTAGTAATGGCACAAAAAATCTCCAATAACTCAAAAAAATTACCCGATATTCTCCTTTCTCTAACTCCTTAAAGTCTCTGGTATAAACGTATCTGCACGTTTGAGGACAATTCACTTATGATTCTCTTGTAAGCAAGAAGAATTTACTAAAATATGTCAGGTTCTTTGAAGAACAAGAAATGGTTAGATAACAGCAGAAGACTTGATATTTGGTATAAATACTGCACCACTCTCCTTACGTCAGAAAAACGTACCCCTTCTCTTATTACGGCTGAGGAACTTCACACGTGAGGCTGCGGTTGGAAATATGCAAAGCCGTCACATTTTACAATGGTTTGTAGAGCCACAAATCTTGCGTCTTGAGAAGTGTGTACCAGTATCTGCAGTGGATGTGATGGTTCCTCGCATATTTGTAAATCCACACATGCGTATGATCATCATTGGCATTGAGGAAGAAGCGACTCACATTACTGAAGACGACACGTCTCCATTCGTCCTTCCATAAGCGCCTATCGGGACACCACTGGAGGTGGGATGAACGATGTTGGGCGAGAGCGGAAGATGACGTAACGGGACGCATTCTAAGCATCCATTGTGTGGGTAGCCATACCTGCAATGAGCGTTCTCCTCTAATGACCTTCGAGGGAACATTGAACAGTGCACGGTACAATGAAACCAACATTCAACCAGTCGTGCCACCGTTCATGCACCAACGAGGCAATGTGCTTTTTCAACAGTACAATTCCCGTGCACATGCATCCCATACCACCCGACATGCTCTTCAAGATGTATGTCGACCATCCTAGACAGTCCGATCCGCAAATATGACCCCCCCCCCCCATTGTGCATGTCTGAGATCTGATGAAACGTCATCTTCCGTGGATTGCACGACCAGCACAAAACATGGCCCAATTGAAGCACCAGTTGTAAACTGAATGGCAGACCATTCCCCAAGATTGCATTCGTAACGTTGAAAAGTGTTAATTAAAAAATAGTATTATTATCGTTGTCTGCTGAAAGCTATACTTCTGCTTAGTGAAAGTTGCTAATAGATAATAAAAATTATATTATATTATATTATTACTAAAATAATTGAAACTTATTTTTGAGAGCAGATGTGCATCTATGGTATAACAAAGGTTTGTGTTAATTGTCAAGGAAATTACTTCAGAGTCATCAAAGCATTTACATACAATTTTGTATAGGATTTGGGACCGTCTTTTGCAACTGTAAATTAGTCTACTTTAGACCAGACGCGTTTCGCTTTATTTTAAAGCATCTTCAGTGGTCAGGAATTTTTTATGTTTTTATCTTCATGTGTGGTTTGTAGCACCTTGTCACTTGCTGTCACTGCTTATATTTACACTATTTTACACTTTTTACAGTAACATTTCAAAAAGTGTAAAATAATGTAAATATAAGCAGTGACAGCAAGTGACAAGGTGCTACAAACCACACATGAAGATAAAAACATAAAAAATTCCTGACAACTGAAGATGCTTTAAAATAAAGCGAAACGCGTCTGGTCTAAAGTAGACTAATTTACAGTTGCAAAAGACGGTCCCACATCCTATACAAAATTGTATAACTGCAACTGCGGAAGACAAGGCCAAAAAACCGAAGAAATATGCTTTTATATATTTTGGTTCAACGGTCATGTGTGAATTTGTTTGGTAATCATATCACAAAGGCTTTAATCAGGCAGAATTGTGCTCTGATTACAAACAAATTCACACACGACCGTTGCACCAAAATATGTACATGCTTTGATGACTCCTGAAGTAATTTACTTGACAATTAACACAAACCTTTGTTATACCACAGATGCACATCTTCTCTCGAAATCACTGCAAAAGAATACTAGCTACATGATTCGGTATGTACAATGCGAATCCTCAACTAACTACTGATAGTACAATCCATGTTCATATTGATTAAAAACAGGCGAGTAAATTACTGCGGCTGTTTTCTGGGAAAATGATCAAGTCGACAATCTAGGTAAGTTTCAAGTATTTATCTAATTGAGATGTTGTGTCACAAGACATGAAGTTAAGTACAGTGAAATTTACAATCCACTCTTCATCATATTACAAAACTGTCCATTAACATGTTCAAATCAAAAATAATAAAAAAAATTACAAGACCATTAATCCGCATTTCACTTTTTCTTTCAAAATAACAAAATTACAAGAGAACAACATTTCTTTGGAAGTGTTTCGTCGTTCGTTAACAATATTTTTTAATGTAATTGTTTGATGGTAAAACATGTATTATTCTGATTGGATTACAATAGCATGAAATTGTAGTTAGGTTACCTCTACAGCTCAGACACGTCCATCATAAAAGTAGTAAAAATATTTCCACTCCATAATGCTCGTTTAACTACCACGACAGCTTCCTAGAGCCTTTCCTCTGTCCGAAGCACTTCAACTTTGCAGCAACACACCACTTCTCAAACGCGAGCCCCTCCGAGTGAAAGATAGCCCTCGCGGAGCCAGAGATATTGCGTCAGATACATACAAAACGATACAGTCACTCTTCAACGACTAAGATCGTGTCCATGGGAGAAGTGCAACTTGCATTGTAAAAAAGGAGGGTATACACATTGTGCACGCTCTGCTGACTGCACTCACATGCATATGGCTCTGTTTGTGTGATTGTGTGTTGTATTCATCCTCAAGAATGTGTCAATAAATTTTTCCACTGCTGGGTCTACGAATTCATGCTTTTAGGTTTCCTTTTCTAGGAGTGTTTATATAAGTATGAATACCTTTCAAGCCGTCCGCGGTGGCCGATGGGACTGAGGCGCTTCAGTCACGGTGTGCATGGCCACTACGGTCGAGGGTTGGAAACCCCCCTCGGGAATGGATATTTGTGCCGTCCTTAGTATTAGTTAGTTCATAAGTAGTTTGTAAGTTTAGGGACTGATGACCCCGTAGTTAAGTCCCATAAGCTATACAAACATTTGAACATACCTTTAAAGACCTTTACCACTTTCCTTTCATATAATGAATATAATTATCTATAACTCATTTGTTTTGATTTTACCTCTTCTCGTTCCATAGTCAAACATACAGTAGAGTGCGCACAGGATAAGTTCGACGATGAGCAGAAACGAGTTTTCGTCCGAAGCGCTGGGCGAGTTCATTCCTTCGTTCGGAAGGGAAGGCCGCGTCAGGCCACTTCCGCCTGCCGGCCAGTGATCTGGGCACTTCCCCCTCCAGAGCTCGCTCCCTGCTCCACCAACCGCCCCCCAATTTATCCTGTGTGCACGCTACTTTCTTATACACTTACGACCATTCATAAATAACTGTCGTGCAATTACTCTACGTCACATACGTCCTATTTTTATTTATTTATTTATTTACTTTTATTTATTTATTATTATTATTATTATTTTTTTTTTTAATTTTATTTTTTATTTATTTTTTTTTATTTTTTTTAGTGAGGAAAATCTTTTAATACCTCAGTTACTTCTAGTGGTGGAATGTTGTTCATCATCCACTGAGTAACACATAACCTTCACAAACTTAAATGTTCTTACAACAGAGAATATCGTAGTAAAAGTTTGCTTGGTAACACATAAAACGAAATAGAAGTCACGTCATCAAGAACTCGGATACTTGTGGTCGTCATTCGCTTATTTTATACATTACATAAACCCTTAGGTTATCGTCTTCAACAGTCATTTCTCAGATATATTACTTCTCTACTAATCGGTAGTTATATGAGGCGTATTTTGTGTACATTCTTCACTAAAACCCTGTTGTTCTGTATGCAACTGTATCCAAGTGTTGAAAAATTACTGTACCTGTATTGTCTTTTATTGTGGAAAATTGATCTATGTTTTGACTTTAGTGACTTTCGTTCCTCATGCTTTCTTTTTATTATAAATCCCTTTATAACTAAAATGCTGTGGAGTATTTGTGATTAATAATTCATTTTTCCACAAATCAAAAACTGTTTGTAAAGCTATGGGGCTTAACACGGAGGTTATCGGTCCCTAGGCTCACAAACTACTTAAACTAACTTAAATTAACCTAAGGATCACACACACACACACACACACCATGCCCGAGCGAGGTCTCGAACCTCCGAGGCGGAGCAAACACGCGCACTGCAGCAAGGTAACTTAAAGCGCTCGGATATTGCACCTCGTCGTTCCACAAATCTAGATTTTTCTTTTTTTTTCAGTTAAGTATTTTGCTTGTAATTCCTTCTTTGCCATACATTGTAGTGTATCATTTTATCGCTTTCAATGTCTTGACCATTCACTTAATTGACAATATCACTTCTTTCCTTTTCATTACTTTTCTTTAATCCCACCGTTAAACGTATACGACCTGCCATCTATTGCCTGGTTATAAGTCGGACTCAACTGCAGTTTGTTTATTCCTTGTATTAACTTCGTTTTTACGCTTGTAATTGCATATTGCACTTAATTTTAACGAATCTTCATACCATAAATCCAACCTAGGACTGCCGAAACAGTCTCTTTTTCTCTGTCTAATAGGCCGGTGTCTGCCCATTCTGGCACCAATATATATACATGAAATTACACGTGCCGACATCCTAACGTCCATTTACTTCACCGCAGATGTGGCCATAAAGTTTGACCTTGTGTGGGAATACTAAATAGCTAATATGAGAGGGCTTGGACGTTGGGGCCGCTACGGACGTAGCGTGCCTTATGGAAATTTGGGAAGCGAGCGTGGGTAACTACGTGGTTAAGCCTACCGCTAGCCTTATGCGGGAGACCCGGGTTCGAATTCCGGCCCAGCGCATAATTTCACTTGTTACCATTGAGTAATTTCATTAGCCTGATTAATCTAAAGTCATCCCTTTCCTTCCTCATCCCTCATTTCCGTAATGAAAAAATTTGCTAGTATCGGTTCAAGTTTTGTATATACACTTACGTCGCTAGGTTATCCATATACTCCTCAATTACTTCCTTTTTATATGCGTAATTACGTCGTTTGTTTATAGGTCTGATCCCACGTCAACCCTTTTATCCAAATTAATCTTCCTACGACGTTTTGGTCTGTGCTGCGCTGCGCTGTGCTGCGCTTGTCCGTCCATTTTTGGAGTATTGCAGTCCAGTGTGGGATCCTTATCAGGTGGGTTTGACGGAGGACATCGAAAGAGTCCAAAGAAGGGCAGCTCGTTTCGTATTGTCACGATACAGGGGAGACAGCGTTACGGAAATGATACAGGATCTGGGATGGGAATCATTACAACAACGGCGCTTATCGCTTAGGCGTGGGTTACTTGCGAAACTCCAATCGCCAACATTCTCCTCCGAATGCGAAAATATATTGTTGACTCCCACTTACATAGGTAGAAATGATCATCAGAATAAAATAAGAGAAATCAGAGCTCGAACAGAGAGATTCAGGTGTTCTTTCTTCCCGCGCGCTATTCGAGAATGGAATGGGAGATAAATAGTATAATTGTGGTTCGATGAACCCTCTGCCAGGCACTTAAATGTGATTTGCAGAGTATCCCATGTAGATGTAGATGTAGATGTAGATGATACTCTGCGGTATTCTCACGAAGTTCTTTGAGTGGTCCATTATTCATTGCTGATCGCGATCATACAGCAAGTAAACGTCCTGTAAATTTCCCTTATATGAATATCCCAGGCATTATTTTGTTCATGAAACGCAAATAACTTCACGAATCCCCATGACACTGGTTTTCCTGTATTGCCATAAAATCCACCACTTTCTCTGCTTTGATTAAAATTATTGTTGTTTTGATATTAAAATGTAGGCTGATCCTGTTCCTTATATCGTGCCTTCTGTGTAATAGTTCCTGCCTCTCTGCATAACATTGACGTCTCTGCTTGCAATTGCTATTAATTTTTCCAGCAATGAATTTAAATTATTTTCGATGTAAGCCTGTAAAATTCTTTGTAACGTCTGCAGACAATGTTGCTAAACTTTTGTCCATCAAAGATATCTCGCGTCACGCAATTCTCAGAGTTGCTGGGCAATATTGGTTTATGAAACCTTTCATAAAATTCTCGTATGTTTGACAGTTTAGCTCTATTTGCACTCCCCATACCACTGCTTCACATTCTAACCTTCTCATTACACAACGAATTTCATTTTACCCATCTCAATGCTTTGGCAAAACTCCCCGAAATTATTTTATAAAAGCAGTTGGATATATATTTCTGTCTGTTGAGAATCTATGGAATTTACACACTCGTACTTTTAACGTTTGCTTTTTTTCTGATCCAAAAACGTTTCCAATCTTTGTTTAAGCACTTTGCCTACTTAGTTTGCGAATTTTCTCCGCCTTAGGCCTATTTTTGATTTCTTCTCTAACTGGTTACAATTCTGAGTGAAGTGCGCCTGCTTTATCTCTACATGATTTATTTGTTTTAGTACACATATCAGCATGAACCTTTATTTAAATCCTGTCGCTATTTTTTATAAACTAATTTACAAATATCATTAGTTTCTTTTAAGTCAATGACTACTATTTATATATGAGACTAATCATGTTATTCTAGGTTCCTGAGGCTCTAGCAACTCTTATTTTTATACCTCATTTGAAATGGCTACTTTTATTAATTTATTGCTACTTTTATCTCCTTAAGACTTTGGATGTTTCAAAACAAATTTCGTTTTTCATTTGTCAAATTCTTGTTTCTGCTTTTGTAAATGTTTAACTGAGTAGACTCATTTTGTCATATTTTTTATTGTAAGTTAGGGCTATTCTGTTCAAAATTTGTTTCTAAATTTTTTGTATTCTGTTCAGTCTTACGACTCAGCCACCTGTTTATAGCGTCCCCTGGAGAAATGACAATAATATTCAGTGATGCCCTATTCAATTCCACTCAAAAACATAAACGCAGTGATGGGAAATGTAGAAGTTATAGGCAAAGAACTGAATGAACAACAAAGAAATTTTAATATTGTCATTATTGTTAGCTCTTTGTTTTATTTTGAATACTATTCAAGGTCTTTTAAACTATTGTAGAATGACAGATGTAATCTTAAATAGAAATGACAAACTACAGCCGCAGCGGACTGGCCGTGCGCTCTAGTGCGCCGTGCTGCGATGCGCGCGGCCGTTCGCCGTCGGGGATTCGAATCCCCCCCCCCCCTTCGGGCGCGGGTGTGTGTGTTGTCCTTAGGTTAGTTTACCTTAGTTTAAGTAGTTAGTAAGCTACGGACTAATAACAACGCAGTTTAGTCCGATAGATTTATATAAATTGGAACATTTTTTTTTTTTTTTATAAATAGTATCTTGTGTTCTTCTTGGTAACATCACCCAATCAGACATTTAAAGTATTTTCAGGTGTTATGTTCTATTTGGGGCATCTTAAACATCGCCGCTGAACTGGAGTCGCCTACCGGCCGTCGCCATTTCGTAGTCAATTCAAATAGATAACTATTAAATGGTTCAAGGCCGGGAGTTCAAATAAAACAGAGCTTTTAAGAATTATTTTTCAGTTTGTACTACGATCCTGGACTGAGTTGGAATAACTCTCTTACCGATAATGCATTGAACTGGCATTCACTGAAAAGTATGTACTTTCAATCAATATACTCTCTTGATTAAATCGTAATATATATACACATCCTATTATATTTGAAAACTTACTTTTTAACGGCTAATTTGCTCTCTTTTAACGCATTGTACCGTCCGAAGTTTCATCCCTGTTTTAAGTACACAAAATATTAGCTCTATAATACGATCACTTCTCCGAAACTTAGCAATATGGCGGAGGGAGGGCGTCTCCCTTTGTTCTAACCTCCTTTGTTAGAAGATAAAGTCAAAGAGATCGCGGAACATGTAGACACAGATCAAGAAAGCCATCTCGCGTGTAAGCAGAAAAATAGCTGAACGGCAATCAGTGTTGACAACCGCAGCGAAACCGCTCGTGATAGTCGACAATAAAATTACTTAAGGTCCCGCGACACCGCGAGAAGAAACTTTCTGCAATGCAAACAATATAATAAGTCGGTCATGTTGAGGAACTGGAGCATGTCGAAGTCCGGAATAGAACCCACCAATAAGTTTTGAAAAC
The DNA here is from genome assembly GCA_026315105.1 of Locusta migratoria. Taxonomy (NCBI): domain Eukaryota; kingdom Metazoa; phylum Arthropoda; class Insecta; order Orthoptera; family Acrididae; genus Locusta; species Locusta migratoria. The sequence goes on from CM048744.1 coordinate 743,911,611, forward strand.
ATATTCACCACTGAATATTACTTTATAAGAGAAGAAATTTCTGGCATACCTTGACTAAAAGAAGGGATAGATTGGTAGGACACATTCTTAGACATCAAGGAATGGTGAATTTAGCATTGGAGGGAAGTGTGTGGGGTAAAAATCGCAGAGGAAGACCAAGAGATGGATACAGTAAGCAGATTCAGACAGATGTAGGTTGTTGTTCTTATGTGGAGATGAAGAGGCTTGCTCAGGATAGGGTATTGTGGAGAGCTGCATCAAACCAGTCTCCGGACTGAAGACAACAAGAACAAGAGAGTTTAATCAACGACAGACCCTTTCAAGTCTTTACATACGAGAAGAAAATCGTTCATTTAATATGTAGGTTCACACAGTCAAGGAGTAGCACTCAGCGCCCATAGTATCTATAGAATGGTGCCTTACACTAACCCGTCAGGATCATGATTGTCTATCCGTTGCTCTATTTCAGTGGTCACTTCCGAACGGAAGTTACAACTGAACTAAAGTTCCAACACTTACCTCAGTTTCTTGCTATACCAAACTACAGCATTACTTTTAAGATTGCAGTAGCTCATACAGTTGTGAAACTTTCCTTATGAAACTTTCAAAGCATACTCGACATAACTGAAGACCGGGATACCACCCGTCAGCTTTGCCCATGACGTCATGAACGTGTCGGAAAACTCTTAGTATCTTAATACTTACATATTGTAGATAATAAAAAATCTGTGGTTATCTTCGTAAAGTGCAGATTACAAGAACAGACTGTACCATCGATCACAGGTCTCAGCCCAAAAATTAAAGCCTTCAGCGCTCACTTGTGAAAACCTCTCTGTTAACCTATCCTCACTTTGTCTGAAGCTACAGATCACTTTCTTAACACAAAATCTTAATCTATAATCTGTATTCTGTTCGTGCTCTCGACTTTTAACTCAGCCACCATATAATAACTCACGCCACCTACTAACACACAGGCACACAACAACACACCAACGCCACGGGTCAAAGCCGACGGGCGGTATAACAGTCTTGAGATGAGCCGCAAACTCAGTAACGCAATCACTTAGTTAGAAAGGTTCACAGGAAAAGTTGTTGTTGTTGTGATCTTCAGTGCGCAGACTAGTTTGATGCAGCTCTCCGAACTGTCCTATCTTGCGCAAACCTATACATCTCTGAATAAGAACGCAACATATTTGAACCTGCATACTGTATTCGTCTTTCGGTCCCCATCTACGAATTTTACCCCACATACTTCCCTCCAATGCTGAAGTGACTACTCCTTAATCTCTCAGAATGTGTCCCACTAAACTTTTCCTTCTCTTAGTCACACTATGCCATAAAATTCTTTTCTCCCTAATTCTGTTCAGCAATTCCTCATTAGTACGTGATCTACCATCTAATCTTCAACATTCGTCTGTAGCACCACATTTCAGAACTTCTATCATCCTTCTCCCTGAACTCCTAATCGTCCTTCCACAATCAGAAGTAATGTTGCTACCTAAATAACAAACCAGTTCTATTACTTTTATTGTATCATTACCTAATCTAATTCCATCAGAATCGCCTGATTTTCTTACAGTACGATCCATTTCCCACGTATTATCCTTTAATCTTTTAAGACACTGCCCATTCCGTTCAGTTCCTCTTCCAGGTACTTTCTTGCCTCTAACTGAATTACTATGTCTCAGCAAAACGCGAAGAATTCGTTTCTTAACCCTGAACTTTTGTTCTTTCTCCAAATTTCTCCTTGCTTTGTAGAGACTGAACAAAATTGGGGAATTTGTACAAACCTGTCTTACTCCCTTCCAAACTAGTACGTTTCTTTCATGCCCTTCTACTCTAATAATAGCTGTCTGATTTTTGTACAAGTTGAATGTGACTTTACTTCCGTATATGGATCAAATAGGTGCAAATAAATTCAAATTAAAAATATTTGCTGACTCATTCTTCCTCCATTGACTTATTAAAACAATTTGTAGCGCAACAACAAGGTGACCAATTTATCTGCGTGTGTAAACACCATCAGTATAAATGACAGCGGTTAGTATGAGAAATATGTGTAACCTATATGTATATATATCGCGTGTAAATTGCTTAATTCTCTTGTGAAACTAAATTATGTAAATTATGAATGTTTAAATGATGTCATATTGTACAGAAAAACAAATGTAAAGCAATGTAGTAACGTTGGCTTAGCAACGGCAGTGTTCGTAGTATCTTTGCATGGAGCAGTTGTTACCGTTAAGCGCAGTCTAGCGCGAGGCGAGAGATAGTGAAGCTGTTGAGCTCTCGAAGTAAACGGTAGAAAAGTTGGATAGTAGGAACAAACTGTAGTAGTGTGGTTTTACGACGTGTTGGTACAAGCAGCAGTTTTGGAAAATGGGCACTGGCAATTAACGCGGGCACAGCGTTAAACCTTCAAGAGGAATAATATCAAGAGGAATGCTGTGGGCCCGCTGTTTAAACAATATGTCGTAGCCAATAAGATACCATTTTTGTCAATCATTATAAAGTGCCAGCAACAATCAGCAGATACACCACACCACAGGTGCAAAGTAAGATCTAAACAACGAACCGTCTTTAGATCTGCAATGTTAAGTCAACGTTTAGTTGTGCAAAGATTCAGTAGCGAACTTGTGAAAAATTAATTAGTGTCGATAAAATTATTCACCCGCGGCACTATCCAAACAAGTTCCTATTCCGTTACCTTTAATATTCCGAGGCTCAACCTGAACAATAAAAGACGTAACGTAAATCTAACAAAAATCAGTTGTATTTCAAAAGATTTCACTGCACGAAGAATAATTAGTACCGTTACAAAAAAGTACAGTTAATAACAATTGCAGATCATTGACTATGAACATGTTGTGTAATCATTCAATACTACCAAGCAGTGAATATTAATTTTGTGTAAAGTATTCAATTCAGATACTAAAAGACGCACTTCAACACTTGATTAATGAATTAAACTGAACAATTTAATTATACTGCTAAACACGTTTGATGGCAGATTAAGTTCTTGATATGATATGGAACAATAGTCCATGCCATAGTGGAAATCATTAAAAGAAAGACGTTATTCATTGCAGCGTGATCTGTTTGTGAAATTTCACCGACTTTTACTTCTGAGTGTGAAAATATTTTGCTAGCACCCACCTACTTAGGGAGACATGACCATCCCAATAAAATAAGAGAAATCAGATCGAAAACGGAACGATTTATATGTTCTTTCTTCCCGCGCGCTATTAGAGAATGGAATGGTAAAGAAAAGTTATAAAAGTGGTTAATGAACCCTCTGACAGGCACTTAAATGTGATTTGCAGAGTATCTATGTAGATGTAGATTGATCAAGTGTGTCGCTTACTGAGACTTATGCAATTAACTTTCTTTAACAAATTGGATCAAATGTTCATTTTGAGAAGTAATATCTTGATCCAATTTGTTAAAGAAAGTTAATTGCATAAGTTTCAGTAAGCAACACATCATCCGCGAACAGACTAAGGGAGCTATTCAGATTGTCTACAAAATCGTTTATAAACACAAGGAAGAGTAGGGGACCTAGAATGCTTCCCTGAGGAACGCCAGATATCTGATGTTTCAGTCGATGACTTACCGTCAATTGCAACGAACTGTGTCGTTTCTGATAGGACATCGTGAATCCAATCGCACATTTGGGTAGATATTCCATAAGCACGCAATTTCATTAGAAGCCGCTTGTGAGGTACAGTGTTAAAAGCCTTCCGGAAATCCAGAAATATGGAAGCGATTTGAGATCCCTTGTCGATGGAATTTATCAGTAAATGTGAATAAAGGGCAAGCTGTGTTTCGCAAGAGCGATACTTTCTGGATCCGTGTTGACTATTGGTTAATAGGTCGTTCTCTGCGAGGTAGTTCATAATGTTCGTACAAAGTATATGTTCCAAAATCCTATTGCAAATCGACGTCAATGAGATTGGCCTGTAATTTTGGGGATCGCTCCGTTTGCCATCCTTGAATATTGGAGTAACTTGGGCAACTTTCCAGTCTTTGCGTACGGATCTTTCGCTGAGTGATCGGCTGTAAATGATAGCTAAGTAAGGAGCTATTGCATCAGCATACTCTGAGAGGAGTCTAGTTGGTATACGATCTGGCACGGGAGATTTGTTTTTGTTTAGTGACTTTAGTTGTTTTACTACTCCAGGAACATCTAAGTTTCGTATGTTGGCAGCTGTTCTTGGATTGAATTCTGGAGGGTTCACTTAGTCTTCTTTCGTGAACCTATTTCCGAAATCTGTGTTTAGTAATTCTGCCTTAGCAGTACTATCGTCTGTAGTATTACCATTGCTATCGCATAGTGAACGTATTGTGTTTTGCCGCTAGTGTACTTCACATATGACCAGAATTTCTTTGGGTTTTCTCCAAGATTACGAGACAGGATTTCGTTGTGGTAACTACAATAGGCTTCTCGCATTGAAGTCCGCGCTAGGTTGCGAGTTTCAGTAAAAGATTGCCAGTCTTGTGGATTCTGTGTGGATTTAAATTTTGCATGCGTTTTTCTTTGTTTCTGCAACAGTGAGCTCACCTGTTTTGTGTACCACAAGGGGTCAGCCCCCTCTTTATATGTTTGGTATAAATCTCTCGATTGCTTCTGATATTGTGTCTTTGAAAGTAACCCACAACTGATCTACACTCGCATTTTTAAAGACTGGAGACTATCACTCAGGAAAGCGTGAAGCGAATTTCAAGTACTATTCCTTTCAAGATTCAGTAAAGTGGCTTGGTAAGCATTGTGGTGATCGTTTGATTTTATGTAATATTGTTGCATGCATGCTTATTCTTAAAAAACTTTATATTCATTAGAGGGATTTGTGAAAATTATTTTCACTGCATAAGTAACCTAAATTTACTGATTTTATATTGCTCTGTGTTTCCTGCTGCTGTGGCGTGTGCGCTTAATCTGCATTCTGTGACCACGCTGTTCCAAATTAACAAATCGGTGATTAGTGCTATTAGACAGTACATCTTATTAATTAAATATGTTGGTCGAACATCGATCTGGCGACCGTATATATTTACCTATTCAAAATTGTTCTTTTGGTACAGTTTTGTCCCAGGCTTATTAAGTGTAAGACAGTTGTTCAAGATTTCACTCACCAAAAGATCGTTATTGCAAATTAAATCGCGAAGTATCGTTTGCGTGTGTGTGTAACCTCCACTACGTTATTGGTTTCGCCTCTGATAGCTTCATTAGGCACACGGATCAATCTGAATTACTCGCGATTGTCGGTGGCGTAGGCCGGTAAGGTTACAAATTGAGTAACGGGCCGCTAAACAGACTGGTAAATTCTTAATTGATAACGTTGATACGTTGGCAGGGCTGTCGTTTGTATTTCGATTATCCGTGTGAAAAAGTTTTCGGCCAGATTACGACCGCGAGGCAGAAATAAACAGTTGGAGCTAGATGCATGTGGTATTATACTTCGAAATTCGTTAGGGAATACAATATTCTCACATCCACATTCAAGGGCCCACTGATAGTACAAGTACCAGGCAGTACCTCGTACCAAGGACCAAATAATGACCGATGGAATACTCTTACTAACCGAAAGCAAGACCGTTTTCTGAGAGCGAAGAAACTGCCTGAAATCATAGCTGCATAGTTTGGCGCTAATGGTTGTGGCAATAGGCAATCGACATCAGTGCCTTTGATGCAGTATCGATTGACCATTGGAGGACTGAAAAATCGTTGCTAGACACATGAGTCCTGATGCCACATGATAAGAGCTGACGGTAGACTTCAGGTGTGGCCCAGACCAAAAAAGCCACGCGCCCCATTTGCCAACCACAAGTGCTGTGCAATCTGGTTGTGAGGGCTGCTTTTATATGAGGTAAAATAAACCTTCTTTTCGAAATAATAGATCTGCAGCCATTGATGGCAATGTGCCACATACCGAGCCATAATTGTTCGCGATTGCTCTGAAGAACATTCTGAACAATTCCTTTGAATAATTGGTACCCACTAATTGCTCGTCTTGAACACCACTGAATATTTTTGGAAGATATTGGAGAGGTCAGTTTGTGAACGAAAGCCTGCAACGACATCACCTTTGCAATTATGGTCGGCTATGCAGAGAGCACGCCTCAATGTTCGTGCATTGGACTTCTAACGCCTTGATGAGTTAATGCACTTCGTCAGACAGCGAGATCCGACATGACTTTTATCACTTCTGTGAACGATGCAATATTACTAACAGAACTGCTTTAACGTCTTATATTTATTATCTTTTCGTGACTTCGGTGGTCACTATGTCTACAATCTCTTAGGCAGAAATGTGAGCATAACGCTACTGCATGTCACTTCACATCAACTGTTATTAAAAATGTAGGGTTATTCCTTCACAGTGAGTTCTGCATCAGTCATCTTCGATCCCAAAAGCCCGATTGTTTCCTGGTCCCTGTGTTATTTCAGGCCAAGACTGAATACTTCTTCTGTACTTGCGAGATAGCATCGTCTCATGGTTAACACTGTGCACATTTTTGCCGGCTAAATAAATATTCGAAGAGATTTCGGGCTTGTAACCGGTCATCCTTAATCACGCGACGATATTTCAACTGCACACCTGCCAGCCACCTTCAGGTGTGCCACAGGAAGACTTTCCCCGTTCCGTCCGCTAAGAATAAACCGCGCATGAGCGAAAATCGCAGTGAGAGATCGCGGCCATCCGAGTCCTACGGTGTCTTCTTCTGGAGAAAATCTTGGAGATGAGGGAATTCCAAGCATAGTCCAGCTGTTCCGACAGTACTGCCACGCATACACTCACGTGCAATTTCCTAAGATTTCTTGCTATTTCAAGCGAAATGTTTCTAACGCAGGGCAGAAAGGCTAAGGACCATAAAATTTCGGGAATTCAGCCGTATCTACGTCTTTTCTTCTACTGGTATTTCGGCTGCAAACCGTCCAGCCATCCTCGGAGCGAGTCTGAAGATACGGCACAACGCTCCCGTCCACCTTATATACCGTGGGGCGAGCCAGTGCGCATGCTTACTGGGAAGTCATCGTCACAGACGTACCACACCGATGACACTTGTAATACCCTCTATGTAAAGCATATGTGATCACACCCTGTGGTTCATATCATTGGCAATGATGTATGAGGCCGTAGTGTCCTCTGTAGAGAGTATATACAATCATATATTGTGTGGTTAACAGGGTTGCAGCGGCGTTAAGTCATGTACTGTATAGAATTTTAACGAAAGCCAGTGCTGGTATTGTTGAAAAGAGAGTACGATTTATTTGACGGAATCTGGACGGTGTGTCATTAGAACTATTTGACTTGCATTTGGAAATGTCCGTTCGTTTGCCTATGTACTTACGGGACTGGACTGATGGTGTTACGTTGGCTAAGGCTGACTGCCAAATTTGAACGTCTTATGCCTACATCAAGAAAACGATAGTTATCCGACGTTCTGTTATTAATTTGACAGATAAAGTGTTTGACGACGCGATGTGGGCTGTCCTTGTAAAAGGATTAAATTATGCGTCCTCTCCAAGAACTGTGCCCACTCCAGCTCTTATTAGTGCTATGGAAGAAGCTGTGTGGCCCCTTTCCAGTGGTGCTCCAGATGAAATAAAGCAGGAAGCGTGTTGTGCGATTGTCAATTCTCGCCCCCAACAAATAGCTCCCTAGCAGAGTGGGTGACACTACGCAGACTTCGTCAGGACACGGACACAGTTGTTCTCCGCGCTGACAAAGGAAATGCTACCATTTTATAAATTGTACAGTCTTTTGGAAGATTCTACATACCGCAAGATAAGCAAGGATCCTACGAAATCATTGTCTCGAAAGGCAGCCCAGCTCCTGAATGCCTCATATTTGCCTGAAGAAGTTGTGAAGAGATTAAAACTCCAGGTCGCAGTTCCACCGAGGCTGTATGGGCTCCCAAAGGTCCACAAGCAGGATGTTCCTTTACGTCCCGTTGTGAGTAACTTCGGATCTCCCACATATTGGGTGACTAAACATTTATCCTTACTCTTGACACTTCTTGTTGGGAACTGTCCACACCAATCATGACCTCGGCAGATTTTATTAGTAGTTTGAAAACTCTAAGACTCAACACCTCCGATTTGCTAGTAAGTTTTGATGTTCCACTCGCAGAGTTTTTATCTTTGATTGACAAGCATTTTTACAAGGAGATTGTTACCTTGTTTCCACATGTGCTCTCCTAAACTTATATTTAAAATTGAATTTTATGAACAAATAGACGGAGTTGCCATGGGTAGTCCACTGCCTACTTTTTTGTGGAAGAATCTGATGAGAGGGCATTAATCTCATCAAGTTTCAAACCAACCATTTTTGGAGATATGTGGATGACACATTCGTAGTACGACCTCATGGCGAAGAAAAACTTAACCAGTTTTTGACCATCTAAATTTTATTCATAGGATCATCCAATTTACGATGGAGCTTGAAAAGGGCGGTTCCTCCTTTTCTCGGATGTCTTAGTTCAACGTAGAACTAACGGTTCTCTGGAACACAGAGTCTTTCATAAACCAACTCATACGGATCTGTAGCTGTGAACATTAGCTGTCATCATCCTGCGTAGACTAATGGTGTCCTTAATACATTTGTAGATAGTTCACACACAATTTATGACGAAGATCATCTACAGGAAGAACTCAAACACCTGTATAAAGTATTTGAAGAAAATGGACATCCACTGTGGAAAATTCGAAAAAAACTTGAATTTCAAGCCTACAGTAAATGTTCCACAGTAATTTATCATCAATAATTGGTCGTATCCAAAAAGTTGTTTTCTGCCAGCACGTAAGATAACCGCGCTCGTCGCCTCTGAGAAGGATGATTTGGTTTTGCGGAAGGCAGGTGTGTATGAAATTCCATTGCAGTGTGGACTTTCGTACATCGGACGCACTTTGCGCACAGTCGAGGAACGATGAACGGAGCATAAACGTTACACCCGTCTACTACAACCTGATAAATCTGCTATAGCTGAACATTGTATTCAGACTGGCCATAACATGGATTACGATAATGTTCAGATTTTATCACCGGTTTGATCCCTGTGGGATTTAGTTTTTGGAGAAGCCTTTGAAATTCGACTGGCGAGTAATTTAGTAAATCGTGATGATGATTTTAATCTTGACACAATTTGGAATCCGGCACTCAAAATCGTAAAAAATCGAAGACAACTGCGCTGCAACCCTGTTAACCACAGTATATGATTACATACGCTCTCCATAGAGGGCACTACCGCTTCATACATCTTTTCCATCGATATCAAGCACAGTAATTGATCATATGTAGGCTACGTGGAGGGCACTATAACTGCCGTCGGTGTAGTACGTCTGATACGATGACTTCCCAGTAAGCATGCGCACTTTGTCGACCAACACTACGTAAATAAGGTAGATGGGAGAGTTTTTCCGTCCGTTTCGGACTCACTCCAAGGATGGCTGGATGGTTTGCAGCCGAAATATGTGATTACGGCTGAATTCCCGCAACTTTATGGACCAAGATAAACGCCGTGAACATATGAAGATTCACATAAAGCCTAAGGACATGGCCGGCGTTACCTCCTCATCTAAAGTCTGGGTCCTCGTATTAACTGAAAATGCTCTGTTAATATGCCGACCAGAGTATTCTCTATGAAGACAGCGTTATGGCGGACGAGCCTCTAAATCAAACTACCGCCATCAGACACTGTATGGGCTCTATGTACGAGGATTTTTAGTACATTAAATGTTCAAATGTTTGTATAGCTTATGGGACTTAACTACGGGGTCATCAGTCCCTAAACTTACAAACTACTTATGAACTAGCTAATACTAAGGACGGCACAAATATCCATGCCCGAGGGGGGATTCAAATCCCCGACCGTAGTGTCCGTGTAGACCGTGACTGGAGCGCCTCAGTCCCCTCGGCCACCGCGGCTGGTTTTTTTAGTACATCCATTGTTTGTGATGGTGCAAGGTATCCGGGAAAATATAAATAAAATTCAAATTAAAGTTTAATGAAAAACTGTATGGTATTCCGAATAAATAAAATTTAATAGAATAATGTTTAATGGGAGTTATTCAGCACTACGTACGTGCAAAACTGAACTTTTAAAAACCGAACAATGTGGTGAGTACGACCACCGAGGTAAGCCTTAAAAACATTAATATGCGCTACTGACACACCCGGGAAATAGGGGAAAACACAAACATTAAAATTTATGGTCCTGTCGAAAGTACACCCAAAGGGTACAACGAAACTGATTAACTTGAATAATGGAAGGTGGAAACAATCTGACTGCGACACAGATAAATAAAATTTGAATTACCTCGTATCTTCTTATTAAAAAACTGGAAACAGGAAATAGCAAGCACCTCGCGTCATGCAGTATTTCACTAATAAATTTTCAGAAAATGATATGTGGGTACTAATTAATTTCAACAATAATCATAAATGAAGAAAATGAAAGAAAGGGGGAAACTACCAAATGAGGACGCAAAACGCAAATTGAATATTAGAAATTATATATTCTTAAAAAATATGGCGTAGAAAAATATTACAGAAAAATAAATTAACATCATGCATTACAATAACAGCGTGCTGCAACATATACTTAACGACTGTCTTCTCCAACAGCGTACTCGCTCTACCTCATCCAACAGGCAACACTTCGCAACTCTCACCCAACACAGCTTGTTGTAACTGACTAGCTACTATCTCTCGCAGCCAGATCGCTTACTCTACAATCGAACTTCCGAAGATTACTGAGCCACTTACAATATACATCTGTGGCCAGTTCACAAAACTAAATCTACAGAAAACCGAGTATGTCGGGACCATAGGGACCTTACAATGGGTACTGGCAACTTGCAGTATTTAAATGCAAATCTCTGTGACTGGGTTTGCGATAAACTGTATTACCCACAGAGCCGTCATTATACGTCTAATCAAGGCACCCAGGAAAGGGAGACTACAATTTTTCTCTAAATCGATGATCAACCAAATGTTCTTATGAATGGAGATGAAGTGATGTAAAACGCTGTTTTCCTCTCCGTGAGGCCACAGTACTAACGGCGTCAAATGGCTTGTTAATACCGCTCAGAAATTTACGCATGTTCTACCGGTGTAGAATGTCGGCGCTCAATATTAAGTAGCCTTGAAATCAGTATTCATGAAACCCAGTACCACTTAACCCTGGAGATTTTCTGTGACACATACGTCTGCAGTGTTCCTCGAATGTTACGCAGCATCATGTTAACAAACGATTTTGGGGTTCTAACTCATTTGAATTACATTTTTCAGAAGGACTGACCAGTGTTTACCAAAGCATATCGGTAAGCAGCGAAGAACCACGCTCACCGCCGAGACATTCCACTGGATGATGGTAATGATTACGATGAATGGTGGGCAGTCAACAGCGAGGTTTTCAGCGCCCGTGCATAATGTAGCTGAGGCGAGTATTAGTCAAGTCCTTTAAAAGATGTGTAGAACACAATAAAAACCGCAGGATACAACAAACTGAGACAGAACCTGCGTACATCATGAAACAAGGAACAACAGTCAAGTCCCAACGTCGTAACTTTGTCTAAAAGGTAGAATGTGGATTAAGCAGTTAAAATGACAGATGACTACAGCTGACTGACAGCAGGAAGAAAAAGGATCAACCCACCATTCTACAATTCACTAAAACCTCCAACCTGATAGCTTGAGCCAGAGTTAAAAAATTTCACAAATTTAGAAAGTTTTAACACACTCGCCTCGTCATCACCTAAAACATTTGGCAAACCTGCACCATGATCCGCCCCTATTCTCTGTGCTCGGTACCAAATACACACTTGTTAAAATGTGGCATACAGGAATCACATATCGGGGGCTCCTCTCGTCGGATTCGGATTCCGTAGGTAAATGGACAGTTCCCGATTCGCAGGCGGGTAATGGCGACCTCATCAGTTCTGACGGGGCGGCAGCAGGATCGCCACAGATGGGTAGTGGCCTTCAGCAACCTCTGCTTGTTATCCGTAACAGCCATCCCTACTACCACAACTGCAGGGACCTCTACCGCAACAAGGAAGTGGCATCCTGCAGAGGAATAGGGCACTGTACCACAGACCTCTTTGGCGGGCCGATCAGCTTCTTCGTATCCCGCAATTCCAGTATGTCTCGGCACCCAACAAAACGTGACCTACTTCCCCCGACGTTGGAGGAGATACAGTTCGTCCTGTATATCTTTCAACGTCACAAATGGATATAGCTCACGTAACGATTGCAGCGCTCTAAGAGAGTCGGGGCAGAGAAGAAACCGTTTACCCCGATCTCTTCTGATCTGCACCAGCGCCTTCAGAGTCGCGTTAAGCTCTGCAGAGAAAAATCTCAGCTTGACGCATCATGATGACGTGGTCAGGGAAAACGATAGAACAGCCGAGGTAATCATCCTGTTACGAACCGTCAGTGTACAGCACTGTAAAAGTGCGATGCATATCTGTTGTTGTTGTTGTTTTCAGTCCGCAGACTGGTTTGATGCAGCTCTCCACGCTACTCTGTCCTGTGTAAGTCTTTCCATCTGCGAATGAGTTCGGCAATCTACATCGTTTTGTATCTGCTTACTGTATTCGTCCGTCGGTCTCCCTCTACGGTTTTTACCCCACACATTTCCCTTTAATGCTAAGTTGATGGTTTCTTGTGTCTCACCAACATATCCCTTCTCTTAGCCAGGATATGCCAGAAACCTCTTTTCTCCCCAATTCGATTAAGCACCTCCTCATTAGTTGCGTGATCTACCCATCTAATTTTCATCATTCGTCTGTAGCACGACATTTCAAAAGCTATCATCTTTTGGTCAGAACTCCTTATCGTCCTCGTTTCACTCCCATACACTCCAGAAAAAAGGTTTAAGAAAGGACTTCCTAACATTTAAATTAATATTAGATGTCAACAAATTTCGCATCTTCAGAAATGCTTTTCTTTCCATAGCCATTCTGCATTTTAAATCCTCTTTACTTCGGCCATCAGAAGTTATCTTGCTACCGAAATAACAAAACTCATCTACTACTTTTAAGGCCTCATTACCTAATTTAATTCCTTCAGCATCGCCTGATTTTCTGGTGCTACATTCCATTATCCTTGTTTTACTGTTGTTGATGTTCATCTTATACCCTCTTTTCAAGATATTGTCCATTCCATTCAATTGCTCTTCCAGATCCTTTGTGGTCTGTGACAGAATTACTATGTCATCAGCAAACCGCAAAGTTTTAATTCTTTCCCCTGAATTTCCTCTCCAAATTTCTCCTTGCATTCCTTCACTGCTTGCTCAATGTACAGTTTGAACAACATTGGGGAAAGGTTACAACCCTGTCTTACTCCCTTCCCAACCTCTGCGGTCAAAGTGCTGAAGAACTCTGTCAAATTCTTCTCGCAATATCGTATCTCCTATCTCATCTTCCTCCACTTCGTCTTCCATTTCTAGAATACTGGCTTCAAGTTTATTTCCTTTTTATAGGCCCTCTACATATTCCTTCCACAGTTCAGCTTTCCCTTCTTTGCTTAGTACTGGTTTTCCGTCTGAGTTCTTGATATTCATACAGCTGCTTTTCTTGTCTCCGAATAACTCTTTTATTTTCTTGTAGGCTGTCAATCATCCATACTCTTGCCTTTGTAAAACATTTAAAAGCTCAGAATGAAAGGTAAAATCTGAAGTTTCACCGTTCTTAAGAGTCGTGAGATCTAAAACATGTCTGGGTCACTGGAAAAGACAAGGCGGATATCTTCCTGAACATTGAGAGCTGCCTATCTCATATCTGTAAGGCAATACCTTGTGCGGATCCTATAAGGCCTGTTATGCAAGAGCCTTCTAGTGGAGTATTAACAACGTTGTGGTATTCATGAGTGAAAGGTGTGGCCAGCGTTTTCTATGCCTGGAACACCTTGAGTAGCCGTCGCCTGATGTGTAGTGGCGGCTCAGCAGCCTCATCATAGACAATTGACATAACTTTATTTAATTGTGATAGTTGTTTATTAAGCTAGGTATTTTTATAGTAGTCTCTCTGTTGAGCTGCAGCTCCACAATGTCCAATGATGGCTTAATAGTTTACTGTCTATTTTAATCCTAAGCCGTAGATTTTTTTTTTAATTTTCTGATACGTATAAATTCAATTGAACGGAAAGAAAGCTCCTCATGATCAGGTATAAAGCTTTTATTTAAAACAAAATTTTTAACTTATTACAAGTACTTTATTTATCCTGATGGAAATATGTCTTCAAAGGTCTGTATCAGCTTCTGTTGTATGCTTTTGTCAGTTTTCCTACTACTTTCAAATTGAGCTGTTTGGCATTGTGCATGAGCGCTGCCACCGATCATTCCCCGTATTGACTTCAGAAGCCCACTGTACGATTCAACAGCAAGCCGATCTGACAGCAGTGTTGGTGTAGCATTGTCAACATCGGCATGTTGACCAGGAGTGTGTATGTGCTCCTATCATTGCACGATCGCGGCAGCCGCTGCTGCTCTGTTTTAGGTAAATTAATTTTTTCTGCGCTTTTATCTATTTTCTTTGCTTCATGGTCCGCTTCTTTTTCTTTACTTGTAGGCATAAAATCAATCATTCTATTTAAGATTTTTGATGTATCTTTACAATGTTCGTGCAGGATAGGACCGCATCTTAATGCGTTCTGTATTTCCTATGCTATTTGTAGGATTCTGACGGATTTTGTCGACCATATCCTAGTTTCAGTGATATGACGCTGCCAAATTGGGGCTAGCAAGGGTATTAGTCCTACTCACCTGACTTGATATTTTAAGGTCAGTAAACATTCTATTAATCTTAGTGGGATTGTGAACGTTAAGATTAGGCTGTTAAGTTTTATGCCCCGGATTTCATTTATTTTCCAGACTTCCTGAGGATGCCACACAAGAGTGAAACGCGTCAAAAATAAATAAAAAAGTTGCAACCATGACTTGTTCTGAATGCCCCAGTGCCCAGCCGAATTCCTGCAAGCTGAACCGCGTCTGACATCTTTGAATGGGATGGTCGTGCAGACCCATAAATCGTACACCCATAATCAAGCCGCGATCGCACAAAGGCTCTATAAAATTGAAACATGACGTGTGGCTAATAGATTTTAAAATGATAAGTGCTTTGAGGCACCGTCTTTTCAAATCTTTCAGGTCTGGTAACCATGGAAGTTTCGTGTCAAATGTGAGGCCTAGAAATCTGCAGAAATAACAACTGCAGGATCAGAAGTGACGTCTGTTCTCTCGGAACAGACGCCACATGTATATATATAATATGCCGGTGACGGGCAATGAGCCTATCGTTAGTGGGGAGGGGTGGGCAAAGTTTGAAGCCCTTACTCTTACGGGAATTAGTTCATAACTACGAGTTTGAGTACTGTGGGCAGGGCGAAGCTGGGAATTTGTATCTGACGGGAGGCGTGCTTAGGTAGTCCTTGCGGGTGCGGTGATCACTGTGTCCCCAGTGGTGTAGGGGTCAGCGCAACTGCCTAGAAAGCAGGAGACCCGGGTTCGAATCCCGGCTGGGTACACATTTTCAGCTTTGCCCAATCGCAGTTGATGTCATATATTCTATGAATGTTGAATAATAACAACTGCAGGATCAGAAGTGACGTCTGTTCTCTCGGAACAGACGCCACATGTATGTAAATCTCACTGTGTCTTTAAAATGTAGAACGACCTCCTTCATTCGCAGTGCAGGCAAATTGAAAATGGAACGAGTACGATGAAAACGAACATACACACACTCCTCTGTTGAAAAGCCAGTCTTGTCTGGTTTGATGCACGACCTTCAATCTTTGCCCATTTGTCACAAATATTAGCTCGAGTAATTCCACGTTCGTGGAATCTACCATGTTACACGCGGAGTAAAAATGCAGAAAGCATCATGAAAGAAATTACAGAACCCATTTTCACAGAAAATGATTCTCCCTTCATTGAAAGAGTTGGTAGTTTGTAGTTTGAAATTGGTTTGATTGGGTAATTGAAGGGTAGAATGACTTACAATGAAGCATTTTGCTCTACGTTGTATTAAGAATAGACATTGAACACATTATATGAGGTAAGTCATCGATCATTTTCTAGGTTCAAATGCAGTTTAACTTGTAATAATACACGTATGCTTAAAATTTATTACGTGATTCATTAATATGGCAGATTCTGCACTGCGTCGTGATTACACACTGCCCTATATGGAACAGAAGGGATAAAAATATTGCTCTTATCAGCTGCAGCCACTATTATGAACATTAGCCCTAAGGGATCCGCTCCTAAGTAGTAATCCTGATGTACACTATCGCCTCTCTGCGTGATTTATAAAACGATGTCGTGTTTTTATCTACAGAAACTAATTACTGATTACTGCTATATCGTAGTACTTAAACAAATGCACGGAAGGGATTGCTACTGATATAAATTTAATGTTGCCACATTAACTATGCACGATATAATATAATAATACCAAGAAATATTACACTACACGGCAGATTATCTCGCAATTATAGCCCTTTTTGTCCACGCAAATGAAGGATTACTGTGATTTTCATAAGCATGATATTAGTGGACTTTAGTATGCCATGATAGATAAGTTGGGCCTTCCTTAAACCCGTCCATTAATGGAAAACGAAATACTTGGAATTTATGGTCTTACTTCAAGAGACAACTTCAAAACAGACTCTTTCTGGAAATGGTAATTTGTTTAAAAATGCAACTTTTCGACACTTATTGGAAAGCGTACCTCCTCACCAGAACTACGAGATAACCCTTTGCACCCGACCCACATGATCCTGCGGGTTAACTTTTTATTTTTATATGACAAACTTAATCTTTTGCCTTGCTTCCAACCGACCTACAACGATCGTGCAGGTTGTGCGCTATGCGTTTCTCATGCTTATGTTGGCATTTTGCGCCAATAGATTGCAGCACAAGGTGTTTAAGTTGATCGGGAAGTGAGCATTTTGCCGGCGCTAGGTTAGTAGCTCATAATTAAGTTAAATTGAATTGTTTACGCTATTTGCTGGATCTGATTATTTTTAAAAGTGATTACAGCGTTGTGATATTGATAATTATTAGAAACATCACATCTTTGCACAGTAATTGTGTGTTAAATTTGTACTACCACGATTGTTCAGGTTAGGTGTTGACTGTGTAAATTCATCTTCGACTGGGTATTGTTGATTGTGTCATTGGCATCCCTCTATTACTGCTTTTCATAAGGATTTAATGGGAAAGTTGTTATGCATCTTCCCGTTATTGGCTGCAGGTTTATCAGAGAATCAAATTAATTCTCTATTAGAGGATTCGGATTTGAGTGGCAATTCGTCAAATGAGGACGAGTTTGTATCTTCTACATCAAATAATATGTAGGCAGACGACTCGTCTGATGATGTGAGTGCCGAAGTTCCTGAATTTCCTGAAGAGCACAAGCGTTCACAGTGTCACAAGAGGTTTCAGATCACTGCTTCTACGGAGATCAAATTTTGTTCCTAAGTTTCATCTACCAAAAATTAATTACAGTGCTGCTGAGGTCAGTGACAAAGAGGTGCGATCTGAGACCTATTTCATGTATCAGTCTCACTTTCTTACTGAAATATCTTCTTTTTAATTCTAGAGTCCTTCAGCAATTGGAACTACCGCTAAATATTTATGTGAATACTTCAATGAAAAGTTTTTTGAAGAGGCAGCGAAATATACAAATATGTATAGGTTGCAAACAAAGGGAAATCCTTAGGGACAACAGCTCATGAACTTAGTGTTACAAAAGAAATGAAAATTACGCGATTATAATTATTTTGCCACAGAATATGATTTGCAATATGTAACGTTTTTTATAATAACTAATAAGTAAATGTGATGTAAGAATAATGTTTTATTCATAACTGTTCCTCAGGTAACTTACAATATCCAACAAATAGCAGGAAGTCAGGATAATTCTGGTGATATAATACCTGACCCCCACGATTGTGCCCCTTGTTTTCCACGTATATTTTTATGGAAGAATTTTTTATTATTTTTCCCGGTGTCTACTATGCCGAAGTATACAGAGAATTCAATTTCATTCACTAATTAAAATAATAATAATAATAATATAAAAGGTGTGGAAGACCTTTACCAGAAAAAGAAAAATACTAAAATGATATCTAGAAATAGCTTACCAAAATCCATCAGCAATTATACTCGATGAGCCACCATACAAAGTATAATAGAAGTTTCTTTGTGTGCCCCTGTCACCTTTGATGCTCCAGTCACCAATAGTTCTGGGGGAAAACGATTGTCGGTAAGCCTCCACGTGACATCAAATCTATTTTTCATCTCCTTTTTGACAGAGATACGGAGAACGAAGCAGTGTGTTGCTTAACTCTTTTCCTCTGAAGAAATACTGGTAACAGAGGTAACTCTTGGCACGAGAAAAAGCAACACAGGGCACAAATCGGAACACCAGACATTGAAATGTGATAAAAATTAGAAATGAAACACTTAAAACTCCATTTTACGTATCTGCTTTTATTTAGTGTACGTAATATGAAAACGAGAATACCTCCAAAGATGTTGCTGTTGTGAAACTCATTGGAGATCAAATAGTAAAGTCAACCAGAACAGCAGAGTAACTACTGAGACAGTTTAAGATGTATTAAAAAATTCATAGTAGATTATATTATATTATATTAATACTTGTTCCATAGATCATACATACAAAATTTCATAATGATGTGGAACTTACCAGTTTAGTAAATGTTGTGTATACATGACATCAATATTTTAAGAATATTTTATTTTCATTATTATTATTATTATTATTTACTTTTTTCTAGTTTACGTTTTATCTAACAATTCATCTATAGTGTAGAATGAGTTGCCATTCAGAAATTCCTTTAATTTCTTTTTAAATACAAGTTGGCAATCTGTCAGACATTTGCTGCTACTTGTGAAATGACCGAAGACTTTTGTGGCAGTATAATTCACCCCTTTCTGTGGCAAAGTTAGATTTAACCTTGAGTAGTGAATGTCACCCTTTCTCCTAGTTTTGTAGTTATGCACACTGCTAATACTTTTGAATTGGATCAGATTATTAATAAGAAATTTCGTGAGTGAATATATATATATATATTGTGAAGCTACCGTAAAGATCCCTAAATAAATGTATGCAGAATGATCTTGGGTGGGCTCCAGCAATTATTCTGATTACATGCTTTTCTTACATTTTTACTCAGTGTTGAATTGCCCTAGAATATGATCCAGTATTCACTGAAAGCCGTGAATGAAAACAGGCATAGTAAACTAATGTACTGCGATGTGTATCACCAAATTTTGGAATGACCCTAATAGCATAAGTAGTCGAACTCAAAGGTTTCGGCGGAGCTTCAATGTGTTTCTTCCAAATCAATCCCCCATCAATGCAAACACCTAAAAAGTTTGAATAATCTACCTTAGCTACAGATTTATGTTCAAATGTGTTAATGGTGTAATGCCATTCACTGTATGAAACTTCATATACTGTGTTTTATCAAAGTTTAATAAGCGTTCATTTTTGGAAAACCAGTTAATAATTTTCTGAAAGATGTCACTTCCAATTTCATCACTTAATACCTGTTTGTCAGGCGTGATAGGTATAATTGTATCATGAGCAAAAAGAACTAGCTTAGCATCTTTCTGAATGTAGAATGGCAAGTCATTAATATAAATTAAGAACAGCAAAGAACCCGAGATCGAACCTTGTGGGACCCAATTTTTGATAATTCCCCAGTTAGAGGAATTAATTGTTCCTGCTATATCATGTGAACTGCTTACTTCAACTTCCTGCACTGTTCCAGTTAAATATGATTTAAACCGTTAGTGCAATGTCCCACTCATACCACAATACTTAAGCTAATCTAGAAGAATCCCATGACTTACACAGTCAAAAGCCTTTGAAAAAAAACACAAACAGTCCCGATTGGTGATGTCTGGTTATTAAAAGCATTTAATATTTCGTCATTGAAGGTATATATATATATATATATATATATAGCTTTTTCTGGTGAAAAGCATTTTTGATAACCAAACTGACATTTTGTTAGAATTTTATTTTTACTAATAAGTGAAGCAACTCGAGAATACTCAACTTTTTCAAAAATTTTGGATGAAGCTGTCAGAAGTGAGGTGGAGCTGTAGTTGTTGACATCAGACGTATTCCTTTTTAATGCAAATGTATAACGATTGCATATTTCAGTCTATACCGGAAAATACCCTGCTTTCAAGAGCTATTACATAAATGCCTGAGAATCTTACTTATCTCTTGGGAACAAGCTTTTAATACCCTGCTGGAATGCCATCAATTCCATATGACTTTTCACTCTTGAGTTTATTATTTTCCTAATTTCTGAAAAAGAGGTGGGTGGAATTTCGTATCAAATTGTATAGGTATGGCCTCATCTATTAACTGCCTTGCTACTTCTAATGATCATCTAGATCCTAATTTCTCTACAACATTTAAAAAGTAATAAATAATTATTTTTTTCAATTTCTGACTTTATGTTCTAAAGTTTTCCATTTGCTTTGATGGTAATACATTCTTCTTCTGCTCTTGGGTGCTCCGTCTCCCTTTTAATACCATTCAAAATTATTTTAATGTTATTATCAGAGAAACTAATCTCAGACATGAGGCACATGCTTCTGGATTTTTTAATAACTTTCCTTAATGTAGTACAGTAGTTTTTATAATATTTTATTGTTTCTGGGTTATTACTCTTTCTTGCAGTAAGATGTAGTTCCCATTTTCGGTTAGAAGATATTTTTATTCCTTTAGTAAGCCATGGTTTTTTGCATGGTTTCTAAGAATTATATTTAACTAATTTTTTGAGGAACCAGTTTTCAAAAGACACAAATGTATCATGAAATAAGTTACATTTTAAATTAACATCATGTTCCTTATAAACCTCATCCCAGTCTAACTGCTGTGGACTTTCTTGTTGTTAAGTCATTAATAGAGCATACAACTCTAGTGGAATGGTTTGAATTACTCAAAGGAGCAATGTCATACACTGTTACTAGCTGTGCACCATGATCAGAAAGACCATTCTCAACAGGTCAAGCATTTACGTTATTAAACTTATCTTGGTCTTTAAAAAAGACTGCTATCCTTAACTACCTGAGTAGAAAAATCAGTAAAGGATGTCAGATTAAATTAGCCAAGTAAGACTTCCAGGTCTTTCTTCCTATTACACTCTCTCAGTGAATCAACAACGAAATCACGACAAGTAATGATTTGCTTCCCCCTATCTCACAGATAGTACAACAAGGCATCCAAGTTTTTCAGAAAAAATTGGAAGTTTCCTGAAGGGGACCTATATACTGTTACAATTATAAGATAATCATCATTGAGATTAAGCAGGCAGGCACATGCTTCAGTATGTTACTCTACACAAAACTATTTGATTTTTAAATTTTTTACAATGTGATAGCTTTTGACATATATGGAAACTGCTCCTCTTACCTTATTATATCTACTTAAATTTGAAGCTAGTTTATATCCACTGACATTCACATTTTCCATACCAGTGACAATGTGATGCTCAGACTGGCATATTATTTCTATTATATTATCAGTTTCTGTTTCATCTAAGCAAACCAAAAGCTCATTTATTTTATTCTTTAGTCCCCCAATATTCCGGTGAATAATACTAACATTATATATTACTTTACTTTTGTGAGAAGCATTTGATTTTTCAATGTTTTTAGTACCTGCCTGCCTGAGCTTCTCACTGGACACTGATCTTAGCCTAAAAAAGAAGTACTTCCAGGAATTGAAGTGTCCCTCCTTAAGGATTTTGCTATCAACCCAGCTAGTTTCCCCTTGCCTTTCCTATTGAGATGTAGGCCATGCTTAGTGAAATTCCACCTATCAATAGCATCAACAGGAACCAAACCTAAGACTGACAGAGTAGCCACCCTAAGCAGTTGATGAATCTCCATATTGACCCTCCTGACTGAGTGGTTCAATTGGGGTTGATCATACCGCCCGAAAGTAGGCCAAAGTCCAACATTTGTCTGGGTCGTTGCAGAAGCAATTTTCAGCAGGTCACACTCAATATTGTAGCCCTGATCCATATCAGTGCTGTTTCCCACCCCAACCATTATCAAATCAGGATCCTGTTATGTGAAACCCTTGCCAAAGGAACCTATATCTTCTAACCTGGCTAAGACCCACACTGGGCTTGAATAAGTTTGAGATCTAATTTTTCCTGTAAAATCTTCCATGACTACTTCTTCCTATTAACTACTTTTTTTGAAACCCTTGGTTTCATAGTGAAAGTCTGTTGTTTTCTAACTACACCTACTTCTAAAGGAGCCTCTTCGTTACTTAACTGTGGTAGCCAGGCAAATCTGTTGGTTGTGCCAATTGTGAAGCTGTAAGGAACTATACTCTCCCTGTGGCCACTGTTCCCTGATACCACTTCCGGCCCCGCTCACACTTCTCCCCCCTTAACCTCCTAAATTCCTCCCTAGAAGTATCCAGTTTAGCCTGAAGGGCTCTAATCTTCCCTTCCTGAAGGAAGAGACTCGTTTGCTTCCCCCTTTCCCACACCGCTACATCCCCCCCCCCCCGCAAATGAAACTACTTTTGTTACAACAGCTGCATTAAAACCCCACACGAACAAACCTACTGCAGCTCAAACACATTGCATTTATGATTGTTACGAGTTTTACTTACGTGATATCGACAATGTATATTAACTACAGATACAGAGGGTTACTAGATTTGTTTGAGACACTAAAATATGTGTAAGCTGTTAGTAAATGCACATAAAATTGCGGTATAACGCTAAATCTGCACACTCGTGAATTTGGCCTATGAATATAAACGAACAACTTTCAAATATGTTTAAATGTTTGTAAAGCTTATGGGACTTAATCGCGACGTCATCAGTCCCTAAACTTACAAACTACCTTGTAGCTTGTACTAAAGACGGCACAAACATCCATGCCCAAGGGGGGATTCGAATCCCCCGACGGGAAACGCCCTCGCGCATCGTATCATAGCAACTCAATGTCTTCGGCCGCTCCGCCGCGTCGCACACAAACAACTATTCGAGATTACTGAGACAATGCGCAAAAAGAAGAAACAACCTTTAATAATTAGCTTGAAGAACACACTAATAAACGTATTCAATTAGTTAACTGTGTTAATCCACGTAAATTACGGAGAAACGCTAAAACTGCAAACTTGAAATTTAGGCCATCTGTTAACTGAGTTTAAGATGTAATCGGTCCAGAGGATCACATTCAGCCTGCACCACACGCAGTGAGGCAAGGAACGTAAACTATTTTCTCGTAATAGTAAGAATAAATGTGCATAAAACAGTGATGTGGAGCTGTACACGTTATTATTGCCACAGGCTCAATTAATTCAAGTATTAATTAATAACAACGTGTCATTGTATTTCTTTTACCTTTCGCCAAGCCTCTTTAACGAGCGCATCTTCCTTTCGTATGCCGCGACGTTACGTTACTTCACTTTAGTTGTCTGTTCAAGAACATGACCTTCCGCGCTTACATCTGTCTGGTGGTTTCCATTCACAAATTTTCTATGACCGCCGAATATCTGCCAATCTCAACTTAAGCGCATACCATTTTAATGATTTTCTTTCAATTATATCAACCACTGTTACGTCTGCCTTCATTCTAGCTCTCACTTCATCATTAGTTTTTCTTTCGAGTCTAAATGTTCTGACACACCAACTCAAATAATACATAGCTAGAAGTCTTCTTTTAAGATCCGTAGTTCTGATCCATACCACAGCACTAATTCCGCCATTATCTTACTCACACTTTTATTATTGCTGCTTGAGATGTTCCTGTCGCACCTAAATAAGAATTCATACACCCTAATACTTTTCTGCCTTGTTGTATTCTGTATTTAACTTCTGTCCATTTTTATCAGTATATAAACCTGATATTTAAATTTTTTCTTCCTGCCTGTGGATATTTCGATAATAATTAGAAGAAGTGGATTTTCAGCAGAAGATAGGACTATCACTGTAATTGGACAGAAAAACGTAACTTGGATAATAGAATATATAACTTGATTTAGTAAAGAAACACAGAAGTACAGACGTTTTCAGGAAATAAACTGGAAAAAAGAGGAAACTAAGTCAAAGTGGCTGCAGTAAGAACGCAAAGAAGACTGTTCGTCAGCACAATACTACACAATATCAAAAGGTCAAAATAACCTACAGTGATTTTTAAATACTAGTCGCGAACCTGAACAAAATTCCGCATCTAAGCACAGAAGATATAGCGGCAGTTGGTAAGAGTACATTGACGTTCTCTGCGCGGGTAAGAATTGCCCGATGTGAGAAAAGCATAGTCAACAAAGAGGATCCAGTAATCGAGACAAACAGTTTCTACAGATTTCTGATAAATTAAGGCTGAAGACATACCGAAGAGGAAGGTACAGAGAGATAATTACAATCCGAAGTGAAAGGAAATCGATGGTATGTGAGTATATATGACATGTTTCGATATACGAATGTTGGACTGGTACGAAATAAGTTTATACTCAAACTTCAAGGAGAAGAATGTATGGAAACATAGTAAATGAGAAGGATGACAGGAATTCAGTTAAGCTTTCAATTAATAGCTTCCAAGTTACTTGGAGAGCGCAAAAATTTTAATTTGAAGAAATACACAAGGTTATCTACAACATATTGTGATTAAGAAGGTCGGGAGAGTGTGCTACTTAGAAATAAAAAGATATTGACTCTGAAGGATTCGTGATGCACTTCATAAAAGTATTCAGACTGTAAATACTATATCATAAAACTGTACGTTTGTGTGTGTGTGTGTGTGTGTGTGTGTTCCACATCTTCTAAACTATTTGGCCGATTTGAAACAAAGGTGGTACACACATTCCTTACTATCAAAAGCAATTTCTCTCTGGGGAAAGACCACTAACGACACATTGTTCAAGACATGTGACGTCCGATGTGCGAGGCCGTTCCCCGTCGGGGTTCGAATATTCCCTCGGGCGTGGATGTTTGTGCTGTCTTTAGTATAAGTTAGTTCATAAGTAGTTTGTAAGTTTAGCAACTGGTGACCCCGCAGTTAAGTACCATAAGCTCTACAAACATTTGAACATATGACGTCATAAAAAATGAAAGCAGGCGGTAATGTTCGGTATCCTCTCCTTAAATAAAGAGCCTATTTCAAAGAAACTTGTCACAAATTTTATATAGCACAAGCATAGAAGCACCGCGTGGGTAAAAACCGCATACGATATGTAGTGCAGGAGATATTACGTGTAAACAACAAATCCTGTCGCTTCATAATGTGCTTCAATTACGAGAATTTTTTCATTCACTATCAGAGAACGACAGCGCTTAGCGACTTACAGAAAACTTTACACACAATTTCAAACCTTAAGGAAACTTTCTTGCTGACAGACCCAACGAAATTATGAATGGATTTTTTTTCGCTTACTACTTTTCGTCTGTTTATGCAGTAAAAGCACGTCATTCGGCAAGAAGTAAGTGTTTATTACTTCTGCACTACTAATTATACAAGGGTGTTCAAATGAAAAGGTGCGACACTTCTGAACAACGTAATCGGTTGAAATTTGAATATACCGCATTGGGATAACATAATTCCACATCTAGAGACGAGAATCATGCGTCGTCACCTCCCTCTGAAAAAATTCACGGCTGTGCCTCTTCATACAAGGTGATGTCCACCGTCGTTTTTTTATGTCTATGGTCCGATACTAATCTAATTCCTCGAGCACGGAAAAACCATCAACAGTGAGTTGTACTGTGACACATTCCGTAGCCTACCCAAGTTCATCAAGAGCAAACGGCCTGGAATGCTCACGGAAGGCGTGATTTTGCTCCATGATAAGTTGCGTCCACACGAATACAGGGTCATACGAAGTGTACTGGGCCAAGTTCAAGTGGGCGCAGCATAACCACATGCCCTACAGCCCGGGCATATCGCTCTGTCACTTCCGTCTGTTTGGGCCGCTAAAGGAAAATCTCAAGGGGAAGCGCTTCAAATGGAACTGAAGGACACCGTAAAGAACTGGCTCTTGTCACAGTCTCAGGAATTCTGGCAACAGGGAATCCTTCGGATCGTTAAACAGTGCTCAGGCCTCTTATGATTACTTTTGAATAAGGATTTCAAATATATCCACATTAACGCTTCGTACCTTTTCATTTGAACACCCATTTGTCAGACAGTATACACAATACACATTACCCTCGGAATGCTTTGATATTACGGTGCACAATTCATGGGATATGAGGTCATAAAAAATAAATGAAAAATCTCCCTATCGTACTTGGCCGGCCGTAGTGGCCGAGGGGACTGTGGAGCGCCAGTCACTGACTGCACGGCCACTACTGTCGGGGGTTCGAATCCCCCATCGGGCACGGATATTTGTGCCGTCCGTAGGGTTAACTAGTTCATAAGTAGTTTGTAAGATTAGGTACTGACGACCCCGTAGTAAAGTCCCATAAGCTATACAAACATTTGAACAATTTTGAACATCGTACTTGAACTTTCCACTTTTTAGCTGTTACTACTAACTCTATTCGCGACATATTTTGCATACAGTATCCACATATATCACGGAATGCACCTTAGATATTATATCATAATACGAAACATCGTTCTTGATAAATGACATCGTAACTAATGAAATGTGTGAAAAACCTACCAGTCATTCATAAGGCTGTAAAGTATTTCATCCTTACCACCAGAACAATTTGCATATTCTTTCCAAATGGTAGACTAAGTTCATGTAAAATTGTACAATATTGTGGGTAACAATGTTCAGAAGCTGTGACTTCATAAGTACAGTATTTAGCTGTGAATGGACAGACTTTGGGGTAGAAGGCAATAGGCGAAGGAGGAAGAAGGAGAGGCACTAACATAAGCACGTATTGAAAACATACGTGTGCAAAGCGTGGAACTATAGCTAGCATGTATAAGACTCACGTTCTAAGCATTATACCCAATGCTTAACAAAAGCGATCTATTGACACATAATTTTCCATCGAAACATACCATAGGGCCTACTGACCAATTCACTTTGTCACTTTTGATAAATAATTTCCTAGATAAACAGAGTAAAATTTGAAATACTACCTCTGCAAATGTCAGATTGACAGACGTGATTCTCTCCCTCCCTCCCTCTGCCTCTACCGCCTCCTCTTTTCTCTCTCTTTGTGGTTTTCTAGCTACTTCCAAACTTCATTACTCAGAACTTATACAACCCCTTTTAGAACCATGTTTGGAGGAGGAAGCTCTATATTTCAAAAGAGAGCGCTCGTTATTGCTCTGCTAGCGAACACTAAATTGCGCAAGCCGAAAAACGTAACAAAGCGAGCGAAAACCAATATTTCAGTAAATTACATTTCTTTCGTGGGCTTCAATTTCCTTGCAGCACGTGGTGTGCACGTTTCCAAGGAGCAAAAAGTAAAGGCCAGTGTTCAACAAGCTCGCACCGTGCCTCAGCAGGTTACAAATTGCTACCGCCGACGTTCTTTGTTTTACCTCGTAGACCGTGCTGCAACAGCTGATCGACTCGCCTGCTCTTTACTGTCGTAAAAGTTAATTACTCCACCGCCTGCGCTGCCCATTGTACGATGCTAGAGATAAGACGTCAATATTTCAGTACGCCGGAGGTGGTCGTTGATTGCGAAAAGGTAAGAGCTGCTGGAGACCAAACAAAGAGTGCCCTAGTACTAAGCTCACGTCTTAAAAGTATCACTAGACGACGAAAACTGAATCCTCCAAATCAATAACATTTAATCGGGATACAGCTACAATAATAAAAGTAGCCAATTGCTTTAACGAGATATATTCACCATACAACAAAAAATTCTATTATTTACCTATAGGAACCTTCCACTACGGATCTACAGTTACGGTGTTCAGAATCTAGACTTTTACTAAATATAGATAGATATGGAGATTAAGGTAGATCAGAATTCCACTCTGATCACGAGGAAGCCCTAAGAGACAGATATTTTAAGGCATGTCGCAAAAATTTCACGTATCGTTTTTAACAGAACTATCACACAAATAAGCTTATTACTTCCTCATAACGGAACACCGATTTTTGAACATACCAGTTGGTAAGCAGAAGTAGTAGAGACCACAGTAAAATGGAACTCACCTCGTATTATCACGTGTGTGGAAGACATATCAGTTTCATTTGGTGTAAGTGGAAATAATTTCTACGGAAATATGATTTTTTTTAATGTTCAAATGTTTGTAAACCTATTGGTCCATACAACTGTGGTCATCGATCCCTAGACTCACAAACTACTTAAACTACCCTAAACATGTTATAAGGACAACACACATATCCATGCTCGAGATCGTCCTCCCACCGAT
Organism: Locusta migratoria; assembly: GCA_026315105.1. Classification (NCBI taxonomy): domain Eukaryota; kingdom Metazoa; phylum Arthropoda; class Insecta; order Orthoptera; family Acrididae; genus Locusta; species Locusta migratoria. The sequence goes on from CM048744.1 coordinate 743,939,982, forward strand.
ACTGAATAAAATAAGTCTACTAGGATGAGCCACGAAAAACGTTTGTACCCTTTTTTGTCGTGAAGGGTTGCACATATCGCATCATGGTTTTCGGCAAATGTATAGCGACTCGTAGCTTTTAGTTTGGATAATGTTTTTAGCGATGGTATTAATTGAGAAACTGAAGGAACTACGTTTTCTTTAATGGAACAGCATATTTATAACTTAAATCGATAGTTCTTGAGAAGGTAGTTACAGTGATATAGCGTTTGTAAATGTTAACATGAAAACCGATTCCAGAAATATCAAAAATTAGAAAGTTCGGTGACCGGAAACAGCATTTGCAGTGCAAACTGTGCCGAGCAGAAGTCTCGGACAAGGGCGTACCAGATTACGTATTTGTGTACCATAAGGTAGACCGGCGCTACTAGAATATAGCTTTACTTCCCCCTAAGCAAAATTAACACCTAGATGCACATTCATCTGTTAATGTGATATATGGAAATACGACATAGGCAGTATTAGAGTGTATCAAATAGGGCATAGGAAAACTATTTCACATTTGTGTTTCTTCTCAGACATAGGTGAGCTACAATAGAGAAATCAACTGTTCATTCTTCAACTGCTGTTTTAAATAAATAAAATATTGAAGGAGGATTTGATCTACCTTTTACTGTGCGTGACTGTGTGGTTTTTCGATGTTGTATAACCACGTTTTGTAGCGATATTGTTCCAAATTATATCATATGGGATACAGTCAATGAACAAAACATTTTACTATACACCGCAGAAATTAATGTCATGATAAACGAAATGTCTTTTCATGCCGAACGTTAGCGTGTAATGATAGTACACACTTGCAATACACGCTGTCGACTTATTTTGACAGTTCAATGCAATTTCGTACACACATAAATATAATAGTTTAATATCAATTATTTGATAACCGCAAAAATCGCCTACATTCACTGTCACAAAGTGTAATTATATTAGTTATTTTAAGCACGTGTTCAACTTTTTACCCGTTATGGATAAGAAACGCTGTGACTGTGGCGAATGAAGATATCTTGAAGAAACATGAACAACTGTATTGCGTGTGAATAACCAGAATGGATGTATGGAGATTACCAGCTATACCAAATTCAAGTGTTCAAATGTTTGTGTAGCCTACGGGACTTAACTACGGGGTCATCAGTTCCTAAACGTACAAACTACTTATGAACTAGTTAATAGTAAGGACGGCACAAATATCCATGCCCAAGGGGGGGATTCGAACCCCCGACCGTAGTGGCCGTGCAGACCGTGAATGGAGCGCCTCAGTCCTCTCAGCCACCGCCCAGCTATACCAATATGGAATAAATACCATACCAAAATATGTGTAATTATGTTACCAATCATCCGTCAATCCAACCGTAAACCTAATGTAATCTAAAAATTTGTCTTATGATGTGATGATTATATGCTAGGCATATCGAAAAGATTAATAAAAACAATCCACACAAAAGGCGACTGCTTGCTGTTTCGTCAAGATACCTTTGTGTTCAAACTGTTAACAACGAACTGGAGTAAACATTTGCTATCCCGATTGAAAAGAAATGTGAACAGATGTAATGAGAGTGGGTGGATGATATGGTAGATATGGTAGAGCACACACTGGTGATTCGCCGACACATATCGTGTGGTATAGTAGGGACTACGTCACAGAATGTATCTTTGAATGCTTCCCAAAGAAACAAATAGATGGAGTATTTCACAAGTCACTCTACAACGTTATTTCGTCCCATATAAGGTCTACGAAAGTTCTAGTGAATATTTACGTTGCAGCACGAGACGAGTGAGCTGGAACACCGTCAAGTTGGTGGCACATACACTGTCGATTCTCCAGTGGTAATCTTTTCTGGAAGAACCGTCAGAATGTTCATTTTTCTTTCTACTATGAACCTCCTGTAGGAAGAAAGCAACGAAAAGAAATATTAAATGCATATATTTATATCAATTTTATTTTGCCATCTTATAACAATCTTCAGGATGGCATGCCTAATACAGCATTTACGCTGTCATAGATATTATACTTTTTGTGCACGTATGTTTCAAGTCTGAAGAAATATTATCGGTCTTGTGTATTTAATCTAGTTTTCGAATTTCGCAATTCCACTTGATCGTATACTGCCAAACATAATGGCATTTTTTTGCCGATTTACTTTGTGTATATGTGTGTGTAAACATACGTCCATAAAACTTCTTTCCCATATCGCTCTCTGGCAGCCACCATGTAAACAGTAAAGAAATCAATAATTGCAAACACTTCATGTACGTTCGCTACCCATAACATAAACACGAATCAAAACAAATAATTTGCAAACAGCTGCATCTACTCGCCAAATGGCAACACCATTATGTCTTGGCATAGAATAAATAAAATACATATGAGCAAGGTTGAAATTACCTCATATAGAAATTGGCACCACAACACACAAACGGTGTCATCCAATCATCGTCATCGGCAAGCAAGTCGCCAAACTGTCACACCAAACAAAATATTTGCATCAGGTGGAACTCAACTACATTTACATAGATACTCTACAAATAACATTTAAGTGCCTGGCAGAGGGTTCATTAACCACTTTCATAACCTTTCTAAAATATTCAAATGTTTGTGAAGCTTATGGGACTTAACTACGGGGTCATCAGTCCCTAAAATTACAAACTACTTATTTAATACCTTATACTAAAGATAGGACAAACATCCGTGAAGTAATTCGAACCCCCGACGGGGAACCGCTACGCGCATCGCAGCATAGCGCCTCAATGCGCTCGGCCACACCGCCGCAGCATAACCTTTCTCTACCGTTCCATTTTCTAATAGCGCACGGGAAGAAAGAAAACATAAATCCTTCCGTTTCCGTTTTGATTTCCGTTATTTTATTAGGATGGTGCCAGAAAAATATTTTCACATTCAGAAGTAAAAGTCAGTGATTGAAATTTCGCAGATAGATCTTGCCGCAAGAATTTCCGTGACGGTTTCCCGCTGTAACGCAATAAAACAAAACGGTCTGTCCTTACTCCGAAAGGCACCCGATGGTGTGTGGCGGAGGGTACCCTGAGTACCACTATCGGTTCTGTCTCCTATTCCAGTCACATATTGTTCGCGGAAAGAAAGATTGTCGGTATACCTCTGTGTGGCCTCTACTTTCTCTGATTTTATCTTCATGATCTCTTCCCGAGATATACGTAGGAGGGAACAATATACTGCTAGACTCCTCGGTGAAGGTATGTTCTCGGAACTACGACAAAAGCCCGTACCGAGCGACAGAGCGTCTCTCCTGCAGAGTCTTCCACTGGAGTTTATCGATCATCTCCGTAACGCTTTAACGGTCACTAAATGCTCCTGTAACGAAGCGCACTGCTCTCCGTTGGATCTTTTCTACTTCCTCTATCAGCCCCAAATGGTACGGATCTCACACCGGTGTGCAGTGGGCGAACGAGTGTACTGTAACCTACTTCCTTTGTTTTCGGACTGCATTGCCGTAGGATTCTTCCAATGAATGTTAGTCTGGCATCTGCTTTACCGACTATTGATTTTATATGGTCGTTTCATTTTAAATCACTCCTAATGCCTACTCCCACATAATTTATGGAATTAACTGCTTCCAGTTGCTGACCTGCTATAGTGTAGCTACATTGGGATTCAATTGCCATTCTCTGCACCATGCCTCAATTCGATGCAGATCCTCCTGCACTTCAATATAATTTTCCATTGTTACAATCTCTCTATACCCTACAGCATCATCCGCAAAGAGCCTCAGTGAACTTCCGATGTTATCCGCAAGGTCATTTATATATATCGTGAACAGCAACGGACCCACATCACTCCACTGTGGCACACCTGACATCACTCTTACTTCTGAAGACTTCTCTCCATTGAGAATAACATGCTGCATTCTGTTAGCTAGGAATTCCTCAACCAAACACACAATTGTTCTGATAGACCATATGCTCTTACTTTGTTGATTAAACGTCTGAGGGGAACTGTATCAAACGCCTTGCGGAAGTCAAGAAACACAGCATCTACCTGAGAACCGCGTCTATGACCCTCTGAGTCAGCGTGTTGAAAGGAGCGTATAAAATGAAGATTCACAAGAGAAAAACAAGGGTAATGTAATGCAGTCTATGAAAATCAGAGCTAGGCGAAGGAATTAGATTAAGTAACGAAACGATAAAGGTAGTAGATTTGTTACTTGAGCAGTAAAATAACATATGTTGGTCTCAGTATAGAGGTTATAAAACGTAATATGAGAATAGGAAGAAAAGCGTTTTTGACAATCTGTAAACATTGTATATTAATTGAAGTGTAAGGACGTTTTTCTGGTGGCTTTTGTATGGAGTGTTGCCTTCTACGGGAGAGGAACATGAACGATAAATCAGATAGGAAAAGGATAGTGGTTTTCGAAATGTGGAGCTACAAAAGTATACTGAGGAGTAGGAGGGTAGATCGCGTAGCTAATTAGGAGCTTCCGAACAGAATTGGTTAGGTAAGAATTTTCTGGCATACATCGACTAAAGGAATGGATCGATATGTATGACACATTCTTAGACTTCAAGGGATCCGACATTTAGTATTGTAGGAAGGTGAGTGGGGTAAAACCCGCTTAGGGAGACCAAAACACGAATACAGTAAACAATATCAAATGGATGTGGGTTGCCATTTTTTTGGGGAGTGTATCAATCTTGCAAAGAAAATAAAAATCTTATAAAAAACTAACTAACCATACTGTAATGTACTTGAATAGATATTGTACTGAAATTCTGGTTGAGTGTACTAATTTTTTAAATTCATTTACTGATATATAGATTGCAAAAATCAAAGAACTGTTCTAATAAAAATGTTTAATGCTTTCCTTTATCGTAACCCATTACGTAATATGCTTACCAAACTTTACACTGAGATATCAAGTAAAAGGTTTCTCCAACATATGACTTGTCTTTGTAAATTATCTTAAGTGTGAGAATTGTCCATCAGTTACCTAATTGTTGCTAAATCAAGGTCCATCCTATACCACAATACAAAAACACTGCTATGATTCCCCTCTCAACTATCCAGTTATTATTGTCGAAGTCTTCAGTCCAGAGAGTGATTTGATGCATCCCTCTACCCTACTCTGTCCTAAACAAGCCTCTTCAGCTCCTCATAACAAGAACGGCAAATCACACCCACCCGAATCTGCTTATCATATTCGTCTCTCGATTTTCCCCCCACACACTTCCATGCAATGTTAAATTCACAATTTCTTGATGTCTAAGAATATGTCCTACCAATTGATCCCTTCTTTCAGTCAAAGTGTACCAAAAATTCCTTTTCTCCCATATTTGATTAGTAACTCTTCATTAGTTACGCAATCTTACCTTATCTTCAGCATTATTCTCTGTCACCACATTTCTTAAGTGTCTATCCTCTTCCTGTCTCAACTATTGCCGTCCAAGTTTCAGTCTCATACAAGGCAACAATCCACACAAATACCTTCAGAAAAGACTTCCTTACATAGAAAATAATAGTCGATATTAGCAAATTTCTCTCATCTCATCTTCCACCGTTATTGTTACATTATCTAAGGTAATTCCGTCGGCACCGCCTGATTATCTAAGACTGCATTCCAATACCCTGGTTTTCCTCTTGTTAATGTTCATCTTGTACGCTGCTTTAAACACACTGCCCATTTCGTTCAATTGCTCTTCCAGGTTCTTTTCTGACAGAATTACATTGTTATCAGCAAAAAACTAAGTTTTTATTTCTTCAGCCTGAATTCCTATTCATTCCCCAAATTTGTCTTTGCTTTGCTTCATAGCTTGCTCAATGAACAAATTGAATAGTATTGGAAATAGGCTAATTGACTGCCTTACTCCCTAAACAACCACTACGTCCCTCTCATGCCTTTCGACTCTAATAATAGCTTTTTTGGGTAATGTTCAAGTTGTAAATAACCTTCCTTTCCCTATATTTTTACCCCTGAATCATTAAAAATTTGAAATCAGTGAATTCCAGTCAACATTGCCAAAAGCTTTCTCCTGATCTACAAATGTTAAAAACGTAGGTTTCCATTCCTGGACCTATCTTCTAAGAGAAATCGTGAGTATTGCCTCCTGTGTCCCTACATTTCTCCTGAATTCGAACTGCTCATACCCGAGGTCAGCATCTATCAGCGTTTACGTCTTCCTGTAAATAATTCGGGTTAACATTTTGCAACCATGACTTGTTAAACTGACAATTCTGTAATTTTCACAGCTGTCTGCGTCTGCTTTCTTTGCCAAGGGGATTATTACATTAATATTGATGACATTTCTCTAGGGGGGGAGGGAGGGGAGCTGTAGGAAGTGAAGAGGCTTGTTCAGGATGGGGTGGAGACTTGCCTCAAACTAGTCTCCGGATTGAAGACAACGACAACAAAATTAATCCCCAAAATTTTGGTAAGGTGAGATTTAGCAGCCATCATTTATTTAATTGAATGCTTCTTTAAGCTTCAGCTTTTTATTAAATACTGTAAAATCGACTAGTTTCGGTCCATCATCATAGATAAAAGGTTATCAAAACAGGTTATTCAAATGCATTAAATTAAAAATAAATAAATAAATAAATAAATAAAAAATAAATAAAAATAAAAAATCTGGCTGAAAACAAAAGGAGTTAATTTCACTAAAATTACAGTCCATTCTCGTATTTTATGTCTGTTTGGCTGTGTAACATCTCTGGAAAGGTCGCAAACATTGGTCGACATGAGCGGTCGCGATACGGGCCGCTAGAGGGTGCCCGCGAGTGTGAGCGCTCACGTTTAGTAGGCTGCTGAGGCGACAGCCTTTCGCTCAGTCGCTCTCCGTCGTTCTCAGTTGCTGTTGAGATCTACTAGCAGTTGTTTTTTTACTTGGAATTAGATATTGGACAGTTTTGTATAGACCGCGCGTGTTGCGCACTGATGGTTACTTACTATTAAACTATTATGTTCTCAGTTTCAGACAGTAACCAACTGTTCTTAATACTCCCCTGTTCCAATACGTGTTAGCCTGTCCCGAATTCATGGCATCGAACCTGGGCTCAGGGGCATGGAATTGTAAGGAAACGGCGTTGTTGCCTTCCACCTTCCACACGTAACTAATAAGGTAATTACGTATTTTTAAGGAAAAGGGGGTGTTATAAGTGCTAGGGTAATCCTGTATAAACTTTATAATTGTAGTGAAACTGACTCCTGCTGTTTTCAGTCTGCATTATTTTTTAATTTAATGCAGTTGACTTTCCTGTTTTAGTACCTCTTTGTCTAGCGAATACAGTCGATTTTTAAGAATTTAATAAACAATTGAAAGTGAAAAGGTGGGGTTTAACAGCTTTTAATTATTTCTAAAATGACGCATAGACGACAGCGGTTTACTTTATGAGCTCAAAGCTACCGGTTTCAGTTCCTCTACCATTCTGAAGCGCCAGCAGAGCTTAGCTAGTTGATCAAAATTTCATGTTACATACCTGAAAAATTTTAAAATAAATATTTGGCATCATGCTTCACTTCCGATAAATTTTTCAAATGTTTGTGTAGCTTATGGGACTTAACTACGGGGTCATCAGTCCCTAAACTTAAAAACTATTTGTGAACTACCTTATACTAAGGACGGCACAAATATCCATGCCCGAGGGGGGATTCGAACCCCCGACCGTAGTGGCCGTGCAGACCGTTACTGGCGCGCCTCAATCCTCTCGGCCACAGCAGCCGGCAAATTTTTCACTTGTATAGGAAGTGAATTACGATGCCAAATATTTATTTTAATCAATCATATATTTGTTCTCTAATAGGCTGTGGTAATAGGAAAGAGACAGCGTGGCGAATGGAAATTTGGGTGTGGCGGAAGATGTGCAGGGAAGAGTCGTCTGCAGTGGGGCTGGTCACTGTGTCCTCGGTGGCGAAGTGGTCAACCCGTCTGCCTAGTAAGCAGGAGATCCCCGGTTCGAACCTCGGCCAGGCACAAATTTTTATTCGCCGCACATTGGTATTACATCTAAACCTAGTACAGTGAAGCCGTAAGTGATCGCAAATTGCGATTTATTTCATTTATTTTAAAGTTTTTCAATTTTGTAACATGATGTGTTAAGCAACTGGCTAATCTCTGCTGGCGCTAGAGAATGGTACATTAACCGTAACCGATAGCTTTGAGCTAATAAAGTAAACAAAAGTAAACAGCTGTGGTCAACATGTCTTTTTACAAAAACAGCTGATAGTTCAAATTCAAATCTTTGTAAAGCTTATGGGGTCATCAGTCCCTAAACTTACGAACTACTTAAGAACTACTTACGAAATAGGACGGCACAAATATCCATGCCCGAGGGGGGATTCGAACCCCCGACCGTAGTGGCCGTGCAGACCGTGACTGAAGCGCCTCAGTCTCCTCGGCCAACGCGGCCGGCAGCTGATAGTTAAGAAGCACTTTAAGATTACCTGACATAGTCGGGTTTGGAAGCCATCTGATCGTTTTATAGTTTTCAAAATGAGAAGCCAAGATCGCACATTAATAGTTTATTAAATGACGACCGATTTCGGTGCACTGTGTCACTATCATCTGGTCACATGTTATAAGCTGGTCATATTGTTAAAAAATTGGGTATAAAATAACAAGTGCAACATTGCACTTAGTCATATAAAAATATATTTAAGTGCAATGTGGCACTTGTTATTTCATACCCATTTTTTTTAACAAGATGATCAGCTTATAACATGTGACCAGATGATGGTGACACAGTATACCGAAACCGGTCGTCATTCAAATGTTCAAACTACTTATGAACTAGCTAAGACTAAGGACGGCACAAATATCCATGCCCGAGGGGGGATTCGAACCCCCGACCGTAGTGGCCGTGCAGACCGTGACTGGAGCGCCTCAATCCTCTAGGCCACCGCGGCCGGCCGGTCGTCATTTAATAAACTATTAATGTGCGATCTTGGCTTCTCATTTTGAAAACTATAAGAAGCATTTTATTAAAATTAGTCCTTTTGAACCTGCGCGCTTCCCCTTCTTGTGAAACACCTGCGTACGTTCCGCTCTTCCGGGTGCACAGGCAGGTGGTGACCACGGATTCCGACGCGCGCAGCCGCGACCCACATTCCTCGTGTAATGGCGCCGAGCCGCGAGCGGTGCGCTACACGGCGCACAGTAGTATCCACCCGATGGCCTCTGCCGCTGTTACCGGCTGCGGCGTCGCCTGTGTGTGTGGCGTGGGGACCGCTCCGCTCACAGAGATACACAGCGCTGCAGCCGCGGGCCTGTTCACACGCGATGACGTCGCCGGGGGCCGCGCAGAGGCACTGTCTAACGCGACAACAGCATTTACTCGCACACAGAGAATTCCACGTCGATACGTTGACAGGTGTTTCGGTAATGTAACGAAAATACCCGGACCAATTGGCTGTTTTCGGGCCATCGAAACTCATTCCACGGCGCTGGTTGAAAATTGGTTTTTGCCGGACAAGTGGTCGATTTATTCAATTGGCTGTCCGAACATTCTTCCTCGTCTCCTGATAGCCCACACGCGATATAAAATGGTCCCCGTTTTATAATCTAGAAATCACATTTAAGTTCCTGGCTGAGGGTTCATTTATCATTTTCTACATCTACATAGATACTCTGCAAATCACATTTAAGTGCCACTTTCATAACTTTTCTCTACCGTTTCATTCTCTAATAGCACGCGGGAAGAAAGAGTACCTAAATCGTTCCGATCTTCTTTTATTTTATTGGGATGATCATATCTCTCTATGTAGGTAGGTGATAGCAAAATATTTTCACGTTCAGATGTAAAAGTCGGTTATTGAAATTTCGCAAGTAGATCTCGCCACAACGAATTATGTTCTTTTATAGATTTCCATCTCAAATCGTGCAACATTTCCGTCTCGCTTTCCTCCCTATAACGTGATAAAACGAATTGCCCTTCTCTGAACCTTCTCAATGTCTTCCGTCAGTCCCACCCGCTGAGGGACCCACACTGGGCAGCAGTACTCCAGGAGAGGACGCACAAGAGTGATGTAGGCAGTCTCTTTGGTGGAGCTGGTGCATCTTCGGAGCATTCTGCCAAATGTGTTCTCTCTGAATTTTCGACCTTAAGGGTTAACTGATTTATCGAGTAACTGAAGAGCAGCGCATTTACTTTAGTGGTCACACTTTTCATTATTCAGTGTTAATTCCAAATTACTAAAAATTTCCGGGGTATTATGCCGTGGTCTTATGGATTTATTATGGAAACCCAACGTTTAGTCCCCGACTGCGGAGGATATTTTCAAGGGGGATCATGGCATTTTTGAATGTCCGATGCACACCCTGGCACGCTACTGACAGTACTTTAATGTAAATGTAGCAGATAAGATCTTTTTTGGAATCGCAGATTACAAATGCAGGATCAACTAAATTCAAAACAGTTTTCATAATAATACAACGCTTATTTTTAAACATTGCAAATAGTTGTATTTATAAATTAGGAAGTGCGTGTAATTACAAAATTAATCTGAATTGATGAGAGAGATTCATAAATGTCAGAAATATTAGTATTAACAATCATTTTCCGATTCATCTGTAGGCAATAAAAGTTGTAAGGCCCCAGATGATAAAATGTTTTCCTTGCTTTGGCACAATAGTGAATGGATCCTAATGTATCAGTAGCAGGTGAAAACATCTGCCATACGGTTTTCCTTAGAATATTTTCAAGATAAGCCTTTCGGTTTTTAATGTCTTTTATGGGATTTATGTGCATCTTCCGATAGTTACCCTACTGGCAACTGGGTCCACTTTATAATTTGAGATGTGAGAATTAATAGTTTATGTGCAGCTGTGGACATGTAGTACCACGGAAATAACAGTACAAATTCTTAAATTCTTCCCCGATCTCTATGCAATATTCCTTAAATTAAAAAAAAAAAAAGTTCAAATGTTTGTAGAGCTTATGGGAACTACGGGGTCATCAGTCCCTAAACTTACAAACTACTTACGAACTAGCTAATACTAAGGACGGCACAAATACCCATGCACGAGGGGGGATTCAAATCCCCGACCGTAGTGGCCGTGCAGACTGTGACTAGCGCGTCGCAGAACGCTCGACCACCGTGGCCGGCCCTAAAATTTTACCACGTCCACAAGGAAACCACTCACTATCACTTGTAAGATAACCCTTAGTCCACTCCGTGATTCGAACAGGCTCTCATTGCTTACGTGTAAATCTACAGTGTTTTTACTGTAAGAAAACTAAACTGCAAATAGGAGAACCAAATTTAATACAGCAATTCGTGGTATACGATTTCCATCAAACAGGGCATCCCTACCTAGTGATTGAATTTCCAAAAATGCTGAAACCTGTTATTCTTTAAATTCTGACCAAGAATGCAAGTATCAGTTTTCGTACTTGTAGATTCAAAACTGCCTGAATAGCGACAGATTTTCAAAAGGCTCTCTTCATCTACGAAACGTATCTTATTCATTTCAACCTCTTAGTGGCTGAATTCCTAAAACTGCAGAAACCAAGTCTCTAAACACGACCTCCCGTAGTTCTAGCTTCAAAATTGTTTTCATAGCTCCATACTTAAAAAAAAAATAATATAAAAATTCCACCCCCTGTTTCACCTATTTGTGGATGGAGTTTCGAGAAATTGATTCTCATGTGATGTCTACAGTATAAGTTCAAGCCACAATGCCAACTTCAAGTTTCTATGGTCAGTGGTTTTTGGCTAGTGATTTGACTCATTGAGTCACTTCGGATATTGACTTTCTCGCCGCGCAAAATTTCAGTTAATATGACGTTATAAAGAGAGTAGCAACAAATAGCAGACAGCTTTTGTGCATTTCGACACGAAACATCATACATTACATATTGCACTATCGTACACCCCAGGATCTCCGCCGGCCGCGGTGACCGAGGGGATTGCGGCGCTCCAGTCACGGTCTGCACGGCCACTACGGTCGGGGGTTCGAATCCCCCCTCGGGCATGGATATTTGTGCCGTCCTAGTTCGTAAGTAGTTCATAGGTAGTTTGTAAGTTTAGGGACTGATTACCCCGTAGTTAAGTCCCATAAGCTATACAAACATTTGAACATTTTGAACAGGATCTCCGGGGATCATAACATTTACGATCATTTACCGCAGCTCTATATGTGAACTGTTTACTGTATCGGGTTGTGTTTTGAAGTGGCTTTCACTCCATCCCGACCATACATTTATAAGAATAAAACATATCAACATAGTCAACGGACTTTTATTAACAACGTCCGTCAAACATAATGCACATTGGCATCAAGAATTAAGAACACAGGCCCTTTGAACTACCTTTTCCAGTTTCAGAGTTACCCTATCCTCCCTGAGACATAATATGAAGTGCTACCGTCTGCCGTCTGAACATGGATGATACTTTACTCATCATTATGAATTTCATTTTTCGACTTTTGGCCAGATGTTTCGGACGTTTCAGACCACTGTCCGGTGGCGTAAATGTGGAAAAGGGATCGCAGTGGGACGTATAGCGACATTTTTCGGTATTACTCTTATGTCTGGCCTCGCACCACCGTATTTCTTGTATTGAAGTGTCCTGACACCTGTCGTACAGCGATTTGTGTGTTATAGATTAAGTTTCAGTGAACGTATGCAATCACTAGTGATGGCTCACCTTCACTCGTCCCTTTAGTGAATTTGGATTCTTGATTACGGGTTTGCCGCCGCGGTGGAGTAGCCGAGCGGTCTAAAGCGTCTCGCTGCGGAGCGTGCCGTTGCTCGCCGTGGAGGTTCGAAGTCTTTCCTGGGGCATGGGTGTGTGTGTGTTTGTCCTTAGGTTAGTTTACCTAGGTTTAAGTAGTTTGTAAGCTACGGACTGATAACCACGCAGTTTGTTCCGATAGATTTACAAACATTTGAACATTTTGAACGGGTTTGCCCAAAATATACACTTTCACTAGAGATTGCACATCGTATGCAGTACTTTCACGGCCAAGAGGTACCGTATATATATTGTGGTCACAAAAATAAAACTAAGTCTTTGTAGAAGGCCAGTCTACATGTGAACGCCAAGGAAAGTATAAAGTTCTTCATCATAAATGTAGTACTTAATCTTCCCCTCTTCACCTACAGGTTGTATTAAATTCGTTATTTCATTCACTTCCACCACTTCAATCCTCGACACATAGTTGTTGGCGTCTCTCTTTTGTTCATATTTTAATAATTTAACCTTGCTGATAAGTGACTCAAACTTTTCTCTGACCATGGACACACATTTTTAATTGAGATTTTCCGTTTAGACACTAATATTGTACTATTAATACATTGTTGCGGCGCTAGCACTGCTGGTGTAACTCTACTAGTTTACTAAATTCTGTAATAATCACCAATATTCATCCGTACTCGTTTCAACAGTAATGACACAAGATTTTCGTGCGGAAACTGTATATACAAAATCGACTTGCGAACATAGTGCTAGCAAATCGATGGCATTTATTATTGACGTTCATTGGTCTCGATGTCTAGATGTAGTTTCTCGCTGGAATGACATGTTCCAGGGTTTATACAAACGTAATGAAAATGCCAGCAAACGAGTTAGTAATTTCACTGTATACATTTGTTCTCTCCGTAGCACATAATTAACAAAACTCCTACAGGGGCCATCTTGTGCAAAGCACATAAAAAAAACTGACACCTTTGTCTGGTGAGTGCTTTGGTTACTTGTAGCTGCTTACACAGTTTACTAAACTCAGCCTAATACGTCCCTATCAGGCACACCAGTAACTGAGAACTAGCCAGTTCGGCATATTTCTTTTATAAGATTATCAAAAACTGTTCTAACAACTTTGAGTTTTTCACTAAATTAACATAGATAATTCAGAATAAAATCTTGAAATTATAAGACAACCAGTGATATTTCAAGTAAATGTTACGACATGAAAAGGTAAAAGTCATAAATCTGCAATGAAGTGAAATGTGTGTGTGAAACTGCTCGCCGCGGCGGATTCGCTGTGGGCATTGGAGTGCCACGCTGCGGAGCGCGCTGCCGTTCGCCGTCGGGGGTTCGAGTCCCCCCTCGGCCATGGGTGTTTGTATTGTCCTTAGGTTAGTTTAACTTAGATTAAGTAGTTTGTAAAATACGTACTAGTAACCCAGCAGCTGAATGCAATAGATTTACAAACATTTGATTTGAAAATGCTCTGTTTGGCAACTCGTCAAAATGTTGCACTTTATTTCTTTTGTACATCCGCAAACATTAATAAAAGTGTAATTACATAAAATGACGTGTTAAATAATCCAAAACAATAACAAAATCAATACGCATCCATCATCAGTGACGTAGTGAAGGAATAAGTTTTAATAGTTTCAAGTTATCTGCTGCTCAGATAACACATGCTTACTTTGGTATTTTACATTTTAAAAGTGTTTTCGTAACTGCTTCTTTCTTTTAAGTACCTTTTGAATTACGTAAGCAATGTTCAGAGCTACAGCCAGGTTAGAAATATAGTGTCTGTTAAAATACACCATTACTTTATAACGTAGTAATGTACTGAAAAACGGCAGATCGGTCACTTCTTAATACGGTGTCGAACAGCTCACTTAACTGTTGTGGCCTTATGGGCTGTTATATGGTATACAGCTGTGGCGTGAAACAACTCTGTACTTTCTCATCCCTTCGTCCAGTGACATCTGTAGTTCACTGCCCCCGAACTGGACTCAGACACACAGTTACTCAACAAACATATTGTAAAAAGTATTGAAATAATGCACTGTGTCAAATATTTTCAACACTGTCGAAAATAACTGGAACTGCAAACTGCACTAGAATATGTTTCAGTTCCACTAAACTCGAAATATTTAAGCCTCCTCGCTGTCGGCTGGACACTTTCATCGCTCGTATCTTTACCGGCAACTTTATCAAATGTTTGTAAACCTACTGGACCAAACTGCTACGGTCATGAGTCCCTAAACTCACAAACTACTTCACCTAACTTATATTAAGGGTAGCACACACACACACACACACACACACACACACACACACACACACACACACACACACACACACATTCCCAAGGGACTCGAACCTCAGACGGAACGAGTAACTTTATAACAAATCCTTTGATAGTGTGTATCATAGAGACCCTCTGAACCACTGTCCCACGTTAGTACACCCACCAAAAGTGGGTCACTGTTCTCCAAATATTTCCCACCCCCAAACCTAAAAACGTGCCAACTGACGTCACCCAAAACACCCCTTGCTGCGGAATGTGTGGCTGGTCGTCTTCGGAGGTTCGAGTCCTCCCTTGGGCATAGCTGTATGTGTTGTCCTTACTTTTAAGTTAGTTTAAGTCGTTTGTAAGTAAGGCCTGATGATCATCGCGGTTTGCTCCCACAGCGTTACAAACATTTGAAGAATAATACCTAGAACGTATATTTTTAAATTTTTCCAATTTTGGATTCGAAGGCCAGTAACTGAATTTTCTCAAGGTACTCTTTTCATTCGTGGTACAATTGTAAATCAAGCATTCCATCTGTATTTTCCCAGAAAATCTCTTCCTTTCGCGTATGATGTGGATTATAGACTTGATTAATTGTGTGCTGTGTTCGTGGCTTTCGGTCTGATTTTAACGCCTTCTAGCTAACAGGGGAAGGAGGCGATGGCCTGAACACAGTGAAGCATGTTGACACAGTGAGGCAGAAGAGACACATGAAAGGAAAATGGACAAGGAGAGAGGGGGGAAGGGGATGAACAGAACGAATTTAGGGGAGGAGATGAACAAGAGAGAAGGAAAGACGAGACAAATATAAATATTTAGAATAAAAACGAACCGAGACAACAGGCATGACCGAAAGCACACAAACAGTACATTTAATTGTTTTGCGGGAAAATGTGGGTCGAAAGGTTCGTGTTGTAATGAAACCCAAAAACTGCACAAAGTAAGCAACAAATGGAGATTCATATGATAATAAAGACAATTAATACTCAACAGATTGGCAGTCATCCATCAGCAAGTAGGTGAAGCTGAATGTTGTGAACATCATTGTACACCACATCGGTAGGAACTGTGTAAAACTGTCGTCTGATGTTGTCTTTCTCATTGGATCGGTAAACTGTTGTATATTTGCAACTTCAGTTAGCCCCACCACTAAACTCTGAGGAAAGCACGAAGGACGTGGCGGATCAGCGTCCTATCCTTACCAAACTCTACGTGCAACAGATCTGTCGTGTAACAAAATGGTGTGGATCGACATGTTTCATAAAGTTTAGCCTTCAGAAGTTTTCGGACAGAGAATGAACGGTTTTGTAAAATTTGGGAGGACTTTGCGTAGTCGCTCATTTTATACACGATTCTCATTCAGCGTAACTGACATGCTTCCCGGCACCATCTGTTGGTCAGAATGTGTTGTCCTTGTTGGTTTCAACAGAACCAAGTCTCATTTTAAGCATTCAAATTTTCAAATGTTTGTTAAGCTATCGGACCAAACTGCGTGGTCATCAGTCCGTAGCTTACAAACTACTTAAACTAAAGTAAACTAACCTACGAACAACACACACAGACATGCCCCAGGGAGGACTCGAACCTCCGACGGCGAGAAACCGCGCGTTCCGCAGCGAGGCGCCTTAGACCGCTCGGCTATTCCACCGCAGGTTTTAAGCATTCTGCGAAATTTGGCATATTGAGATGTTAAGAACTGTTCAGTCATTCTGAAATTCCGCATGATTTTTGTGAGCATTACCACTGAATGTAATATCTACGTTACTCTTGAAAACTGATTTTGAAAATAGCGCAGTTTATAGCAGATGAATACACTCTCCCTGTGCTATTCTTCAGGACCCGTTTTCCCAGCTTTGTCAATCTGAGCCTTCACCTAACAAGGGGCACAGGAACAAAGCGAGGAAAATGTGCTGGCATCTACTTCAGGATTCTCTTGTGTCCATGTCAGCTGGTAACCAAACCTTCATATGCCAGTCAGATCGGTACCAAATGTTGTATAGCGACAATCAAACAAAACACCGAAACAATTCGAGCTATGTGCTGTCGTCCAGGAGACCCTGCATAAACTATAATAATAAATGACTCCTGACCTACGGAGAAGACGAAAAGTACAACCGTGACAGCATATCATTTTGAACTCATGTAGGAAAGCTGTTAGTTATTTTTTTTTTATGCAGAAGGTCCTGGAATCAAATCCTGCAAATGACCCCTTCTTTTACGCTGGAAATTGTTCAATTGGGCAACGTGTTACTGACATCTAAAATAATTGTTCGAATTTTATAGCACTATTTTATCGTCAGTTTGCTTTTGCTTCGTTTGTATCAAAGTACCAAACGTTTACAGTATATTCGTAGTTTCAGGGAATAACAAGAAACAGTCGGAACTCAAGAATAAAGAAACATTAATGATAAATGTAAAGCATTGAATTAAAATTCTTGATGCGACCGGGAATCGAACAAAATTTTAACTCAATGTTTCAGATTTACCATTAATGTCTATGACATGTTTGAGACGAAAATCCGTCTCAGGGATTATATATTTGTATTTACAATAAAGATGCAATTCCACCACAGTGTTGATGATGATGATGATGATGATGATGATGATGATGATGATGATGATAATATTAAAATTGCTGCACGTCTGATAGTTTCTTTATTCTTATGTTCCGATTGTATTTCTGTATTCTGTGGAACTAGGAATAAACAACACAGGTTATCTACTTTCATATAAACGAAGCTAAAGCAATCTTCTGACAACACACTGTTATGAATTGCGAATAGTCCATTTACATGTCAGGAACACGTTGCCCCGAATAACAACTGCCAGCGTACTGGAGTTCAAACACTGAAGTGTGTCGTAAGCAGGGATTGAACGCAGACCCATCGGTATAACAAACTAACCTTCTAGTAGAATAAAACTTTCACTCTGCAGCGGAGCGTCCGCTGATATGAAACTTCCTGGCAGATTAAAATTGTGTGCCGGAACCGGGATTCGAATCTGGGACCTTGCCCCCGAAAAGCAAAGGTCCCGTCTTCGAATCCCGGTTCCCGCACACAATTTTAATCTGCCAGGAAGTTTCAACGTTCCAATAGCTTTCCCACAGGAACGCAACACGATACAGCCTCACAGCTACGCTTTTTACCTACTCTGTCGCCTAGGTGATACTTATTACTATAGCTTATTCACATAGCACGAATTATATCGGAGTTTTGGTTGCTAGCCTAACGATACACAACGTTTGGTACCAATCTGACTGTCTGCCATCTGGAGCTTAGGTTGGAAGCAAGAGCGTTGAGACAACCAGGCACACAACAAGATCCTTAAAGAAATTCCCAGCAGAGGGGTAGAACCGTGTCTTACAATGAAGACACTCGAATAACAACATACCGCTATCTTCAACTGTAGCAATTTCATCCATTTTATAACCTCACACTTGGAGTTATACAGTTTATTATCATACATATGTATGGGGAATTATATGAGAAATATAGGAAATAATTATGACGACAGCCAAAACAGACGTATAAATTCGATGGCGACCATCACAGTCTGAAAATCTTTTCAGTTTTAATCTAACGAGATCAGGAACCTGCCTACCGGAATTAGACATGTATAGCGAGCTTTGACACGTACCAGGAAACTCTTTATGCGACAGAACGCCTTGCCGTCGCAACACACCTTAAACGACACACGACGAACACCGAGCGAGGTGGCGCAGTGGTAACGCACTGGACTCGTATTCGGGAGGACGGTGGTTCAAATACACCTCCGACCATCCAGATTTAGATTTTCCGTGATTTCCCTAAATCACTCCAGACAAATGCCTGGATGCTTCCTTTGAAAGGGCACGGCCGATTTCCTTCCCCACCCTTACCCAAACACTCCGAGAGTAAGCTCCGTCTCTAATGACCACGCTGTCGACGGGACGTTAAACACCAAGCTTCCTTCCTTCCTTCCTTCCTTCCGACACACGACTGCCCTCACCGTCTTACATTCACAATAACTTCTGTGACTAAGCCTACCGTAAAAAAATATATTGCTGAAAATTAGCTTAACTGCACGGAAGTGTTTCTACATCGAATGTTTTCGCTGCTTTGAAATTTCTACATATACGGCACCATCTGTACTCTACATGCTACCTCGCGGTACTGTACTATTATTATTACTCTTTAAAAAAGAGAGATTTAGAGGGAGAATTCTTTAAGATAATTTTTATGTGTACTATGTTCACACTGGGTGCATTAAATAAAAGTTTTACTTGAATGTTAACAGATGTGTCCTTCTTTGCTGCTCCGATAAAAATCCATACCGTAGCCGGCTTCAAAGAATTACAGGGCAGTAAGTCCTTACGGCGCGACCTTAATGGAAATGTAGTATCTTGAGGAAGTAATAAAATTGCTGGAACAGTGTCGTATCTCCATTGCAGTAACTTTTCTTGGGACGTAATTGCCTCAGTTCTTCCGTGACGGCCTGCGCCAACAATTCTTGTCTCCACCTATGAACAAACCTCGTACCAGTCTCTTATGTCTATAAGATGAAATGATTAAATCATAGAACTTCATAGTAACAAAACAATTTCCTGAGAACATTAAAATGGCACAAACGTGAATACGAAGTGTTAGCTTCCTCTTAAGACAACTGCTAGCTAGGTTTTTCTTACGTTTTTCCCCACAGAAAATTTTTATACGTGTTTGTTCGAACGGAAGTTTATACTTTTACACAAAACTCTAATAAAACAGACTAACTTTCTCGCGGTTTTTAACAAATAATAGACGCATAAAATTAAATACCTATCTATACAGGATGAGTCATAAATGAGGAAAACTATCTAGTGCAAACTGTCACACATTGAGCTACAAACTAAACTATTTACGCATGTTCCTATGTCAATAAATGACACTGCAATTGAATGGTAAACATCTGGAAAGATGAGGACGACTTTTGGGTGTTATGTGTGCCGACATTGACCAAGTGAACAGATCGGCAACAGGGCATAAAATTTTTAATATCTCATCTTTTACTTATAACTCAAATGTTTGTAGAGCTTATGGGACTTAACTACGGGTCCATCAGTCCCTAAACTTACAAACTACCTATGAACTAGCTAATACTAAAGCCGGCACAAACAACCATTCCCGAGGGGGATTCGAATCCCCCACTGCAGCAGCCGTGCAGACCGTGACTGGCACGCCGCAAACCGCTCGGCCACTGCGGCCGGCGACGGGTTATACACTTGAACTCGTTGGAAGAAGATCCAAAGGACGACCTGAGCAACGCTGAGCTGCTTCGCTGCATAAAGATCTGAAAAGCACGAACATCCATCCAGATGCAGGCCGAGACAGAATTTAGCGGACCTTGCAGTCACGGGACAAAAGCTGACGGAAAAGGAGGCCACATAGGTGTCGCATTTTAGACGTTTTTAATATTTAAGGTACGAGAAGTTCAGAACTCAAAAAACATTCACCCAGAGAAATTCGACGCAACTCTAAAGAATTCTCTAGAAAACCGACTTTAAAATTTCGCCAGTCACTAACAAAATTTGTACCATCCGTCGGTGTGGCTGAGGCGGTAGTCTTCTGGCTTCGAATCCTGTCGGGAACAATTTTTATTTCTTCGTTATGTTCGAATACCTACACAGTTTTATTATCTAATGGTAATTTCTACGAAAAGTGCTTTTATTTTTGTTTATTCGTAATTTTCTATATGTTACAAAAGGTTTCTAATAATGGTGGTTTCAATAAATAAATGTACATTATTTACAGTTTTGGCTTCACTATTAGTTGACGACGGTAGTCTTTGAGTGTTCAGTTTGTGAGGAGCTACGACAGTGTTTATGGAAAGTCACCTCCGTAGCTACTAATGATTTTCCAAGCAACTAACCCACTCAACCCTGGTTTCACCTCAAGGATTTCAACTCGTCTACATACACATAAACAAAAATTGACACAACAAGTTGAATCAAAGACTCGAAAGTATATTATATAACTGCACTCGAGAAAAGAATACCTGCATAGTGGGATTCGAACAACCGATTCCTTGCTTGTGGGGCCATAACGGTACTACCGGAGCTACACAGACAGATGATGCAAAAGTTTTAATTATTGGTACTTACGTGTACTTTGAAAAACTTCAAAGGCGATTTTCTCGAGATTCTTTGAGTTGCGTCGAATGACTTTGATTGATTGTTATTTACGATCTGTACTTCATGCACCATAAATATAAAGAAATTCTAAAATGTGATATTTATTCGGTCTCCTTTTAAGTGTTTTATCATTAGCACGTACTGTGTATCCCAAATAGACGAATAATATTATAGATCGATGACGTACTTTATAAGTTACTTCCTTTGTTAATTGACTAAATATCCGGAATATTCTTCAAATGAAACTAAGCCTGTCATTTGTCTCAGGGTTAATCTTACGAGTCGTTCCACATCAAATCAAATTGTACTTTCAGATATTTTGCGAAAATAATTGCTGCCAGTGATTTAGAAATTACATTTCGTTTCTATTTAATAAAGGGTTTATCCATCTTTGTATTTGCAGTACAATACATTCACTTATATTGTGTACGAATTGTAAATCACAGCACCATACGTCCTTACGATATGTATCATCCTACACTTTTCAGCAGCTTTCCTGCTCTACGACTTCTAGACTTACTTCAGCACCAATAACAAGAAAATGCATCATGAAAATTCCAATTTTGTTCACTAGAATTGTATCAACTTTGTCTAATACTTACCGGACTACCACCTACTCTGATCCGGGAAGAAAATGATGTGAGACCTGCACGTAAGTTGTGATACATCAGTCGATAGGTCGTTTCCGCACAAATTACCAGCTTTCCAGATAAGAGGCCCGGTACGACACATCTTTCCAACCTTCAAGGCACTTTCAAATCAGAACTAACTTCGATGCAGAGTGAAATGTTAATTTTTGACACATTATGTTTCATCACCCAAAATTCTTATATGGTGAGATTATTACGTGGAATTTGACAACTTCAACTCAGAAATTCTGTAAATAACATACGTGGCTCTTTGGTACCAAACTGGAAGGTCAGAGGTTTGGGTTTCGTTCCCTGCTGAGTCTCAGATCATTTGTGACCTTCAGTTCGCAGACTGGTTTGATGCAGCTCTCCACGCCACCCTGTCCTGTGGAAGTCTATTCATCTGAGACTATATTCGGCAACCTACATCCCTTTGAATCGGCTTACTGTATTCGTCCCTCGGTCTCCCTCTATGATTTTTACCCCACACACTTCCTTTTAAGTTGACAATTCCTTGATATCTCAGAATGTGTCCTACCAATCTATCCCTTCTCTTTGTCAGGATATGCCAGAAGCTCCATTTCTCACCAATTCTGTTAAGCAACTCCTCACCAGTTTCGTGATCTAACCGTCTAATTTTCATCATTTTCATCATTTCAAAAGCTTCTGTTGTCGTTTTGTCAGAACTCGATATCGTCCACGTTTCACTCCCATACAATGCTACACTCCAGACAAATGCTTTCAGCAAGGAATTCCTAACATTTAAATTAATATTGGATGTCAACAAGCTTCGCATCTTGAGAAACGCTTTTCTTTCCATAGCCATTCTGCATTTGATATCTTCTTTACTTCGGCCCAAATAACAAAATTTATCTACTACTTTTATTGTCTCATTACCTAATCTAATTGCTTCAGCATCACCTTATTTTTTGGCATCCTATTCCATTAGCTTAATTTTATTGTTCATCTTAAATCTGCCTTTCAAAACACTGTCCATTCTATTCAATTGCTCTTCGAGATCCTTTGCAGTCTCTGACAAAAAATTAGGATGTCATCGGCAAACCGAAAAGTTTTTATTTGTGTGTCAGCTACCTTTCTTGGACGTTCTGGTTCGCAGAAAACCGGACGGAACGTTGGGACACAGTGTCTATCGGAAGGAAACCCACACGGACCAGTACCTCCATGCCTCTAGCTGTCATCACCCGTCCCAAAAAGAAGGGGTTCTAACTACGCTGGTCCACAGAGCTCGTGTGATCTCCGACGAAGAAAGCCTGAAACCAGAACTTGACCATCTCAAGGAAGTATTCCAGGAAAACGGGTATAGCGATCGACAAATCCGACGTGCTTTCAAACATAAGAGCACACCACAGCCAACACCCGAGGAGGATCCGCCGGCAAAAATTGCCTACATTCCATACGCAGGCAACGTATCCGGAAAAATCGGCAGAATCTTACGACGACAAAACATCAAATGCGTGTACCGCCCGCCGGCAAAGATCAAATCTCTTCTAGGGACAGTGAAGGACGATCTGGGACTCCGGAAATCGGGAGTTTATCACATTCCATGCGAGTGCGGGAAAGCGTACATTGGCCAAACAATTCGAACAATTGAAGAAAGGTGCACTGAGCATAAGCGCCACACCGAACTCCAACAGCCCACAAAATCAGCAATTGCTGAACATTGTCTGGAAACAACACACAAGATGAAATATGAAGACACAGAGGTTCTCCACAATACATCGCGGTACTGGGACAGTCTGTATAAGGAGGCCATCGAAATCCGGCTACGCGAGAACCTCATAAACAAGGACAGTGGATTTCAATTAAGCCACGCATGGAATCCGGCACTAAAATTTCTTCGATCGCGGCGCAAGCAGAACACCGAGCACAGCGAAGGCAGAGTGCAAACTGAGGTCCGCCACTCGAGTCCAGAGCAGGAGCTACCCCCACCACCGCAGCATCCCGGTGTCCGCACTCGAGGTCAGTGGAGGGGGGTGACCGCAGGTATATATAGCACAGCCGCCGGTCCAGCGCCTCAGTCAGCGGGAGTAACCTGATGATGATGGCACGTTACGCTATCGAAAATTCGTTCTACAACGATCAATCCATCCGGCTGCACGCCCGAGAGATCTTCACCCAAGTTTTTATTTCTTCTCCCTGAACATTAATTCCCTCTCCAAATTTCTCACTGCCTGCTCAATGTACAGATTGAACAACACTGGGGAAAGGGCACAACCCTGTCTCACTCTCTTCCTAACCTCTGCGTCCCTTTCTTGCCGTTCGATTCTAATAACAGCTGTCTGGTTTCTATGTAGATTGAATATAACTCTTCGCTCCCTATATTTTACCCTTGCTTCCATTCGTCACTGTCAAAAGCTTTCTCCAAACCTACAAACGCTAAAAACGTAGGTTTGCCTTTCCTTAGCCTATCTTCTAAGATAAGTCGTAATGTGAGTACTGCCTCGTGTGTTCCTACATTTCTGCTAAATCCAAATTAATCTTCCGCAGTTTTTCCATTCGTTTATAAATAATTCGTGTTAGTATTTGACACCCATGACTTATTAAACTAATAGTTCTGTAATTTTTATCTGTGTTTGTACTCGCTTTCTAAGCTCTATTATTTATAAATCATGAGTATTCATTCCACCACTGGCAATGTTTCTTGAAGTTTAATATTCACGGCATTAACATGGTTAGGAGTCCAAATTAAATTGTTCATCTCGCTGTAACTACGTATGAAGACACTTCAAGAACGGCGAAGGAAGACCATTTCAAACTGTACCAGTCCCAGTAACGTACTGTATTGATAAAGCTAAACCTAAAGTTAATCACAACTTTATGATACTGAATATCGTGTTCTGTTAAAGAAAGTATACCATATGTCATTTACAAGCTACAATCGTGATATGTCCACTTTGTTCCAATTGAGAAATAGTACGACGTTCGTATCTCGGTATTATGAAATAGTAAATTGTGCAGTTTCAGGGTGTACATTTTTGTATTTCTAGTACGTATAGATTAATATAAAGGGCGACCTCTGGATATAAACGTCTACAGAACAAAAAATTCGGTCGTAAAGATAAAATTTTCGGGAATTGAATTATCTTGAGTAAGTAGCGTGAGGGACGTTAAAATGACATGTGGAAGAACGAAAAGTCTCAGCAGAACAACTGAACTCTACGAATTTGTAAAATCAGATGCATTACATTGTAAAGAACCATGCGGTCGAGAAATTTCTGCACAATGCTTTCAGATACGCATCAGAAGTAAATCTTACTGGATTTTGGAAATGACTTCCCCAGATGAAAAGGAAGATATGCGAATAAAGATTTAAACCAAACAATAAACTACAAAAAGAAGAAATATAGGGTTTTAACTTGAAATACACTGCAGGAAATATTAGGCGGATGGAGGTTATCAGATTTCGCTGTGGAAAGAGGAAGATTATAGCACGGCGAGTGCGCAAGTAAAAATATCTGGCAAACAAGAACGGAAATAATTTAATAAATAATATATTAAATTATTTCTTATACTGCTATATGATGTTTACTAGCTGAAAACCCGGCGTTGTTTGGGTATTATCTCCTATTTCCTCTTTCTCTCTGTCCATCTCCTTTTTTTCTAAAACCATGTTCTATTTATCGGAGAATATGTAAGAAATAAAACTGTCTTGCATAATGTTAAAATGTATCCAAACAAAGAAAGATAGTAATCAAAACACGAATGACACATAATTCGAGCGATCTCACATATATTAATTTGTGTTGTAGAATTGTACGATTTTTCAGGTATATATTCATTTGTATAAGTACCGTATACCTGTAAAATCTGTTGTGAATACAATTAGTAGTAAAGAAGTAAGATATTAAAATTTGGTGCGTGATGGGATGGTTATCCATGAACGTTACTGTTTATGAGCTCATGAACGTGTATATCCTGGAACATTTATCGCGAATACATTTAATATTGCATGAGTAATAAATTTTTAACGCCATGCCAAATGCCGTAATTTTACTGTATGAACGCCGAAAAAGTAGTAAGCGACAAACGTTTTTCGTTTCATCATTTTGCTGTGGTTGTCAGAGAGGAAACGTTTTCTAAAAGATTGAAATTATGTTTAAAGTTCATTCCAAGACGCTAGGTGCTCTCCTTCTCAAAGAGTTTACTGATAATGTGCTGCGAATACATAGAAAGAAAGATCCCTTATCATTTACCTGCACTATAGCAGGTCAGAAACTGGAAGCAGTTAATTCCATAAATTATCTGGGAGTAGGCATCAGGAGTGATTTATGATGGAACGACCATATAAAATCAATCGTCGGTAAAGCAGATGCCAGACCTAGATTCATTGGAAGAATCCTAAGGAAATGCAGTCCGAAAACAGGTTACAGTACACTTGTTCGCCCACTGCTTGAATACTGCTCATCGGTGTGGGATCCGTACCAGGTGGAGTTGATAGAGGAAGTAGAGAAGATCCAACCGAGAGCAGCGCGCTTCGTTAAAGGATCATTTGGTAATCGTGAAAGCGTTACGGAGATGATCGCTTAAACTCCAGTGGAAGACTCTGCAGGAGAGACGCTCTGTCGCTCGGTACGGGCTTTTGTCGAAGTTTCGAGAACATACCTTTGCCGAGGAGTCTAGCAGTATATTGCTCCGTCCAATATCTCGTGTAGAGGTCATGAGGATAAAACCAGATAGATTAGAGCCTACACAGAGGCATACCGACAATCTTTCTTTCCGCGATTAGTACGTGACTGTAATAGGGGGGAGAACGATAGTGGTACTCAAGGTACCCACCGAAACACACCGTCAGATGGCTCGCGGAGTAGGGATGTAGATAAAGTCACACTGTCACTTGCCAAAAGACGGGGAAGTTTTCATTGTTTATGACGTCATATCTCCTGAACTATCGGCCCTATCGCAAAATCCTTTCTTAGCCGCCGTCTTCCACATATAAACTACATTTCTGCCAAATTTCAGCTTCATAGGTGAAGTAGTAGATGCATTTTGTTATTTGGGTAGCAAGATAACTTCTGATGGTCGAAGTAAAGAGGACAGAAAATGACTACTAATTTCAGAACCTGAAATAGCGTTTTCTCTTTGTCATGTTAAATATCCGAAATCCGATATATATATATTCGAGATTTTCAGCGTAACTTGCCGACTGGACACTGAACTAAAATTTAAGCACGAAACAGATGGCGTATCCACTTCAAAACCATTTCATGACGGTGATTCACTTTCATAAATATGCATTTTATTACAACTACTACATCGGAATGAGCTGATCTATTAAAGGAGTAATTGGAAGTTAATCTCGTCTCTTTTTGTAGCATGACTGCCGTCTACATCTACTACTCGAAACAGCTTTCAAAATCTTAAAAATATCCCTAGTAATTCCTCCATTTATTTAGCAATTACTCTCAGTGAAAGAGAGTTATATTTTTTATGAACTTTTAACAATCTTTGACCCCAATCCAGACTTTTACTAAATTAAATCAGAATAAAAACATGAACCTAGCACTAATTCCAATCCTTATGGCAGTTCCATTATATGATCGAAGACTATTTCAAACATATGTACAGATAATCGTATAACAACGAGCAACTACCTCTGACAAACATTCATAGGGAAATAAATCCATTTCAAATTTATTATACAACTTTCAGAGGCATACGTACAATTATACACTGCCAGACATGAAAATTAGAGTATAGAATATGTTGGAACAGTGCATATGAAGTATAGGAAATGATTACATTTACATAACAATATCTCAAGAGGTGCCAAAGTAGCATATACAGGTACCACGCTGAAACGCCGTTATCAGTACGTCGTGTAGCACTGGGTGGCACTGTAGGCCCTTCGGTGGACATTGTAAGAGTACTGCACCTCCTCCTCTTTATTGATCATGACGATTCCATGCAAAGTGAAACTTCTGATACCCAAACTGCGCCATGTTAAAGACCAGTTCGGGCAGACATTTAATATATACAGGGTAATTCGAAATCCTTGGACAGTGCACTGAGTGCTGTGAATTTATAATATTAATTAGCGAAGACCATTCTACTAATTAGTTTCTGTGCTAGAGCTATGATAAATATATTTGATCATCAGATTTTGAGCTGTGGCGAAACTAAAACTCATCTTAATCATAATGTGACATATATAAATGTATCTCCCATCATTAACTTCTGTAATTAGGATTCTGGGGCAATTTCCTGTTACTAAACATAATTAAATCCTGAACATTCCAGAACATTTCATTCGCTTATTTTGTGACTGAGGACGTAATAGGAAGCTTTAGACAGCTCAGATAAGACATGGTGCTTTGTATGTTGCGTTGGTCGTGTTAATTTGTGCCAATAATTAACGAAATATGTCAAGTGACAACGTTACCTGTTTCCCTATTTCATTGTGAACATTTGTGATTAATCCGATTGTATCCTTTGTATATATCCTCTTCAGATTGCCACTTTTAGTATCAGCTTCTATACTGTTGTATGTTAGTTGCATTAAGTTATGTGATTTGTATTATTGTCATACGTAATTTTATGCTTTCTACAAAGAACTGCCAAAAAAAAAAAAAATTCCACATTAAATGTTCGTTGTTAATCGATCTTTTATTATGTATAGTTTCATTGGTTTGTTTAATTTCTTTATTAACGTTTACCATTATATTTCAATATTGGTAATTGTAACCTATAGACCTATCGTCCGAAAACTATAAATACAGGCTCCTAAGCACCATCTGTCAATCCAGGTTGAAGCCAGTTTGAATTCTGCTTAGAGACCCATTTTGAGTCGTGTTTGAGCTGTAACTTCTT
Organism: Locusta migratoria; assembly: GCA_026315105.1. Classification (NCBI taxonomy): domain Eukaryota; kingdom Metazoa; phylum Arthropoda; class Insecta; order Orthoptera; family Acrididae; genus Locusta; species Locusta migratoria. Next base: position 743,968,563 of record CM048744.1, read on the forward strand.
GCTGCATGAGGTTACTAACGTGCAACTTATATTGTGTGTGAGGTTTTGTTATTCCATTGTGTGCAATAAACAAGCATGTTAAACAACAATGTTTTTACTTAGAACCTCTTCAGTTTCTGCAAGCCTGTATCAAGTAAATTGGATCCTAGTGTAGCAGATTTACTAAAAACCCCAATGTCAAGATAAAACCGCTAAAATGAGTATCCACGCAGTTACTATAATTCAGTATTGACTTTACACTAGTATTTTTGGTACTGATATCATTTAGTTTAGTTAATGTCTATTTACTCAGACCGTATAATAATCTCACAACATCTAACCTCATTTTTATTAAATAAAACAGCCATTACACCTTCAGAAAGTGCATAAATTTACATTTTACACTGGTTTACCTTGTTTTACTTCTTAGCATTTTCCTACAAGCAAAATAAACAGATAGTGTATCAAAACAATAATTTAAAACATAATGTTATATCTCGGATCATTGACCAAGCATCAGTAAATATTAGTTCATAATATGATATGATAGTTCCAAACGCTATACAGTCAAAGCATTCAAGGAAAAACAAAAATCGTAATTTCAGAAATAACGCTGATAAGAACAAGTCACTAAAAACATACATTACGCCAAATTACAGATAAGATTAATAAGATATTTCATAACACCAACAACACTATACAAACGAAAATAGAATAAGATAAAACAAAAATACCAAATTTTTCGAACTCTGGAATTTAAAAAATCACATGTGACGACTGCAATCAATTTGACGTGGGTCAAACAGTTCGAAACTTCACAATTTGATTTAAGGAACACACACGAAATTGCCAAAGTATTCAGTCAACGTTTTTCATACACCTGTGTGACCATAAACATAAAGCAGAAATAACAGAAAAGCAATGAAAATTTTACATCGTGTACCCAAGGGAATCGTAATGAGTACTCTGGAAGAAGTTGAAATGCATATGCACATGGATGCATTTCTAGATAAAATTCTTAACGAGAAAATAGATTTAAAGCACAAAAGATATTTAAAAAACTGATTTCATAAAAGATAAAGAATTACTTTCGACACTTCAACGTGTCAATGTTAAAAATAAGCGTAAAATATTATGAGCTTTATATATAACCACAGACGTTAATGTATACAAATTTCAAGTCTAAGACATTACGATCTTTGTTCATAGCTTAAATACCTGAAATTCCATAAAGTTGTAAACTGTATTCTCTTGTAAAGAGATAAATATCACTTGAGGGAATTGTGTTACGAATATAATAGTGCTCAATAAATCTTATAAATATATGAGCACAAAACGTACAAAGAAAAGCAAGCACAGTAAGCTATAGAAAGGAAACGGAAATTAAACTATTTCAAATTGTATCAACAGATATATTAGTATATTTGTCTTTATATATTGCAGCTGACTGCGAATGGCGAAAAGTCAAAACGTTCGTCGTCTATAATGAACACTTTGTAAATAAAAAAAAAATAGTGCAGCATTAAATGGGATAGACGTTTACACTGTCATTGTTGAGATGAAAGCCTGAAAGAATTTCACACAGGTCATTTAAATGATGATGATGATGATTTTGGAAAATGTATGGACAAACAGAGAACATTGGAAAACAACGCTTCGTAATTTAATATAGTCTAATGTAGGTGCTGGAAAAATTTATTCACATTGTAAAAACGAGAATAATGATAATAATAATAATCATAAGCATAACAATATGATAATTTCACTACTTACAATGATAAGAATCATCTGTATGGGTCTTCTTTTGTTCCCTCAGCACACTAATAACGAGGAAGTAGAAACATAATTTTACGCCAAGAAAGTTTACTATTGAAACAAACGTGTAGTTTGGGAATGAAATTTTACAAGTGAACGTGTGAGCAAAGATTATACATAACTGTTAACTCCAAGGCATTAGTTAATTACATCACACCAGAAAGCAGAACAGTACCGTCCAATGTACAATCTCCTTCATACTAATCATCGTAAATTTGTAGCGAGAGATTACAGTGCTTTTACACTAAAAATTTTTCTTCTGCTCGTCATCTAACAAGTAAGGTCAGTTATATTGCTTCACCATCTGAAGTGGCAAAACAGGACCACAGCACCCTACGCTCTGACTTCCTAGCCAACTGCATCCGTTCCTTGGAAAAAACAGTGAACATTCATCATAAGTGACCCATGTGCTATCGGCAGTATTGCTCTTCCAATACTCCATTCCTCATCTGCTGCGCCACTATCCAATATCCTGCCCCTCGTACAGAAAGAGTAGAAAAAAAGGAGAATATCGATACTGAACTCGCGCAGCTAGTTCTCGATGGGTGTTCCCTATGATCTCTCCATTTCTACTTTACTGTATATAAAAATAGATCAAAATACTGTTTTCTTGAAAATGATTACTCATCAAATTTAATGTGTTTAATAGTTGAGATTAGATACGTAAGCTAGTTCTCGATGGGTGTTCCCTATGATCTCTCCATTTCTACTTTACTGTTCATAAAAGTAGATCAAAATACTGTTTCCTTGAAAATGATTACTCATGAAATTTAATGTGTTTAATAGTTGAGATTAGATACGTAATGGGGAAAACGCTTAGAAATTGTTAAAAATTGTATTTAGCGCTGTCATAATGAAGAGACAACAGCGAGTTTTTCAAGCATCTCCATGTTTATAAGATCGTATCTCTTGAACTGTGTATGGGGCCCTGATTTAATTTTGTAAGCAGATTCTGTGATATATGTAGATAATTACAGTAAAATATAAACAGGTAGACAACTGAAACGTCGTCGATAATGGTGAAGTCTTATAACACACGTCTTTTCCGTTGTTAGATGGTGAATTAATGTCACGCTTTGGTAACCAATGTAATGTTTCTTTCGTTTCCTTAGACTCAAAAATAAGTAATTCCGTTTGAACTGCTTCATACGTCTCATTACAAAATAATTAATGTGCTACGTACTTGAGTTTACTTGTTCAATATAGAGAAAGTTTGTAAACGGGTTCTAAATTGTTTAGCACTGTCATTATGAAAACGCAGAAGCTAGTTTTTCACGTGTCTAAACCCTTATGACGTTGTGTCCTTTGAACTGTGTTTGGTATCATGATATAGTTTGGCAGGTAGATTCAGGTATATGTGGTTTATGGCTGTAGAAGTAAAATGAAGTCAACTGAAACTTTAGGCACAATTCCGAGGTCTTAGTGCATACGAAAGTAAGCAGAAGGTAATTTTCGAAACGTCTAAGGGCCGATCATAAGATATCTCGTTAACTCTGTGCCGCACAGTAAGTTTTGTTCTTTTCGAACGTTGTATGAACATAATTTGAAATTTCGTAACTGTAATACTTGTCTTATCACGTTGAACTTTACATAATTTTATACCTCTTAAACAAATGTATTATTTTCCCACTGGTTAAATTTATATTCAAAGGTATCACTCCTAACAGTTTCATGTGCGCCAGAATGCTTTTTGTATTGTTTTTTCTACAATTTTTCCATCACTAGTTGTATATATAAATCTACTGAGGAAATGTCTGCCAGGTCTCTGAAATCGCTAATGAATGCTTCAATAGCTGAACGTCGGACCTAATTCACAAAATTGTTTTTGTTCGGCTAACAGTATTGTGAACGCATTAATAATAGTCACCGACTACATTCATGTTATGAAAAAAATTGTATAACCATAGGCGATGGACTATAGTAACATTTAGAACTGCTGTTGATAGGTTCTGAGCCACTGGAGCAGAAGCTGCTACCAAGGCGGTCTAGAGGAAGAAAAGAATATTGAGAAACCGTATAAAGGTAAGGAAAACAGGTGGCTGACTGCAATATACAACCAGAATATTCTAGACCTGCAGTCTTATGAAGACATGTTTGTAAATACACTTTTTTCGATTTACCGAAAAATTTTATTTTCACCATTCTCGTAAAATTTGCTCCTAGTGCGTTGAACTTAAGATTATAAAAACAGGCACAGTTAGAATGAACTTCTCTCTCTTGCCTAATGTTTCCTAAAGAATATATAACATAAAGATGTTATAAGTGATATTCGTGCAAAATTTTAAATATATTTCTTGTCGTAAAATAAATGACCTATATTTTTCACGCATGAGAATCAGAGGAGAAAATTGGTTATATTAAATACTTCGCTAAATGATGTCTGTAGACCGACCTCACCGTCCTCCTTAATTTGCTTGTAGCTTCTTACCATTTTTCACATCTGTTAACATACCAAAGCATCATCTTCCTCCCCACCTTAATCCTTCTACTTTCTCCTCCATTATCCTTTTTAGCAGACACTTCCTGTGTAAAATTTGTCCCACCCAAGATTTTTTCCTCTTTTTTTATCATTCTTGTCAAGTTACTTTCCTCTCTTACCCAGCACAAAACGTCATTTCTCATTCTGTTGGCCCCTTTCACTTTTTCCAGTCTTATCCAGAGTCGTATTTCGAAACTTAGTTAATATTTATGTTCTCTCTGATTGTCCAAGTTTCAGAACCATAAGATATCATGCTCCACACAAAATATTTGGCGAACCTCTTCCTGAGATTAATGGGTATGCACGCGGCTCTCAGCAAATCTGTTGGGCTCCCACACGCTTTCTTTTCCATGTATACTATTCGTCTCACTTCTTCTATACAACTTCCACTGGAAGTTATCAAGCTTCCTTAATACTGAAATTATTTAACCTGTAGTAACTTTCTTCCATTCAATCATATGTCAATGGTGTCACCTACGTTTTCAATCTTCATCACATTGCTCTTAACAATATCCACTTTCATTCCGAATTTTTCCCCACCCTTCAAACATTCTCCATCACTCCTTGCAGGAATTTTTCTCTTTCTTCTAGTATGTGGTATCACCTCTAACGTATATGTCAGTAATCCTGTGAGGGACAAGATAATGCTAAAACGCAGACCATACAGGGACGTTACACGTTACAACGTAAATGAATTTAAAATTGCCCCATACATATAACTATAACGGTTTTCCTAATCACATTCTTACTCAAGTTAGCAGTCGATTTAGTGATGGAAAAGTTAAATACTCGCATCTGGTACCACATCATTCTTAAGAATTTCATAACCTGTAAAAAGTTGCGCAGTTGTCCGTGAATCGAAGAGATGGCCATCTAGTGGCCTTCAAGCGATGTTATTCGTACAATAGCATCTATTGTCAGCTTGCAATGCTTGAAGTGTTGGGACGCGCTGTTTGAACCGTGTGTATACTCAACGCGGTGTATATCACTCACGGTAAAGATGTTCCATTTTTTTCTCTTTAAGTGTATTGTACGTAGCATTTACTGGTGAATTAATATTATTTAACCAAGTGTAAGAAGGTGTTTTGCATTCTTTAGGATTCTCCAAGAACATAAGGTTTATCCAATAAATTTTCTTTTTATGATAATGCTGTCATTTCGGAACCTCCGACCATTGTGCCCCACTTAGCTACATAGGAGACAGAATCAACTAAGAGGGATTTCGTGTATTGCTCCTTCATCTCGTTTGCTAGACTACCACCACCGTCATTCTTCTTTATTTCAATTTAAAAAGGTAAATCTGTCAACAATCCGAAGATCGCTTTTGAACACCACAGTGCTTTACTATGTATGGTCCTGTTTGGAGGTGGTATGCCGTTGCTTCCTCCGACCTTCAACCTGACTTACTCAGCCAGTTATAGAGTGACCTACAGTTTAACGTGGGTTACGAACCACGAAGCTACTCGATATTTTTTCATACCAGCAACAGTGCCAGAGGTGAAAGTAGTGGAATGTGACAGTTATAAATCCTAGGATCTGGCGCGTATCGAACCCGCGACCTTCGAATTCATAGTCTGGCACTCTATCACCGTGCTGCCGACCCAACTAAATTTCCTTATAATCAGTGTTTAAGATATTTAAAGCATTTATATTTTATAACATCCATTTGTTCAGTTTTTGCGCCAGACATTGGAAGACCTCTTCTGCCTATCTTTTTTTAACAGTTGGATATTTCATTACAGCAATGTTATGCCACGGCGCAGAATTGCAAGATCGTGGGTAAAAGCAGCTAGTTAAAATCGTGAATTGAATTTAAAAGAGAAATAATACTCAAATTACGAAAGGCTGAGCACTTAGCTGAGAATTATCCTTTAAGCTCTGTGTGCCTGAATTATCTACCAACCTTTCGCACCTTCAGAGAGTGGATGGATCGCATGTACTTATCATTTGTCACATATCACTTGCAATTACACAATGCTCCATTCATTTTAAGGGAATACGCAAGCACTGTGAATGCAGCCGCATCACATAAGTATCGAAATTATTATCCTGTTAATGGTTTTGTATTGATTGTATCCTTTCGTAAATGGGAGTATTATTTCTCACTTTTAAATTCAATTCACGGTTTTAGCTAGCTGCTTTTACCGACGATCTTGCAATTCTGTGCTGTGCCAAAACATTGCTGTAAAGAAATATCTACATGTTAAGAAAGATAGGAAGAAGAAAACAGGTCTTCCAATATCTGAGACAAAAACGGAACATATGGTAATTATAAAATATAAATCCTTTAAATGTCTTAAACACTGATTATAAAGTAATTTAGTTAGTAATTTTAGACGGACTAAAGAAGAAGGAGCGTGATTAGCAAACTGGTCTAAGGAGCAATGACGAAATCTCTCTTTTGTTGATTCTGTCTCCTCTGTACATATGTAGATGCATCTTGCTATAGCAATAAAACAGGAGTGTTTTTACACTACACAATGGCTGGATGTGGTAAGGCAGAAGAAACAAGAAAGTAAGCAGAAAAATACTGTGCTTATAAAACACAAAACTGAAGACAGGAATAGAAAAAACTAAGATCCGTGTATGACACAGACGAGTAATGTCAAGGCCTGGAAACGTGGAATGTTTAATGGTTGTCTGGCTCGATCGAATGAAAAAGTGTCTTAAAGAAAATTTTAGGATAGATGTAAAAGTGTTCAAGACTTTTTTCCAATACTGATTGTTTAAGTCACTGAGTATCAGGGCGGTCTGGCATCAGCTTAAATGCTACTCTTCAGCCGAGCGAACTTACAACATTGACATGTCGACAGGTTTCATAAACATACTTACTCCGCAATCCTCCGTAAGATGCGAGGCGGAGGGAACATTGTACTACTACTAGGCATTTCCTTTCTTATTCCACTGCCAAATAGAACGAGGAAATAAAGAATACCTATATGCCTCGCTTGTCTTTGTGATCACTACGTGAAATGTAAGTAGGTGGCAGCAAGATCGTACTACACTCAGCTTAAAATTAGGGCCCTCTAAATTTCCTCAACAGAAATTCACGAAAAGAACATCGTCTTTCCTCTAGCGATCCCCAATTGAGTTGCTGAAGCATTTCCGTGACACTCGCGCATTGGTCGAACCTACCAGTAACAAACCTAGCTGCTCGCCTCTGAACTGCTTCCATGTCTTCCTTCAAACCGATCTGCTGCGGGTCCAAAACACTTTAGCAATACTCAAGGCGTGGTCGTAGAAACGTTTTATACGCGGTCTTCTTTATAGGTGACGTACATCTTCCCAAAATTCTCGAAGTTGGCTGTCCGTCTTACTCACAAATGTCTTTACATGTTCGTTCCATTTCATATCGCTCTGCAGTGTTACGCCTAGATATTTACACGACGCCACTTGCATCAAAAATTTTCACATGTTTGTATAGCTTATGGGACTTAATTACGGGGTCATCAGTCCCTAAACTTACAAACTACTTATGAACTAACTAACACTAAGGACGGCACAAAAATCGATGCCCGAGGGGGGAATCGATCCCCCGACCGTAGTGGCCGTGCAGACCGTGACTGGCGCGCCGCAGTTCCCTCGGCTTCCGCTGACGGCGACTGCATCAAGAAGCTCACTAACAATGCTGTATTCGAACATTACTGGATTGTTTTTCCTACTCATGTGCATCATCTTACATTTTTCTACATTTTGAGCTAGCTGCCATTCTTCGCACGCACCAACTATAAATTTTGTCTAAGTCATCCTGTATGCTATTACAATCAGTTAAAGACGACACCCTCCCATACACCACCACAGCATTATCAACAAAAGCCGCAAATTACAAGTTACTCTGTCCATCAGATCATTTATATCGATAGAAAATAATAGCGGTCCTATCACACTCCCCTGGAGCACGCCTGACTGTACACTCGTCACTGATGAACACTCGCCGTCGAGAACAACGTACTGCGTTCTATTACTTAGGAAGTCTTCCAGCGAGTCACAAATCTGTGAACCTATTCCATAAGCTAGCAAAGTTTAAAATGTAAAAAGAGAAGAATGAAATGGACGTCTGTAAAACTGGTAACAGGATCATGAAAATGGGCATTATTAAAACAACACAGTAGCAAGAAAAATACTGCAAGTCAGATAAAAAATACTAAAGACACAGGAGAACACTGAAACACCGGACTAGAACTCACTTAAATTGCAGGCAACACTTTTTCCACTGGCGGAGGCCACTGTATTAACATGCACTCGAAACCACTGCATGGAAGCACTTACACAACACTGCACTGGCGCAGAGAGAACCGGCGGAAGGAAAAAAGGGGGAAGCGAGAGCAAGGGGGAGGGAGGAGGTAGGAGAAGGAGGAGCAACAAGAAACGGTGGGGGCAGGGGGGAGGTGAGGAGAAGTTTCAAGTCTATGCTCCACACATATTTAATGTCATTTGCAGTATTCCTGCGCAAGTGTGAACTGAAATGCACAGCGAAAAAGTACAGAACACCTTGAAATATCAGAGATAATGAGTTCGAATTCACGGAAAATTAACATTAGTTTACTGTCCTGAAATAGTATTTCATATACATAAATACTATGCAAATCACATGTAAGTGCCTGGCAGAGGGTTCGTTAATCACTTTCATGCCCTTTCTCTGCCGCTCCATCCTCTAATAGCGCGTGGGAAGAAAGAACACCTAATCTTTCAGTTTTCGATCTGATTTCTCTTATTTCATTGGGATGTTCATGTCTCCCTATGTAGGTGGGTGGTAACAAAATATTTTCACATTCAGAAGTAAATTCGCTGATTGAAATTTGACAAATAGAACTCGCCGCAACGAATAACGTCGTTCTTTTAATCGTGCAAAATTTCCGTGATGCTTTCCCCACTGTAACGTGTTACAACAAAACCAGTTGCCCTTCTCTGAACCATCTCAATGTCTTCCGTTAGCGCCACATGGTGAGGGCCCCATACTGGACAACAGTACTCCAGGAGAGGACGCACAACTGTGATGTATGCAGTCTCTTTGGTGAAGCTGTTGCATATTCGAAGCGTTCTGCGAAAGAAACGTAACCTTTGTTTCGCCTTCAAATGTTCAAATGTTTGTACAGCTTATGGGACTTAACTACAGGGTTATCAGTCCCTGAACTTACAAACTACTTATGAATTACTTACGAACTAGGACGGCACAAATATCCATGCCCGAGGGGGGATTCGAACCCCGACCGTAGTGGCCGTGCAAACCGTACTGGAACGCCTCAGTCCCCTCGAACACCGCGGCCGGCTTCGCCTTCCCCACAAGATTTTCTACGTGTTCTCTCCAGTCTAAGTTGTTCGTAACTGTAACTCCTAGGTATTTGGTAGAATTTACGACATTAAGGTTTGAGAGATTTCGCGTGTAATTGAAGTTCACAAGATTTCTTTTAGTGGTCATGTGTATTACTTCACACTTTCCATTATTTGGTGTTAATTTCCAATTTTAGCACCATGTAAAAATTTGTCTAAATCGCTTTGCAGTTGCTTTTGATCAACTCTTGACTTCACCAACCGGTAAACGACAGCATCATCTGCAAACAGTCGAAAAGAGCTATTCAAGTTGTCCCCTAAATCGTTTCTAAACACAAGGAAGAGTAGTGGACCTACCCTGGGGAACGCCAGATATCACTTCTGTTTTACTCGATGACTTACCGACAATTATTAGGAAGTGTGTCCTAGGAAATCGCGAATGAAATCGCACAATAGGGGCGATAATCCATAAGCACGCAATTTCATTTGAAGCATACCAACCTGTAGCTTCAAGACTAACATCTATATCGCTGCGCAACACCACCTACCGAATCAGTGTGACTTGTGCAGATTGGCAGGTTACCTCGCAGCCGTATGAGTGAACGATACAGTCAATTCAGTCACCTAGGTAGATGGTGCGTTACTGGGATAAGAGTATGTGAAATATACATCCTGAAAACTTCTGTTCGTGGGGGACAAAGTGTTTCTTCTATTGAATGGATGTGTGCAGAAAGATCACAGAACATGATGAGAAAATGGACACCTCATCCGAACGGCATTGCGGGACAGATTTGCGTCTTCCTCGGATCTGGTGCAACAGTGGGACAGTTTAACACATCATACAATATCAGGGGGGGGGGGGGGGGAGTCCGAACCGCAGAAACAACACCTGAATCTCCCCGTTCGAGCTCTGATATCTCAATTTTATTCTGATGATAATTTCTACCCATGTAAATGGGAGTCTACATCTACATGGGATACTCTGCAAATCACATTTAATTGCCTGGCAGAGGGTTCATCGAACCACCATTATATTATTTATCTCCCATTCCATTCTCGAATAGCGCGCGGGAAGAAAGAACACCTGAATCTCTCCGTTCGAGCTCTGATACCTCGTATTCTTATGGTCATTTCTACCTATTTAAGTGGGAGTCAACAATATATTTTTGCATTCGGAGGAGAATGTTGGCGATTGGAGTTTCGTAAGTAGCCCACGCCACAGTGATAAGGTCCGTTGTTGTAATGATTCAAATCCCAGATCCTCTATCATTTCCGTATCGCTGTCTCTCCTGTATCGTGACAATACGAAACGAGCTGCGCTTCTCTGCATTCTTTAGATGTCCTTCGTCAAACCCACGTGATAAGGATCCCACACTGGGCAGCAATACTCCAAAAATTAACGGACAAGCATAGTGTGTGCAGTTTCTTTTGTAGTTCTATTGCAACTTTTAAGGGTTCTGCCAATAAAACGCAGTCTCTGGTTCGCCTTTCCCTCAACATTATCTACGTGTTCTTTCCAGTTTAGGTCTGAAGTAATAGTAATTGCTAGGTATTTTGTGGAGTTTACGGCATTCACTTTTGATTGATTTATCTTGTAAACAAATTTTAACGGATTTCTTTTCGTACTCATGTGGACGACTTCATACTTCTCATTATATAGAGTCAATTGCTATTTTTACACCATAGTGATATCTTATTGCAGTTGGTTTTGATTTTCATATGATTTTACTAGACGGTAAATGACGGCGTCATCTGCAAACAACCTAAGAGAGCTACTTAGATTTCCCCCTAAATCGTTTATGTAAATAAGGAACAGCAGAGGACCACTACCCACTACCCTGTGGAACGCCCGGTACTACTTATACTTTAGTCGATGCCTTACCATCGATTACTACGAATCGCAAATTTAGGGCGATATACCATAACCACGCAATTTGATTAAAAGCCGTTTGGGAGGTACGGTGTCAAAAGCCCTACTGGAAATAAAGTCAACAATATTCGCGTCCGGCGCAGCATGTTGGTGACTGTAGTTTGGTAAGAAGCCCACACGCAGCGATAAACGCCATTCTTGTAATGATTCCCATCCCAGAACCCGTATCATTTCCGTGGAACGCTGTCTGCCCTTTATCGTAACAATACAAAACGAGCAGCTCTTCTTTGGGCTCTTTCGATGTTTTCGTCAAACCCAACTGATAAGGATCCCACACTGGGCAGCAATACTCAAACAGGACCGACAAGCGTAGTGTGTGCAGTTTCTTCAGTACTTCCTAGGTATTTAGTGCAGAAACAACTGTATAGCAATGGTCTATGGACAGACGTCACGGAAAACTGGCATAAAATCGTGTTCGTATGAAAATGATTGGCACATTTCGGTTCTTCATGGGCCCTGAAGTCACTTCAGAGAAATCCTTCTAGCCATCAATGCCAAAGTAAAAGCGAGAGGAGATGAAAAAAAAAAAAAAAAAAAAACTAATTTCCTATTCTTATCAGAGGATGAGGAGGAGATTTTAGCTTCCCCAGTTGACCTAAAATTTATCAAAGACTCAAAGTACGCAGATATCATCAACACTTAACTGCTTGCAACATGTTAACCCTGCCTTTTCATTCCACTGACAGTCTCATTCTCCAATAGAATTGCAGCGATTATTTTTTCTATCATCTGGCTGACTAACATCAACTTTTGGTGTTTCACCTACTTTCTGCACTGTCTTTCAAGAAAACTGGTTTCAAGCAATACAGGCCCCCATTCTTCATAGCTATTACGTATTTTATAGATCTCGTACCAACTGTGACAAGGTGTCAGGTACAGTCTAGAACCATGACTATGCTGTGCTTCTTCAAATGCATCCAGGTCCTGTGGCTGTCAGGATATTACCATCCACAGCGTCTATCTTACTTTGGTTTGTGAAGTACAAATATGTTCAAATGTTTGTAAAGCCTATGGGACTCAACTACGGGGTCATCAGTCCCTAAATTTACAAACTACTTATCAACTACCTTATTCTAAGGACGGCACAAATATACATGCCCGAGGGGGGATTCGAACCCCCGACCGTAGTGGCCATGCAGACCATGACTGGAGCGTCTCAGTCCCCTCGGCCACCGCGGCCGGCTGTGAAGTACCGTACCACGCATTGGCTCTACTGGTTTCGCAGCCCCCAAAACCTTTCCAACTCTTGAGCGATTTCAATGCTCACAACCATTTGTGGGGTGGAACCATGATCACTGGCCAAGGGAGTATCCTCAAAACTATATTGGCGCAGGGTGACATATGCCAATACCGGTAATCCCAGCCATTTCAGTGCCTTATATGGCAACCTACTTTCCCATTATTCTATCAGTCTGCAGTCCTGGCCTTCTACTACTTAACCGGTGGAGAGTGCATAAAGACATGTGTGGTAGTGACCACTTCCTGTGGTTACTCTTAGGACACTTATCAAGACTAACTGGTTTGCTTTCACCTCTACCGCCACAGTTGGATCTCCACCTCATGGTAACTTCGATGTGGTGACAAAAAAGTTAATCACAGCCTTTGTTTTTGCAGCCGAGTTTGCAATCTACTGCTCTTCGTGATTCCCCCCCCCCCCCCCCCCGCCCCCCCGTCCCAGATTCACCCTGCCCACAGTACTCAAACTCGTAGTTATGTTCCGAAAGCTCAGGCAACACTTTTGATCCTGCAGTTGTTATTATTTAACATTCACAGAATACATGACATCAACTGCGATTGGGCAAAGCTGAAAATGTGTACCCAGCCGGGATTCGAACCCGGGTCTCCTGCTTTCTAGGCAGTTGCGCTGACCCCTACACCACTGGGGACACAGTGATCACCGCACCTGCAAGGACTACCTAAGCACGCCTCCGGTCAGATACAAATTACTTTCATAAATACGAGTTTGAGTACTGTGGGCAGACCGAAGCTGGGAATATGTATCTGTTAGTTTCATAAATACGAGTTTGAGTACTGTGGGCAGACCGAAGCTGGGAATATGTATCTGACGGGAGGCGTGCTTAGGTAGTACTTGCAGGTGCGCTGATCACTGTGTTCCCAGTGGTGTAGGGGTCAGCGCAACTGCCTAGAAAGCAGGAGACCCGGGTTCGAATCCTGACTGGGTACACATTTTCAGCTTTGCCCAATCACAGTTGATGTCATATATTCTGTGAATGTTAAATAACAACAACTGCAGGATCAGAAGTGACATCTGAGCTTTCGGAACAGACGCCACATGTATATATGTAAATGATTCTATTTACTCTTGCGGCCCTTCAATGTCGTTTGCTCTCCGTTCAAGAATAGTGTCAAGGCTCAGATGGAATCTAATTCGATGGCATGATGGTCGATGATCACGTCGGCTTCGCTAATGCTCATTCCGAACATTGAAACAGAAATTGTACAATGAGTATAAGGAGAATTCGCAATTGACAACGCAACACTTAATCGATTTTCTACATTTAAATTTGTATTACCATTCATTGTACTTGGTATAGTTATAATACACTTCTTCTTTCTACACCAAACAGGATCAAATAACCTCATTGGACTAAATAGAAACATTCAGTTAAGTGATATATTGTATGTATTAGTAGATGGATCGAATGTTGAGAATAAGTTTGTTATCATATTCAATTAATTTTTTTATTTTATTTAGTTGATAAGAGAAAATGTTTAATTCATTAAATAACATTAATGTAGTGCTGCGGGCTCAATGACTTCCTCTCTTTACATTGTATAGCTGGTAGCCAACTTCTGCGGTCTTTAGCACAGGTTGACCAAACCGGCAAGCTGCAATCTAAGTATGGAAGCCGGCCGCGGTGGCCGAGGTGACTAAGGCGCTCCAGTCACGGTCAGCACGGCCACTACGGTCGGGGTTTCGAATCCCCTCTCGGGCATGGATATTTGTGCCGTTCTAGTTCGTAAGTAGTTCATAAGTAGTTTGTAAGTTTAGGGACTGATGACCCCGTAGTTATGTCCCATAAGCCTAACAAACATTTGAATTTTGAATTATGGAAATTAACAGCAAACCAGTTAGCGATCTCCTGTCAGTTTTTAATGCAAAGTTTTTTTTTTTTAATTGTAATTCGGACTTTCATTCCCTGACTGTAGCAAACAAATTGCGAATGATAAATAATACTACGAATGTAAGGAGGGCTTTCGCATAGGCCCATCACAGGGACTCTGTCGCCCTATGGCATACTTGGCTAACTCACTCTGACCTCTTCTGCCAGAGGACCCTCCACAGTTCCATTCCACTGAGGTTATCGTTCCACAGTGGTCCAAATCGTTTTGGATTGTCCTTATGTAGCCAACTTGAGGCGGAATTTAAATTTTTCTTACATTCTTCCTCTGGTGTTAGGTGATAATAACCCCACCGTTGTATTCATGTTTATGGCAATATTAATCTAGGGGTGAGGACCACAGTCTGATTTCTCGGGTAACTCGCCCTATTTTCAATTTTACCCCTTCCACCACATAACACTTTTGTGTCGGTTTTGTGTTGTATTTGGACTTCAGCCTAAGCTTTTAGGCTGGAAATTTTGGTGTACTGGCGAGTGGTTGACTTTTTTTCCTACGTATCAGCCAACTAAGGCCATCTGCTATACTGTTTTACATCTTTCTCCCAACTGTGTTTCTTTTATCTTGCCTTTCACGAGCCTCGTTGCTTCCCAGTGGGTCCTAGACATTTTCCTTCCCACCAGTTTCCCAGAGATAAGTTCTCTTCTGGTATAGGGTCTTGTGGGTGGAAGTAAGTCTTTGAAACTGGCACCGTTGACCTTGTTAGTCCGGTCCCTTCAATCCACAAACCAGCAGACCAACCAACGCGTCGATGGCATCATGCATACATCACGTTATTAGGGCCCATGGCAGACCCTGTACCTACGAAACAACAGGAGACGTGCTGATCCGAGATGACTGAAATAAACGTCATTCAGAACAAACAGATATGTATTTCCTCTAAATATGCCGGCCGCAGTGAGCGAACTGTCTGCGGCGCGCCAGCCGCTACGGTCGGAGGTTCGATTCCCCCCTCCGGCATGGATGTTTGTGTCGTCTTTAGTGTAAGATAGGACATGAGTTTGTAAGTTTAGGGACTGATGACCCCGCAGTTAAGTTCCTTAAGCTAAACAAACATTTGAACATTTGATTAATGTGTTCGTATGTAAAAGAGCACATGATACAAGTTAATGTATCCATTTGACAGGATTAAGAACAAACCAGTTAACGGGAGAAAATTACGCCTTGGAAAATTGAGTGTAACTCCAGCTGAGAACGGACACAAACTTGGGTGCATCAACTCCTGCTAGCCGGCCGCGGTGGCCGCGGGGACTGAGGCGCTTCAGTCACGGTCTGCACGGCCACTACGGTCGGGGGTTCGAATCCCCCCTCGGGAATGGATATTTGTGCCGTCCTTAGTCCTAGTTAGTTCATAAGTAGTTTGTCAGTTTAGGGACTGATGACCCCGTAGTTACGTCCCATAGACTATACAAACATTTGATTTGAACTCCTGCTACATAGAACGATTAGGAAGACTGATTAGTCTCCTAGCCCTTCCTAATGGGTTCGCCAGAGCCTGTCGCACCTGTTCTGTCATTACCTCTCCTATGAACGTTCTCTCCCGACAACAGACTTCTCGGAAACGCGGCAACAAACGACTTTTACTCCTTTCTTTTTTTTTCCCTAGACGGCCAGGCTCTGACGACCGGTGCGCCTGTAACGATTTCTTCTCGCGGAAGCGACCGTCCAGTAGGCTCTCTCTAGCGTTCCAGGAACCGACTTTTCAAGTTAGAAGGCTATTAAGCGGGACCATAGCGCTACGTTCTGGCAAATTACTTAGCAGACGATCAGCTACTGACAACCTTGTATACAATGCTGCATCTATCCCCTTTAGAAAATTTCCAAGTAACCGCTTGAAATTTTCATTTCGAGATATGAGTCAGTAGAAGGGTGGCTGGGATTTATTAAAAAATTATCTGACGCCCTACGTAGTGGTATTGCCACTGTCATTAGTAATTTAATTCACCCTGCCGCATGACAAGTTTCGAAACACCACGTCGTCACTTTAATACTACTGATGTATTATAAAAAAGAGTTGACCAGGAACAGAAGATAAATGAATAAATCCGAATGACCAACACTTCCTGCTAGATCTAATTTATAATGTAAGACTTTTTTTTTCTTTTTTAACCAGTCGGTACACATCTATAATAATGCGACAAGTCATAACAAGGCGTCTCCTTGTTACTTGTAGCAAGAACACACACAATTTTTAAATGTGCAATATAAAAATAAATGTTAGCGATCTTGGTTGAAGTAGGTGTGTTTTATATAAATAAAATTTAGCCAACATCGCAGTTGTGTGGTTTTTTACTAACCACTGGTTACATGTCACAAAGGAACCATCTTCTGGTCTCTGTAGAAAAATTTGAAGTACTATCTATATGGAGACGTAATACATTACAGTGATGAAAGTACTTTAGATAAATTACAGGACATGGACATAGTTATTTAAGTGCTCAACATAATGCTTGATACGTGTACAAATGGTAACTCACACACAAAATACAGCCGGCCGCAGTGGCCGAGGGGACTGAGGCGCTTCAATCACGGTCTGCACGGCCACTACGGTCCGGGGATCGAATCCCCCCTCGGGCGTGGATATATGTGCCGTCCTTAGGATAAGCTAGTTGATAAGTGGTTTGTAAGTTTAGGGACTGATAACCCCGTAGATATCCTTGGATATCACAGTAGATACTAAATTTAATCGATGAAAGGAGAAAATATAAAAATGCATTAAATGAAACAGGCAAAATGGAGTACAGACGACTAAGAAAT
The DNA here is from genome assembly GCA_026315105.1 of Locusta migratoria. Taxonomy (NCBI): domain Eukaryota; kingdom Metazoa; phylum Arthropoda; class Insecta; order Orthoptera; family Acrididae; genus Locusta; species Locusta migratoria. The sequence goes on from CM048744.1 coordinate 743,985,935, forward strand.
GAGATTGACAGGAAGTGCAAAATGGCTAAGCAGGAGTGGCTAGAAGGCAAATGCAAGGATGTAGAAAATGGTATAAATAGGGGAAAAATAGATACAGCCTACAGGAAAATAAAAGCAACATTTGGAGATAAAAAAAAACAGTTCTATGAATATCAAGGACTCTGATGGAAAACCAGTTCTCAGCAAAGAAGGGAAAGCTTAAAGGTGGAAAGAGTATATAGAGAGGCTATATGAAGGTAATGAACTTAGCGGCAATATTGTAGAAAGGGGAGAAAATGTAGATGAGGATGAGATAGGAGATACTGTACTGAGAGAAGAATTTGACAGAGCACTGAAAGACTGAAGTCGAAACGAGGCCCCTGGAGTAGATGATATTCCCTCAGAGCTACTGAAGTTTCTGGGAGAACCAGCCATGACAAAATTGTTTCACCTGGTGTGTAAGATGTATGAGACAGGTGAAGTATCCTCAGACTTTAAGAAAAATGTTATAATCCCCATTCCAAAGAAAGCAGAAGCAGTCAGGTGTGAAAACTACAGAACCATCAGTTTAATAAGTCATAGTTGCAAAATATTAACGCGGATTATTTACAGAAGGATGGAAAAGCTGGTAGAAGCCGACCTCGGGGAAGATCAGTTTGGGTTCAGGAGAAAAGTAGGAACTCGGGAGGCAATACTCATTTTACGGCTTATCCTAGAAGATAGATTAAAAAAAGGCAAACCGACATTTCTAGCTTTTGTAGATTTGGAGAAGGCTTTTGACAATGTTGATTGGAATAAACTCTTTCAAGTTCTGAAGCAAGCAGGAGTAAAATATAGGGAGCGTAAGGTTATTTACAATTTGTACAAAAACCAGACAGCGGTTGACAGAGTTGCAGGGCATGAAAGGGATGCAGTGGTTGGGAAGGGAGTAAGACAGGTTTTTAGCCTTTCTCCATTGTTATTCAGTTTGTACATTGAGCAAGCAATGAAGGAAAGCAAGGAGAAATTTGGTGAAGGAATTAAAGTTCAGGGGGTAGAATTAAAAACATTGCGTTTTGCCGACGACATAGTAATTCTGTCAGATACGGCAAAGGACCTGGAAGAGCAATTGAATGGAATGGACAGTGTGCTGGAAGGTGCATATAAAATGAACATTAACAAGATCAAAACTAGGGTAATGGAGTGCAGTCTAAGAAAATCAGGTGATGCTGAAGGAATTAGATTAGGTAACGAAGCAATAAAGGAGGTAGACGAGTTTTGTTACTTGGGCACTAAAATAACAAACGATGGTCGCTGTACAGAGGATATAAAATGCAGAATGGCAATGGGTAGAAAAGCGTTCTTGAAAAAGAGAAATTTATTAACATCGAATATTGATTTAAGCCTAAGGAAGTCCTTTCTGAAGGCATTTTTATGGAGTGTTGAGACATGGACGATAAACAGTGCGGATAGGAAGAGGATTTAGGCTGTTGAAATATGGTGCTACAGAAGAATGCTGAAGATTAGGTGGGTGGATTGCGTAACTAATGAGGAGGTACTGAACAGAATTGGGGAGAAAAGAAATTTCTGGCATACCTTGACTAAAAGAAGGGATAGATTGGTTGGACACATTCTTAGACATCAAGGAATTGAGAATTTAGCGTTGGAGGGAAGTGTGTAGGGTAAAAACCGCAGAGGAAGACCAAGAGATGGATACAGTAAGCAAATTCAGACAAATGTAGGTTGCCGTTCTTATGTGGAGATGAAGAGGCTTGCTCAGGATACGGTATTGTGGAGAGCTGCATCAAACCAGTCTCCGGACTGAAGACCACAACAACAACAACAACCGCGTAGTTATGTCCCATAAGCTTAACAAACAATTGAACATTTTTTGAACAAAATACACACCTGAAAAGTGAAAAAAGAACACTATGAATTCTTCGATCCAGCAAACGTAAATTTTATTGACACGTTCTTGAGGATGTATACAACACTCGATCACACAGTCATAGCCACACGCACGCGAGTGAGTCACCAAAGCGTGCGCATCATCGACGACAGAATTGTGTATACCCTCCTATTGTAGCTACGCAAGATGCATTTCTCACTTTCAAACGAACGTAGATATGTCGAATGTAATCTTGAGGACTGGCCTGCCACGGAATTTCCACCTGGTGCCTCACTTGGACCTGATAATCGCGCCGGTAGTGCAGATCGCGCAAGATGACGTTTCATCCGGTCCCAAACAAGCTCATCGGGGGACAGATTGGGCAATTGAACTGATCAGGATAGTTTACGTAACCTGTAAGAGCACATTGCATGGTACAGGATATACATAGACGTGCGTTGTCCTGTTGGAAAAGCATATCGTCTTGTTGGTGCATTAATAGTACGATCACGAATTAAATGCACCGTGCATTGTTCGATGTTCCCTCTACGCTCACCAAAGGAGAATGGCGAGTTTATGATATCGTTCCCCACACCATGATGCCGAGTACCGGCCCCGTGTTCTCCTCTGGTGGAGGGAATATTGAAATGTATTTTTAATTATTTTAAGCTCAAATCAGTTGAAATTTATAATGGATCCATGCCAAAATCGCAATTTTTATCTTTTATTTATTCAAAACGCCCGGTTTCAATACTCTGTGATGTCATCGTCTGGTCTCCTACAATTGACATTAAACTGCTTATTATAGCGGCGACGCTAATCAGTTTTGGGGAAATGGTCAACCAGACATTTGCACAATAGTGGTAATTATTTGATCTATATTTTACTGTTTTAATTTTGGCCAGCCATCCAGTTCAAATCTATCTACCAGCACATGATTTTCTATACGAATATACCTACCAGAGTTTATGTGCAGCACTATAACAAGCAGTTGAATGCAATTAAAGGACATCAACGGATGACAGCATAGAGTGTCGAAACCATTGGTCTTGAATAAATAATAGATAAAAAAATTGCGTTCTAGACATCTATCCTTGTATTTCAACAATGAGATCGCTCCCTAAGATGACTAAATTAAGTAAAAGTTATAACAATTTTAAGCATTTCTGTTGAAACAGCAACCGTTCGAGAAAGATTAACATTGAAAAATACAGATTGATTACTTAACCATGGTTTCAGCTTCAACTAATGGAAGTTGTAAAGGAGTAAAAAAATTATTTACACGAAATGGCCAATGGTACTTGAGCAAGAGAGCTCATATTATAATTACAAATGTAAAATTACATGCGTCAGGTTCAAAAAGCAGAGCATATTTCATGTAACTGAAACGGGCCGCTGTGGGTCGCGTATGTGACCAGCACTGTGGGGGTCGTTTTAGGTACATGAAATATGTTCTCCATTTTAATCCTGACGCATGTAATTTTACATTTGTAACTTTAACATGAGCTCTGTTGCTCAAGAAACACTGTCCATTTCATATAACTAAACAAACTTGACTTCTGATGAAGGCTTCCTTAGTTGAAGCCAAAACCATGGGAAAGTAATCAACCTGTAGCTATGCAACCCATGAGCTGTATTATTGAATGTTAAAAGTTGTAAGTCTTTTGTTAAAGTTAAATAATCACTACCTTGCATATCGAGACCTGTTATTTCTGCAGATGTTTCAAGGTCTGCAAAAACCTTCCACTGGTGTTTATATCACTGCTGCTTCCATAGCCTGGCTTGGGAACATCAACTATTAATCCTAATCGATTTCTAAATTTCTCTTGTATGACTTTCTTCCTCTCTTGAACAATTTTCCTTTCCTCTTTTGAACGAATTTGCCGTATCTTGGCGGTTATTTTGTATGACAAGTGCAACAGAAAATCGAAAAATTCGAGCATGGAATACAGACAGACCGAACGGAAGAGATTCTGTGTTTACCTCTTTGATTTTTGACAAATCATTTAATTATTCTGAGGTAGCCTTGCAAATTAAGCATCAGAATGTCTAATGACGTTGTTGCATTGCAGACCTTTGCATCTATCATGGGCATGATGGATATGTCACCCTCTGTTCTTGAAATCCTTGTCTCCCTTTTTTTTTATTTTTTTTTTTTTTTTTTGTTTGTGTCATAGTTGATATAATATATTAATAACATCACCTATTTCATGAATAAATCTAATTCTTGTTGGTCTGCAGTAGCAAGGTGATGATAGTGTGGGATTTTTCCAAACAATGAGGTCTTTTCTCTTGCTACTAATACGTAGAAGAAGCACTAAAGATGACAAATATGTTTGCATCAGAATCATGGCTATTTTCTAATTTTTGTTTTAACTGAACTTGCTGTGAACCATCACAACCCCATTTATAAATAAGTTCCAATGAATTTATGTCATCTAATGGAAAACTGCGTAACATCTCCCCTAGATATGATGTTAATCGCTCACCCATGTGATTAAGCAAGGCTTGCAGCTGAATCTCCGCGCATGTGGCAGTCAGGTGGTAGGTGTTCAGTCACAGGGTAGCACTGATTGTTAGATTCTTGAATGACACTGTAACTGGGATAGACCCTTTTAGCACCTGTTCGAATTATTTCGTATTGCTTCCTTGTCAGCGAGTCTTCCACAAAGACAAATAAGGCTTCGATAGGTGAAAATCGTGTTCTTTCTTGTCTCTTCTGCGTATGCCGGCTAATGCTTGTCTGTATTTAGTTCCTCGTATCGGGGATGAAGTTATATCTTCCACTACTTTGGAACCCTCAACATTTCCAGACTAACGGAGCATCATTTGACTGGCATGCGTTACTTCTGCGGCTTCAAAATGTTCTCTCAAGGGCTGTGTCTTACGCCTTTTGCCGCGTTAGCATAATTCTACGAACGCTGTTGTTGGTCGAAAAAATCGACTTTTCTTACAAGGTATTTCAGTGGTATTTTGCAGCCAATTATGATTCGTTTTTAAGAAGCTAGTTTCAACTCTTTGTGAAGCAAGCCATCTTTTCTTGAATTCTGACTTTTGAAGAGTTATTCTGAAAAAAAAATTCGTAAAAAAAATCGATTTTATGAAAAATTATATATTATCAGTCCCTACATTCCCTGATAAAGAAAAGAGAGATTTTAAAGAGAAACTGTCATACGTACTCTTCATAATGTCATAGAGACATTTTCTTGTCATAATTTTGCGGCTTGAAGGACCTAACCACAAATTTAAATTAAAAAAATTCTAATGTATAGCAAACAACGGCATTGTTTGTATTGCGATATGTTATTTACATACAGAGATATTGAGAAGTGAAGTTGACAAATACTGAATCACGTAGCTAGCACACGATTATTGGTTGTGTGAGGTTCACGCTTAAGTCCCTCACTTCATTTATTTCAAGCGTGAACTTCACTTTTCGGTATCTGTAGATGTAATTGACATATTGCGATGTAATCCACGCCATTCGTTTTACGATTTTCATGCCATTCATTGGATAAGAAACGGTTCGCAAATGCTATTCACTGGATGAGAAATAGTATGGGTATCCATTATTAAATTAAAAAAAATACAAAAAAGAGAGAGAGAGAGGAAAACACGTGTTCAAAATAACATTGGTTTAAGTTTTAGAATTAGAAAGTCTCGTAGTACTCACACTATTTGATCAAACGTATCAGAACGCCTGGCTGGAAACGAATTTTCAAGCTCATGGTGTCCTCCATCGATAATGCTGCAATTCAGAGTGGTTAGCACTTGTACATGTGCTGGTAGCTTTCTTTGGGGATACAGATCATTCTTCACGGAGTGCTTCACTGAGAGTCAGTGAGGCCTTGCACGAAGTTAGCGTTCGAAAACATCGTAAAAGTGATCTATAGGATTCAAGTCAGTTCATTACAGGGATGTTACTGTCAGTAACCACTCCACCAAGGGTCGTGCATTATGAACCGGTGCTCGATCGTGTTGAAAGATGCAGTCGGCATCCCCGAATTGCTCTTCAACATTGGGAAGCAAGAATGTGCTTACAACCTCAGTTCAAATGTTTGTAAAGCTCATGGGACTTAACTAAGGCCGGTATTACACTATCAAATTATTGGACAAAGAATTGGACGAAAAACTTGGATGAAATATTGGTCATATTTTTTGACAAAGAAATTGGATGAAACGCAAAAGGGGTTATTACACTATCATCCAATATTTTGTCAAATTTGCTTCAAAATGGCGGTGTAAAGCTCAGCTGTTGTTTATACTACAGTTGCGTTGTGTCTGCATTTAGAAGAGAAGGAGGGAAAAAAGAAAAGGAAACGCACTTGGATGAAACCGTGGGTGTCAGAGCGAGATAAATAAAATTTGTTACGGGACCGGGAGGATTTTTCTTTTTTATTCCGTCGGCAGAACAGCCAGGCCGTTCACTGCTAATTATTTTGTCGCTCTTCATCCTTCACAGTTTGCAATAGAGTAACAAAAAGGCTGACTCAAACAGTGTATACGAATAAGATTGTTAAGTTGATAAAGCAAGTTTCATTAAATAAAGTTTTAAATGGAAAATGTGAGCACTGACAAAGAGGATAATCTAAATTGTTTATGACGTTATTAACAATGTAAGGGGGGAAACATTGCTGATAAAGTAAATAGGCTCTATTTATTTCCTTACAAAAATTGGCTGACGAATTTATATGTTCATAGATTCGCTTGCAAACAGATGTCGATGTTTTGAAAGTTGTTTCATTTCCCAGAACTTAGCACACCACATTACCAAAATCATACATTCTAAAATCTGCTTCGGCTGTATTAAGATTTAGGGGTATTACTTAAATTCCGATAGTATATAATGACTTTTTTACATCACGGATTGTAACTCAACCTCACTTTTGCCGCGGAGTATTGGGCTACGCGAATTGACGTGACGGACAGTGTGAATTGGCCTTGTCAACTGTTATACAACGCCCCATCTGATTTTTAAAATTTTGTTGTTGCTAGAAAACACGACACAAACATTCCACTATTAGCCATGTTTACGAATACGAACGTTATGTCCAAATAATGTCAGATATTTAACCTCCAAATAAAACAGCTGTAGTGGTAAGGAAGCTGTATACTACTAGCGCTCCAAGCGGTCACATTTCTCACTGCAGGAAACAGAAGATGAGCGATTTCTTTGATCAAATCTAGGCCGAGGCCGAGATTGGATGAAATATTGGACGATGTTCGCATTGCACTACGTCCAATTTTTCTTTGTCCAATTCTTTGACAAATAATTTGATAGTGTAATACCGGCCTAAGGGGTCATCAGTCCCTAAACTTACAAACTACTTATGAACTACTTACGAACTAGGACGGCACAAATATCCATGCCCGAGGGGGGATTCGAACCCCCGACCGTAGTGGCCGTGCAGACCGTGACTGAAGCACCTCAGTCCTCTCGGCCACCGCGCCCGGCAAAACATCAGAGTGGCCTGTGCTGTGATAGCGCCAAGCAAAACAACAAGGGATGTAAGCCTTTCCATGAAAAGGATGACCACACCACCGCCTCCGGATTTTAATGTTGGCTTGCAGATGACGTTCACAGAGCATTCGCCATATCCGCACCCTACAATCGGATATCCACTTGGTGTACCGTGTTTTCGACTGTTCAATAGTCCAATCCGCGGATTAGCCAATCCGCGGATTAGCGCTGGGGTGCGTGTTGCGGTTCGTGCGGCCATTCGCCGTCGGTGGTTCGAGTCCCCCCCTCGGTCAAGGGTATTTGTTTTGTCCTTAAGTTAGTTTACCTTGGTTTAAGTAGTTTGTAAACTACGGACTAATGACCCAGCAGTTGATTCCGAGAGATTTACAAACAACATTAGTCGAATCATTACGCTGCTTAAACCAAGCGACCTATGTTGTTATGGGCAGCCGCTCGTCCGTGAAATCCAAGTTTTTTCACCACCCGCCCAACTGTCAAATTACTTAGAATCCGAATGCAATTTGGAATTCCTGTGTCACGGTCTGGATAGATGCCTGCCTATTGCACACTACGACCAACTTTCGGCGGTCTCTGTCAGATGAGGTCAGCCAGTACACCTTTGTGCTGTACGAGAAACTTCACGTTACCACTTCACCATCACCTCAGAAACAGTGCAAACCTCGCGTACAGACTTCTGCAGAATTAACACTTAAATTACCTGACCAAGTTCGAATTCCGTGAGTTTCGCGTAGAAACCATTCTGCTCTCTCAAGATGTCTGATGACTACTAAGGGCGCTGATTTGGAGTATCTGCCACCTATTATGAAAAACGTGTAATTTTGTAAGTAGCCGGATTCTTTTGATCACGTAGTGTACTTTCATAAACCCCTGCCGGAACTACATGCCTGCGAAAGTCGTCTTTTAATCTATTGTTTTTCCTGTGAAAAGTATAAGTGGGAAAATTTGTACATTAAGAAGAACAAAGGAAAAGATATAGATGTTTGTTTGTTTGTTCAAATGTTTGTAAATCTATCGGACCAAACTGCGTGGTCATCAGTCCGTAGCTTACAAACTACTTAAACCTAGGTATAGTAACCTACGGACAAACACACACACACCCATGCCCCAGGGAGGACTCGAACCTCCACGGAGAGCAACCGCGCGCTCCGCAGCGAGACGCTTTAGACCGCTCGGCTACTCAACCGCGGCAGATATAGATGCTGCACCCATTCTATTATAGTAGCTTACTGTTTGTAAGAAGGAAGGATGCTTAGGATTTAACGTCCGGTCGACAGCTTGGTCATTAGGGACGGAGCTAACGCTCGGAGGTTTTGGGTTCGAATGGGGAAGAAAATCGGCCGTGCCCTTTGAAAGGAACTATCCCGGCATTTGCCTGGAGTGATTTAGGGAAATCACGGAAAACCTACATCTACATCTACATACATACTCCGCAATTCACCGTAAGGTGCGTGGCGGAAGGTACACTGTACCACTACTAGGCATTTCCTTTCCTATTCCACTCCCAAATTGAACGAGGAAAAAAAGAATGCCTATATGCCTCCGTACGAGCCCTAATTTCTCTTATCTTGTCTTTGTGATCTTTAAGCGAAATGTAAGTAGGCGGCAGCAAGATCGTACTACACTCAGCTTCAAATTCCGGCCCTCTAAATTTACTTAACAAAAATTCACGAAACCTAAATATGGATAGCTCGAGGTGGATTTGAACCAGCATCCTCCCGAATGCGAGTCCAGCGCGTTACCACTGCGCCACATCGTTCGGTTTACTGTTGGTAATAGTGTTACTATGACTCCTAAGGTACGGTGCGTATTCCGATGTTGCTACTTTGGCAGTGTTTTATCTTGAATTTCGGGCATCCGCAGCCAAATATTTTCATTTTGAGACCAAATCCGCTTGGACTGCAATTAACTTTATTTCAAATAACACAACCGGTTTCGCGTACTGTAGACGCATCATCAAGTGCTTAAAATTCCTTAGAAAAACATGTCTTTCATTTAGCCTTCCCCAGCGTTCACGTAAAATTTAAAACAATTAAGATTTTTTAACTTTACGTCCTCGTTAAAAAATATAAAACTTGAACGCTGTTGCGTAAGTCATAGTTTACTGGGGGTGGAGGGCAGGTGGAACCGTGCCATTTGGAAGCGGTGTTGGCGCTGAACGCTGGGGAAGGCTAAAGGGTCTGTCAAACAGAGAGCGGGCAGCCCGGGCACTGTGTTGCATTCTGTCTTACCGCTTCGGTCAAACAGGGAACGGTCGCACGCGCTCACCTGCAGCGGGCAGCCTGTGATTTTCTACAGAGAACGCGGCGGGCAAGCGTGAACGGAAGAAACAGAAAGTGATCGATTCGGGGCGTTCAAAGCCATTCCTGTATGACACACAGAAATACAGAAATGTGTCTAAGAAGGCAGATACAAGGAACGAGAGTTTTCATCAATGAAAGAAGTCTATGAGTGGGCAGACAGTCATTTTCAATTGAAGACCTAATATTGTAAATGTGATAAGGACCAAAAATAAACTTATGGGATATAGCAAAAAACTGTATTGTTTGTCGTACGAAATTAAGATACACAATTTACAGTATTATACCGTTTATTAACATCCAGTTAATGCAAACTATAGAGCAAGTCAAGAGAAAATTGCATAGAACTGGCGAGAAGAAGAAAATTAAAAACGTGAAGGCAGAAGGTGTCTTACACATTGAGTTATTCAGACTAAATGGGCAAAGTTCAACAGAGATATCAAGCTGTAGTGCTTGACGAAACATATCTATAAATAGGAAATGAAACAATGTCAGATAAATATCTTCAGTTTGCAGCATCATTACACAAATCAGCAAAAAACTGACTATGAGGATGTGGTATAAAGCAAGCAAGCAAGTCTTTTATTTTATTTTTTATTATTATTTTTTTTCAGCAGACAATCGTGGAACACGTGGAAACACTGAAAGTTGTGTATGAATGAAATTGTCAGTTTTCCCTTTTTTTAGGACCTTTCCACTTTCCCACTGTTCAGTTTCACTGAATGTCCTTTTAATGTACAATATTGCAGGTGACGTCATTTTAATTTGTGCAGCAGAACTGATGTGTAGCTTCGTTGTGTTGATTATCAGCAGCAGCTCCAAGTCAATAAAGTCATTTTCTTCCATTCTGAGTGTTCTGAATGGGAGAGAAAGGCGTGTTGAAGTAATTACTTCTTGCAAATCATCACGTACGTAATATTTAACTACATTCTTGCGCATTTCTATTAAGGCAAAAATTTTATGACAAGATAGAAAACTGTGGCCTGGAACCAGATACTTATGCACTATACAAATAGACCACAAGCCACTGCAAGCATGTACATATATATAAGTACACGGTTTTTATTTTGTCCACAACACTTGTCACTCCAAATCACAAGTTTCCTTTATTACCAGTTACGCTGATAATACTTTTAGAGCAATTCAAGTCATGGAACAGGCATGTTGCTATGCTGTTAGCTCCTTGAGACCTTTCACTCTTATGCCATAAACACAATATTGCTTCACTGATGTCATGAGCATGAACACTGAAGTTGATTGTTGAACACATTTAGAACGAAGAAGGCTGTGTAGTTAACACCAGTGCCATCTGTCAGTGACTGTAAGAACCTCTTACATTTGTCCTATGATAAAGCGCTTTCAGTATAATATTCTTGCATTTATGTATCACCTTTAGAGCGATAAAAACCAATTTTGAAAAAAAGGTACTTAGCACATTTAAAATGTTAGGTCTTCAATTATAGAAAATCCTGAAAGAGACATTTTCAGTCTGTATACGGACGTTAATGTATTTTTTTTTCAAGAATGTAATACTATTAGTGCAGAATTGTATTTGTTTGTCTCTTTTGAAATGTAATGATATTAGGGTAGGTTCGGATTTTAGCGGGAATTTATTATGTAGTTACAATAAACAATAAAAAACATTAAAATAAATGAAACGTGTAATGAATAACAAGCTGACCTCAAGCAAATTGACACTCTTTCCAGGGATCCAATAGGCTTTCTCCAATTTGACTAAATTTTTATAATACGTGACTTAATCAGATCGTGTATCGTTTCAAATTGATCGCGAGACATTCGGAAAAAAAACCGGTCTTCACACGGCCACAGTTCTTTACAAAGACGATGAAATTTACCATATTCTTCTCGTTTCGTATTTCATGTACCCATTTTCTTCGCTTCATTGACGCAACCGTGAGGAGAAGTAGAAATTCGTCTTCCTCTGAACTACCGCTCATGTTCATACGCTCCGCAGCTGACACACGCACCACAAGTGCCAGTCAACAGCTGGAACGCCGAGCGCTGCCCGCGCTCTGTATGACTTGCGGAACGCGGCGGACAACAGCGCGGTCTGCCCGCTCCCTGTTTGACGGAGCCTTAAATGGCAGACATGTTTTTGTAAGGAATTTTAAGCACTTGATGCGTCTCCAGGACGCGAAACCGGTAGTGCTATTTTAAATAAGGTTACCTTGACAGCCTCTGACATAAAGTGAATTAGTTGTTATTAATAATTATATATATTTTTGACGAATTACAGCGTTCAAATGAATTAAATAAATCGCAATTTGCTATGTTATAGCTTCACTGTATTAGGTTTAGATGAAATACCAAACTATGGTGAATAAAAGTTTGTGCGCGGCCGGGATTCGAACCCGGGATCTCCTGCTTACTAGGCAGACGCGTTGACCACTCCGCCACCGAGGACACAGTTATGTGTGTGAGGGGGGGGGGGGGGCGGGAGACGTGCAGGGAAGACTCCTCTGAGTCGTGCTGATCACTGTGTCCTCGGTGGCGGAGTGGTCAACGCGTATGCCTAGTAAGCAGGAGATCCCGGGTTCGAATCCCTGCCGGGCAAAAATTTTCATTCGCCACAGTTTGGTATTTCATCTAAACCTAATACAGTGAAGCTATAACATCGCAAATTGCGATTTATTTCATAGTTGTTATTACTACCTTTTCATACAAACTTCTACGTTTTCTATGGAAGACAGGCCATGTTGTACGCATCTGTGTGCGTGTGTGTGTGTGTGTTCGCACCGGCCTTACTTTGAGCGGCAGGCGTCCAACTTCCCCGCAGTGGCGCATCGCGCTCGCCTCTCACCTACGACCTTTCACAGCCGCGCGCCCTTACGGGCGGGGAACGTTCCCAAAGGCTGTGCTGACAGACAGCCAAGCCTGCTACACGTGATGTCTAACCGAGGGTTTCCTTGAACCGTGAAATATGAGAAGCGCCGTATTAAAGAATATTGGAAAACTCAACACCGGAGAACACGTTATTTCAGAGCAGAAAACCGTACCGAAGAGCAGAATTCCAGACATTCCTCCATGAGCATCAATAGTTTTCCCCCCTTTTTCCTAAACCACAGAAGACCGAGGATTAGTTCGTACAAATTTCTTTGGCAGAAAAGAATTCATAAAGCGCTCTGTAGTAAACTAACTTTATCACTTAGAGTGTCATGCCCGTAATATTACGTTGGTGTCGTTTATTCGAAGATTGCCGCGCCCGTAATATTACTTTCTCTGTGTCTTTGCGAGAACTGCCGCGCCCATAATATTACGGACGGTTGTTCTCAAACGAATTCTAGCTTTCGCGCGCATCATTATCCGGACGGCAGTTATCCGAAGGGAGGCAAACCCTTGTAGTAGACATCTCTGCCACTAGGAGGCGCCACAAAACTGTTCACTTTACGAAACAAGGTTTTGTGTCAGTTGACTTGAGACATCAGGGCGAGCGTTAGACGCAACATGTCAAGCAGCAGGCCTTTGAGTGACGCCGAGATTCGCTGCATTCTTGATGAATCGGAAGATGATCTGAGTGATGTTTTTGATAGCGATGACACTGTGTCGACCTCAGTGACTGAAGAATGTCTTATGGGATATTTGATCATCGTTCAGTCAAATGGTGGAGAAAGCTATCATTCCACATTATCTTGATGGCAATTTCAAATGCATGTGTTCTGTACACTCAGGTCACAAAGAAACACATTTCTACCAGCCAGTTTATTACTTCGGTATGCAAAGACTTGTCATCACCACGTGCCGCCGACTTTCAGCCTGGTACAAGTGGTGCTGCGCTTTCACGACTGGATGGAACACATTTCCTGGAAAGAATACCCATTCCACCAGGGAAGAAGAAGCCACAAAAGACTTGTACAGTGTGCTCAGAGAGGGGCAAGAAAGAAGCAGGAGTCGCCAGAAGGAAGGAAACTTCATTTCAGTGTGCAGTATGCAAAGTGGGGTTTTGTGTCCAGCCCTGCTTCCAGCTATACCACTCAAAAAAGAACTATTTGCAATAAACGCCGTTATTCATGATATTTGCATGTAATCACATAAACATTGCCATGTTTATTAATAAATAGTTTATAATACGAAAAAACAATTTTTTACCTACCCGAATACAGCGTTTCTTGTTTTGATTGTTGTGATGAAGGTTTACAAAGCAGGGAAATGTACGGGGCAAATATTTGAAGAGGAAATGATATAGTTTATTCCTGACCAAGAAAAATATATTAATGATTATTCCTGAATCTGTACCAACAGGACGAAATACTGTAAAAATGGCCGGCACTGGGGGAAGGAGACTAAGAAAATAGGCTGGCACTGGGGGAAGTCGGTACGCATATATGGCTGGCACTCAAAATGTTAAAAGACACACGCAACAAATAGGGGGTGTTTCACAAACGCTGTCTCTAGCATTGAGCCGGAATCAAAACCACAGTGAGCTGGCACCCGAACATCGCATGATGCTGCAACCAGTTATTCTAATACAGGTTGTTTTAGGAAGACTATTAAACAGTTTATAAGGTGGTAGTACAGACGAATTCCACTAAAACTGCCATATGACGAGTAGTGTCGAATTTTCATTGTGTACACAGTTGCAGCTGTTAATATGTAGCAAACTTAAAGCAAATACAAATCAGTACATTTCCACTGATCCGTCGCCTCTTCGGAGAACATCATAATAAAAAAACCATTATTAATGATAAATCTGACGCATTGAATTAAAATTTGTGATGCGACCGGAAATATAACCTGGACCTCCATGCTTACTAGCGGTAAGACGTCTTACGGCTAGATCACCGCACCACTAGCGGTTAAGGCGCCTTGGAATAATTTCCATCACGGCACAAACTTTAATTCCGCTTCTGTGTTCCATAGAACATTGCCATTATCGCCAAGGCTCTCCATGCATCGGAATAGCACCTCGTCAATGGACATATTGCAACATTCCTGTTTAATGTGATATAAATATCAATGTAAGTATAAATATACAATCCCTGAGACGGATTTTAATCTCGAATATATCGAAGACATTAATGACACATCTGAAGCATTGAATTAAAATTTGTGATGCGACCGGGAATCGAACCCGGACCTTCATGCTTACTAGATGTAAGACGTCTGCCTAGAAAACATACAGGTCCGGGTTCTATTCTCATTCGCATCACAAATTTTAATTCAATGATTCAGATTTATCATTAATGTCTTTGACATATTCGAGACGAAAATCCTTCTCAGAGATTCTAGACTATTTTGCATTAAAATTTGCATTAAAATTTGTCATCAAAATACTGAAAGAGTTCGACAGGAGGCTAGGGCTGTGGCATATCCATTGAGTAAATGAGGTATAGGAGCGTCGAGAAGACAGAGTCCTGGGGCACCATGATGGGGGATAAAACAGAGGCGGAGTTGTTGACAGTGACGTAGACAAGGGGCGATGGGACAGAGAAGAAGCAATGAAACGGACATAATCGATAGGAAAGTCTGGAGCTTGAAAAGAAGACCGGAATGCCATGTGCGGTTATAGGCCTTCTCGATGTTGAGGAAGACAAAGATGGCAGCACGACGATAGTTTGGAGGTGGGTGCAGTGGAGGAGTTGGTCGTCAACACAAAATGATTGTTGGAAGCCACACTGAGAGAGGGGAAGCAGTTGATTTAGATGGGGATAATGGTGTAGACACTGGGAGATTATGGCTTTCAGTACCTTGCTGAACACAGGTGCGGCTGATGGGACGATAGGAGGCGGCTTCAGAAGGTTTAGGGAACATGAGGTTGTGGGAACACGCCGGTGTAGAGGATAATGCTCGCTGTTTAAGGATGTAAGGGTGGCATCGAAGGGATGGGGGTAAGCTAGAGGTGCCTGTAGAGTAAGCGGTTGTGGCTGGGGACGGTTTAGTGAATAGTATAAATTGAATGTCAAGGGTGTGTTAATTTCTGAGGGAGGGGGAAATATGGTCCAAATACTGGAAGCCAGGGGCAAGCAGAGGAGTGGAGATGTCAGTGCACTCTGGAAATCTGAAGACTGGGAGTGGTCAAATCTGGGTTTGTTGGCAATGGAAAATACATCAGAGAGATATGTGATGTAATGTTTTGCCTTACTGGCGTCGACAGGGAAGGGATGAAGGAGAGGGGAAGCTGAAGCACGGAAACTTCCAATACGATGGTAGAAGGCTAGTAAGTACTTGAAGGAGTGGATGAGGAGTGAGGCATTAAGACGTGTGCATGTCTAATGCGAAGCCCAGCATCTTTTAACAGTCAAGAGAGTGGAGTTGCCAGTGGTGTTGAAATGTTTTCCAGTCATGTGTCGGCAGGTAGAGTGGTAGAGGGAATTCTCGGATTAGAACTGTGGAAGAAGCATGGCATTAGGGGAAGGAAGGCCATGGATGGTGTTAGCACCTGTCTGGTAGAGGTAGGACGAGGCATGACCTATATTGGCGAGGGTGTGGAGAGGTAGGGGATAGCTGGCGACTGATGTATTCTATAGAGTGGCGGTAGGTATCCAAGTCAGCACAAGACTAATCATGGATGAGCTCAGGAGGGGGCTTGGGATGTGGGGTGTGGTCTGGGCGACGGCAGGGGTCTGTGGTGAAGAGTATGGGGCCATGATAACTGCCAATGGGGTCAAGGACGTCTGTCTGCAGGCGCCTGAGGAGGTTGGGACAAGCACACACAGGGGTGGTACTGTTTTCAGCATGCATACTAGGATAACAGTGTTGCCCTGAATCAAGGCTACAAACTGACGTCACCGCTGGGTTCACTGATGGATCGAGGAGCAAGGTTAAGGTCAGCAGCAATCACATAGGTCGTAAAGTTGTGGTCGACATGGAAGTCATAAGGAAAAGGGACATGAATGGTGGGGACCAAAAATTATGGCTAGGGTGATTGTGAGGGAGGGGAGAAAGAAGGTGAAGATAAGGTGCTCAGTTGAATCATTAAGGAGGAGCTGGAGCTGAACAGGTTGGTGGACGCCAATCGCCACTCTGCCTAGATCAGGGGTGGAGAGGGCATCTGTCTGGTGGTGGAAATTAGAAGCGGTATTGATGGAATAGGGGTGTAGGAATGTTTCATTAAGGAGAAAAGCGTCCACACAGTGTTGGGAGATGGTGTGCATGAAGAGGGATTTGTTAACAGGAAGGGATTGAACATTGTGCTAAGGGATGGTGTGGGGTGGGCTTGCCTTATAGATCTGTGGGATAGGGGGGGGAGAGTTAGGTAAGGCAGGAAGACAAGATTACATATGTACTTTATACAACAGTAACTTGCTGGGAGTAGGTGAAATGGGAGTGGTTAAGGGAGGAGGTTTCTATTGTCTCTATTTCAAACACAGAGGGTGATCTGCAAGACAAATGAGGACCTTGGAAGTTTTGGATGTTTTTAGGACTGTGTTGATGAACCGGATGACGTCCTTCCCTGTAGGGGGGAGGGGGATTGTTGGGTAGGGTAGGCCGAAAAAAGTGAATTTTTGAGTATCAAGTTTTAATAGGGCTCGAAAGTTGCGTATTTATGTGCTGATTGACGAAAAAGTAAATTAAAAAATCTAACATAATATTTTCAGTTCGCGGAAAGGGCTTAAAGTTTCTAAAAAAAACGATAAATTTATAGAATTTCTGAAAGTTCATATCAAAATATATCTTTCAGTATCACGTCCTCAAAAACTGCGTATCCATGTATAGTTTAACACAAAAATAGTTTTGATAGTCCTAGCTTATGTAATCAGTTCGAGCTAAAGGCATTAACTATCGAAATATTGCGGCGAGAGACCGCAAACACCGACTGCCGGCGTGGCGCAGGGGACTGCGGTGCTGTGGGTGCTGTACGTCGCCCGTTCAATCCCGCCCACCGGCAATAATTTATTTCTTTGTAATTAACAATTCCAGAAGGTTCTACATCTTTCTTATGTTCACTTGTAAATTCTAATTGTTTCTTATGTTAACTGTTCTTCTAATTTCTGGTAAATTCTGTCTGTGTATAAATAGCAGAGCACTCTGCCTGAGAGGCAGTCAGTGCTGCGTGTATGTTGAGTTCGTAATAAACGTGCTTTGAGTATAAGTGCTGTGTTCAGTTGCCTTCTAAGTCAAGCCTGCTCCCATTTCAACGCGACAATATGACAACATTTCTAAATGTTCAAAATGTTACGGAAATTTACTAATATCTCGTATTTAAATGTGTGTTTTAAATAAGTTAGGTTTTATTTATTGTGATTTGATGATTTAAAGAGAAAACATCATAACTTTGCAGCTCTTTGCCCATTTCACCAGCAAATTTGGTTAAATGACCCAGAACTCACCACGAGGAGGTGGCTGCAATTCGAGTTCCACCCTCACCCTACCCAACAAACCAACCGCCCAATGAGGTCATACTAATTATATATTCATATTTACAATACATACATTTTCCACTTTGAATAGTTTTGACAATATCCAGGAGGTATTGTTGATCTTTGCTTAAATATAGTATCTTTAGATCCAATGTTTCTGACAACCCTGACTCCACAACCTCAAAATCAATAACAGGCAACTTTTCACAGTCAGTCAGTCTTTTTGCAATTATTCCACTGAACGAAGATGGTCCAGTTGACTCTCCATCCAAAAACTGAAATAAGTGTCTGAAAGGTAATTCGTTGAAGTGAAGTGAACAAATGAACCACTGTAATGGTCGTTGAATTTTTAGTTCTATATTGCGAATAACACCATTTTTCACCCATTGTTTATTGAAGTACTATCACAACCATTAGCTTCTACCTCATTAATGTTAAAGTTGTTATCTTCAAGGTACTTCAGAATACACTCAGCTATACCCCTTCCAGTTGCACTTCCTGGAGAAATATGCCCGATATACTGCCCTCCAGGTTCATGAACTATAGTGACATGCTCTTCTTTCTTGACTCTACTCTTTTGTTTCCTATTTTCTCCTGGAATAAAGTGTTGTCTCTTTTGCGATCGCCGGGCGCGTTGGTCGAGGGGACTGAGGCGCTTCAGTCACGGTCTGCACGGCCACTACGGTCGGGGGTTCGAATCCCCCCTCGGGCATGGATATTTGTGCCGTCCTAGTTCGGAAGTAGTTCATAAATGGTTTGTAAGTATAGGGACTGATGACGCCGTAGTTAAGTCCCATAAGAATCTTTTGCGATCGAAGTATATTCCCTTTATTATATAAATGCTGCGGTTTTGTTGCCGAATAGACAGTCTTGCCTTGTGATTTTCTCTTCGTACCTTATTTTTGTCTATAATAAGTGAGGTATCTGTTTCAGATATCATTCCTAGATCATACAAAACACTGGAAGCTAAAGCAGCCGTAGCTCTATCTGAAACACGAAACCGATCACTAATTAAAGCAGTAGACGTTAGATTTGATCTGAGACGAAGTAGAAGGAAGTGATGACAAATCGACCTCAGTTGTTTTCTTTTCAAGAGATTTTCGTTCTAATTCACGAGTGTCTCTTGTGAAAGCAACATTTTGTCGCTCTCTTTCAATCTGTTTCCTTCCTTCGGATTTTTCTTATTATTATTTTATCTACGTTGGCGATGCATGCAATCCTAGATGTTCGCTGATCATGTATGAATTTTCTCTCTATAACAGGTATCTTTCTGTCTTTCTCACAATTGCAGTCTATAATAACAGGGAAGTCACAGGTACTCGGCTTTTTCCCACATTCACAGGTGTAAGTCATAGGGCATTTGCAGGCGGAAATATCAAATAGTTTTGATTTGGCTTCAGCTAAAAATACTTGCAATTTTGTCTTATAATTATCTTTTTCATGATCTCTTACGATTTTCTTAATTTGTAATAATCATCGTGAAACTTTTTATCATTTGCACAACTCTTTTGTGAGAAACAACTGGAATGGATGCTTTATAATAAATTACTTCTATCTGATTAGCAACATTCTCACAAATTATGGAAAATGAAACATTTTTCTTTGAATCTAATTGTGTAGAAATATTAAAGCTCTCTTCAAAACAACATAATAGAACATCCTCATAAGTTTGAAGGGTTGTCCCACTAAGCCCTTTAGGCAAACCAAAAATAGGGGATCGATACGACTGTCTCGTCAATAACAACTTAGTCTTGTTTAGAGTTGCCATTTCACAATTAGTGTCAACAAAACAGGTAACTTAAAGACACTTAATGCACTTTATTAAACAGTGCACACTCCACTAACGTTTAAACTAAACGAACACTTCAACTCGATGTTGTCACCAGCAATAACAAGTAGCAACTGACGGAGTCAATAGCAGTGGCGGAGCAAGCGGTGGTAGTGGGAGGGTCAGGGGGGCGTTTCGTTTCCTGGCCTGTCTGCCACGACCACTGCAGGCTGCCACCCACCTTTGTCTGGCCGTCACTCGGCAGACAAGAAAATACATGCAAAGATGGCAAGTTCTTTCTCTGCTTTATGAAATCATGAAAATTGCCGATTTAATACAATTTTCTTGTATATTAACGCCCGCTGCGCGAACTGAAGATATCAAGTTAGATTTTTTAAATTATTTTTTTCATTAATCAGCACATAAATACGTAACTTTCGAGCCCTATTACAGCTCGATACTCAAAAATTCACTTTTTTCGGCCCATCCTATTGTTGGGGTGGATATGGGGATCAATGGGACCAACAGGGTCAGCTCTGGGATGATGGGAGTGAGGCAAGCCTGACATCCTTATGAATCGTTGGGATGCGGGCCATGGAAGATTGCTCATAGCTTAAGGAAGTTTGCCACCGATGGGGGGGGGGGGGGGGTCGTTGTAGAGAAGACATCACACATAACACTAGAATTGAGGAGGGGAGTGGGATGGATTCACATTGTAGCAACCTGACAACCTTTGAGGAGAGGCGGTTTATGAGGATGTGGATTCCGAAACAATCTGCATCAAGTATCTAGGAAAGTTTTGATCTGCGTGTAGGAGAGGATAAAGATGTTGTGGGGGGCATTTAGTTAGCCGAACACCTTCTCCGTGATCACTGGGCTAAGATCGGTGAGGGTGAGGATGACGGGGAGTAGAGGATGTGTAGAAGTAAAGGTAGTGTGGGGCTCAAATTGGACCTGGAGATACGTTGTAGGAGGTCAGTATTTAAGGTGGAGGCGGTGGACTTGATAAGGATGGAGTCCTTACGCAGGATCAGTTGGGAGTCGTGGGAAAATATCGAGGGAGAGGTTGGGGTTATCTAAGAATCTGGGTTTAGAGCGTGAGACGATGTAAGTATAAATCTCATGGATGGAGGAAGAGGAAGGGGAAAGGGTGGTATCAATACCAGCTGTGGCAGGAGTGAGGGAACAGGAGCAGCTGTATTAGGCCCTTTCTTCGTGAAGATGGGGGAGTGTGTTCCTCACTGTAACGTTTGATCATCTTGTAGGATTTTCGGGAGAGGGTGGGGGCGGGGAGGGGCACGGAAACTGGCTAGATGTTACGTAAAACGGGGCCTGGTTGTGGGTGGGTTGACTCGGGGCTGGGATAAGCTGGCAATTTGGCCACCATGACATGGCGATATGTGACTTTGGCAGAAGAGAGAGGAGGGTATTCCTGGGTTGAAGTTAGGGGGAAGGAGAAGACCGTTGGGATTTAGAAAGTTGGGAACAGGGACTGGTAAAGGGGATATGGAGAGTGAGGAGACCGGTGTTTGGTTAAGGTGGCAGAGAGAATTAAAAATAATGGGGGAGTCTGTTGCAGGACACCACACAGTGGTCATTGGATCCCTGAGAAGATATAGAGGACGAATGTGGTAGGGCGGAGATCGGACATGATGAGGAAGGAGAGACGAACACAATGCAAAATCGAAGAACTCGATGACAGCGATGATGATGTTGACCGGTATAATGTTCCAGCCTGGCTATTAATGTTTAAGATTATCAAATTTAGAGAAGGAAGAGGTTTGAAGTTAGAAGCCACTCAGAAAATAACGGAAAAAATTGGGAAAATTGTTACATACATGCAAATGAAATGGCAAGCTAATTAACGGTGGAGTGTTGTGCAGGCAGAACATTACAAAAAGAATCGACGAGCGGTTACCTTTAACAAGAGATCCATCGGTGGTTGAAATTTGGCTGTCAATGAAATTTTCATAATATGATTATCACTCGCCGAACAGTGGATGGCAGTTCGTCAATATCAAACAACGACTCGTTTAGCAGACTGTAAAGTAAGATAAGTGACACGATAAAATTCGGATAGGAACATTACGAAAGTCCAACACATCGGACTTCCAAAAATTTACAAGAAAATCGACTACAGATTCTATTGCCGGTAAATGATAATAATATTATGGAATAAATTTTGTAAAAAGAGAGGGAGGGTACACGAAATATATAATGAAATAAATCGCAATTTGCGATCAGTTAAGGCTTCACTGTACAAACTTAAGATAAAATACCAAATTGCGGCGAATGAAAATTTATGCCCGGCCGAGATTCGAACCGCGGATCTCCTGCTTACTAGGCAGACGCGTTGACCACTCCGCCACCTTTTTTTTTTTTTTTTTAATTTTTCTTTTTTTAGATTATACGAGGTTGTCTTTACTGCGTAGCAATACACTACTGTTAATGTCCATTTCTGCATTATTATCGTTTCTTCGACCGCCAAAGAAAAATCAGTTGAATTGAACGAATAAGTGAGAAATAAGTATAACTTCGTGGGTTTTTTTCCACTTGATAGAGATAAAAAAATCATAATAAAATAAAAATGTCCAGGCACAGAAATTAGCTCTACTTAACTGAATATGCGTTCTTAGCTTGTGACGCAAAACAGAGATCTTCAGACACATATACAATCCATACCATTCTGGGACGTATTAGCTACATAAAAAAATAATAAAAAAAACAACATAAATGCCTTCTTCGGCGATCAAATAATTCCGGTAAAATTTCCTCTGAAATGGCAAAAGGCTTAATGATAATAACTGAAATGCTTCTGTGTAAATTAATGTTGATTAAATTTCTCTTTCTTAAAGTTCTGTTTGTAATTACATTATCGTTTTAATCAAGAAATTAGCGTAATGTTCCTTGTACTTTTTCTTTCTTTGGATCATGTCATGTTGCATTGTCAGGTAATGTATGAAATCTTCCTTTCTCTTTGATTCTGTACTGAAGATAAAGTACACTGTATGTCCCATTACCCAGTTGACCGCGTTCCTCTTTGTCCTTGGGAATGAGATGCTATCGGGATGGAGGGCATCCGCTCGGCCGCGGTGGCCGAGGTGACTGAGGCGCTCCAGTCACGGTCAGCACGGCCACTATGGTCGGGGGTTCGAATCCCCCCTCGGGCATGGATATTTGTGCCGTCCTAGTTCGTAAGTAGTTCATAAGTAGTTTGTAAGTTTAGGGACTGATGACCCCGTAGTTAAGTCCCATAAGCTTAACAAACATTTGAACATTTTGGAGGGCATCCGCTGGCGATATTGTGTGTGGCGAGGTTCTCGTGATGAGGGCCAGTTTTTGCCTCGCATACTCCCATATTCCTGCATTTATACTGCAGACGAATCTGTGTTCATCACTGTCGACTAATTGACATGTCGGGCACAAGGGAGAGTCTTGTAGGTGTATCTTATGGAGGCGGGACATCGTCGGGGCTTTTCTGTTGACCGTCATATACCACGCGGCCCGCACTTGGGAAGGTAAGTCAGGGCTGTGGATATTTTCCCGCGTTGTTTTCCAGTCATGGTTCGGGAGTTTCCTTTCTATCACATTTCGTAGTTTATTTTTCATCAACGCCTAGTATACTTCCGTCACTTTTGTCATTTTCCGTTCTGGGACTTTTGTTCGTAGGTAACTGCATTCGAGTAGGAAATACTGTAAGTGCTGCAAAGCGTGCGATAGATGACTTACATCGATGGGCGGTCGTACGTCTGCTGGCAGAGTTTCTTCCAAGAGGTGGGAAGTCAGACCGTTGGTGGACAGTTTCCATTGCTTGTATGTTTGGCATACATATAGTGCTTGCGCCTTCTTGTACACATCGACGAGATTCAGGCCACCGAGTAGCGTCGGAAGAGTCAAGGTGTCGTATTTAATTTTGAAAATATGTGCGCGACATACAAAGTGGCCAAGCGCTGCCAACATTGTGTGTGCTATGTTGCGTGGTATTGGCAGGACTTGAGCGACGTAGTTGACCTTGGCAGTGATATACGTACTCGCCAGTGCAACTTTTTGCAACTCATCCAACTTGCGGACACTGTGCTGTTGTACAGACGCTCGAATTTTAGCCAATAACTGTTTATAATTTGCGGCAACGGTTTCTCGAATTGTCTTTCTAAAATTGACACCGAGACATTTCATCTTGTGCACCTCTTGCAAACGGGGATGATGAGTCAAACCTATGACTTTGCCTACGCTCATTACACCCGATTTTTGCCAGTTAACTAATGCACCAGATGCCTTTTCATATGTCATGATGATCTGCAGGGCGGTGTGGACGTCATTTGCGTTGGTGATCAGGAAGCCAACATCATCAGCATAAGCCCGACACGCTAACTTCTGTCCATGTATCTGTAATCCGTTTAACTGCGCCGTCAATATCGTTAGTTCTATGGCGATTGCAAAGAGTGATGCTGACATCGGGCAACCTTGTCTTACGGAGCTTACGGGGATCATGCCACCTGGCCGTCCATTGACAAACACTCTTGATGTGCTATTCTGTGACAGGTTTTGTACTGCAGCGAGGAAATGCACGGGAAAACCCAGCGATCGCATAACTTTAAACAAATACCGGCGGTTGACTCTGTCGAAGGCTTTATCAAAGTCCAAGCTTACCATTGCACATTCAATCTTGCATGCCTCCGCCACTGATATTAAGTCGCGGTAGTCCACTAGCGTTTGGTAAATGGACCTATATCTGCCGACACTGGTTTGATAAGGACCGGTGACTTTATTCATTACGTTCTTCATCCTTTTTGCAAGAATACGTGCAAAAAGTTTGTAATCACTATTTAAAAGAGTACTCGGTCTCAGATTGGCGATAATTTTACTATTTGCCCGTTTTGGAACTAATATCACCAGGCCCTCACTGAACTCTTGCGGGATATTAAGATCAGGTGTCATCGATTCATTGCATATCTCTGTCAGTTTCGTCTTCGTGTGTGTCCAAAAGGTTTGATAAAACCCTACAGGGAGTCCGTCACATCCGGGCGATTTGTTCTTCGGACTGTGAAACAGCGCATCTTCCAGCTCGTCTTCAGTCACTTGTGTTATGAGTTCGTCTGATTCCTGAGGGGTAAGTCTGTTAGTTAAATTATTTGCTAATTCTTGAAATGCGTTGTCATCGATCATTTTCTCAGACAGCAACTCCGTGTAAGCAGTTTGAATCGCATTTCGAATATCACTTTGGTAAGTTAAACGCGTGCCGTCTCCAGTTTGCAATTCCGTCAGTATCTTAGTTTTACTTCGTTTACTCTCACGTGTCGGGTGATAGATTGACGTCGCTTCAAGTCGTAGTGAGTCCTGGATCCGGGATCTGACTTTTAATCCTTCCAACTACTTCTTTTTAAGGAGTAGTAGTTTGGCTTTCACTTTTTTAATTTGGGCGTAGTTTTCAATGACTTTCTCGTCCAGTTTGTACAGTTCTCGTAAACTTGAATAATGGAATTCAATGGTTCGTTTAAGCCACCAGTTCTTGTCTCGTGAGTACTGTAACATGGCTTTCCGTAATTTGGGTTTGGCACATTGTAGCCACCATTTGATCGCCGAATCACATGTCCAGTACTATAACCCAATCATATGATCGAAACTTGGTGAGACTCTCATTCCACGCATGTGTGAATGCCTCATGACAACCTTGATCGTCTAAGTGTGACACATTAAGTTTCCAGGATCCCTTACTGCGGTACGTAACCTGTTTCTGCAAGTTTACGGTACAGATATAAGCCGCATGGTCTGTGAAGATAGTTGGCCAGACCACACATTTCAGAATTCGTTGTTTTAGATTATCTGATACATATATTCTATCTAGCCTACTTGCAGAATGATTTGTTGCATACGTGAATCCAGGCGTTGCTCCATACTTGTGCTCCCAAGTGTCGATTAAAAATAAGTCTTTGACTATCCGTTCTAATTCCAAAGATTTGCTAAAATTTGGTGTCTGATCTTTGGGGTGCGAAACGCAGTTAAAATCTCCCGCCAAGATAAGCTGGTCATACGTTGTTGTAAATAAAGGAAGAATCTCTTCCGTATAAAATTCCGCCCTGCCACGCCTGTTACTGGATTCGGATGGAGCATATACATTAATTATTCTAACATTATTAACTGTTGCTGCAATCCCTCTGTGATTGACTAGCATTTCGATGTTATATGCCACAATTCCTTCTCTTAATAGGATGGCGGTACCCAAATCCGCACCAGTACTCGGGTTGGCGAAGACATTGTATCCAAATATTTGTTCTAAATTAATGTTTGCAACCTCCTGAAGTAATAGAATATCTATATCTGCGGAATACAAAAAATCGTGAATGTGTTGTAACCGGATGGAGCTACGACACTTATTAATATTTAATATGGCAATTTTGTAGGCCTGGCGATCACACATGTATGGATGTGAGATGTGAAAGATCTACATATTAATAGAAATCAGAGTCAGCGTCTTTCTCCGCGTCCGTGGTTTCCATGGCCGAGGTATCTGTAACAGCAGGATCCGTGGTCACTGCGTGTCCTACGTTACCAGCATCCCCGGAAGCATCTTCCAGAACGGTGTCCTTGTCTACATCCTCTACCTCGTCTGACCAGTCCACACCGGTGGCAAACTGAGCCGACACTGTCTTGCGTGGGTCCTGCTCACGTGACTTCTGCGCCGGTTCATCATTGTGTTTGGGAGACGCCTTGTTAACTATTACCTTGTCAGTCTCTGCTTTTAACGGCACGGCAAGTTCTACCTGTTTATGTGACGGAGGCTGATTCTGTGTAACTGCAACAGTGGGTGACTTTTCGGTAATTTTATCCTTAACTTGTTTCGCTTTTTCACGCAGTGGAGCTGACTTCTCCGCAGCTCCTTCTTGCGCCAATATGCGTTTCTTACGTCTGCGAGGTGACTTAGCAGATTCATTGTCCTGCCTAGTCTCCGAAATCGCGGGCTGACTTTCTGGTGTTTGTCTGTCAGCTGTTTCCTCCGCCCCCATATTCTCTGTACGTACTGCGGTGTCTTCCGTTGTCTGTGTGGGCGACAGCTGCACTACTTCAGATTCTGGTGCCTTTTCTGTCGTACTTTCCGAAATTTCCATTGGTGTTCCTAAGTCGTTCGTGACGACATCGCTGGGCAAATCATCTAAACAAATGTCACTAACCGGTGGCGCAGTCAGTTGCCCACGCGCCACTGCTACATACGTTTTTGGCAAAATCGTCATTTCTGAAGTCTTAACAGTTTCACCGGTTGGTAGCTGTGCAATGCGTCGTTGAATACACTCAGCACGCACGTGACCTGGCATATTACAAAGCGCACAGGTCTTTGGTTGACCGTCATACATAACGATACCTCGAAACCCGCAGACGTTTATATAAGACGGAATGTGGCGACATAGCTCTACTTTTAACTGCCTTACACCATTCAGCACGGGAAGTTTATGTGCGGAAGACCACCTCTCGGCAACATTACTGAGAACTCTGCCATAGGGAGCAATGATGGCGTCTATTTCACTAGCAGGTACCTCAAATGGCAACTCAAAAATTCTAATGGTTCTCACTCCAAAACCGACATGGTCGACAGTGACGTTACCTACATTACCATCTCTGTGGTTAAATTTCAAGGAGCCACCTGTGTCTAGAACGACCTTCTCGCATAGTTCGGAAGATGTCAACGAAAATCACACTATTTACAATCGACATGTGGTATCCAATAATGTCCTCTGATCGAATCTTTGCAACAGCAATCAACCAATCTTCAAATTCAAAAGACGTTATTCGGGAAGATTTTCGTTCGAAAGTGAACTTCAGAGTGTCTCTTCTACTAATTTGATCCATTACAACCTTTCCATGTCACCGCAACCTCACAAGAAAGCAAGCGCTGGCGTAAGCGAGCAGCCTTACCCCTGCAGGAAGTAAACAAACCGCTGCCGCAGCGAAGCACCGCACGAGCTGCGTACACCGCCGCTGCCGCAAGCAGACTGCCACCGACGACACAGTGACCAACGCGACTGCAGAGGACTCTTTCCTGCACGTCTCCCGCCACACCCAAATCTCCATTCGCCAAGCTTTCTCTTTCCTATAACCACAGCTCATTTTGTTCTGTAATTTGAACGCTGTAATGTCGGCAAAAGTATATAATTGTATACAAGTCGAGGATGGGCTCCTGAAGGCAATTAATTGTGTCTCGATACCTCATAGTCTGTTCTCCCTGATGCGAGAATACAGTATTGTGGCTGCGAGCATTACAGAACAAAATGGGCTGTGGTTATAAGAAAGAGACAGCGTGGCGAATGAAGATTTGGGTGTGGCGGGAGACGTGCAGGGAAGAGTCCTCTACAGTCGGGTTAGTCACTGTGTCGTTGGTGGCGGAGTGCTCACCGCGTCTGCCTAGCAAGCAAGAGATCCCGGGTTCAACTCCCGGAGAGCCACAAATTTTCATTCACTGCACTTTGGTATTTCAACTAAACCTAGTACAGTGAAGCCTTAACTGATCGCAAATTGCGATTTATTTCATTCATTTGAACGCTGTAATGTAGCCAAAAGGATATAATTGTACATGAAATATCACCATTCAATATTAAAAAAAACTGTGCCATCCATTGTTGCGATATTCAGCAACAGCACATGTATTTACCCTGCTGCACGATAGAGTACAGCTCTCGTCTGCAAGATGCCATCGCTACGAAGTACAAGGCAAGAGTAGTTACTGTTTCTAAAAAAAGTGAAAGTAATGTTCTTAAATTTTTTCTGACATTCATAGTTAATAATTTTTACTTGCCGAAAAAATATAAAAATACAAAATTTTCTTTTAATAATAGCGGGGAAAGGAAACCGTGTCGTTATTCCGGGCAATGACGGTGAAGATGGAACCTGAGGCGATAGTAGCGAAGTCGAAGACCGTGATGACAGCAGCAAGCACGGACATGATGAGGCACAGGGGAGAGCATCGATGCAGCATTCCCAGGACGCAGAGACTAGGCAGCCGACAAGCGACAGCGATCTTAAGGAACTGAGGTACCAACAGCCGTAAGTATAATGAGATATTTATTCAATTGCAACCAGTTTCGGCATTTCACTATGCCATCTTCAGGTCCCTACATCGGGGCATGATATCCAAAGCTAGGGATATTAAACTGGATTCATGGATTTCGTCTCTTAGATTTTTTTCCAACTAAGAGACCAAATCCATGAATCCAGTTTAATATCCCTAGCTTTGGATATCATGCTCCGATGTAGAGACCTGAAGATGGCATAGTGAAATGCCGAAACTGGTTGCAATTGAATAAATATTTCATTATACTTACAGCTGTTGGTACCTCAGTTCCTTAAGACTCTTGACCAGCCGCTGTCCCGCTTCCACCACCACCGACGATGGATTCAATAAGACTATTCATAAAGATGCCAAGCTAGTTCTCTTTGCTGATGATACAAGTATCGCTATCACACCCGAATCACAGGAATTAACTGATGAAATCGTCAATGAAGTATTTCAGAGAATTATTAGGTGGTTCTCTGTAAATGGACTCTCTTTAAATTTTGAAAAAAACACAGTATATTCAGTTTCACACAATAAATGGCATCACGCCATTAATTAATATTGACTTCAACCAGAAATCTATAGCTAAGGTAGAATATTCAAAATTTTTAGGTTTATGCATTGATGAGGGGTTGAATTGGAAGAAACACATTGAAGATCTGCTGAAACGTTTGAGCTCAGCTACTTATGCTATTAGGGTGATTGCAAACTTTGGTGATGTACAACTAAGTAAACTAGCATACTATGCCTATTTTCATTCTCTGCTTTCTTATGGCATCATATTCTGGGTCAATTCATCATTTAGTAAGAAAGTATTCATTGCCCAAAAGCGGGTCATCAGAAGAATTGCTGGAGCCCATCCAAGATCATCCTGCAGACATTTGTTTAAGGATCTAGGAATCTTTACAGCAGCTTCACAATATATATATATTCACTTATGAAATTTGTTATTAACAATCCAACTGAATTCAAATGTAACAGCAGTGTGCATAGCTACAACACTAGGAGAAAGGGTGACATACACTATTCAAGGTTAAATTTAGCTCTGTCACAGAAAGGGGTTAATTATTCTGCCACAAAAGTCTTTGGTCACTTACCTAGTAGTATCAAAATTCTGACAGATAGCCAACTAGCATTTAAAAATAAATTACACATTAGATGAATTTCTAGATAATAGTTAGGACTTTAGGAAAAATTTAAAATATGAAAAAAAATATAAAAAATAAAAAAAAAAAAAAAATTCAAATATTGAGTGTCATGTAATATTATGTATACACACACTTCATTTAACTGACACGTTCCACATCATTACGAAGTGTTGTATTCATGATCTATGGAACAAGTATGAATCTAATCTAATCTAATCTAAAGCGACAGCGATGGTGAAGAGCACCAGCAGCAGCGGCGGCGGCGACGAGAGGTAGACCAACGGTCCTAGCTCTTAGAGAACAGACACACTCCAGAGGCTCAGCGTCTGTACAGGGCGTACGGTCGCATGCTGTCCTCTACCGCCTGGTGGCTGTTCGGTATCAGCCACCAACCGTGTGAACCGTTTTCTAATCCGCTCATTGATTGGCGTGTCTTATCAGGTATCCATTACTTTCATAATATAGCCAATATTAACTTGAATCCTTTTATTTATCAATCAGTCTGCCGTTCCTAGGGCGCCCACAAGTCTTGATCGCTTCGCCATCAATTCTGACAACGCTTGCAACCCATCTTATTTGTACAGCAGTGCGATGGGTCGTACAATTTTAGTATCATCCGTGGGATGAATATTAAGAGCTGTACAATTTTGGCGCAGGGTAGACGTAAAATTTTGGTTCACATGTGTTGAGCGGCTGGTCGGCATCCACTATTCCGTCGAGCCGCGGCACCGCCACAGTGTCATCCCAGTAGCCGCCCACTTGCTGCTACACCACCCACACCGCCCACGCTGAAGCCACGTGCAGTCGTGTTCGTGCGACCGCACAGCACCCGCCGCCCAGCTGCCGCCCACACCTACTCTGCACCGCACCAGCGTCGTACTTCAACGCTCCACACCACGTCCCGATACATAAATACTGACTGATACTACGTGATTTATTATTTCCTTCCGTACCGAGGTGTATTGAACTCGTAGTATAATTTAAGTATTAATTTTCTCTACGCTAAGGAAGACATAATGTTGTTTCAAAATCGTAAACATGGCTGCAAGCAGCAACGGTAGTTCACAGCAGTAGAAGTAACAGTCAACCAGTTCCAAATTAAAGTTTAATAAACTTTACCGACGTTTCGATTGATATTAATAAAAAATCAAATGTTTGTAAATCTATCGGACCAAACAGCGTGGTCATCAGTCCGTAGCTTACAAACTACTTAAACCTAGGTAAACTAACCTAAGGACAAACACACACACCCATGCCCCAGGGAGGACTCGAACCTCCACGGCGAGCAACCGCGCGCTCCGCAGCGGGACGCTTTAGACCACTTGGCTACTCCACCGCGGCTTGGTATTAATCAATCTTCTTCAGAAGATATAAGGACCTATAGTGAATAAAAGTTTGAACCGTATTAAAAACTTTAGAATGTTTACCTATAAAAAAATTAGTTTACAGGAAACAAGTACTTACATTACATTATTACTGTGAAAAATTACACTCGTCAGTCTGTGTACATATAATTTAGCTCTTTAAATCAAGGCACGTCAACATGTAAAATGATAAAATATACTGTATAACTGCCTGGCGTACTTACCGCCGACTGACAGGCTGAGCTAGACGCGGACGGCAGGTAAACGTGACAAAAGGCGCATGCGCCTAGTGACAACGATACTGCGTCAGCAGTCCATACATGTTAATACAAATTACAAAATGGGAAAAACCACGGAAGCTGAAAATGAAATAAAATAGAATTTTGAGGAAATGACAACGCAGAGGTTACCGCTCACTTAAAATTTTTTTGACAATGTTGGTTTAAACCCTTCGAAAAACTGTCTGTACGCGAGATGGAGCTGATCATTTAATACGTTACCATCTCTAGATTGTAAATGTTTAAAAATCTCCAACTCCTCCCAAAGATCGAGCTTTTGCCAGTTGTCTTCTCTACGTAAAACCAAAGTGTTTTCTAGATTTTTCGGCGTGTGGTTAGCAATAAAAAGGTGTTCAGCGAATGTGGAGTTGTGTATATTTTCTCCATTCTTTCCCAGTAGATGTTCTCTATATCTTACCTTCACTGCCCTGCCTGTTTGGCCAATATAATAACAGGGACAGTCGTTACAAATTAATTTACAAACGCCAGAATTAGGTAACTTATCTCTAGTGTTTCCGATAGCCCCTCAGACTGTTATCTGTAGAAAATGAGACTTGCAGTTGAAGTTCTTTATTAAAAGAAGTCTGATGCTGTAGGAAATGTTGCCTGAGAATTGAATCGAAATGAGTTTAGCAACTTTATTAGTGAAAGAAAAAGTTACATTGCCTAAAGTAAAACGTTTCCGGGATGCTTTCTGACTGAGAATGTAATCTATCACGTGATGCTAGTACCCGTTAGTGACAGTGGTGGATTTAATCACACATAGTTCATTTTGTTGATTAGCATGTGACAAAGGAGTGACGTTGTTTGGCCGAGTGAAAAATTGCTAATTTGTGAGATTTGGGATGCTTTGAAGCAGCCGGTATGATGTTATCTGAAAAAGTTTGCTTACAAAATATATTGAAACAAAATGACTGAACAACGATCGAAATAGTTAGATCCATAAAATTAAGTTCACCATTTTCGTTTTGGAGTTCTTTAGTAAAACAAATTTTCTCCTGAAACTCATTGAATGCATTGAAAAGTAAATCTAGCTCATGAGCAGTACCATCAAATGCAATAATAATGTCATCAACGTACCGCGCAAAACAAGAATTTTGTGGCGTAATTCAGAATTGGAACTAAAAAATGTTGTCTTAAGAGCGTTGATAAAGATATCGGCTGAGATGCCAGCAAGCTGACTATCAATTGACTGATTGAGCTAATATTGGTTTCTTGCTGCCCATTTTACAGTTATGTTAGAGAAAGGAAATACTCTTTTCTTTATATCATTTAATTGTAGCATTACCAGAAGCATGATAGTTTCATTTGTAATTAATTTGTAGTGTGTGTAATCACACAGTTTTGTGATTTTTGACAAAGTTTCTTCATTAATCCTAGTAAGATGTGACCTGGGGTCCACAGCGTACGAGATGTATGTGATATTTCTTCCATTTCGGTTTGTGCCACGATCTCTGTTTCTTTGATCATTCCTATCAATATTTCCGTGCCGTAAATGAAAGTAAATATCCGCCCTCCACAGACATGATGGGTTAGCAAGGCATGCCCCCTCCAAGTCGTGTCTGGCAGAAATTGAAAAATCATCTGTTCTAAGGAGAAGTGTGAACTTATCAATCTTGAAGGAAGGCTGCCTTTGTTTTAAGTTCAAACACCGACGCAATACCAGCGTTGAGGTCTGAAAAGCAAAACCACAAACAAACGTTTGTGGTTTTGACGAGTTTAGACGGTCTGAAGTCCGCAACCGCCCAAATAGTCGAACACACGATCATCATCTGCAACCGTCGGAACCGTTAGAGCGCTGTGTCCACCGCATTGTCAACATAGGGTTTAAACTTAAGCAAAAAAAAAAAATGTTCAAATGTTTGTATAGCTTATGAGACTTAACTACGGGGTCATCAGTCCCTAAACTTACAAACGACTTATCAACTACCTTATACTAAGGACGGCACAAATATCCATGCCCGAGGGGGGATTCGAACCCCCGACCGTAGTGGCCGTGCAGACCGTGACTGGAGCGCCTGTCCCCTCGGCCACCGCGGCCAGCTTAACGTAAGTCCCTCCCTCCGTCCTCTCCATATGTTTGTCTCTCTCGTCTGCTTATTTCTTTCTATCTGACTTTCTTCTTCCGTAGAAGTGGTAGTTTTGTC
Source organism: Locusta migratoria (assembly GCA_026315105.1). Classification (NCBI taxonomy): domain Eukaryota; kingdom Metazoa; phylum Arthropoda; class Insecta; order Orthoptera; family Acrididae; genus Locusta; species Locusta migratoria. The sequence goes on from CM048744.1 coordinate 744,019,626, forward strand.
AAGATGGTGACAATAGTGCTCCAGGGCACAAAGTGAATCTTGTTGATTCCAAAATGTTTTACCAGAGGGAATCCTATTTTAGATATGATACGATAGCCTACGATGCTACCCGAATCCCTAATGCGCCTTAAATAATGTGCAAGCAAAACCGTTTTAAGCGTTTACTACGCAGAAGGGCAGGTAACGTTCAGTAACGTTTAATGAGTAACTACAAGTGTTGCACGTGGGGATTAACAAGAAAACCACCACTTCGTCCTTATTTCTATTGCTGCCGTTCTGATTGTATATGTCATACACGCCTTTTTTCTTTCCGATTCCGATACTTGCGTAACAGGGTCCATTACATTTCCTGTGTCAGTACCTTGGCAACAAATACACGTGGAACACAACGCACATCGGAGTTATGAGACGTTATTGCCAGTTGTTATCGCCGGAGACAGCCTCAGTTGATGTGTAAATAATTTGTATCCTAATAGAAAAGTAAGATGAAAGTTTTATTCCGGTACCGAAAGAGAGGTACTTAGACGTGCTATGATGTGTGTACAGTAATCATATGTTGTGCTTACTCCATGTAGCGAATTACAGTGATTTTTTACAATGACTTAGTCATGATCTTTAAATGAGACATGAGAAATTTGTACAAGAGTAACCCAGACGTTAGTAAATCCTGTTCTCTTTTTTAAGGACCCAGTATTACGCATTAAGTATCACTGTTGGACCCGGTGATCTGCCGGGCGCAGTGACTCAGCGCGCCCGGTCAGGGGGGCTAAATGTCCTCTGTAATAAAAAAGCTGAGCCAAATGTACAACGAACAACCATGAACAAACTGAACCAACGGCCGCAAAACATAGATCAATCTGAAGAAATATATAAATAAAACATGGTCTTACAGTAAAGCGCTCGACTGACAACCGAAGGGTCGCGGGTTCAGTACCCGATCGGAGCACGGATTTTTTCAGTCTGCGTTTTAACCCATCCTTCACCTCTCAACGATGTGAGGAGTCGCCAGAGACGACACGTGGTTCGGATTCCACGTTAAGCTGTAGGTCCCCTATTCCCGGTTGGATAACTGAGGTTGACTAGAGACACGGAAGGTGCCGAAGTGGCGTCCAATTAAAAGACTTGCACCAGGCCAATAAGCCAAGCGAAATTATTATTATCATTACGTATCAATTAAAATGTGATCCACTCACTAATAATATACATTTTTGTAAGTTTTATTACATTAAAAAATGATTTTCCAGACATGTGACTATCTTTGAGAATATTGCGTATGCTATCATTAAGTGAGGAAGAGATAACTTTGTCTACCGTTTACGATTTATCCCTCCGTATTTTCCATTGTGAAGTACCATGTTTTGTTACCAAATCCATAATGTGCACCTTTCTATACGGAGTTTATGCTCCAGTCGTCAACGGACCATTATTTACCATCTACATTTTCAATTGTTAGAGTGATTCGGTTGTGATTCGCATTTCCTGTACTACCTTCAGTTACTTGTTTTATTTCTTTGAAACCTTTTAGTGCCTGTCATTTCAAGTTTGAAGTTAGTGATTATAAGGATTAAAAATTAATTGCGCACTTTTTAATTCTTAAAATCCACCGACATGCCTTATTCTCTCCAGTCTTTCGTCATAAAATTTATACCCACATCCTTTTTCCTGGCTTTAACTAGTGTCAATTCAAGCTAATTTCAGAGACTGTAACGACAATTTCGTCATCCTAGAGCTACTATGTTATGATATTTATACAGATAACAGATTCTCAAAACGAATGGCCAACGTTTTGTAACCTTGTTTCTGCTAAAATTAAACGCATTGAAGGCTTGAGACATCACTGAAATTTAAAAATGTGTACTGATAATTACGTGTCAACGTGATGTTACCCTCCTTTCCATTGATTTGAATTAAGTTCATTTCCAAATGTCTGATACGTTATTTACTTTACCCACTGTTTGTAGCGCTGATGTTATTGTGCTGCCGTGTTCTTCTTTTAAGTCACATGTGCGAAATGTCGCCAGAATTCTATTTCCTTGTGCATTTAGATAAGCTTAAGTATTGGAGAATGAGTGGAAGAGTAAACAAATGCTTTAAATCATACTTTACTAGAATAGCACAGAAAGTTGAAAAAGCAGATCACATGATACAGAAGAAACAATAAATTCCTCTAACTGGGTCCCACAAGGTTCGGTGTTGGGTCCTTTGCTGTTCTTAATATATATTAACGACTTGCCACTCTATATTCATGAAAATGCTAAGCTAGTTATTTTTGCTGACGATACAAGTACAGCTATCTCGCCTTAAATGAAATTATAAATGATGTTTTGCAGAAAATTATTAAGTGGTTCTCTACAAATGGACTGTCATTAAACTTTGATAAACGCAGTGTATACAGTTTCATACAGTAACTGGCATGACACTATTAATAAATTTAGACTTTGAACATAAATCAGTGGCTAAAGTAGAATATTCAAAAATTTTAGCTGTTTGTACTGACGAGGGATTGAATTGGAAGAAACACATTGAGTATCTGCTGCAACGCTTGAGTTCAGCTACTTATGCTATCAGATTCATTGCAAAATTTGGTAATATACGGCACAGCAAATTAGCTTACTACTCCTGTTTCCATTCTCTGCTTTCATATGAGATCATATTATGGGTCAATTCAACATTGAGTAAAAAAGTATTCACAAAAGTGTTTAATCAGAATAATTGCTGGAGCCCTCCAATGATCATCCTGCAGTCATTTCTTTAATGATCTAGGGATATTCACTGTACCTTCACAATATGTATGTATTCACCCATGAAATTTGTTATTAACAATCTGAACCAATTCAAAAATAGAAATGTGCATAGCTGCAGGAGAACGGGACATATTCACTATTCAACGTTAAATCTAACTTTGGCACTGATAGGGGCAATTATGCTGCCACAAAAGTGTTGGGTCACTAACCAATTAGCATAATAAATCTGACGGATAGCCAGCTGGTATTTAAAAAGAAATATATATATATATACCATTTACTAAACTGACACATTCTACGTCATTACGAAATGTCATATATACAGGGTGTTACAAAAAAGGTACGGCCAAACTTTCAGGAAACATTCCTCACACACAAAGAAAGAAAATATGTTATGTGGACATGTGTTCAAAACGCTTAATTTCCATGTTAGAGCTCATTTTATCACTTCTCTTCAAATCACATTAATCATGGAATGGAAATACACAGCAACAGAACGTACCAGCGTGACTTCAAACACTTTGTTACAGTAAATGCTCAAAATGTCCGTTAGCGAGGATACATGCATCCACACTCCATCGCATAGAATCTCTGATGCGCTGATGCAGCCCTGGAGAATGGCCATCCACAATACGAGCACGAAGAGTCTCTACATTTGGTACCGGGATTGCGTAGACAAGAGCTTTCAAATGCCCTCATAAATGAAAGTCAAGAGGGTTGAGGTCAGGAGAGCGTGGAGGCCATGGAATTGGTCCGTTTCTACCAATCCATCGGTCAGCGAATCTGTTGGCTGAGAAGCGTACGAACACTTCGATTGAAATGTGCAGGAGCTCCATCGTGCATGAATCACATGTTGTACTTGTAAAGGCACATGTTCTAGCAGTACAGGTAGAGTATAGTGTATGAAATCATGATAACGTGCTCCAGTGAGCCTAGGTGGAAGAACATGAGGCCCAATCAAGACATCAGCAACAATTCCTGCCCAAACGTTCACAGAAAGTCTGTGTTGACGTGAATCGAGGAAGTACAGCACATACTAACGAAACAATTGGGTATTTTGACAATTGTCTGCACGAATTATTTCAATTTACATTTAAAGAGAAATACTAAAATGAACTCCAACATGGAGATTAAGCGTCTCCGGACACTTGTCCACATAACATATTTTCTTTCTTTGTGTGTGAGGAACGTTTCCTGAAAGTTTGGCCGTGCCTTTTTGTAACACTCTGTATATATAGAACAAGTGTTAATCCAATCTAATCATGCTGTCACGTGACGTTAATGCAGCAATCTCCATCAAAGCTGTTGCGATTAGGCTGCCGCCCCTCCCACTCCCCTGTCCCTCCCGCCAACTTCCCCTGTCGTGTTTCTCTGCCTCTCCCCCCTCCCGCCGTGTGTGTGGCCGAGACTTGCCTCCCCTCTCCCCCGTGGATATTACTGCCTACCTCATCATGAAGCGCCGTGCTCTACACCAGCAGATTACCCCCACTCCGTCACCGCCGGCAGGCAGCCGTTATACTTGTCTGATTATCACCTCTCCTACCGCGTTAAGCACCACGTGCGAGTCTGACAGTTGGGTTTGTTTACAAACAGTTCCCGTGCCGCGTAAGCTGCAATGCACTTCAAGTACCTCAACAATGGTAAATTTTCCAGTAGAACACCAGCTGAGGCTCTCAAGTGATACACCTTACGAAGGTTCTATAAGTAATCGTGAATTTTGTGACAAGCACTATTGACTATTCCTCTGCCTAATGATTGTAGATGTTTACTAAAATCCATAATATTGGTAAAAATTCCCTTAAATAGTGCCTATGACATTAACCTAGCTTTTTTATGCGTATTTCTTTTTCGCGCACTTGTCAGAGTATCAAATACTGTAATTTATTACTTGCTGTGTTTCATATACCGTTGAGAAACCCATATTTAGTTCAGTGTTATCATTTAAGGCATAGTGAGGCCATAATACGACTTTGATCTAGTGGAAATATTTTACAGTTTTCCTATATGACTTGTATGCCGGTGGTGGCCGAGGGGACTGAGGCGCTTCAGTCACGGTCTGCACGGCCACTACGGTCGGGGTTCGAATCCCCCCTCGGGCATGGATATTTGTGCCGTCCTTAGTCTTAGTTAGTTCATAAGTAGTTTTTAAGTTTAGGGACTGATGACCTCGTCGTTAAGTCCCATAGACTATACAAACATTTGAACATTTTTGACTTTTATGAAAGGACTGTTGCCTCTTTAAGTAACCTGCAATATTTCCGAGTGAAGAATTAGGTATCATGTACCCGGTTTCTATTTCCATACCTTGTGTATTCTGCGGAGAACTTAGGTAGAGAAAACCTCTGTTGTATTTCCATATTTTACTTCCTTTCTTCATATGAGTTCTATCCCTTTGCTGAAAATACTTTTAATCGCATGCATTTAATGTTCAGTTGCATTAGTGTACTTTGCACTTCCACAATTTTTTATGTAACCAGTGTTGTTACAGCTTTTAAAAAGGTTTGCTACTGAAATGTATTTGATCAGTTAATGGACTTAAAGCCAGTATAGTTTTTTATGGAATTACAATGGATTTTAGTTCTTCTCTGTTATTAAATTAACAGTCTACTTTATACTGAATTATTAATAAGTCCTTGTTAATATAAGGGAAATATCACCTCTAAGTAGTTTAAAATTATGTGTATTTGTCAGTTTTTCATTGGATTGATTCCAATGAGTCCCTTATTTTACTATGTTTTATACTGTGATTTAGTGAAGGAAAAGTTATTTCAGTTGTGTGCAGTGTTCAGATTCAGTATGGTTGTCACTCGGATACATTAATTATGTTGTAATTGTATAATTTGTTGTGTAACTTTTTACGTTTGTTATACTGTATAATAACGAAATTAATATTTGCCAAACTACACAATCATCTATACCTTTCTAGGATCATCTGTAACCATTGGAAGACCCATGCTGATTAAGTTTGGCCAGCGTCTACACTTTGATTTCACAGAATTTAGTAATGACACGTAACATATGAAACTAGCTTTAATTTGAAACGTAAAGTACCATTCAAATGTTAAAAGTTTTGAATTTTCACCTTACGGAATTCATTGTTCTACAAATTTATGCAGAACTGTGACATTTCCTAATGTCAAATGAGACTACATGTAAGTCCTCTCACATTCACACTAATTATAACACATTCCTCCCTTACTTCCTAGGTCCTCTTTCATGCAACCCGTTCTTACCAGCAGTGTCTGGCTTCCAAGTAAACTTCGTGAGTTACCATTCTAGGGATGGGGGAAGGAATGTACATGATGACCATCCAGTCTAAAATAGTTCAGGGAAATGATTCAAACATTTTATTTCAGAACTTCGCCTAAGTTTTAAAAGTGTTCTCCCACTGCAACATCTACCGTGACAACGTCACTAAGCCTGTCCTCTTTGCAAGACACAGCCGGCCAGAACCAGTATTGAGTGTTGATTCAAAAATCACTCCACCCTTCTGGGGTCCGTGCTGAAACTGCTGACGTTTCCATGCTACCGTGGAGCCAATAGCAGACCTCCACGATTGATCACGTTCGCTACTGCTGACTCTGTGGTGCGAAAATGAGATCACTGGCCCTCTTGCGTTCTAGCTCTCTCTCGTACAGAAAATACGCACTCCAGAGGCCCAGCGTCTGCGCGGACCGAACGGCCCCATGCCTCTGCCCCGCTCCCGCCTAGCGGCTGTTCCATATCAGCCACCAACTGTGTGAACTGTAACCGTTTTCTAATCCGCTAACTTAGACTGGCAATCATTTATTGCATCCGAGATCAGGGCGAGTCCTACTTCGTATCCAGTACTTTCAGAACATCTCCAATATTAACTTCAATCATTTATTTTATTTATCAATCAGTCACAATATTCATTACAACACTATCTCCCTACTTTAACCCATTTCTTCCCAAAAATAGAAATTGTGAAAAAGTGTTATATTTAGTCATCAGGTTCTAATGTTTGTTAAGCTTAAGGGACTTAACTACGGGGTCATCAGTCCCTAAACTTACAAACTACTTATGAACTACCTACAACTAAGGACGGCACAAATATCCATGCCCGAGGGGGGATTCGAACCCCCGACCGTAGTGGCCGTGCAGACCGTGTCTGAAGCGCCTCAGTCCCCTCGGCCACCGCGGCCGGCTCATCAGGTTCTCTTTAAAATAATTGAAATAACATTACAAATATAACAAACTAGCAGTATGTGTTGTAATTTGCACCACCATAATGTTGCGCTGTTTCCTAGTAAAAAATAGAAAAATTTAGTTTTTGTGATCACATTCTTCAATTTGTTCAAACTGTGCAATATTGTCTATTATATGATAACTCTGACTTACATTGATGGTATTACTCATGAAATATTGAAAAACACTCTGTGTGAACCTGAACTTGACATTTCTTGTGTATGTAGATCGTCTGACGTTTGTAAATCTTGCATCTTTTTACGAAGTGTTAAAGTAATTGTGAAACTTTAACACATGTACAGAGAGCTCGTGAATGCCTTTCACATGTGTGGTGAATTATTTATAGTAAGTCCATTTCGACTGCATTTTGTAAGGCTAAATTTTGTGTTGCGTGTACGCAACACTGGGAAGAAATGGGTTAACTGTCTGTGCTTCAGGAGACCACTGTTCAATTCCTTGGTACGTATTGCACGGGATGTTCACGAAATAGAACAAACGCACATTTTAGAGGCAGTACCCTTACATATGCACAACTCTAAATATTGCAGAACATATTTAATTACTAAAAGTGGCCGAAACCCTTTTAGCCCTTTCAGACCCAAGGTTGTACGTGATGTGACATTAATATAGAGAGGGACGTTTAAGATGCAAAATGCATACAGTAATTAATCAGAAAATAGGAAATAAATTTATTTTCAGAAATTTTGTACCACACAATGTCTGTTTTGGGCCTAAACTACAAATTTTTATGATCTTTACCATCTTACAGTAACATGCCTTTGAAAGAAATGACATACTAACGTCACAGGGTCATATACAATCAACTGGCTGCCAGATATGATAGCTTCACATGTCAATACAACGATATCACCACCTTGTCACAAGTCTTTCATGCGGCCATTGTTAGTTTACTGGATGTATGCCGACTGTGCCGATTGCTGGTGTCACCCGGTGTAGAAACATGGAATTAAAACGCGTTGCGCATGTTAACATAGTCTATCAACGATTTTGTGATGCAGGTCCGAACTTCCTAGCGTGAATCACAAAGAAATAAAGCGAGAAAAACCAGAACAGCACAGTTGTCCATGAAGGGCCTGAAAGAGTTACGAGGTAAAACGAAAAAAAAAAATGTTAGTGGCAGGTTAAGAACTACCGCCCATGTGCATCACAACCTAACGCGCTGCTCATAACACTACGGCGAACAATTACGAAACTGTACCTTAATTTTTGTAGTATTGATGGCAGGTGGCACCTGCTAATATGGCAATTTTAGACACTAGATTGCAATTTATCAAACTAAGACTGGTGTGTATTTGTTAATTCTGCAGTCCACCATTACTTTGAAATGACGTCGCACAAGCCGGCCGCGGTGGCCGAGGAGACTGAGGCGCTCCAGTCACGGTCTGCACGGCCACTGCGGTCGGGGGTTCGAATCCCCCCTCGGGCATGGAGATTTGTGCCGTTCTTAGTATAAGGTAGTTGATAAGTAGTTTGTAAGTTTAGGGACTGATGACACCGTAGTTAAGTCCCATAAGCTTAACAAACATAAAAAAAAATACATCGCACAAGTTATAATAAAAAAAATTATAAAACACAGAAAGCAAGATGGGGTATGTAAGAGAGTTCTGGGCGAGGAATGTTACGCCTGGTTTATGTAAAATCAAGTGAGGGTGTAAAATACATATTTTTGTACATTTCTCTGAAACAATGTGAGATACGAAAAAAAAAAGTACGAGAAAAAAGTAGTGAGGAATTTTTACCTCTATAAATTCGTTTTTTTACTTCTCGTATTAGATGAACAGTTAAGCCGTTATTTTCGTTTAAATTTCGAGCTGTCAAAAGGCGATCGCAAATGCCCAGATGGGGGAATGGGGCAGAGAAACAGACACAGTGGTAAAGTGTACTGGAAATGCAGAACATATTCACAAAGCATTACACATGGAATTAGATGTATTATACATGTGTGCCTTCTCCTGTCTTCCCTTCCCTTTTATTCTCTAACCATCCACAACAATACTTGTCTGGTTACAGCCAGTGCGATATGTAAATGCTATGCCAACAAAAATCTAAAGCAGCTAGTAAACGCGAATTGTAAACGTTTCTCTTACCTATCGCTATCAGATGGACTACTTCAGAAAATCAATGTGAGATTATTACGAAATTGAAGGTAGTAACAGTAGCTGCTTATTGGGTTCTGAATGTGACGCAAATCAAAGTAGTCTTCATTACCCAGTGTAACGCTTTAACCAGTGTAGTTAACTCACTTACGGGAATGGAGGGCGCGGCGGAGAACAGGTAGTCTCCACAAAGTGATGCTGGAGTGTCGAGAGGTCCCTACATCTTCTTCTTGGGCCGTTAGGGACGGCCTCCTTTCCATGAGAATGGCAGCAGCTCGAGATAACTACGCAGATAAAACGGGGGCCATCTCCCCCACCCCCTTCTGGCAACTCACCCTCCGCACCCCTCCAGAAGACGGTGTTCGAGCGTCAACATGGCCGGGTCGGTTGGATGGGGAGGGGGTTGTGAGAGAGAGGTGGAGACCAAGGGTGAAGATGCTTCGAGCCACCTCAGCAGATCTCTTTCTCTTTCTCTATCTTTTTCTCTCTCTCTCTCTCTCTCTCTCTCTCTCTCTCTCTCTCTCTCTCACACACACACACACACACACACACAGGAGCGGTAGGCTAGGGCACTAAACGAGCAAGGTAGCTACAATGAAAGCGTCGCTGTGTATTTGCTCATCGAGGTGTGTATATGTACTTTGCCATTTATGTGTTATCTGTTGACAAACGGAGAGAGGCACGGAAAAAATTTTTCGGGATCTTCAACTTTATTGACACTTCATAGGTCAACCAGCTGCTGTCAGAGGTGTTGCCTACACACGTGTATCAACACTAAGCTCTCTATATGATGGGAAGAATGGAAAATTAAAATATTCGTATAATTATCCATAAATAGTGGTCATTTCAATCCAACTAACGAGCCTTCACGACCTTCACAGCTTCATAAAATATTTGTCTGTGAGTATTGAACTTTCGTGTTATTGTTTCTTTAGGATCTGATGAATACTGCACACATGTCCTTTAACGGACTTGCTCGTATTAATATAATATTTACTGTAAACTTTAATTTTTACGAGATGCATCCAGCAAGTAATAGCTCTAAAAACCGAAACATGTTTGCACTGTTTACGACAGACAAAGAGAACTGAAACACTTGAAATATCGTGGGATAACCTTTTCTATTTCTGCACTATAGAAGTCTGTCGCCTGTGAATATAACAAGCTTGTGGCAGTCATCTTCAGATCTCCATCGAAGTAAAACCGCTGGTCCGACAACAGGTATTTGCTGAAATGTAAGAAAAGATTGAATCCTTTGCTGTAGGCGATGTGCTGGTGACTGTCAATATCGATCGCATACTGCTTGGCGCACAGCAGCTGTTTTACAGAAGCTCGGCAGGAAACAGACTGATCATCCACCGTTCAGTCCTGATCCTCCTCTCATGTCTTCGACGATTATGCCGAAAAATTTCTCAAACTTTGCCATCAAGATTGTGGTTTTAAATTCTAAGTTTTATTCTTCCTCCCGTAAAAAGTGAAAACCGAGCAGGTCTGGGATTCTAACAAGGATCTCTGCTTTGAACCAGCGGTCACCTTAACATATGGGCTATCCCCGCCCCCACGTATCTCAGCCGCCTCAAATTCCCTCAAGTCACAGTCTACAGCTGTAGCGTCACGATCGTCAATGCCCTCTTACGCCCCCAACTTCGGAGTGCGTCACTAACGTTATTACTGCATCTGAACCATACGCCGTCGCCGTGCGAAATAGCCGCGTGGTATAAGGCATCATGCTACGAAATGGACGGCCGTTCCTGCCGGAGGTTCGAGCCCTCCCTCGGACATGTTACTGTTGTCCTTAGTGTAAGTATAAGTAGGTTGTAAGTCTAGCGACTGATGACCATAGCAGTATGGTCCAATAGATTTAAAAACATTTGAACATTTCAACATACGCCTTCGTCACGTACATACACACATACTAGCTGAAAACCCGGGGTTACCCGTTATTTATTCCTGCCTTGAGTTAATACTGCTCCTATCCTATCCCTTCTCTCCCTGTCCATCTACTTTTTTTCCTTAAACTATATTTATTGGAAAATATATAAGAAATAAGGATGTTTTGCATAATGTGCAAAATTATAAGTTCAGTATCCACAAAGAAAGTAATCAAAATACAAATGACATATAAAATTCGTACGATCTCATATTTACTGAGTTATATGTTGTACAATTTTATAATTTTCCAGGTATGTATTCATTCGAATAAGTACTGTATGTCTGTAAAAGCTGTTGCGAATACAATTAGTAATAAAGAAGTAATAGATTAAAACATGGTGCGTGATAGGGCGGTTTTCCATGAACGTTAGTGTTTATGTGCTCATATCTCATAAACTACGTGTCGTACTGCGATACAATTTCGAAGGTACATTCAACTATATGTTTGTAAAATTTCCTGCGGCTACAATTTGTAAAGTAGAAGTTATGAATTGTAGCGTCATACCAAACAGCAGAAAAGTGGTAATCGAGAAACTATTTTCCTTTCATAATTTTGCTATGAGTGAAGTGTGTTGCGAATCACTAAGTAATATTGTTCTCCTGCACTGCATTCATAAAGTCTCATCGCATTATGTGGCAGTTTCTTGCAACTCCTATTATTTATGACATTAAGCCTCCTGAAACATGGGTCGTATAATTCGTACCTCACGGTAAGGAATATTTGTACCAAATTTGGTTGATATTGCTCCAGTGGTCTAGGAGGAAAAGTGCAACGTTATCGCCTAATGCAGCAGTTGTTCTCGCAATTCATTGTTTAAGACGTCTTATGTCGTGAACTGTGTGTTCTCCGTGATTCTTACACTTATGGTGACCGTAGAAATGGAATGAAAATTGCAAATGTAGCTTTTGAGCAATACACAAACACGAAAACACACGGACACTCTACTTTATACACGTATAGATAATTTCTGAATTGTGTCTCCTACAAAAACATTATTTAGCAAGTTCGTAGAGTGGAATATTTGCAAACAGCCTGTGAACTGTGTTGTAAATGTAGTTGGTAGTAAAAATTTAGTAAGTTACAACCTCATGATTATTAGGGCGACGTTTCAGACATTTCATTGTCTTTGACGTCATAGCACCCGAACTATATGTCATAATACGATATTATTTCGAAGGTACATCCAGTGATGTATATTTAAAATGTCTCCAAATTACCTCGCCAGTAGAGTTATTAGGAAAGACGCAATAAAACAAAACCTCATGCTTGATGAGGCGGTTTATCATGAACCTAATTGTTTTGAGTCCATATCTCATGAAGTGTGTGTCGTGCTATGATAAAATTTCGAACGTACGTTCAGTGATGTATGTATATACTGTCTGTATCATTCCTCAGGAATACAATTAATAGTGTACGAGTAATAAGTTGTAACGTCATGCACAATGCCGTAACATTACTACATGAATGTTGAAAAGTAGAAAGTGACAAACTTTTTTTCCGTTCAACATTTTGCTGGTTTTATCAGCGAGAAAAGTTTGAAAATATGTTTAAAGTTTGTTGCAAGTCCCTAAGTGCTCTCCTTCTCAAATAGTGGACTGATAAAGTCACACTTTCACGTGCCGCACACTTTCATTGTTTATGACGTCATATTGCCTGAACTACCGGCCCTATCGCAAAATCGTTTCTTAGCTGACGTCTTCTATCTATAAACTACATTCTTGCAAAATTTCAACTTCGTAGGTGAAATAGGTTTCGAGATTTCGTGTTTAGTCAGTGAGTGAATGAGTGTCCTTTCGGTTTTATATAGAGGTACTCGTACATTGTTGTGGTGTCTGTTCAGTCGAACATGTCCTACATGTCTGTTTGCTGATGATAGTAATTTGCTAGGGAAGGATATTGTTTTTAAAAATGACACAGTATCAAATAAAGCTACTAGGATTGTGTTATCAAGGTAGCAATTGAAATAAAACTACGGATTTTAACCTGCAGAATACGACTGTAAGGTTTTTTTTTTTTTTTTTTTTTTTTTTTTTTTTTTTTTTTTTTTTTTTTAAATCTCTATATGGTATCCTGCTCTCCCACTTGCTCATAAACAGAGTGAATGCTACCTCATCCTCTGAACATTGATGTTTATTATCTATATTGCTGTTGGTTTTCGTCTTGTGATGGCGCTGTCTGCTTCCTTGGTTGGTCTATATTGTCTTTGTGTCGTCATTGAGAACCGAGCTTTTAAACGTCGTTGCACATTGCTGCCTCCCTGCAGTATTGTCTTGAGAATGGCAGAGTGTGCTGCTGCCGAACTATCGGCCGACGGCGACTTTCGAACCTGCGTCATACGCTGGGAAGGATTAAGGTACCACATGGACATAGACACCGATCCTTGTAACGCACAGAGTTGTGACCGCCCACTCCTGGCCTACTATACAGCATTAGCAACTACCCCGAGAGAAATGTTCCCGATAATCCACATCGATTTGTGATTTGCGATCTCTCTTCCAGTTTGGCATGAAAGTTCGTTAAGTAGTGCATGTTTCATCCAGCTTTATCTGTTGAGTTCGCTGAACTGAGAAATCGAATTAAATCATTAGCTGCAGATCTGATTCTCAGTGCTAATAGAGTTACAGACAAAAACTCTTTAGAATGGAATTCTACCGTAACAAACCCGGATGCAATATTTATTGAAATGTTGTGTACGTGGCTATATGCATTAACTACAAAATATTAAAAGGTAATGTAAGTTTAGTTTAATCGTACGCCTATTTTTATTCCATGTTTCTCCCATTTTCCTTCTATATCTAAAGCTGATTTTTATACAAGAGCATGTTTCGTGAAGAATAACGTTCCGCTCCTCTGAATAAATTACTTTAAAATTATGTAAATTCACTCGCACAAAGGCTCCTTTGTCGCAAGTTTGTGTCTGAATAGCTCCGTCTCTTTGCGTAAATTTCATATAATAACATTTAGTGCTGTTCTCTGTATGCAAGGCCCTAAGGCAGAGTTCCTTTTCGCCCTTTCCGAGTATCTTGGCGAACCTTTGTAGCTTATAAAGTCCATACCTTTATAAAGATTATTCATCAAGTTCGATTGACCTTATTACTTAAAATTCATTTACCGTGAAAGGAAATATTACCTCTGATATTGTATCGAAGGGCCTGGTCAAAATCTGATAAAATTTGTTTGTATTGCTTTATTAGCACAAACCAGAGCAATCATAGGAATCGTTTGAAGCATTGTAACGATGTATTGTGTATGGGAGCATGGGAGCGTCATTAGCTGGCGTTCTGTGGGGTACCAATTCTATCCCAACCACTAGGTACTTAGTATTTGTCATTTCTGGCAGTATCTTGTGTCTGGAATTTTAATAATAAATTATACTTTACGGGACAATACGGATTAGGCATAACGTCATAACTTCAGTTCAAACTGCTACCCTTACTCTTGGACATATTTAGGCGCTTTTCATTTTAGAAGCAATGTAAATGTATTTTAAGGTGGCTATACTCGTTATAACAGTTTATTTGTAAATGTATTGTTTTCTGAAAATAATATTCTTCTTGTTACTTGTTTCTCTCAACTACATCATACGTTTTGATGCGAAAGTAATTTTTTAGGCTCAGTATTAGTGGAAATATATTTCTACATTAAACATCATTCCATATAAAACAGATAACATTCTGCATTTTTCTCTAATAATATTGGTATTATATTATATTTAGTAATTTTAGAAAATTCATTCACACGTTAAGCAAAACAAACTTGTGTTCTTAAGCCCGACGCAAATCCAAAAATTTTACAAACTCTGATTTAACACTATTCTACCAGTCTTATTCAGTTACATCCCCGCTCCAGCCTACATAGTGGGGAATATATGACATTACGAGACCAATTTCCAGTTCACTTTGTCCGTCATTGTGACAATCCCACTTGGACATTCTGACGTGATACAGTCACATCATTCAAAATATTAGGTAAGCTGAAATGTATAACCTACAATGCTGCCTCTTTTAAATGGTGTTATTATACGTCTATATCTGAAGAGTACTTAAGCTAGAAACATTGAAGCCTTATTTTTTGGCGCATAATTGGTAGGAGTAACACTAGTTTATGTATTTGGTAACAGTTTATGTATTTGGTCTATATCTGAAGAGTACTTAAGCTAGAAACATTGAAGCCTTATTTTTTGGCGCATAATTGGTAGGAGTAACACTAGTTTATGTATTTGGTAACGACCTGCTCCGACTTTGTGCATTTTGCCAATGAACAAATGCGACTTAACTTTGTGAAAACAATATACATATATCGTTAGTTTATATTGCCAATGGTTTAGTCTATAATGTTATGGGACCTAACTGCAGTGGTCATTCGTCCCTAAATTTAGGGATACACAGACCCTTGCCCGAGGAAGGACTCCAACCTCCTACGGCGAACGGTCGCGCGCACCGCAGCAAGACGCCTTAGTACGCACGCTGTAGTGTTACATGCGCCTCCACATACAAAACAATATTTATTTGCCCATATTTAAATTAATTATGCTTATATTTGTATTTTTTTCTTGTAATTTTGTATCATTTTCAATGTGTCACTAAATTCTTAAAGACGCAATACATTCTTTGAAACACCTACGACAAAGAGCAGTTAGAATAATACATAGATTTAACTATTATTTCATTTAAAAGAAAGGAGTAGTGACGCCATTTTTCTCTTCTGCATTATGCTCTCGTCTAGTAAACTTCTCTTCCATATTACTCTTGTATGACCTGATGAATAATGAAAATGTCTGTACGATATATCTCAATGAGAAAGTTGTAATTGAAATTATGTAATTAATTTATGACCTGATCTCGACTGTATGAATTTAATCAGATTTCACAAAGGTAACTGAACTTAGAATGTGGTGTATATGTAGACTTGCTTCATTTATTTCAATAATAATTGTTTCGTGAGTTTACCGAAATTTGTCCGAGTACTTATTTGTAGTGAGATTGGAACCTTATTTTTTCCTTTCACATTTTTCATTTAACTGTGATGCAACTTATTTTTCAGGACAAAAGAATAATGAATTACACTGATTTCCGAATCTCATTGTTGTAGATGTGTAGGCCTACAATAGGACCCATTTTTATCACGTTCTTTTATTAAATAATTATTCAAACTGGGACCCTGAGATTACGAGCGACTTACCATTTTCGATTAGTAACAGATCAACTAGCCGCAAACTTAGTTACAAAATCAGCAATAGTGATAATGTCTCCAACAGTTATGTTCACGTTGCTTATCAGTATCAGCCAGGTTAGAAAAGGATTTTAACTACTTTCTTGGTGCGTAGCTCATTAATTTCTATAAAAGTACAGCATAGTAGATTCATTTAAATAGATAGATGGTTTTGCTAAGTAACCAGTATTGAAATATTTCTCCCAACCACTCTTTACAGTTTACCTATTTTGTGCTCACATTAACTTGCAAAAATGTATACTGACTTAAAAATTTAAAATAAAAAAATAAAATAAAAGGGAGAAATGTTTCAACGCCCACTGCGCCGCGGCAATTATGTGTCCGCCAGTCGGTTCGAAGTGAAGGCATTCATCCAAGCGAATCTTTCGTAGAACTTAATAACTTAAGACAAAACAATTTCACTGTTTTCACAATAAGTTATTGTTTCTGTGTAATATAATCGACGCAACACTTGATGGTGAAAGATTGTAA
The DNA here is from genome assembly GCA_026315105.1 of Locusta migratoria. Taxonomy (NCBI): domain Eukaryota; kingdom Metazoa; phylum Arthropoda; class Insecta; order Orthoptera; family Acrididae; genus Locusta; species Locusta migratoria. Next base: position 744,036,332 of record CM048744.1, read on the forward strand.
TTCCGTTAAAGTATTTTTTTAATCTTCCGTGAGGCAGTCTCCTAACACCTCCTCTCTCTCTCTTCCTCTATCTCTCTCTCTCTCTCTCTCTCTCACTCTCACTCTGCCCATCTCGTCCTCGGGGTTGGATCACTTGCAGGGAGTGACATTTGCACGGAGACCGGGGCCCTTGCCAGGCTAACTGACTTTTCACCGGTACACCGGCTGGCACTCAGACTACGGCAGTAAGCAACCATGCATGGCTTGAAAGTGGCTCATTAACGAGTCCTGTGTCAAATTTGTTACGCTGTTGTGGTAATCAGAACTGACAATGAATTTCAGCATAATGAGAACTGATCATGAAATTCATAATTTGTTGTAATGTTATAATTGTGTAAAGATTAGGGGGTAGCCAAGTTAGTGTTTCTTACGACAGTTGCAGCCTTGTGATAATTGCCTTTTTAGGACGAAAGTTAAATTGATGGATTTATATTTAATTGCTATTTTATTTAAATATCAAACTTACAGGGTATTAATTATATTGTTTTCCTTTTTACTAAGGATCAATGTCTGATACCACTATTCCTCCAGAAATGCTAATTCGAAGGCAAGCTCTTAAGTTGAAATCTGCCAGTGAGCTTCTATATGTGAATTTAGTACTTTGCGTGAAAAAAGCAGAATGTGAAAGCAAATCTAAGCCTCGACATAATCGTAGCTGCAAATTTCCATATAAAAATTTAAGTCTACGAAATTAATTTTGCAATGAAACTAACTGAGCAAACTGTACGCTGTAGGTGCATTACATTCAGTTGTAGAGAAGTTTCCACACTGTGAACATAAAGTAAAATTAGTGAAACGGCACAACCTTTTGCAAGCTGAAGAGCAGTGTAGTAACTTGATCTAACTACAGAATAGTTCGATGAGCATTCCTTCTGAAAACAAAAATGTATTTTCATAGTGAAAATGTTTGGAAAATTATTGATGACTTTCTTCAGACGTACCTCTTAAAATCGTTTTATTTCGAACATTAAGCATATCAAAACACCTTTGCACAGAATAAATATATTTGGCATACTGCATAGAAATGTTAACATGTCTGACCGCTTTGTAGTTACACAACCTTTAAACTACTTTCAACTATTTAAAACAGCTACTTTTCATTTTAACACGAGACTCTACCCTAAAGATCCATTAAAAAATAGACTATTTCCATATTTGGAGTGTTTATTCTTAGATCCCAAAAATATTTGTCCGCATTCGAATTATCGTCTTTATATTGTCACGCTGGTATGGAAGTAGGCTTGACTTCGAAGGCAACTGAACACAGCACGTTCCGTAAGACCATTTGTCTGAGGATGGTATGCAGTTGTCATCCTGTGTTCGTTGTCGCACCTTGACATTACCTGTGATACTAGTTTTGACTGAAATACTTTTCCACGATCAGATATCATGACACGTTGTGCTCCATGCTTCAAAATAATGTCTTCTACAAGGAATTTTGCGATCTCTGGTGCTTCTGCAGTCGGCACAGGTTTGGTGACAGCGTAGCGTGTGAGGTAGTCAGTGCAGACAATTATCCATCGGTTACCGGTTGTCGGCTTCGGAAACCTCCCTAAAAGATCGATCCCAACTCGGTGGAATGGAGCTTCTGCCGGCGGAATCGGTACGAGATGCCCTGGAGGTAATTACGACACATGCTTCCGTCGCTGGCACTCTTTACAGTGACTCACTTAGTGCTTGATAGATCGGTAGAGACCTTTCCAGTAATACCTGCGTCTAATTCTGTCTAGGGTCTTCACGAATCCCAGATGACCGGATATTGGAGCATCGTGGAAATATTTGAGAATAGCTGGCTGGAGATGAGCTGGAACGACCAGTAGCCATTTGGGGCTTATATAAAGTTCCTTTCTCCAAGGCCTCTATCGTTTTTAATAGCGCTGGATCCTCCCTCTGTTCAGCTGTAACATCGTCTAGTTCAATGAGGGGCGAAATTTCATTAATGCTGTTGTGTTCCACTAATGGATTACTCGAAAGGCAGTCGGCATCCTTGTGTTTGCGCCCGTTCTTGAATACCACTGTGACATCGTACTCTTGGAGTCTTAATGCCCATCTTGCAAGCTAGTCAGCCAACACAAAGGATGGTGGTCTGTCACGACGGTGAATGGTTTGCCGAATAAATACGGCCGGAGCTTGTTGATAGCCCAGATAACTGCGAGACAATCTTTCTCAGTTGTACTTTGAGAGTACTCTTGATGCATAGGCTATCACTTTTTCAGCCCCTTCCTGAACTTGTACAAGCACTGCAAAAATCGCATTACCACTGGCGTCTGTGTGAAGTTCCGTTTCCGCATTCTCGTCGTACTAGGCTAGCACTGGTGCGGAAGTTAGAGCCTCCTTAAGTGCTAGGAAAGCTCTTTCGTTTGTCTCATCCCAGCGAAACTTGGCGTCTCCCTGCAGATGTTCTTTTAATGGACGTGCCTTGTTTAAAATCCTTTTATGAAACGTCGGTAGTATGAGCACAGCTCGAGTAAACTTCTCAAATCACGAATGTGCTGAGGAGTTGGAAATCCTGTGACTGCCCTTACTTTACCTGGATGAGGACGGACACCACCTCCGTTGACTAGGTGCCCCAGGATTTTTATCTCTTTGTCGACGAAGAGGCACATCTTTGGATTGAGGCGGAGTCCCACAGTCTGAACACACTTCAATACAGTTGACAGGCGACTCAGGTCATCATATGTTTTCAGGAAAACGACAATGCCATCTAAATAGCAAATACACGTCATCCACTTAAGATGTCGAAGCAAGTTGTCCATCATGCGTTCGAATGTGGCCGGAGCATTACATAATCCAAATGGCATTACTTTGAATTCATAGAGGACGTCAGGTGTAATAAAAGCCGTCTTCTCCCTGTCAGCTTCGTCAGCCTCTATCTGCCAGTAACCTGTCTGCATGTACGTAGTTGAGAAGTACGTAGCTCCTTTCAAGCAGTCTAAGGTGTCGTCAATGCGCGGCAGAGGGTAGACATCTTTCTTTGTGGTTTTGTTGAGCCGCCGATAGTCGACACAGAATCGCCACGTGCCATCCTTCTTCTTTACAAGGACCACCGGAGACGACCAAGGACTCTGCGAAGGTTGAATAGTCATCGTGCAACATCTTCTCCACTTCCTCCCGAATTATCCGTCTTTCAGCTGTCGACACTATACGAACGCTGGCTAATTGGTGGATGGTTCCCAGTATTTATACGGTGCTTTATCGTGGGCTGTTTCGTCTGACGTTTCCCCTGCTGGGGCGTGAATGCACCCGAAAATTGTCGCAGTATAGCCAACACCCGATGGCGTTGTTCTTTGGTCAGTCCGGGCCCTATTGGCAGTTCCACGTTAGTTTCCTCCAGCGTGTGGTCTGTACTAACAGCAGGGCATGGGTCTTCGTTGATGACATTGAGCTCACCGTCCTGGATTGGTTCGGCTGTCCCGATACACATTCCTTTGGTGATAAGTTGCGACTGCTCCTGACAATTAGTGATCCAAATCTCTCCTCGACCTCCGGCAATGGTTATGGTAGCCGCTGATATGTAAATTTCTTTGGTGAGCCTGATAAACTTTTTACCATATACAAGCACTTCACAGTTTAATCGCCCATCTGTGTTTGTGACTGCAACTCTTCTCATCGTCAACGGCGGGATCGTCACATTATCAACGGCAAATAACTTCCCAGAAATTTCTGTATTACGTGTACCCGTCGGAACAACTTCTTCAATTTCTAGTTCAGATCTTCCACAATCAATGATAGCTTGACATGCCTGAAGGAAGTCCCATCCGAGGATGACGTTGTGACTACATTCTGTTAACACGACAAACTGCTGGGTCCTGTCTTTGACGGTTATTCTTGCGACACAAGTTCCTGCTGTCTGAACGTACTTTCCATTCGCGACCTTCAGTACAGTTTCCCCCGTATCACAGAACATTGTCTTCCTTAGTGTGTGGCGATAATTATCCGACAATACACAAAAAGGCGCTCCTGAATCAACAAGTGCCCGTACAGGTTGGCCGTCGATTATGACGCCGATGAGATTTCCCTACATCTTAGCGACTGTCGTCCATGGAGGATTTTCATCTGCGGCGGCCTAACCTCCGTAAATGGTCGCCTCGCTTAGTTTTACTGGGCGCGGCAGCTAGGAGAGCGGCTGGTACCTCTGTACGGCGACGGTGAACGGCTGCGGCGCGTCGGGGAGCGGCCTCGTCTAGAGTACGGCGATGGGCTTCTTCCCATCGGTCGACTGAACACATCAGCAGGTGATTGCCTGGGATAGAACTGCTCCGATGGCTGACGTCTTGTGGCAAAATAATCATCGTATATTCGCCTCCTCTCTCTGCAGTAGCGTACGAAATGTCCAGGGCGTCCACAGTGGAAACACAGTAGTCAGACGTCTGTTCTTCTGCGGGGCGTCATAGTTACCGGGGGAGTTGGCTGTGGTCGCGTCGGCCGGTTCATGGGCTGCCGTTTGGCGGCTACAGCGTAAGTCATAGCAGGGCGACGCCATTCTTCACGTCGGGTGCGATTGGCGGGGCAGACAGGAACTATTGGCTGAAATACCTCTTCCTCAGCGGCGTTGGCTCCCTCGTCATTTACAGGGCTTATATCCATGGCCATGATCTTATGCTCGCTCGGTCTAATAGTCCCGGCTGCCATAAACTGTTGTAATTCTTCTCTCACAATTAGACGTATGAGGGAAGCGAAGTCAAGCTGGTCTTCCACAACGGCCATAGGGACTACATTGGGGAGTCTGTCATACTTCTTGCGTCCAACCCTCCTTTGTTGCATCTCTTCAATACGCAGGCACCACTTGATGAACTCTTCTGTCGTAGCGACGTCTTTTATCAGAAGGGCTTGGTACATGTCTTCTGCAATACCCTTCATCAGGTGCGTGATTTTGTCTGCCTCATTCATATTCGGAGTCACTATGTTACACAGGGCCAAAACATTCTGTATGTACGACCATGTCGTTGGGCCCGGTTCTTCAGTTCTTCCGCCGAGCGGATTTGTCGTTGTCGGTCTCCAAACGTCTTCGTAAGTTCCTCCTGGAACGCCTCCCAGTCATTCAACTTGTCTTCGTTGTTTTCGAACTATTGCTGAGCTGAAATAAACGTTAGCCAAGCACATCGTATGATCCCACCTGTTGTTCTTGGCGACTCTGTCGAACCTTTTAGCCATTTGTTGGGGTCCTGTCCAGCGTCTCCAAAGAACACCGACGGGTGTCTGATGTGTATCTGGCTTACCGCTGGTTTCGTGTCCATTGTTCTTCTAATGATACGGACTTTTGGAAGTATGTACTCGGTAAATCCCTTGTATTCCGGTTCCAGTCCGTGTAAGCGACGGCTCTTACGTTGCCTAATCGGAGCCACTGTGATGCAGCTATTGCACAGGATACCCGACGCCTCCAGGAAACAATGTCACGTTGAAATGGAGGCAGGGTTGACGTCGAAGGCAACTGAACATAGCACTTATACTGCAAGCGCGTTTGTCACGAACTTAACATACACGCAGCACTGACTGCTTCTCTGGCAGAGTGCTCTGCTATTTATACACAGTCAGAATTTACTAGATATTAGAAGAATAGTTAACATAAGAAACAAGTAAAATTTACAAGCGAACATAAGAATGATGTAGAACATTCTGGAATTGTTCATCACAAATAAATAATTTTTTTGCCGTTGGACGGGATTGAATCGGCGACCTTCAGCCCTGCAGCCGGAGACGTTATTCACTGCGCCACGCCGGCAGCCAATTGTGTCTCGCGGCAATACATTTTCCGTGTGTTTGTGTTATTATTGCACACAAATCTACAGTTTTGTTTCCAATCTTAATGAAATTTTTCACACATGACTTTTAGACTAAAGGGCGATCGCCGTAATAATCACGTGCAACACAAAGTTCTGCAGTTATGACGTCAAAAATAATGGCATTCGTGAAAAACTGCTGCACACGTGACAATGTTGCACATTTCCTTCTAAACCACTGGAGCGATTTCAACCAAATTTGGTACACATATTTCTTACCGTGAGGTAACAACGCTGTAATGGTTAGACCTACATACGACTCACATTTCTCGAGATATAACGTCATAAACAATAGAAATTCTAAACAACTGCGACATAATGCGACGAGACTTTCAAAATACACTATATGATAATTAGAGTATTAGCGACTTGCACAAACTTTAAACATATTTTCAAACCTTTATTAAACTTTTTGTCGCTTACAACTTTTCCGCCATTCATGGAGTAAAACTATACGGCATTCAGTATGACGTTCATTTTGTAATTTCTGTACAGACACTGTACACACAAGCATTTGGAATTGTATCACAGTACGACACTTAGTTCATGAGATATGAAGACAAACACTAATGTTCATCGAAAACCGCCGAATCACACATAAGTTTTCGATATATTACTTCTGTACTACTAACCATAACCGCAACAGATTACACAGACGTACAGCACCTGCACAAATAAATATATACCTGGTCAATCATACAGTTATACAACACAAAATTCAATAAATAGGAGACCATATATACTGCGATGGGAAAAATCGTGTCTCATCATGCACCACGTTTTAATACATTTCTCTATCAACCTAAGAAAATTCATGAAATCTCACTGTACTGTTGACAAGCGCACATGGCTAAGTCGAAGGCAATGGACTTCTATAAAGCTACAAGGAAAGGAAGATTTTGAAATAGTGTACATCCAACAAGAACCCATTATTTCCGGCAAATCTACAACTTCAAATGACTGCAGTCTCCAGTGAGACTCTCACTTTCCGTTATGATTAGTATATCGCAGGGCAATCTATTAAACACTGGGGAGTGGATTTGATATCTCCTCACACGGCCAATTTTATGTCGCTTGCTCAGTGGTGAGCTCACCAGAGAATTTATTCACACTAGATCCTGGACAAGTAACAAGAAATATTGTTTATAGTCAAATTTTGAATTACATGAATGTTAAATATCATTGTATTTTGATTTCTTACTACCTTTCTTTGCTTATGATTTTGTAAATTATGCAGAACAGCTTTATTTCTTATATATTCTTTCATAAATATAACATTTTTAGAGGAAAGGGGGCTGGACAAAGAGAGAGGGGATAAGAATAGTACTAACACAAGTTTCGGGCAGGGGTGTGCGTGTTGTACTTAGCATAAGTTAGTTTAAGTAGTTTGTAAGTCTAGGGACTGATGACTACTGCAGTTTGGTCACATAGCTGTACAAACATTTTATTTAAAAAAATCATTCAATCAAACTTAAAGCTTTAATAAATAAATAAATAAAACTGCAGGTAACGCCGGGTTTTCAGCTAGCTACAAATATATCTAAGAAATATAAGAATCATGATTGACTGCGTAATGTACTGTAGTTCTATCACCATCAAACAGAACCATTTTACTCCGAAATTGGTAAAACTCAAACAGGGAGAAAAAAGTAGCATGATTTCCAGGAAAACTGACGAAACAATTGGCAGCTAATCGCTGGATATCAATTACTTTGCCTGTTCTCTGTGTAAATATATATTGTGGAATTGACTGAACTCTTGTTCAATAGAATCAAAGAACTCCAAAAAAATAAGCAACGGCTTTAAATCAGATATCTCTACCACTGTTCCTCCTCTAGAAGTGTGTGTTTGATTTTTATTCAGAAAAGGCTACACTGGTGTTGAAACTACAAGCAGCCTCATACAAGCAAGTAGGGAAAACCCTATTGCCTCGGTAAATTGTAATGCGTGTATGTATTTGCAATCACTCAGTGCCACCTTTTTATCATCAGTATTAACCAATCTGAATGAATTTTTTGCAGGAAGTAGTCCTGATGTGTTTGCATATGTCTATGCAATAAAACTTTCGAACAAGTAATTTGTTTATTTTATCGTCACATTTAAGTAGCAATAATTAAAGAAAAAAATGAGGTTGAAATTTGAAATAAACACAGAAAGAAAGTGATTAATATTTCTCATAAAATGAAATCACAAAACCGTTGAACTGTCTTGTGAATATATCTACAAAATCTTCTGTGTGCAAACTGTGGCGTGAGAAAAGAAAGCTGGTTTCCTGGAATACCATTAAGAGCATATTAAAAGTTCGTAGCTCGAAAAAAAGTGAAGTCATGTTCTTAAAACCTTGCTTATTGGCACATATGTACGGAATAGATACCACTTCAAAATTTCTTTGCTATTGGCAAGGTAGAAGAAGAGTTAAATTTTTTGGGGGAGTCTCCATTTAAACTCTATATACCCTATATACTGAATATAGGTCTACGACGAACCTAATCATGATCCATCGTGTGACACTGTTAAATATTCTGTAATGTTATTACTTGTTAACCCTTTGGTCTCCCATCGCATTAGAAAAGATCGTAAGAGTTACTGTATACTGTACTATCGTAATACATTTAACGCATCTGACAACGAATAGCTTAAAAAAAAACTTACAAAGTTCTAAAGTAAATACCGTCCACGAGTCCGTATTTCGACATGCAGAAATAGTCTCCAGCCAATGAGAACCGAATCTTCGGTTAAGAAACATGTAGCATCTCTTCGGCTTACAGTTAGTGGGTTCTCGTTGGCAGAAGACAATTTCTGCGTGTCAAAATAAGGACTCGTATACCGTTCAGGATGAATATACACCTTTGTCTTGTACACCAGTATAGCGTCAATTACATACGTTGCCACTACCTGTACTAACAAACGCGGGCAATGCCGTAAGTAAAATTTAGTTACCAACATAAACGCTGTCTGTAATCAACGATTATAAAACAACTATCTGGAAGTTGTAAATTTCTTATTATATATAGAAAATCAAAGTGCTTTTTTATCTTTATCAAAGTACTTAACTTCACAATACTATACAAATTAAAAGCACACTTTATATTTATTAATTATATAGATATCAATAAATGGGACGATACTTATCTATTACCTGTACTCCGGATGTATTATAAACCATTGATTTATATAACATCCTTTTTATTTAAATATTTCATCAAAAGAGACTTCTCAACAAGCTTTTTAAAAAAGAAAAAGAAACCAAGCTAATGAAATAATATTTCCTTTCTCCCTTTTTGCTGACAGTTCTGAATATTAGCGAAGACATTCCAAATAAAATTTCTATTCGTCACCGAAAATATTTGCATCAGTCCAAATCGATCCCTTTACTAAAACTTAGTATTTCCTTCATGTCAAATTAATATCTTTTCATTGTAATAATTTATATAGATATGGTTGAGTTTGTACCTTATTTATCTCCAAGGAACAAACGTATATTTATGTTTTATTGCTCTCTTACTCTGGTACCATATTTTCATTTTATTAACAGAACCAAAGGCGCTAATCCCTTTATCAGATATTTTCAGATTACGATAGTAGTTATAATTTAAAACTTATTTCTTTTTTCTTGTTTAGAAAAAACTTTATTTTAAACCAGATAATAAATGAAACACAAAATCCTTTTTTTATTATTATGCTTCTACGCTTATTTCTGTTTTATTGATGTCTTTTACATACGTCACATACAGATCTTAGCTATAAAGTGACTGCTAACTAACTGTCCCCTGTGACTATCTTTTTAAGTAGGTTCAAAAAAATAAAGAAAAATAAATCTTATGGCGCCACCAGCACTTATAGCTTCGTATTTACATTCAATTAATCTCAAAACAAGCTCGGAGCCTACTTCAGGTGTTGGTATCGAAACAACTCTAATGAAGTAACAATAACTTTTCCCACCAAACATAACTCACTCTAAGCTGGTAGAAGGTTACTTGCGAGATCTCTAAATAGTTTTATTGGTTCCAAGCCCTAGCTTATTACCGTTCTATCCGTCACTGTCAAAATTTTCAGTGAAGTATTGAAGGTAAGTTTTTCCATTACATTTTCTGTAATTCACGTGAACCCAATTGCACACAGTTTGTAACCAGAGCAAGTCAAACCGTAACAATAAAGCTCATGATCCAGGCGTGGCCCAATGAACTCCCTCAGGATTCATTAGAGAGAGAGAGAGAGAGAGAGAGAGAGAGAGAGAGAGAGAGAGAGAGAAGACTGCTCTGTGTTCAAATTACCATGTCAGCTGCACTCGGGACTGACTACCAACCACACCAGAAACCAGTACTCAGTAGATACGTTTCTTAAATGAGTTACTTAATACTGACACATATCATTAACTTCAATTAGCACTTTAAAACCAACTAACATTTCCAACATACTGTCACCACCTTGATCCGGAAAAATCTCGTCATGTTACACTATTATCAGTAGTGCTTATGTCACTATTATCCACAGAAACATATCCAATCTAGAAAGTTCTATTCCTGTTTCGCAAATGGCTTTAAATTATGCAACCAGTACAACCAAAGCCTTTCAAAGCAATCAGCTCCGCAACACACAAGCAACCAACTGTGACCAATCTTAGGAATTAAGAAATCATTGGGAGTTCATCTTTCTATGTACAATAATCATTAATATTACTTTGAAGTACTCTTTTTTCAATGTTATCTTCTTTTTCATACCTGAATTATCTTGAGCGGCTCATACACATTTAAAATATACCTATGAGCTCTTTCCTTTTGGCGTTTCCTTGATGTAAAATCTAAAACACACATTAAAGAAATACACTGTAATTTTACAAATATACATAAATATTAATGGAATTTTTCAGAAGTAATCGTTAATATAACATATTTTCGGAATAAATTGAAACGAAACTCCGTAAAGAACCACAACAATATTTTATCCCGTTACAATTGCCTGAGGATGGCACATTGTTTGCACTTCTCCTACGCTTATAGTCGGCCGCGCTGTGCTACGTAACGACGTCGACCGTTACATTTTACAACGAGCTCTCACAGTGCAGACGGCGAGCGAGCCCAAAGCTATCTGCGGTGGACAGGCCAGTGTACCTAAGATTAGATTAGTTTTTCGTATAATAGATAATACTAATAATATAAATACAGATACATACTTTTAAGGTTTCTTTTTTTTTTTAAGAGAAAAAGCTGATAATGTAAGAATACTAATATAGAATGAGTACCGATACATGATGAATCATTTGGTACAATTTAGAAATTCGCTAATGGAGTAGAAGGAGTTGGCCACTAGAAAGTCTCTTAGGTTCCTCTTAAACTGATATTTATTTGTAGCTAAATTTTTTATACTTGATGGTAAATTATTGAAAATGTGTGTTCATGAGTAGTGGACCCCTTTTTGAACTAAAGTAAGTTGTTACTAGTATTGTATGTATGAACTGAGCTGTTCGTTGGGAAAAGGGATATATTATATATGACAAATTTCATTAAGGAATAAATATACTGAGACGCAGTAGTTAATATACCCAGTTCTTTGAGGAGGCTTCCACAGAACGTCCGCGAATTTATTCCACAAATAATACGTATTACACGCTTTTAGACTCTGAAGACGTCTGAGTGACTTTAAGAGTTACCCCAAAATATACCACATGACATTGTGGAATGAAAGTAAGCAAAGTATGCAATCTTTGTTATTTTTATGTCTCCTATGTCTGATAAAACTCGCATTGAAAATACCGATTTTCGTTTCTGCAGTTCTGTGATGTGCTCCTCCCAACTAAATTTATTATCAAGCTGTAATCCCAGGAATTTAATACTGTCAACCTCTTCTATCTGCTCTTCTTCACACTTATTGTTTATGCTGTCGGAAAATCTCTGAACTGCATGTAGTGAGTCTTTTCAAAGTTTAATGACAATGAGTTGGCTTATTAATGTTCATGAAAATATCACTAGCAGACTATTCTATAACTATGCTTGACGTATTTTTATTGCAATACCTGTATCATCTGCAAACAAAACGAAGTCTGCTGAGAAGTAACTGATGAGAGGTCATTAATGTACACAAGAAAAAGCAATGGCCCTAAGATGGATCCTTGTGGGACACCACATGTAATTTCTTCCCAATCCGATGATGACTGTTGGCTTAATTCACTAGTCACTTGCACTGACACCCTTTGTTTCCTGTTAGTGAGGTACGACATGAACAATTTTGCAGCATTTCCTGTGACCCCATAGAATTCTAATTTACTTAAAAGGATGTTATGGTTCACACAATGAAATGCCTTTGACAAATCACAGAAAATACTTGCTGCTTGCAATTTATTACCTAATGAATTAAGTACATTCTCATTGTGGGTTTAAATAGCCTTCTAGATATCGGAACCTTTCAGAATCCAAACTGTGTTTTGGACAATATGTCATTCGTGGTCAGGTGGTTGAGAAGCTGCTTGTACATTACCTTTTCTAGAATTTTTGAGAATGCTGGCAAAAGAGAAATCGGTCTGTAGTTTGATGGTATCTCTTTATCCCCCGTCTTGAATAGAAGTTTAATATCCGCATATTTTAGCCAATCAGGAAATGTACCAGTCCATTAGACTGGTTACATAAATAACTTAAAATTGTGCTAAGTTCACAAGAACACGCTTTAATTAACTTTGTTGATATTTCATCGTAACCACTAGAGTCCTTTGATTTTAAAAACTTTATTGTGGAAGTTATTTCTTATGGTGAAGTGAGTGGCATTTTCATGTGTGTGAAGTTATTTGTAAAAGCCAGTTTCAAATATTCAAGGGCATTATTTACTGACCCAGACAATCCCAAACTATTAGTAACAGATATAAAGTACTTCTTAAATAGATTTGCCACACTATTCCCATAAGTTACTAATATCTACTCTTAATGCTAGCTGCTCTTGTTCCTTTCTGGTTCTACCAGTCTCCTCTTTCACTATATCCCATATTGTTTTCATTTGTTTTCCTGGTGTTGCTATCTTTTTCTCATAGTTCATTTGTTTAGATGCCTGAATAACATCTTACAGTATTTCTCATATTTAGCTAAATCATCATCATTGTAACTACTCTTAGCTGATAGATACATTTTCCTTTTTGTCTTACATGAAATCTTTATTCCTTGTGTAACAACATGTCCACTACCTGCAGTTCCGGGGCTCTGGGCAAGTGTTAACAAATTCCCTCTCCGCGCAAGTGTTACTCCGTGCAACCGTCACAAACTCCTCCTCCTCACCGCCCACTGATATAAACAATAGTTCAATGTCCCCATTCCCCCCCCCCCCACCTATCCTCCCTCTTTCTGTTCACGTACTCTCACTACGTCTGTTACTTCCTGCTTCTCTCTGTCCGTCTCTTCCTACCCCTCTACCCCTCATCTTTTCATCTCCTCTGCTCACCAGCCTCCTCTACCCCTCCGCCATCGTCTTTTAGCGTATCAGCTCCCCATCCACTTTGTCAATTTTCTCTATCTCATCTGCCTGCTCCTCCTCCTCCTCTTTCTCTCCACATCTTTGTCTACCACCTCCTCTCCTCCTATTTGTGAAAAATTGAAAAGTATTCTCCACCATGCAGCATACAAAATATGGTATATCCTTTGTTACGTATAGAGAATGTATTAGTTGCGTTACTGAAAATAATACACAGCACAATTGGACTTCAAATGAAATTGTACGAGTGCGACACTTGCACGATTTTTACATTTTCACCGATCACGCGTCTTGCCGTGTGCCTGCTGCTGGAAGATCCCACACTCACTTTCTCGATGCGTGCCTGTCGATTCGGCACTCGTTGGTGGCTCGGTTCTGCTGACGAAGGTACGCCACATTCGGAGATTCGGCATAACCCAGTTAACAACCACGAGCCCGGCTGGTGGTGCACTGCGCTCAGATCCGAACGGCAGATGGAAGAACGGACGCTCTCTTGCGCCCCGGTCTCAGACCTAACTAGACCTGTTTCCTTGAGCTCCGATGTTAACATAACTTTGCCTCTGATATACCTTTCGGAACAGGCGTCGACCTCCCCATGGGTTCCATGTAGTAGCACGTAACAACCATTTCCAACTGAAACCCAATCTGATCTCACCATAACTTCACACTTTCTCATTTAAACCCAATGCTCGAACATCCTGCCACAAATACACGAAAAATTTGTACAGCAGGTTACCTCTTTTGTAAATTTGGAAAATAGGTGTAACGTGAAATAAACTGTGACATCAAGGGAACACGGGGCCATCTACTGGATGCTTACCAAACCTGAATAGGTACAGGTTTATTTTCGAGACTTGACCTTAGATGGGTCAATAGAGTCCAACAGACCACAATAATATTTTCTCTCTATCTCTGACCATCAACGTCTGCCTCCTCCTCCTCGTTCCTTATGTGCACCTAGACATTCCTGAACTCTGTCTTTAGCTCCCCTGTCATCTGGCAATTTCCTCCAGTTTCGTCTCTGTTCCGAACTTCCCTCCTCATTATAAGAAAAATAACAATACCTGCAAAATTCCTGCTTATCCGTTAAATGGTGTAAAAGTCTCGAGTGAGGTACCCTCCGACATACACCGTACGAAATCTTACGTAGGATGTGTTTCTCTCGTTTTGCAGGTAAACTGAGCTAAATTTCATCAACATAGCAACAAAAACTTATATTGGTGTCGAAGTCTGCTGTAAAGCACCCTGCGTCATGCACACTGCGATTTATTATGCAGACAGTGGCGTTCTTCTGGTTTTCAAACTCAGATGTAAAAGATTTTATCGCACTGGTTGAACAGTAGGAGAGCGCAAAACATACGAATCTAATCCAAAATGGCTCTGCCTCCGCTTACAAAATTACCGTATCGATGTTCCGATTTTTCAGCTTTTTCTTTGCGTTATCTCTATTTAGCCCTTCTAAACTATCTATTAAAACGAACAAAAGATTTTATTCGGCGAAGTCATTTCTGAGTTTTACTTAGACTAACGCATATCAATTTATTTTTATTCCTAGAGATAACTATAGCAAAATGAGGATAAAATGAAAACAACGTAAAATTTAAAAGCACAGTTATGCCTTATATAAATCAGGAAACATGTGTAATGTAAAATAAAGTATAGCATCACAGTATCGTCCTAAGTCTGATATAATCTTAATATATATATATAAAAATTGAGGTGTTTTTGCCTATTTCACTACAAAACTACACATCGAAAAAGAATACCTGATAGCAGTTATTAGTTACCCATTGTACAGTATCGTAGTAGAGGGTTGATAACGATAAGGGGGGGAAGATATGGGTATTTATAGTTACTGACTTATATAAAGTTGTACATGTGGGCGTCAATATTTTGCTCTTCAGCAAAATGTACATACGGTAATGGAAACGAACGATCTCTCTGTGTTGTTGTAGTACAAAGTCTTCCGTTGTACACCATAGCAGTTGCGTGTCGATAGCTATAAGAAGGTGAAAGATATAGTGGTTGAAAGTCATCAGCTTATATAAATATCCGAACTGAAGGCCAGCGATGACTTTTGACACTATAATAGCAAAGAGGTTATATACAGCGAAACGTGATGCACATTCTTCAGTTCTTTTTCTGCAACAAACGTAAGAATAAAGAAAAATAAATTCATATTTCACTTTGAAAAGTAAAACTACCAAGCGCAAGAAAGAAATATCGCGTTCTCGATCCGTTTCTAAAAGACAGAATAAGACCCTGAAAAGTGAATCTACAGACGATAGAAACTTGAAATTTGTAGAGGTTGTTTATCCTACACTGTAGGCATCAGCGATTTTTCGATATTCACATCCCTAAGGGAGCGAAACAGGGTTGAACGGTTTTTTTAAATACGTTGGTATTAATGCAATTTTGAAGCAAGAAATACAAAACTTAGATTTTTGATTGGAATTTTAAAAACAAGTGTTTCGATATTTTTGGAAAATCAATCATTAAGCGGTTGAAATAAGGGAAAATCTTTTAAGGGTGCTAATAAGACTATAAAAGGGGCTAGAAATGCAAAAGTTTGGATTTGGAACCATGTTCAGAATTTTAAAAAAGGTGTTTCGGTTTGTTTTGAATTCTGTCATCATTGGGGGTCGCAAGTTGAATAAAAATACTTGATTAGGAAAGAATCTCTAAAGCTAAATCTATGAAAATTTATATTTACAAGTAGAAACAACCAATGCAGACCATCCAGTCTACGCGTGCGAAGCAGCGGGAATTAATCTAGTGAGGATACAATAACAATTACATGTTGCTTAGTGATATGGTTCAACCCTTTCGACTGGACGCCACAGTGGCGTCTGACATGTACCTAACATACACCAGTTATACAATGGAGAACAGGGAACCTACAGTTTACGTGGAATCAGAACCACTTGATGTTTCTGATGAATCGTCACATCACTGAAGTGTATATGTAGATTAAAATTCGAAGTGAGAATAATCCGTTGTCATAGCAGGTTTAGAAAGTACGGTTTACGCTCTCCAGCCTAGCACTTCGAGCTAAGAACATCGTCAATTATTGCATACTTAGATAAAAAAATTTAATTCACAGTAAAATAATATTTACGTTATAATGGAAATACCCTATAAACCATTGTATCTATTAAAATTGACCAAATCATTCACACTATACTAATTTTGTAGAATCAGTTGAGTAGTTTTGCAGTTCACGGCGAATAAAGATTGTGAAATATCCCCCAGTCCATTCTCGAATAGCGCGCGGGAAGAAGGAACATCTGAATCTCTCCGTTCGAGCTCTGATTTCTCGTATTTTATTCTGATGATCATTTCTACATATGTAAGTGGGAGTCAACAATATATTTTCGCATTCGAAGGAGAATATTGGCCATTGGAGTTTCGTAAGTAGCCCACGCAGCAGCGGTAAGCACCGTTGTTGTAATGATTCCTATCCCAGATCCTGTATCATTCCCGTAACGCTGTTTCCCCTGTAACGTGACAATATATAACGAGCTGCCCTTCTTTGGACTCTTTCGATGTCCTCCGTCAAATTCACCTGATAAGGATCCCACACTGGGCAGCAATACTCCAAAAAAGGACGGACACGCATAGTGTATGCAGTTTCGTTTGTAGTTCTGTTGCATCTTTTAAGGGTTCTGCCAATAAAACTCTGTCTCTGGTTCGCCTTTCCCACGATATTATCTACGTGTTCATTCCAGTTTAAGTCTGAAGTAATATTAATTCCTAGGTATTTTGTGGAGTTTACAACCCTCACTTTTGATTGATTTATTTTGTAAACAAAGTTTAACGGATTTCTTGCCGGCCGCGGTGACCGAGGGGACTGAGGCGCTTCAGTCACGGTCTGTACGGCCACTACGGTCAGGGGTTCGAATCCCCCCTCGGGCATGGATATTTGTGCCGTCTTAGTTCGTAAGTAGTTCATAAGTAGTTTGTAAGCTTAGGGACTGATGACCCCGTAGTTGAGTCCCATAGGCTTTACAAACATTTGAACATTTAACGAATTTCTTTTCGTACTCATGTGGACGACTTCACACTTCTCATTATTTAGAGTCAACTGCCAATTTTTACACCATAGTGCAATCTTATTTAGATCTTTCTGCAGTTGGTTATGTTCATCAGATGATTTTACTAGGCGGTAAACGAAGGCGTTATCTGCAAACAACCTAAGAGAGCTGCTTAGATTTTCTCCCAAGTCGTTTATGTAACTAAGGAGCAGCAGAGGACCAATAACACTACCCTGTGGAACGTCCGATATCACCTCTGTTTTAGTCGATGCCTTACCAACGATTACTACAAACTATGCCCTCTGACAGGAAATCCTCTATCCAGTCGCAAACTTGGGGCGATGTACCATAACCATTCAATTTGATTAAAAGCCGTTTGTGAGGTACGGTGTCAAAAGCCTTCTGGAAATCAATAAATACGGAAACAATTCGATAACCCTTGTCGTGTGAGTAAAGAGCTAGTTGTCTTTCTCATGAACGATATTTTCGAAATCCGTGATGACCTTGGGTCAATACATCATTCTTTTCGAGATAATTCATAATATTTGAATACATCTTACAGAAATCCTGCTACAAATAGACGTCAATGAAATAGGCCTGTAGTTTAGTGGGTTACTCCTAATGCCTTTCTTGAATATAGGTGTGACCTGTGCAACTTGGCAATCTTTTGGTACAGATCCTTCTTTGAGAGAGCGATTGTATGTGGGTTCATGTGGCTTTAGCATAATCAGTTAGAAATGTAATGGGTATACAGTCCGGACCAAAAGAAAGTGATTTCAGTTGCTTCACTACCCCGATGATGTCTACTTCAACGTTACTCATTCTTGCCTCTGTTTTGTAATTCGAAATGTGGAATATGGGTTTTGTCTTCTTTGGTGAATAAGTTTCTAAAGCTATGTTTCGTAACTCTGCTTTAAAAGCGCTATCATCGGCAGGATCGCCATTACTGTCACGTAGTGAGGATATTGTTTGTGTTTTGCCCCTAGTATTTTTAAAATATTTCTTAGGGTTTTCGGTCAACTTTCGAGAAAGTTTCGTCGTGAAAAGTATTGTAGGCATCTCGCATAGAAATCTTCGCTAAATTTCTAGCTTCTGTGTAGGATCGTCAGTCCTCGGGATTTAGTGTTCGTTTACATTTAGCAAGCCTTTTCCGTTGCTTTTGCAACAGTGTCCTGTCCTGTTTTGTGTACCAGGGGGATGACATCCATCTTTTATTAATATATTTGGTATAAAACTGTCATTTGCTGTCGATATCACATCTTAGAGTTTGAGCCACATCTAGTCTACACTTACGTTTAGTGTTAGGAACGAGAGGAAACTGCCTTTCAAGAAGCAATGTATGGTATTTCCATCTGATTTCCTGAACAAATATAGTTATCGTCTATTTTTGGTAACTTTGGGAATTTCGATATTCAAGCTCACTACGACAGCTACAATTTTCTAATTTTGCTGGCGGATGCTTACTGCGTTTCGATGCTCGAGGTAACAAAACCAACGAGAGAAGCCTTTTCGTCCTCAGTTTCTTGCTACTCTTTCAAGGTACCCGTCAGCAACTAGTGTGCGGAAGATGCCGACATTGTAGTTAATCCTCGTACGCAATTATTGCAGCAGCTATCAACTTCGCCGTCCTGCTACATACTTGTTAGCGATCATCCACGAGCTTTTAGAAATGCCACGGCTTCCTTGTAGAACGGTAGTTTTAAAGGTACAGGGTTCATCAAAACACAGGCGTGCCCCAGGGCAGTGTGATAGGTCCGCATCTACATAAATGATCTCATGGACAGAGTAGCTTGTAATTTGCGGTTTTTGATGATGATGCTGTGGTGTGTGGGAGGATGTCGTCTTTAATCGACCGTAATAACATACAGGATGACTTAGACCAACTTTATAGTTGCTGCGAAAAATGGCAGCTGGCTCTCTATGTAGAAAAACGTAAGGTGATGCGCATGAGTAGGAAAAACAATCCCATAACGTTCGAAAACAGCATCAGTAGTGAAAATTTTGATGAAGTCGCAACGTTCAAATATCTAGGCGTAACATTGCAGAGCGATATGAAATGAAGCGAACTTCGGTTAATTGGGATTGGGAAGATGTAGCTTATCTGTAAAGGAGACCGCGTATACAACGCTTGTACGACCAACGCTCGCTCAAGTGTTTGGGACACGAAGCAAATAAGTTTAAAGGAAGACATAGAAGCAGTTCAGATGGGAGTAGCTGGGTATTGTTACTGGTAGGTTATACCAATGCGCGAGTGTTACGGAAATGCTCCGGCAACTCAATTGCGGATCGCTGGAGGAAAGACGTTCTTTTCGTGAATTTCTGTTGAGGAAATTTAGAGGCGCGCAATTTGAAGCTGAGTGTAGTACGATCTTGTTGCCGCCTACTTACATATCGCGTGGTGATCACAAAGATAGGATAAGAGATATTAGGGCTCGTACGGAGGCATATAGGCAGTATTTTTTTCTCGTTCTATTAGGGAATGGAATAGGAAAGGATCTGATTAGTAGTGATAAAATTTAAACTCCGCCACGCACCTTACGCTGGATTACGGAGTATGTATGTAGATGTAGATGTACTTTTCCGGCACAGTATTAGTGAAAATCAACACCTGCTTCTTTCAGGCACTGTTTATAATGTATATGACTTAGAGGTGTTTTGTTGATATCATGTAATGTAGCACACTTTTTAAACAAATGAGAAGTATTTTGAATATTTTTAAACATGCTTAAGGTTGTTACTAAATTTTCAAGACATTGATACAATGTTTTTTTCTAAAATACTTCCTCAAATTGAGGTAGCAAATGTTATACATTTGAAGGAGACCAGATTTTAACCTGGTACGTATGACTTGATGGCTCATCTACTATAACTATTTAATTCCATCTATTATGTTTATTACAAGGATAAAAATATTAAGTCTTACATTTTAATTTTTATATTTTTTCTCCTATTAAAAATGTTATTTTTTCTCCTAATAATAATGTTATTTTTCTATAATTTAGTTGATGCTGCAGTAAAGCTGAAGTATACTACATAAGTAAGGTCTATTGAAAGTTAAAAAAATAAAGAAACGCAAAATAAACTTTAGGAAATATTTTACATGAATGCGAATGAAGATATGACTCCAATCAATATGTGCCTCAGAACATTCCTGAAGCATAGTCTTCATCCTGCAGCATTTCATCATCTTCAAGCTTCCTCTTCGCATTCCTTTCAGCACTTCTTGTTTCTTTGGCAACTTGAAGAGCTTCATAGCTTCATGCACCCATTGTCAGTCACAGGCAAGCAATTGATCTTCCATATAGGAGACACATTTTATGCCTAAATTTCTCAGGACATCCATCCTTCCTAACACTCCATCAGTGAAAAATACCAATGCATCTAGCGCACCAAATTTCAATGTATTTAGTTCTATAAAAACAATTTTGGGAAATTCTTCCCATATGCAATAGTTGAAACTTTCATTTGTATTCTGAGTGCCACCATGAAGACATTTACTAAGCAAAACAAGGTCACTCAGATCTCTGAAATTTGTTTTTATTACATTCTTAACAGGCTCAAGAAGAGAAAGTTCACAGTTTTTCATAAAATAAAACTGGTTTCTGTAACATAAATGAAAGGGGCGTGGCGCTACACATGACCGTAACTTTAAAATTTGGTGCATTTAGGTCATTTTTAATTTGAAACCCTATATTGTATATATCAACATAACCAGAAAAGACTACAGAATTTAATAAAGTCATAAAAAAATCGATTTTTCACCATTTATAAGTAACCCGTAAGCCTAACCATGTTCTCACTGTAGTGTTGCCCTTACCTGGTTTATTTTCCTCACTAAAAAAATAAGTTCAGTATTCTAAGTACACGCGCTCTCATTAAGGTCTTGATGAGTTAATAGCATTTATTTAAATATGTGTTTTCCTTTTCTATGTTGTCGCGCATCAAGACGTTCTCAGTTTCAAGTTGTGTATCATATCTTTTTCTGTGACTGCAATATCAAGTGTATCACGCTACCTGACCTTTCAATGTGACAGGTTCAGAATGAAACGAACGTGTATTTTAAATGAACTATCCAAGTTCTGGTCTGTAATCTCCACCTGTTGCTATCATTTTTATCCATTAACCAACATAGACAACCCCTGCTAGGAGAGAGGAGCAATGTTCATAGCAAACGACTCTCAAGGAAGCCTACCAGTTAAATAGGGAGGAGAAGTTAGAATGTTTCTTAATTGAACAACTTCGTACCTTAATGAGTAACGAAAGTCGCAACAGCTACAAAGTAGACCACAAAACCGACCTTTATTAGAATGCAACCTTGTATTAAAATGTCACACCGATTTATAAAGAACTTTTAAAGATTAGCGGTTTTGAACAAATGAAATTTAACATTTTTATAACGTTACCAAATTATATATATTATAAATACATCAGACAGCTTTCCAGTGGTTACTAAATCTCATGCAACATTAAGGCAAAATTTTACCGCAGTCTTTGAAGCAGTTTCGATGTTTTGAAATTTTCAAAACATGAATATTTACATTTGTACTTATATAGAAAATGTAGATGTTGTAGTAGCAAGTCTCAAGTTTTCAACGAATGCTTTTTTTTTAATTTTGACAAAACTTTGCCACGGAATATCCACATGTTTTCATAACGCCAACTTCATATATATAATAGTTTGTGCAACAGAACGCAAATAACCTGATAATGAATAATTTGAATTAGAGGCTCAACCAGAAATTATTAATGTATAAACTCTTAATCTAGTACAACAGAGAAAAAAGAAAATAAAAAACATAAGGAAAGGACATACATAAGTTATATAAGAAAAAATAATTCAAATTACACGTCACATGTGACTTTAAATTAATTTGATAATGTGAACGTTGTTATATGTATTAAAGAAATTGTTACCCAGAAGCCTTACTACATTATAATGTATCGGTGCCTCAAAATTTCAAAGCAATCAGTAAAGAACTTTTAGAAATAAACGGTTTTGAACAAGTTGTAACGATACATAATAAAATTAGTGATTTTTTTAATCAATCAGCAACGCTTGTCACCGTGTTTCCCTCCTTCTCGAAATATTTTACCTGTAGAAAAGTTTTTTCGGTCGTCTCTCGTTTCTTCCACCATGTCGAGAGTACGAAACCGCGATCATGCACTCTCTCTTGTTTGAGCTTATTAAGTGTGGACATGTACGCAGACTGCTTTGTCATGTAAGTGTGAGTGCTGTTAAATTTTACTTTAAAATATACCCTCTTTTGTTAAGAGCCATGCCTACACCCCGTTTTCATTTAATAATGTCCCATCATTTCCTAATTACTCATTTTCTTTAAGATTTTGAGTTCCTCCATGATGTTCAGACGCCAACAGTATCGCTTCGTGTATTGCCTTTATTAAATCCCCACCAGTTACTTTCAATCATTACCTTTCTTCCTTTTAGAACCTGCATTCGTACAAACAGTTTCGCGAAGTCCTACAGATTTTTTTTATCTGTGTAATCAAACTTTAATACACGGTCTGTCAACAATGACTTACGAGGCGAACACTATTTTACTGCGGAAAGTATCATAAAGTTTATCTAAATCATTCAACAGCTTAACAGTTTCAGCTGCTGTGATCAACATTTCCAGAAAGAAGCTACAATGGGTACTTTCCGTAAATGTTCTCTGTAACTTTATTTTTGTGTGTTGCCTCAACCCCAATCTGTATTCCGCCATTTCATCTATTCAATCATTTCATGTATTAATTTCATCGACCTTTGTCAAAAGTATTTAATCAGATTTTTCCCCGATTTTTCTATGATAGAAATTTTAACAAAAATCCTTAATCTTTTAATCGCGAAGACTAACGTTAATGCGTACAGGCAAAAGTAATGTTACAAAGTGAGCATTATCACTTTTGTTAATGCAGATGTCGCAGTATCCTGAATACGTCCTTCTCAAAATATTAAAGATTAAAGTGGACACGCTCATTTTTTTTAATACAAGTCACGATTCATTTCTTTGTTCAGGTAGAGAGGAAACATCGAAATCCTTAGTTCGAGGGCATTAACTTCACAACTGGATTAATTACTACTGATAGCCGCGGTGGAGTAGCCGAGCGGTCTAAAGCGTCTCGCTGTGGAGCGCGCGGTTGCTCGCCGTGGAGGTTCGAGCCCTCTCTGAGGCATGGGTGTGTGTGTTGTTCTTAGGTTAGTTTACCTAGGTTTAAGTAGTTTGTAAGCTACGGGCTGATGGTCACGCAGTTTGATCCGATAGATTTACAAACAAACAATTATTACTGATATATGCACAGTTCGAATAGCCTAAGGAAATCCTTTCTGAAGGAATTTGTGTGGAGTGTTGCCTTGTATGGGAGTGAAATATGGACGATAAACAGTGCGGACAGGAAGAGGATTGAGGCTTTTGAAATGTGGTGTTACAGAAGAATGCTAAAGATTAGGTGGGTGGATCGCGTAACTAATGAGGAGGTACTGAACAGAATTGCGGAGAAAAGAAATGTTTGCATACCTTGACCAAAAGAAGGGATAGATTGGTAGGGCACATTCTTAGACATCAAAGAATTGTTAATTTAGTGTTGCAGGGAAGTGTGTGGGGTAAAAACCGCAGAGGAAGACCAAGAGTTGGATACAGTAAGCAGATTCAGACAGATGTAGGTTGCCGTTCTTATGTGCAGATGAAGAGGCTTGCTCATGACAGGGTATTATGGAGAGCTGCATCAAACCAGTCTTCGGACTGAAGACCACAACAACAACAACATATATACTAAATGACCCGGTGAACTTCGTTTCACTTACCTCTTAATATAAACTATATTAATTTAAATCATATGCGTTTTAGACTCAGTAGCTTTATAAAGGCATCATCAGATAGTCCAAGTATCGGCTCGACAGATGGCGGACAGAGTGGGTAAATCACCCACACAAGTCCAGGATAATATTCATGTCATATTCGTGGAAGTTGACAGTTCATATACGGGTTCCGATCGTGTAAAGCGAACTTTACTCTTTCAGAGTATTTTACTGAACGCACCCAACACAACAACCAAGTCATTATTTTACATGTTTTGAATCTAAATTTTCCTCGCAATTTTTCCATATTTTATCACCGTTTAAACCTGCCATGAACTTCCACGAATGTGACGTGAACATTATCCTGGACATGTGTGCGTGATTTGCCCACTCTTTCCGCCCCCTTTCGAGCCGATGCTTAGACTATCTGATGATGCCTTCATAAAGCTACTAGGTCTAAAATACATATGATTTAAATGAATATAGTTTGTATTAAGAGGTAAGTGATACGAAGTTCAATGGGTCTTCTGGTCATCTAATCCACCCGACAATGCTTCGTAATTCCTAATATGTATGTACTCTTGCTTTGAACGTCAAATGTTCAAACTTTTTTCGCAATCATACGAGTAATATTGATATCCCAAAGAAACAATCTCTTTCAGTTTTCCACAGTGTTTTCTATTTCCTGGCCAAGTATTCCATACTTTTACTTCACTCAAACCTTACTCTCGCTTTGAACGGCGAATATGCAAAATTTTATCGCAATCATACGAATGATATTGATTTTTCATTTGAAAAATCTCTTTCTATTTTTTTTCCAATTTTCCGGTACATTTTCCAAAAAAATTATTTCAAACAAATCTTTTCCTGTAAAGCCGTACTGAAGTGATGCTCTTACAACCATGTGAAAATTGATATTTATTCATAGAAAAATTCGCTTTTAGTTTTTCCAAAATTTTTCTACTTTCCGGGCGACTTTTCCAACTTTTTTTTTTTATTTTTTATTTTTTTTTTTTTTATTTTTTTATTTTTTTTTATGCGAACCTATCTCCCGCTTTCAACATGGAATGTACAAACTTTTACCACAATTGGACGAACGGTATTGATAGGTCACTGGAAAAAGCTGTTTCATTTTTTCCCCTATTTTCCTCTTTTCCGGTCAACTTTTCCACATTTTATCACCGTTTAAAGCTTTCCCGGACTTACAGGAATATTTCAAGACTAAAATTAGCCAAATGCATTCAGCCGTTCTCGAGTTTTAGCGAGACTAACGAACAGCAATTCGTTTAAATAGATAGATAAAGTGGACTTTTTCTTTTATACAAGTCACGATTCATTTCTTTGTTCGGCGAGGGAGGAAATGTCGAAATACTTAGATCGAAGCCATTAACTTCACAACTGGATTACTTATTACTGACATATTCACAGTTGTGTCACAACATAGTATTTCGCACCTGACACATGAAAAGTCGACGATGTAAGTATAATTTTCTTTTGCAGGGAGTAGCAAGTTAGGTTAGCGAACATGTCGATACCATACGACGTCGTACTCCAGACAGCTCCCCCCGCTCCTGGGTGCGTCGACCTAAGAAATTTCCTCGCCGCGCCGTGCGCCGCCTGCCGCTTACGTATTCATAACCTGCTTCACACCTGCACTCATACCTGAGGCGGCTCCGACTAATTGCTTTTCCGCGCCAGTGCGCGCGGCTGCAAAACAAGTCTGCGCGCGCGAGGCGTTTCTGGGGAGAACGGGTGGAGTCTCGGAAAGGTCTGGCAGGGTGTCTGGGCGCCTGGCGCTTTCGCGGCGCCTGTGCTGTGCTGCGCCTGTGCTGTGCTGGGGCAGAAATAGATGCCGGCCAGCGCAGCCCGCCACTAACCTGGAAAATTAACGGTGCGAATTCCCGGCCGAGTTCCGGCGCGCCTGACGTAAAGCAGATGTATCGGGCCTTCCGCCGGCTACTGCTCTCGTGTGTGAGTGGTCCAGTTACATCAAGGACTAGCTCCCGGCAATGTAGATTTATATAGACGACTTTAGTAGCTTTGATACATATAGTGAGGCACGAAAGTGCCCCAAGTGGGAACTCCAGATGGCCAAGCGTTTAGTAAATATAGATCTAGAACCATATGAACCTTATCAAGTGTCCCTGTGAAGGCGTGTTTAAGAAACAGTGTTTCGCTCAGCGGTAAAAGATCGGATTCGTATTGAGAAGGTCGCGGGTTCAACTCCACCCAACTCATGCTGCTTGGAAATGCGTACACATACATTTTGTTCCCTTAGGGATCGTGAGGGGATTACTTACAGCTCGTACGGAGGCATTAAAGCAGTCATTCTTCTCACGCTGAATACGTGATTGGAATGCCATGCACTTCGCAGTGGTTCGCAGAGTATTGATGTAGATGTAGACTGACGTCACAACTAACCGCAACACCATATAGGTTATTTTGTTAGTTTATAAAAGCAAACAGAACATTGGATGAAATTCGGGACTATAAATATTTAAAAAGGGACTGTAGTTAACGGGTACTTGGGGAGGTCGTATATGTAGATTGATACCATTCTTTTGCAATTGATCGATTACATGTACCGGGGTGATATTAATCAAAGAAACAGGATAAGCAATAATTTTGACTGCATCTTTTACATTTTTATGTCTCCATAGTAAAACGCTCTTGATTTCCTGAAAACCTTCTTTCATCGCACAGTCCATGAGCGAACCACGCGTAACGCATCGTGTCACTGAGTACTTGCCAGGACAGCTGGTGATGTATAATGCAATGTACTTTGATGCAAGCTTCTCGGGAAGTGATTTATTCTTCTTTCTCGCCTTATAGACCCTTCACAACCCCAAGTTTGCAAGATAATATGCTTATTTTAATACCCTGATATTGTGGACATATAAATATAAAATAACAAATATGATGTCACGCTTAATTATGAAGTCAGTAGTGTACGCATTGTCAAGGAGCAAAAAAATATTTGCCGCCGGGCGGAATCGAACCCAACGTCTTACCACTGAGTCGAACACCATTTTCTACGCAAACTCTTAGATGGACAGTTGAAAAGGTCCACATGGTGATAGATCCGTATCAAAATTCCTGGCGTGCCCCAGGGGAGTGTGATAGGACCGATATTATTCTCTATCTATATAAATGATCTGATGGACAGAGTAAGTTGTAATTTGCGGCTGTTTGCTGATGATGCTGTGGTGTATGGGAGGGTGTCGTCTGTAACTGACTGTAATAGCATACAGGTTGACTTAGACAAAATTTCTAGTTGGTGCGAAGAATGGCAGCTAGCTCTCAATGTAGAAAAATGTAAGGTGATGCGCATGAGTAGGAAAAACAATCCCATAATGTTCGAATACAGCATCAGTAGTGAGCTTCTTGATGCGGTCGCGTCGTTCAAATATCTAGGCGTAACATTGCAGAGCGATATGAAGTGGAACGAGCATGTAAGGACAGTTGTGAGTAAGGCAGACAGCCGACTTCGGTTTATTGGGAGAATTTTGGGAAGATGTACTTCAACTGTAAAGGAGACCGCGTATAAAACGCTTGTACGACCACGTCTTGAGTATTGCTCAAGTATTTGGGACCCGC
This sequence comes from Locusta migratoria, assembly GCA_026315105.1. NCBI lineage: Eukaryota > Metazoa > Arthropoda > Insecta > Orthoptera > Acrididae > Locusta > Locusta migratoria. Next base: position 744,064,030 of record CM048744.1, read on the forward strand.
AGCAGATCGGTTTGAAGGAAGACATAGAGGCGGTTCAGAGGCGAGCAGCTAGATTTGTTACCGGTAGGTTCGACCAATGCGCGAGTGTCACGGAAATGCTCCGGCAACTCAATTGGGGATCGCTGGAAGAAAGACGACGTTCTTTTCGTGAATTTCTGTTAAGTAAATTTAGAGGGCCGGAATTTGAAGCTGAGTGTAGTACGATCTTGCTGCCGCCTACTTACATTTCGCGTAAAGATCACAAAGACAAGATAAGAGAAATTAGGGCTCGTACGGAGGCATATAGGCATTCTTTTTTTCCTCGTTCAATTTGGGAGTGGAATAGGAAAGGAAATGCCTAGTAGAGGTACAGTGTACCCTCCGCCACGCACCTTACGGTGAATTGCGGAGTATGTATGTAGATGTAGATGTAGATGTATTTCCTAAACTCTTAGTCATCTGGAGTTCCCACTTGGTGCACTTCCGTATCTTACCATGCCCTGCATGTACCATAAATTTGTACGAATTCGGCGATGACGAGTATGCGTCCTCTCCTTGTCAGAAATGATCGAGGAGCAATAGCACACCTGACGAAATGGAACCGATTCAGACATTAATTTAATGGTGCTCCCTCCTTCCCCCTTGAAGAACACCTACATGAAACCATTTTCTAAACCTCCTCTAACAGTGTCGGTATATGTATTTGTACAGTTAATTTTCTTCGTAGACTCTTGGGGTTTTCTGACAGATACCAAAGTCTAACTGATCTTTCGACTGTCCGCCATGTTCAGGAACCGTCGCTGCTGCTGAGTCCCGCTGAATTCAGCGGCCCACAGCTTGAAAAGCACTGTCTTATACATTGAAGCTGTGAGAAATTCGCTATCGCGATTAAATATTGTAAAAATATTTCATAACTGTAATTCGTCACCATTCAGCAATTTAGCTTTTATGATATTTCTCTGCCGTTCCATTCTCTAATAGCGCGCGGGGGAAAAGGATCACCGAAATATTTCCGTTTTCAATCTGATTTACTTTATTTTATTAACATCATCATGTCTACCTATGTAGGTAGGTTGTAAAAAATATATTCGCATTCGGAAGAGAAAATTGGTGACAGAAATTTCGCAAATAAATCTCGCTACAACGAATAACACCTTTCAATTAATAATTTCCACCCATAGTCGTGGATCATTTATATGACATTCTCTCCGCTATGTAGTCATAAAATCATCCAACTCTCATTACACAATGAGCATTTCTATTGATGAGAGCTGAATTTTCACAGGAACCGAGATTATCAACTTACTTTTTAGAGATGCGGTGTTCTACGACGTTTTCCATTAGGTAGTAGTGATCGAGTCGCGAATTTTATACGAAAGACGATACACAGAATTATCCATTGCTATACAGGTAAATCAATTACAGATGTTAACTATTTTAAATGCCTGACAGGTTCAGTTTATCACTGCAGAGTTTAATTATTCTCACTGCAGTTGTGTTCTGCAACGGACAGTGCTGCTTCTGACTGCACCCATTTCATTCACACTCGCGAGGTCTGATTACTTACCATTTCAACAAACAATCAGAAATTTAACGAAACAGAACTGATCTGAATAATAAAGCTGTAGTTACAGCAACAGTAATATTATAGTCACACAAAAATATTTATTAACATAACTACAATTCTCGTCGTTTACTGTAATATATTCGCTTGTCTATAGTTAAATTATTACGTTGCGAAATTTATTCTAAAATAAATCGCTATTACTCATCAGATTTACAAGTGGTGGCCTAATAAAATCATACAGAATAATCATAACTCAGACACGAAATAAAACGAACTGTCCGCTAGCGGGTAGCCGGCACATCAGTTTGCAAGAGCACAACTTTAATAGGGGGAGAGACAGCTTCACACAACGAACAGAAAATCACTTCCTGAAATATTGTAGTACTGGATAGGCAAAATTCTAGACCATCGCAAACTTTATCTACTGAAAACTATGTTGAAAGGGCCGATGAACGTCTCTTAATTTGGAAATGGGAAACTTGGAAATATAAATACGAAAATTAAGTTCGAAGCCTATTCGTTAGCAAAAATTTACAACGAGCAATTATACACTGAAGCAAAGAGATCTGTTCACAAGATTGCGAAACATACGTAAATTCGCCCCCATGGAGTGTTGGAGCGGGTGGATCCCTGCACACACGTTTGCTGAAAAAGTAACTGCGGAAAGATTCAGTATTGTATGTCTGTTAGTTATGTTGCGTATAACGTTGTCTCGAACAGTTCGCGAATTTTAGCTGGCAGGGATAGGGGAGCAATCTGTCTCCATTAAATAGTTTTTGAAACTCAAGGAAACCTTTACGGCGACGCACCAAACGTTGCAGGAATCCTACGGCGATGCCTGCTTATACCGCACTCGTTAACGAATGGGTCACAAGCTTTAGAAATGATCGGACAGATGTTAGAGATGACCATCACTGTCGGTGCCTTTCCATGCCTACCGATGACGCTCGTTTAATGAATTGGTAGTGAATTCATGTCATAGTGATAAACTGTTAATCGATTTTACGAATACTATCGGGACGTGTTGCTATGCCTTCGAGAACATGTGAGAAGCAGACGGCCTGAAATGAGGAGAGAAAATTCATGGCTGTTGCATCACGATTACGTTCCCGCGCATTTATCCCTTTTTTCCAAAGTCGAAAACCCCGACGAAAGGACGAAGATTTGCAACGATAAGAAAAATACAAGAACATTTTGGATTGTAATGTCGTCTTTCTGTAACGTTGTTAACAAAATTCTCAACAATTACTTGAACGATTTACTTCAAATTTGTACCCAATGCTCTAATAAAAATGCGAATGGACGTAGACTATATATATTTTTTCTAATATACTGGGTAATGTTTTCCACCGTTTACCACTGTAGGGACTAGGCGATAACAGCATACGAAAGAAATAGGGTCTAATGAACTTATGCCTTACTTTCTTACAGCGACTGCTGTCCGATACCCGCTGCACCTTGCATCCACGGTTAGAGTATGCACGGTTTGCTCCTACAGGATTACTGTTCCTGATACTTGATGCCACAGAGTCCTCTCCTGCCTGCCATAGTAGTTGTGAATGTTGTTACGTTCACTTCTGTTGTTGACTCGCCTTGTAGTGAAAGTTATACCGCATTGGACGCGATGTTTCGGTACTCGATCGAGAGGTTACCGACGTGGCGTTTACTTAAGGAAGGCAAATGACAGTGGGGGGGGGGGGTTAGGGGGGCGGGCAGTGAAGTTGTACCAGGAGACTTATCCCCACCAACATCCAAAGCAGACGGCACGTTAGAAACTGTATTTCGTCATTTGTGAGAGAGTTTTCTAAGGAATTAGGGAATCAGGAAGGACGTAAGCGAAGTATTCGTACACCAGACTTGGAAGATAATGTGATCAACACTGTGCCGACCGGGAGCGACCGCGTGGTCAAAACAAGGAGAGGACGCCGACTCGTCATTGCCGAATTCGTCCAAATTTATGGTACATGTAGAGCATGATGAGATATGAAAGTCCAGCAAGTGGAAAATCCAGATTGCAAAGCGTTAAGGAAATAAAAGGAATGTTGATACGGATTATCAGCATATGTACCTTATCAACTGCCCCTGAGAGAGTCTGTTTAGAAAGCGGTGTTTGGCTCAGCGGTAAGAGATCGGAGCCGCGGCGGAGCGGCCAAGCGCATTAAGGCGCGATGCTACGATGCCACGAGGAAGTCCCCGTCGGGATGTTTGTGTCGCCTTTAGTATAAGGTAGGTCAGAAGTAGTTTGCAAGTTTAGGAACTGATTACCCCGCAGTTAAGTCCCTCAAGGTTAACAAACATTTGAAGAGATCCGATTTTTAGTGAAAGGTTCACGGGTTGGATTCCGCCCGGTGGCAAATACTGTTTTGCTGCTTGGAAATGTGTACACTATTGATTTCACAACCACAACATAAGATGTGTTATTTTCTATTTATATGTGCACAACATCAACATGGGACGTCATTATTTAAAACAAGCATATTATCTTGCAAATTTGGGGTTGTGGACGGCTCATAAGGTGCCAGCATGCAGTATCAAAGTAATTCCCGCCAAATGTACACCACTAGTGGAACCATGGGATGTATATTTTTATCGTCATGTAAAAAATTTAATAAAAATATTACAAAACTCCACTTACCTAATCGAGAAAGAAGAAGAAATCACTTCCCGAGATGCTTGCATCAAACTACATTGCATTATATCTGGTGATCAAAACGTTGTATGAATTTGAAAACTTAATAAATCACGGAATAATGTAGATAGAGAGGTAAAAATTGACACACATGCTTGATATAACATGAGGTTTTCTTAGAATAAAAATAATAATAATAAAAAAAAAGTTAAAAAATGCCCGACAGATGGCGATTTATTTGATCAGAAAAGCAATATTTAGCATAACAAATTAAGACAAAGGAAAGATGATGTTCTTTACACGAAATGCTCAATATGTTCACCATGATTCCTCAACAATAGCTGTAGTCGAGGAATAATGTTGTGAACAGTACTGTAAAGAATGTCCGGAGTTATGGTGAGGCAGTGGCGTCGGATGTTGTCTTTCAACATCCCCAGAGATGGTCGATCACGATACACTTGTGACTTCAGGTAACCCCAAAGCCAATAATCGCATGGACTCAGGTTTGGGGACCTGGGAGCCCAAGAATGACGAAAGTGGCGGCTGAGCACACGATCTTCACCAAACGACGCGCGCAAGAGATCTTCCACGCGTCCAGCAATACATTGTTTTATTTTTTTGTTCTAATAAAGCCCCATGTGTCAATTTTTACCTCTCTACCTATTATTCGGTGACTTATTAAGTTTTCAAATTTATACTGACTTTTTGATCATCCGGTACATCATCAGCTGTCCTAGCAAGTATTCAGCGACATGATGTGTTATGCGTGTTTCACTCCTGCACTGTAGGATGAAAGAAGCTGTTTTCAGAATGTCAGTTACGTTGGTTTTTCTATGGAGACGTTAAGAAAACCTTGTTACTGCAAAAGGGCAGCATTCATAACGTGCGCAAGATGCTGTCAAAATTATTGCTTCCCCTGTTTCTTACATGAATATCACCCCAGTACATGTAATTGCAAAAGAATGGAATCTACATCCACAACGTCCCCAAGTACGCGTTAACTATTCTCCGTCCGACAGACTTGGAGAATAGTCTTCCTTTCTCGCCGTCTACCAGGCCAGAAGTATCGGTAGTTCTTGAGGTGACCTTACCTTCCGTGCTGGACGAAGTGCCATTGATGATAGGAAGGGTTAGGTGGGAGCAACATGACGGCGCTCATTCCACTTAACATCCTGATGCCTCTCAATCCTGCTCGAGGGATACGTTAAGGATGTGAAGTTGCTTGGCCTGCTCATTGAGTGCAGACGCTGGAACATGTACCAACACAACGGGGTCCACTGCGGCCGAGCTCATTGAGGCGCTTCGATGCACGAGGCCGTTCCCCGTCGGGAGTTAGAATCCCCCCTTGGGCAAAGATGTTTGTGCCGTTCATAAGTATTTTGTAAGATTAGGGACTGATGACCCCGCAGTTGAGCCTTCAGCTTTACAAACATTTGAACATTTCTGACCCCCACCGACCTGCCCTCTGTCTAATAGATGGGCCTCATTCTTTCACATGGACTCGGCACCTCTCTCTCCCTGTAGTGCCACCCAGAAGCACTTTAGAAACAGACATGATTCACTGGCTTGGTGTCTCCATGGACCTAAACTGAATAAAACATATCAATAACCCTAAAAATTAAAATAAAGTTGGTAGGCAGTTCTCTACGTCTTTCAACATGTGCTCTAGCGTCCTCCCCTGCCATAATATTTGTAAATGTGTGCCATTCACAACTCTTTTTGACACGTATTGAGTCTATTCCCCATATAGAGAGTATTTAATTCCCGCTGAATTTGACTGTTCATATGCAGTCTGGCCGATGCGTACATGAGAGACATAACATTCTACAATGCGTAGACACATGCATTCAGGCACATGAATTCCATTTTAAACACACATTGTAACTATAGCTACATGTTGCAATGCGTATTAGAACACAAACTCTGTAACAAAATGTTGTTCTGATTTTCAGTCCGGAGACTTGTTTGATGCTTGAGAAAGCTTCTTCATCTCCTCATACGAAAGGCAACCCACTTGCCTCTGTGCTGCCTACTGTATTCATATCTTGGTCTACCTATGCGATATTTCTCCCACACACTTCCCACCATTGCTAAATTAACGATTCCTTCATGCATAAGAATGTCTCCTACCAGATAGTCTGCAAATGTCCGTGACACAAAAAGCTTATAAAATGAAACATTGTGGGAGATAAGAATTGTGTGCCGGAACTGAGACTCAAACCTGGGACCTTTACCTTTCACGAGCAAGCGTTCTTCCACTGAGCTATCTCAACACGACTCACAGCCTCCCCTCACAAATTTACTTATGCCAGTAGCGATCCCAGGTTTGAGTCTTGGTTCCGGCACACAATTTTTAATTTGCCAGGAAGTTTCATATCAGCATATACTCGTTTCATTCTGGAAACATCCCTTACGCTGTGACTAAGCCATGTCTCCACCACATCCTTTCTTCCAGGAGTGGTAGTTCTGCAAATTTCGCAGGAGAACTGTGAAGTTTGAAAAGTAGGAGGTGAGGTACTGGCTGATGTAATGTAGGAGGGGGCAGGGCGTGAGTAGTGTCGGGATAGCTCAGTGGCAAAGTGCTTTCCTGCGAAAGGCAATGGCCTCAGGTCGAGTCCTGGTTTCAGCACACAATTTTGATCTGCCAGGAAGTTTCATATCAGCAGACGATCCACTGCAGAGTGAAAGTTTCATTCTAGTTTATAATATCTATGTAAAGGTAATAAGGAGTCAAGTTTACCTCCCTATCATTTCCTGCATATTCCGATTTCACAATTACAAGACTTTCGAAGTCGATGGGTATGGATATTTTCTATAATAATTACATTTTGATATGCAAATTAAGAGATCATGTCGCCAATGTGAGAAGATAATCAAGAAAAACTCGTAGTGAACAAACACCCAGAGGTTTTGTAAAGCGGTGACTTGGCGCCCGAGTGCCGATGGCTGTCGAGATAGCATCGGTGAGCATAGGTTCCCATAACCGGCCAACCCGGGCGGCCTTACGCACAAATGCAAGGTTAAAAATCCTCCTTTCACTTTGGGAAAACACGGACTCTTTTTCGAAAACCCTTTGAAAGCCATTTCTAAAGAGCCAGACTTTTTTTTTGTTCAAAGCTTGTTTACTTGCAACTTGTTAGGACGCAAGGGAAAAGTGAATTCCAGCTGGCACTCTCGCAGTGATTTCTTGAGCAAGGAGGCGATAAAGACTTCGGCGCAGTATTGCACTGTACAAAACATCAAAATGCCACAGCGATAGACACAGAATAAATTTTCGCAGTTACAAGCACTGCATAATGGTTCTGTAACAAACGCAACTGTACCTGAACATTTGAGAAAGACAGAATAGCAAGACCAGTTTGCAGAGTCACATGCGCAATTACAGAGTTCAGTGACAGATGACAAGGGTCCGCAATACACACATAGCGTAACGCAACATAGAATGTTACAGTTTGCCGATTTGTCAATGTTACAATACGAGACATGAAATGCCGCAAATGCCGGAACAGAAAATAGGAGATCGAGAACACACAGTTCAGCAGGAGAGAGTATGAAAAGACATGATGCCATTTTATAAATGTTAAGAAAGATGAACGAGAGTTGAAATAGCAGTATAACTTTACAAGTTAAAAATCTAACGAAACAAATGAAAACTCAAACTGAGGAATTGAAGAGAGAATTGAAACAGGATATTGAAAAACAAAATCAGAAAAAATGAAAACTGAAAATCAGTATTTAAAAAGGGATATTCAGCAAGTTAGAGTTCAGATAGAGGAAGGCATACCGCAAATTGAAAACCAGATTGCCGCAGTGGAATGGCCAAGCGCATTGAAGCGCTATGCTCCGATGCTCCGATGCATGAGCCCGTTCTCCGTCGGGGTTTTGGATCCCCCCCTCAGGCATGGATGTTTGTGTAGTATTTAGTATAATGTAGTTCATAAGTAGTTTGTAAGTGTAGGGACTGATGACCAAGCCGTTAAGTCCCTTAATCTTAACAAACATTTGAACATTTTGGTAACCAAGATCAGACAAATAAATAAATACCCAAAAGAGAGTAGAGACAAGATACAGGCATTATCGTAAGGCCTACAGGAGCTACGAACTGACGTAGACAATGTCTAATTGGACATCGTCAATCTAGATAAGAAAGTTGAACGTTTCACAAAAAAGGTGACACGTACAGCTATTGAAACCACTGTAGAACAGGCTATCCAAGGTAAAGTAACGAAAGTCGCTTTTAAACGGTATGACCAGCGTATAAGTAAAAGTAAAACAAAGACGAAAGATCACTTGGAAAAACTGAGATCAGAGTTAATCCAAACGATTGAACTAGTGTAATTATTGATACGTCAAGTAATCAATCAGTACAGAAAGAGACACAAGCAAAAGATGGAACGAAAGGAAAACGACGGTAACACCCGCGGAAGTAAGGCCGAAAGTAGTTAAAACAACTTACGGTGTGCCGCAAAAACACATAGAATACGCGGAAAGCCGCGGAATGTATAGCCAGCCACTATCAGTTGAAAGACAGGCAACAGAAAAAGTTAATCCAATGACACAATTTGACGGTGATTCGTTTAGAGCACCAAAAGCAACGAATGATCAACATTTTAGTACGCCGTTATAAAGATACGAAATGAACACAGGATGCGCAACATGGAAATGCAGATGAGTACTGGGTTGCCACCACACAGGCAAGACAGCGTAACGTATACAGGAATGTCAGAAATGATGGAACAAGCACGAGTAGGAACTATGAATAAATACGATACAGATCACTTTTTTACCGAAAATTTCAACATTTCAAAGTGGAAGGCGGAAGTATTCATGCGCGAACTTTCATTGATAAATTTCAGGTGGGCGTACCGAACCATTGGAGTTTAGCACATAGGCTAAATTTTGTATGTGCACATATGTCAGGACTAGTGGCAGAGGTAATGCAAAGAGTTGCACAAAATTGCACATCTTATTAACATTTTAGGACTGCATTCTTCTACAGGTATTGGTCAGCTGAGGCACAGAATAAAAACAAATACGAATTATTGCAAATGGCACCTTACGAGAACTCAAGCGAGAAAAGTGTAGTCAAATATTTCGACATAATGGATTAAAAAAATCAGTGCTTAAATAGACCGTACAGTAATGGAGAACTAATACGTTTATGTACAATGAAACTACCGGTCAAATATCTGCATTCAACAGTAGGAAAGAATGATGTTGAGAATTTTAAGAAAATATTGAGAGTACTAGAATTCATTTTCAAAGAAGAAGAACTTAAAGAAAATAAAAATAAAAGAGAAAGTCAGATGGAGAAACCTGAAATGAGTATCACAGTATTTTCAATAGCAATAATAATGGAAACGTAAGATCATTTAATAATAATAACACAAACAATAATAATCTTCAATCATAAAATAATTCACACTTTGCAGAATCATGGAACAATAGCGGAAACTATGGGAATAAAAATAACGGATACAACAGTAATAATGGGTACGGGAATCCATAACAAGGTGGATATGGATTCAGAAACCAACACAATAATCAGAGACATTTTGATAGTGGGAATGATATGAGACAGAGCAACTGGCGAGAGCAGGGCCAAACAACTTGAAGGGAAATCAAAGTCCACACGGACAAGAGCAATCAAACAAAAGTTATCCAGATGTAGAAGTTAGACCACCAAATCCAGAAAAACTTAAGGATTGACAACGAAACACAGAGAGTGATAGGCAACACACTGACGAAACAAAAGCACAACAAAATCATAACATTCATTGCATTCAAATAAATAAATCAGACCCAATTAAAGCGGATAATAACAGTAACAGTTTAAACCAACAAAATTAAATTCAATATTCAAACCAAAATGTAACTTCAGAACAGATAGAAACACAGTACAAAGCATGGGAAGATAGCATTAATTGGTTAAATTCCGAAAGCAAAGTCGAGTTGCCACCTCTTCCTAAAATTAGAAAAATTGCAGATGAGGAATTACTCACAAGGCTGCTCGATGTATTCGACGAAACCAACAAGGTTAAAAACGAGGGACAAAAACAGGCAAATGACAAAAGGGTAGAAACAAAGACACAACAAAAGACACGTAATGTCTACAACACAAATAATTACGTAGATATTGAAATTGAGTACATAAGGGAATGTTTAGAAGACGGAGAGAAAGAGAGAGAAGAGTTAGATATGAGACAGAAAGTGACAGATATCTCACAAGCGATACCACTATGTGATTCTTCACTAAATACAACGCAAACACAGAAAGACGCAGACCTTTCTAAAGTTACACCGTTAGAAAAACATTACGAAATAACAATTGTTACAAGATCAAACATAGACACAAAACAAAAGAAAAATAAATTTAAAAGTTTAAGAGACTTTAGGACGTTCTTTGCAAGGCATAAAGGACCAGTAATGAGAAATGGGAGTAAATAAGAGGAGAAAATCTAAATGAAGTATAATTCTTTTTTATATATCATGTAAATAAAATGATTGCAAAGTACAAAGAGAACACATTAAGTCAAAATTTCATAATTTCATATGGTGGTAGGTAAATAAACAACACACTACTCAATGTAATTAAATAAAAACAAAAGCATGAAGAATTAATAGATTTAAATATTAAAAATAAATGTAAATTAATTTGTAGCATGAACATTAGAATTTTGCATTGTATACGATAACAAGAATTAAATTACGTACAAAAAATTGTAAATGCATTGTGCACATCACGGCACCCTGGAGGAGAATCGTCAGAGCCCACCTCCATCCCATTCAGCAACTACAACTTCAAGATAACGACAGAGAGTATTGTCATGTTGAGTCACCACTGAGGGTACCAAAAAAATGATGACGTGAAGATCACCGTTCCACTGGAGAGGCAGATTTCATCCGGATTGTACTTCATCAGAACAACATATACCATAGACATTGAAATATGTCACGATCATAATCTACGAATATGACAAAAGAATAGTCATGTTGCAATAGTACAATAAAACTACAGTATATTGCGACCTATAGTCATCTAAATACATAATTGAAAAGACAGTCAGATCCCAAATCCCTTATATTCCATAAATAAATCACTATTCCTAGCCCGAGAAGAAAAGAAGAGAATACAGAAGAATGAAGCGAAGAAAGAAGATGAGAAGCAACCAAGGTTGCAAGAGGACAGAAGATGGGCAGTAGATCGAGATACCTTTCTCTACTATCCTAAAAACCCTTATACAAGTGTTTCCATAGTCATTGTAGAGTGGTCACCATACCAGCTATGTCTCAATGATACATTTGCATCGCTAACTAAAAGGAAACTGATCCAGCAAGTCATGTAACTCTGGCACTTACAGTACATCGTTATGAAAAACAAGCAACATAAAATACTGCTGCAAAGCAGATTCTTCTACCACCGAACCAACGTCGAGATCTTGTCATACTTGTTCCGGTGTGAGGGAAGAGTTACATCATCTCTTCAATACATCAGCTGACAATAGTCAGTTTCTGTCAAACTAGAGGTACAATTCCACTACATTTGACCTCAACAACGATAAAACCCAGAATTGCATGCTATAGTACTGCTCTCATGACGTACACCACTCTAAGGACAGTCGTCGAATTTCCACAACTACAGCGGATCATCAGACAGGAAACCAAAGAAAAGTAGCAGAACAATAAACTGTGCGAAAACAGTGATACTGAAAATTAAAATAATTCATTACTAAAGGACGCATGTGAAAATAGGCTACAAGTGAAATGTGCAAGGAAAAATATTAATATCTCCTAGTATGTTATTTATTTATGTAATATTTCACTTTCTGTATATATAATTTATTGTATTGATTTGAACGTACATTTAAAACATTGTTTTCTGTAATGTTGTCTTTTTTTTCAAAATTTTTGTAAAAATAGTAAATAATGAGGATTACAGTAACAAAATAGCTTCTTCATTCCTTGATTGTTGTACAGAAATACCAATAATTAAAAACTTATTCTAAAGTCACAACAGAGACACACAAAACAGCTCCTCATGCAACGCTAACTATAAAATGAAACTATAAAAGATCATTTACACTAACACTTTACAGAAACGAATCTAGAGATATAAATCAATGTTCATCTAAATTTTGAAGAAAAGCAGAACCACGTAATACCAACGAAAGAAAGAAAGAAAAGAAGCACTATTGTAAAAGCAAATTTTTGCTATAAAACAAAACACAGTTGTATACATAGCAGTTCATTCTATATAGAAAATAAGAAAAGCTAAAATCGTTAGGGATGGCTGTATCATAATTTTGAATCAGTAATGTTTGCCTGTTTTTGTTGGTGTTTTCCTCGGCATTAACAAAACCCCAGACAAAAATTTTATCACAAGGGGAGGGATATGAAAGGAGTCAAGTTTTCTTCACTGGCATTTCCTGCATATTCCGACCTCACAGTCACATTCTACTCGTCAAGACGAATCTTCTGAGTATAAACTTGATGGTGTGTGGACACTTTCAATGATAATAATTACAGTTTGATACGAAAATTACGACATAATATCGCAAGTGCGACAGGATAATCAAGACTGACAGGTACTAGTGAACAAACACCAAGAGTTTTTTTAAGCCGAAGCTAGGCCCCGACCTGCCGACGGCTGGCGACAAAGCACAGGTCGGCAGATGTCCCCACAACAGGCCCCGTGTTGTCTTATGCACAAAAATCCTCCTTCCACTTTGGGGAATAACAGACCCTTTCGAAAACCCTTCTAAAGCCGCATAAAAAGAGCCAGACAATATTTCTGCCGGCCGCGGTGGCCGAGGGGACTGAGGCGCTCCAGTCACGGTCTGCCCGATCACTACGGTCGGGGGTTCGAATCCCCCCTCGGGCATGGATATTTGTGCCGTCCTTAGTATTAGCCAGTTCGTAACTAGTTTGTAAGGTTAGTGACTGATGACCCTGTAGTTAAGTCCCATAAGCTATACAAACATTTGAACATTTGATTTGAAGAATGTTTCTTTCTCGTCAAAGTGTGTTTACTTGCAATTTGTTAGGACGTAAAGGAAAAGTGAATTCCAGCTGGCGCTGTTTAGTGTGAAAGGAATACCTAAACGAGATGTTAGCTGAATACTATTGGCGGGCGAGCCATATGGTGTTTTAAAATGCACTATCCCATTGGTAGGTGGGCCACTGTCAGGAAAGCACCAGCATCCCAAAAGCATATACACAAGCGGAGCGGAAAAAATTAAAGCAGACTCGCCCTCGTGGCGCCTGTGTGTCGTCGCTCACTAGCGGTGCAATGCTCTCGCAGTGATTTCTTGGACAAAGAGGTGATAAAGACTCTAGTACACTATCAGCTTGTCTGATAATTGGCTGGATAGAACCGCGACCCTTTATGGGCCGGATCTCAAACAGCCCGCTCCACTCCTCGGAGTGGAGAATGAAAAGAACTACCTTTTTTATTTATTTTTTTTTCTTATGTTGCACTATACCTTTGTCGTGGTGCGGTTCGTAGTGATTATCCAGTGTAGAGTACTAAAGATTGAGCTTTGTTCATACTGTTGGCTGAGATTAGTGATGGGCAGTTTGGATCATTTCACTGTTTCGAAAATACGGATCATCTGAGTCTAGTGAATCGACACACTGATTCGGCACACGAAACATCTGTCGTGCTGTAGAGTCGTGCGCCGCGCTGCCTTCCCTGATTCACGTGAACCGCGGCAGCTGCAGGGCGCCGTAGTGAGTCGACCAGCTGCTTCGGCATTCCAAACACTTGCCGTGCCGCAGCCCTGTGTCCTGCTACCTCCGCTGATTCACGTGAGCCGAGGAAGCTGTAGGGCTGCAGTAGGACGATACAGCAAATTCGAAACATGTATGGAATATCAACATGGTTTTAATACGTTATTCACTAGACTTAATTGAACGGCACAGGGTTTGTTTGCTACTACTATTTTACAATAGTGTAAAGCGTAAACGTTTCCTAAGCACAAAATAATAATGTTCAAATTCCAAAGTCATGAAACTTTTTCCAACCTTCAAAATTCCATAACTAAGTTTAAGTAAAACAAGAAAAATCATGGTTCAAATGCCTACGTGCATCCAGAAATGAGTAATTTTTCTAACCAATCAATATAAACAAAATATTTAAGATTTGTTCCTAATACAATGCAATCAACAGATATTACTACAAGTATTAACACAAGAAAACACATTTCACAATTTACGTGACGAAACCACAAAACTGAACTAAAATCTTTCATTGTCCAGACAGGTATTCTAATAACAGATTCATCTTCAGTAGTCAAATAAAAGAGATTCCGTTACAGTTTCTTTAAATTGAAATTAAAAAACGTTATTTTTTACATCTTAGTGAGAATGCGATTTCGTCTCACTGAAATTATTTGCCCTTGCTTCGAAAAGATGCGTTGAAGATGTAGCAACAATGCATAACAACGCTTAGTTCACGCAAAACTACTTCAAAACACCGAAGGACTTGACAATTTTCCTCGGTGGTATCCCTGTTTTCAAACCTCAGTTGAAGGGTACCGGTAGCATAATTCAAAATCTCGCGTGGTGCGTTTTGGAAACAACTTCAAACCCGTTGCACGCCTGGGCGCTGTGTCGAACTCACCCAGGCAGACGGACATCAAAACGCATGTTAACGGTATCTAGCGTCCGATACATGAATCACAAGATTCGTTGTTTCGAAACAGTGCCGATTCAACTTTCGACTCAGTCGAACAGTTCGCTGACTCGATTCACTGAGTCGAAACATCAACTCAGTAGCCAACTCTAGCTGAGTTACTTCATATCTGGTGTGAAGAGAGAGAGCATTAGATAATGCTTGCGATCGCATTTTTGAATTGCAACGCAGTGGGTTAGTCTGAGACTAACGTACCACACCAATTTATTGCTAGACTTACCGAAAGTCCAAGGCATTTTTCTCTGATACTTTCTGGCATCAGAACAAAGTACCTAGGAAGCAGGTTGCAGACTATCGGGTTTTATCCCTAATGGCTGAGGGACCAACCAGTGGATTTGGTAGTCTTTGCCAAATGAGCAGATAGGTGCCCGGAAATCAGAATATGTCTGAGATGCTCAACTTCACTCCAAAGCAACTGGTATCGCAATTGTTTTGACCACTTACTTTTCGATTCGTATGTTGCTCATTCGTATGTTGTATGTTGTTCATGCAGTAGGATCTGACTAAAGAAATCCACACTATAAAGCAAGTCCTTAATGATTGGATGAAAAGCTCAGGTGACTCCAGTTTCTAGGAAAGGTAAACGAATGGATATGTATATGGATATTTAGAATAAGACATGTTTGATATACGTGCCTTCCTTGGCGATGATGTGTTCAGACAAATAGCGAAATTCTGGATGCCCTGCTGAGGTGTCGGAACGTCGATACTGTCAGCGACCTCCTAAATGAGTTATGTCATTTCAGCAATGGTTTTAGAGCCTTTCTGTACATCTCGTCGCATGTGCTCAGATGCCGATAATATGGTGGCCAATCTGGACCCATTTCAAAGTACCCAGAGCCAGAGTGAATCCCCAAGGTCCTGCTCAAGTACATCACTCTCCTGCTTCGATGGAGTCAAGCTCTGCCTTCCATAAAACAGATATTTCTGAAATCAGGGTCGCTTCGGATAATGGGAATAAAATCACATTACAACACCCTCAAGTAGCATGCGGTATTCATCATGCCATAAAGTAATATCGTACCGATTATTCTGTGACTCGACATTGGATACCTCACAGTTACCCGTTGAGGGTAAATATTTCTGATCGAAAAATGCGGATTCTGGATCCTCCAAATTTGCCCATTTTGCTGATTGACGAATCAATCCAAGTGAAAGAGGGCTTTATCGGTAATCAGCATCCTACTTCCAACAATGCCCCACAGCCAACCATGCAGTTTAAACGTCCTAATGTCAACCTTTCAGAAACAAAATATCCACAGGTGTACTGCACAATATTTCGACGATCATACATGTCGCCATCATCAGGTGAACTCACGGACTGAGCTCCTGGAAACGCGCCGGCACGGAGATCCGCACGCTACGGCGGCTCGAAGGGAACTGGGTTCGAGCCCGGTAGCGGGCGATTTAAATACACTCGTCCCGCGGAGCGACCTCTCCGCGGTCCGCGCCCCGCGCCGCGGTCGCGCAGTGGAACCGATTGCGACGGCGTCTGAGATGACGTCGATGTGAGGGCTCTGTCGGCCGTGGCCGTCACTACGTTACGTTTGCTAGATTTACTCTTTAATCGCTGGTTCCCAACCTTTGCTAAGATTATAGCCACAGTCACGGTTTATGAGGTCGTCACTTGTGCGAATTTAAATGGCCTCTCTAACAACGCAGTCTCAGTATCTCGACGTCTGTACCAGAATCCTAGTGCGTTCATACTCCATTGCGTGATTGTCCGACAAACAATGTTCAGCGACCGCCGACTTGCTCGGATACATCAATTGTATGTGCCTCTGGTTTTCAACGCATCGATCCTCGACGGTACGCATCGTCTGTCCAATATATGACTTGCCACACTGACCCGGAATCTGGTACACGCCGGCCTTCCTCAAACCGAGATCATCTTAGGCGCTTCCCACCAGAGCACGAATTTTATTCGGCGGACAAAACACAGTTACAACCTGGTGTTTCTTCAAAATGCGGGCGATCTTCCCCGAGAGTGCGCCGGTATATGAAATGAACGCAGTGCCTCCTCCTCCCTCGTGTTATATCCGTTTCCACAGGATGTGCTGTAGTGGTTGGGCTTAGAGCCCGCTGAATCTGCCACTCTGATTACCCATTTTTTCGGAATGTTCCAATTCCTGGGGTGGACTCTCTGCATAGTGCGCGCCCTATGTACTAGAGTTTTAAGTACCCCATTCCTCTGTGGAGGGTGGTGGCAGCTGTCTGCGTGTAAATACAGATCAGTGTGCGTTGTCTTCCGATACACGCCATGACCCAGGGTGCCATCAGCTCTTCTCTTGACCAAGACGTCAAGGAATGGCAATTTACCCTCCGTTTCAGTCTTCATAGTGAATTTTATGTTGAGGTGTATTGAGTTAGATGTGTAAGGAAATCATATATCCATAACATGTGGCCAGATGACTAATGTGTCGTCCACGTAACGAAAAAAGCAAGTAGGTTTCCATTTAGATGATGCCAGGGCTTCCTCCTCGAAATTCTTCATATACAAATTTGCGTCCACAGGGGAGAGTGGGTTACCTATGGCGACTCCCTCCGTTTGTTCGTAGTATTCGCCATTGAAAAGAAAATACGTGGAGGTCAAGATATGCCTAAAAATTTGGTGGTATTCTCGTCAAATTTCTGACCAATCAAATCTAGTGACTCTCGAAGGAGCACCCTCGTAAACAACGAAACGACGTCAAAACTCACCATGATATCTGACTCATCCAGTCTGAAGCTGTTAAGGCGTTTAACAAAATCCACGGAATTACGGATGTGATTATGGCATTTGCCCACATAAGGACTTAATATTCCCGTCAAGTATTTGGCCAACAAATATGTAGGTGCTCTGATGTTACTGACAATGGGACTTAACGGCACCCCATCTTTGTGAACGTTAGGGAGTCCATAAAGTCTTGGCGGTACCGGACCTTGAGGTAGCAGTTTCTTGGCGACACCCTCCGATAAATCCGCATCCTTGAGAAGCGCCCTCGTCTTCTTCTCCACCTTCTTTGTGGGGTCAATGCTGATCTTCCGGTAGGAATCGTCATTTAGCAGTCTCTGCATCTTTTCAGTGTGGTCCTTATGGGAGACAACAACCGTAGCATTGCCTTTGTCAGCCGGTAAGACAACAATTTCAGGGCGCTCCCTCAGGTCATGAATGGCCGCCCTCTCTTTACTAGTGATGTTCGACTTCATGGGCTTGGACTTCGTCAACGCTCGACAAGTTTCACGACGTATTTCCTGCAGTGGAACCGATTGCGACGGCGTCTGAGATGACGTCGATGTGAGGGCTCTGTCCGCCGTGGTCGTCACTACGTTACGTTTGCTAGATTTACTCTTAATCGCTGGTTCCCAAGCTTTGCTAAGATTATAGCCACAGTCACGGTTTATGAGGTCGTCACTAGTGCGAATTTCAATGGCCTCTGTAACGACGCAGTCCCAGTATCACAACGTCTGTACCAGAGCTCAGTCCGTCAATTCACCTCATGATGGCGACATGTATGATCGCCGAAATATTGTGCCCGTTGGACACTATAGACAGGCAGTACACCCGTGGATACTTTGATTATCAAATACACCGGGAGAAACTCAAGACTCACTTAGTGTAATTGTTTGGAAGATATAAATTGGATGCTTTCGCAGCATGTAGAGGAGTCTTTGTTAAGAAGCACAATGCATGCTCAGTTCGCAATGTTATTTGGAATAGTGTTTCATCCTTGTTCGAAGGCATAATCCACGCCAGTAGGGAATTTTATTTTGTGATGTATCTGAGATACAACCGATGGCAGTGTTGCAACACTCTTTGTGGTTCAATAAGCTTTGCAGATACCTATAGTTAAGGTATTGATATCCAATATAACGTGGCACAGTTGCTACATATATTGAGATATCGATAACAAAACTCATTAGTTGTTACAAGCTTACGCCTACAATAAGGTGCACCTCCGAGAGGATTTTTCTTTAACCGTGTGTTATCCTAATGAACAGGGGCATCTGTGATAACATTCAGTGTGCTGAACATCGGTTGCATTGCGAAACAAAACAGTAATAAAGTTACCAGGAATCAGAAAGAGCAATATTATCAAACAAAATTACCACTAAAAAAATTCAATTTACTGTCGCCAGTCCTTTAAGCACAACAATTACCAAGTATCTCAATGACTCCTAATTACTGAATAACTAAAATATTTCCTAAAATTTTAGAGAACATTAACAAACGTAATTTAAATGCAACACTTATGTAGTGTGCTCGCTTTCTAAGGTAGCAGACAGCCTCACCATAATCTATACTTGTAAGTAAATATTATATGGAAATGGAAAAATTCAATTAAACTCCTTGCTAGAACCAACAATGTGCTGAATGGAAAAATCTACTGTTCTGTAGGTAATTATTAAACTTCAGACACTAACCTAGCCAACTTTCAGTTCAGGCCTACTTCACAATATTCACGAATCACTTTAAGAAAAAATGTTATTCTGTGTTACCATAGAGTAAGCACTTCAAAATAGCAATCTCTTAGTAAACACTGTTCAAGAATTATTTATATCACCAGCAAGCTTATATATTCAGTAACTACTGAATGTAAAATTGTTGCGTAATAAATTACTTTCCTCTAAGTAATTAACTGTCTTCAGTTCAACGATTTGGAAAACCAACACAGTATTCAAGAGTGTGGTCCCTGAATCTGATATGCTACTCTCGTTTGCGTACAAATTACTATGCACTGAATTTACGTAACACCAAAGTTTATATCACTGCTCAACATATATTTTTAATAATCAGATTTAAATTTACCACTTCAGAATACTTCATTATTGAACTAACTGAAACTGCATTTGCTCAGTGGAGATAAGATTTACTCTACTGTTCACTTTCAATGAAAACTCCACTATATATTTAAGCAAAGCAAATGTTATTAGAATCGTTTATAGTTATTTCAGTGGGTCTCTTGGAATAATCACTGTACCAAAGAATAGAATCCTACTTGGATAAACGACATAGAACAATAACAGGTTCAAAGTCAATTCTCGTTAAAAGAAGTAATTATTCAAAATTCTGAACAAAAATGAGGTTCGGACAGTTATACATAATAAAAAACTTTCCTACTTGAATGTGGAAGTTTGGCGCTGCAGTGTGGCTCCATGTTGTGCAATATGTTGCTTTACTGGCTCTTGAAGTATGTGGCCAAAAACTAATCTTCTTAGCGTCGGAATATTAAGCCACCAATTGATGGCAGTACTTACAACAGCAACAATATTTCATCCGAGGCCATATTACGATCTTCTTGTAGGTAAAGGCCTCCAGAACATAGCCACCAAGAAACAAAGGCACCTCAGTACATTCTACTGTGCCTACCACCACTGCAACTGCACGCTATCACGTCTCAGACCGTAATCCCTTGCCACACACTAGCCAACTGCGCCAGCCACCAACTTCCCGCGTTTTCCCACCTTTTCGCTCCCACACAGTCAGTATCCGTTACGGCTGGGATGCCCCCGTCTTTTCTACTCCAGTACAATTTACAAAAGCCCTCAGTCAGAGCCCCTACAAGTTTTTCAGCGTTCACAAATATTAACACAAACATATTGCATTAACAATATTACTTATATATTTAACAAAACGCATTTTCCAACCTCATTCTATATAAAAGGCATTTTCAATTAACATAAGTTTCAAAGATAGGTTACTCATTCCATACTTCAGTATCTTGTACACAGTTTTTCCAATAATAAATCGAAGCATAATAAAATAAATAAGTCAAAAATTTAATCCTGTCTCACAGTTTGAACTTTACTGCTGACCAATTATGTAAAAGGTCATCAGTGTTAGTCGTGTGGAAAGTGTTTCTACCGGTTTGATTAGAAGCTAAATTCTCCCTTGCTACAATGTACACATCGGACTTTAATATTCCACACAAGAACTGTGTAAATTTGTATTATTGATGTCTGGAAATACCTACCGAATTTTAGAGTTGTAATTAAAGAGACTTGTACACTTGGAAAGTGAAAAGGAGGGGGCAGGGGTTTAACAATTTTCAAATATTTGTAAAATGACATGTTGACCACAGCTGTTTACTTAATAAAGCTACCGGTTTCGATTAATGTACCATTCTCAAGCAACAGGCTAAGCTCTGATGGTGTATGAGAATGGTATATTAACCGAAATCGGTAGCTTTGAGTTTATAAACAGCTGTGGTCAACAAATCATTTTACAAAAAACAAATGGGGATGACTGGGCACTAATGAATTATTAAAAGTGTCAAAGAACTGCAATTATGAGTGTCGCCTACGTTATTTGTAGCAGATTAGTTTTGCCCCATGACGTTTCAGCCAGCCGCTACCGAGACCAACGAACTGGTTAAAATAGCTTCTGCAACGACTCAGACAAATGTTGGACTGTTGCCTGCTTTCATGCGGTACGATCAACCCCAATTGAACCGCTCCGTCAGGAGAGTCAATATGGAGATTGATCAACTGCTTAGGGCAGACACTGTCGGACATCGGTTTGGTTCCTGTGGATGCTATTGATAGGTGGGATTTCACTAGACATGGCCTACATCTCAATAGGAAAGGGAAGGGGAAACTAGCTGGGTTGATAGCAAAGTCCTTAAGGGGGGACACTGCAATTCATGAAGGTACTTCTTTTTTAGGCTAAGATCAGTGTCCAGTGAGAAGCTCAGGCAGGCAGGTGCTAAAAATGTTGAAAAATCAAATATTTCTCAGAGAAGTAAAGTAAAAAATAATGTTAGCATTTTTCACCAGAATATTGGGGGACTAAAGAATAAAATAGATGATCTTTTAGTTTGTTTAGATGCTATAGAAACTGATAATGTAATAGATATACTATGCCTGTCTGAGCATCACATTGTCACCGGTATGGAAAATGTGAATGTCAGTGGATATAAATTAGTCTCAAATGTAAGTAGAGATAATAAGATAAGAGGAGGAGTTGCCATATATGCCAAAAGCTATCACAGTGTAAAAAATTTAGAAACAAAAAAGTTTTGTGTAGAGCAGCAAACTGAAGCAAGTGCCTGCCAGCTTAAACTTAATGATGATTATCTTATAATTGTAACAGTATATAGGTCCCCTTCAGGGAACTTTCAGTTATTTCTGGAAAACTTGGATGCCTTGTTGTGCTATCTGTCAGATAGGGGGAAGCAAATTATTATTTGTGGTGATTTCAATGTAGATTCATTGAAAGAGTGTAATAGGAAGAAAGACCTGGAAGTCTTACTAGGCTCATTCAATCTGACATCCGTTATTGATTTTCCCACTCGGGTAGTAAAGGACAGCAGTACATTGATAGATAACTTTTTTATAGACCAAGATAAGTTTAACAACATAAATGCTTGTCCCATTGAGAATGGTCTTTCGGATCATGGTGCACAGCTAGTAACAGTATATGAAATAGCTCCGTTCAGTAATTCGAAACTGTCCACCAGAATAGTGCGCTCGATTAATGACTTAACAACTAAAAATTTCAAAGAAAGTCTACAGCAGTTAGACTGGGATGAGGTTTACAAGGAACCTGATGTTAATTTAAAATATAATTTATTTCACGATACATTTGTAAGGGTATTTGATAACTGTTTCCCCAAGAAATTAGTAAAATTTAATTCTAAGAAACCATGCAAAAAACCATGGCTTACTAAAGGTATAAAAATATCGTGTAACCGAAAAAGGGAACTATATCTGTCCGCAAGAAAGAGTAATAACCCAGAAACAATAAAATATTATAAAAGCTACTGTGCTACATTAAGAAAAGTTATTAAAAAATCAAGAAGCATGTGCATCATGTCTGAGATTAGCTCCTCTGATAATAAAATTAAAACAATTTGGAATATTATTAAAAGGGAGACAGGGCAACCAAGAGCAGAGGAAGAGGGTATTACCATCAAAACAAATGAAAACTTTATCAACAAAAAGTCAGAAGTTGAAAACATTTTTAATGATTACTTTTTAAATGTTGTGGAGAAAATAGGATCTAAATGTTCATTAGAAGGAGCAAGGCAATTAATGGAAGAGGCCATACCCACACAATTTGATACAATTGAAATTCCACCCACCTCACCTTCAGAAATTAGGAAAATAATAAACTCTCTCAAGAGTAAACGGTCATATGGAATTGATGGTATTTCCAGCAGGGTATTAAAAACTTGTTCCCAGGAGATAAGTAGGATTCTCAGTCATATTTGTAATAGCTCATTAAAGCAGGGTATTTTCCCAGATAGACTGAAATATGCTATCGTTAAACCTTTGCATAAAAAAGGGGATACATACGATGTCAACAACTACCGGCCCATCTCACTTCTGACAGCTTTATCAAAGATTTTTGAAAAAGTTATGTATTCTCGAATTGCTTCACATATTAGTATAAATAAAGTTCTAACAAAATGTCAGTTTGGTTTTCAAAAAAGCTTTTCAACTGAAAATGCTATATACACCTTCACTGATGAAATATTAAATGCTTTGAATAACCGGACATCACCAGTAGGGATTTTTTGTGATCTTTCAAAGGCGTTTGATTGTGTAAATCATGGGATTCTTCTAGATAAGCTTAAGTATTGTGGTATGAGTGGGACAGTGCACAAATGGTTTATATCATACTTAACTGGAAGAGTGCAGAAAGTTGAAATAAGCAGTTCACATGATGTAGATGACACAATTAATTCTTCTAACTGGGGAGTTATTAAAAATGGGGTCCCACAAGGTTCGGTCTTGGGTCCTTTGCTGTTCTTAATATATATTAATGACTTGCCATTCTACATACATGAAGATGCTAAGCTAGTACTTTTTGCTGATGATACAAGTATAGCTATCACACCTGACAAACGGGAATTAACTGATGAAATTGTAAATGATATCTTCCAGAAAGTCATTAAGTGGTTCTCTACAAATGGACTCTCATTAAACTTTGATAAAACCCAGTATATACAGTTTCATACAGTAAATGGCATGAAACCATTAATAAATTTAGACTTTGAACATAAATCTGTAGCTAAGGTAGAATATTCAAAATTTTTAGGTGTTTGCATTGACGAGGGACTGAATTGGAAGAAACATATTGAAGATCTCCTGAAACGTCTGAGTTCAGCTACTTATGCTATCAGAGTAATTGCAAAATTTGGTGATATAAATCTCAGTAAATTAGCTTACTACGCCTATTTTCATTCACTGCTTTCATATGGGATCATATTCTGGGGCAATTCAACATTGAGTAAAAAAGTATTCATTGCACAAAAGCGTGTAATCAGAATAATTGCTGGAGCCCACCCAAGAGCATCCTGCAGACATTTATTTAGGGATCTAGGGATACTCACTGTAGCTTCACAATATATATATTCACTCATGAAATTTGTTATTAACAATCCGACTCAATTCAAAAGTAATAGCAGTGTGCATAGCTACGACACTAGGAGAAAGGATGATATTCACTATTCAAGGTTAAATCTAACTTTGGCTCAAAAAGGGGTGAATTATGCTGCCACAAAAGTCTTTGGTCACTTACCAAGTAGCATCAAAAGTCTGACAGATAGCCAACTAGTATTTAAAAAGAAATTAAAGGAATTTCTGAATGGCAACTCCTTCTACAATGTAAATGAATTTTTAGATAAAACATAAAAAAATATATATAAAAAAAAATAAAAATAAAATTTACAAAAAAATTCTTAAAATATAGATTGTCAAGTATAGACATAATTTACTAAACTGACACGTTCCACATCATTACGAAATGTCGTATACATGATCTAAGGAACAAGTATTAATCTAATCTAATCTAATCTAAGAGAGCATCACAAAGCAAGACCTACGACCCGGTTCGTTACAATAGTTTTCAACCCAAAAAGAGCTTCCAGTCACTTTTGATTTCATTTTTATACATTCAAGTTAGCGTGTCAGACGACAAATAAGAAATGAAACAATGAAAGTCACCTACAGTTTTAGATCTACATCTACGTAGAAACTCTGTAAATCACTTTTAAGTGCCTAGCAGAGGGTTCATTAACCACTTTCATAACCTTCCTCTACCGTTCCCCTCTCTAATAGCACGCTGTAAGAAAGAACACATAAATCGTTCCGTTTTCGATCTCATATCTCTTATTAGGATGGTCATGTATCCTTATGTATGTGGGTGCTAGAAACATATTTTCACATCCAGAAGTAAAAGTCGGTGATCGAAATTTCGCAAATAGATCTCGCCGCAACGAATAACGTCTTTCTTTTAATGATTTCACATGTAATCGTGCAACATTTCCCTCCTGTAGCGTGATAAAACAAAACAAGCTGCCCTTCTCTGAACGTTTTCAATGTATTTCGTCGGTCCCACCTGGTGAGGATCCCACACTAGGCAACAGTACTCCTGGAGAGGATGCACAAGTGTGATGTAGGCAGTCTCTTTGGTGGAGCTGTTGCATCTTCGAAGCGTTCTGTCAATGAAACTTAATCTTTGGTTCGCCTTCCCCACAATATTTGTGTGTTCTCTCCAGTCTAAGTTGTTCGTAATTGTAACTGCTACGTATAAGTAGAATTTACGACCTTGAGGTTTGATTGATTTATTGTGTAATTGAAGTTAGGCGGATTTCTTTTTGTGGTCATGTGTATTACTTCAGACTTTTCATTATTTAGTGTTAATTGCCAATTTTCGCACCATGTAGAAATTTTCTTTAAACCGCTTTGCAGTTGCTTTTCATACTCTGTTGACTTCACTAACCGATAAACGACAGCATCATCCACGAACAGTCCAACGGAGCTATTCAGATAGTCTTCTAAATCACTTATAAACACAAGGAAGAGTAGGGGACATATAATGTTTCCCTGTGGAACGCCAGATATCACTTCTGTTTTACTGGATGACTTACCGTCAATTACAACGAACTGTGTCTTTTATGATAGGAAATCGCGAATCCAGTCGCATTATTGGGGCGATATACCATTAACACGCAATTTCATTAGAAGCCGCTTGTGAGGTACAGTGTCAAAAACCTGAATAGTTAGCCTCATTTTACAATGATTTTTATTTAGTCTTTTTATTTACTACTACGGTATATGATTTGCCAGCTAATAACGCTGACTATTATGGGCATTGCTAATAAAAGTAATTGGTTCATGCTCCGACCGAATGCTGTGATAGCTGACTGCCAGTTTTCTTTATTTATATATAAATTAATCAAAGGCCTAAAACCGAAAAATTTGTTATAAACTAGTTTGCGCAACGGATAACACGACCCAGGCTATTTAATCAATTGTCACAACCTTCGATAGAGAGTTGGGGTACACTATGACAACTGCCAGGAATTTAGTTTTTACCTGCATCCTAATCGCTCATCTGATATTAGTTACTTTATTTAATTTCTGTTATTAGGGTTACAGCTTTCTATGTTAAATTTAATAATAAAGTCCGACTAATTCAGGACAAGATTTTTTTTATTTTCTGATGGTATGCAAATAAAACAAAAACCTTAGACAAATTAAATTTAAAAACAAACGATAATGGATTGTGAACACTCGTTGCAGAACAGACAAACATTTTGAGCCACAGGCTCTAAGATTAATTAATTAATAGACTTGCTGGTCCCAGAACATATAAATTTTCAACATGTTTCACACCACACTGCATGGAAAACGAGAGATAAAAAGGATTTATTGGACTAGTAAGAATATCCCCCTTCACATAGACGCACTCGCTCATCATCCATTTTTACACTGCATGCACTAACCACTCCATTTTTAGCTAGCAAAGAAAATAAAAAATGGTTCAGCAAAGAGGGTGGCCGTTATTAAATTGCTGATTTTAATGCAAGACCTGAGACACGCAACGGTATTTACCGCTCAAATCTTACAGAATCGCAAAAGCTCAAACACACACACCATATAAAAATATTATAAAGGAAATCTACCTGTGGAGCTTAGTCACACAACAAGCATAACTGGCGCTCCTTCCTTATCATACTGAACCACGCAACAACGATTTACGGCGAGAAGCAAGTGGCTCCGCGATTTCCACAAAATTAAGTACCCTGCAGAAAAGAAAAACAAATATTATTAGAAATTTCATCTGTTCCTAGAATTACCCTGTACGATAAGACGCCATTATACCCCACTCTGCTCAATTACCACCAAGCTCCACCACGGGGCCTCCGCGGCTCATTCAGCCTCAGGTCCGATTACAAAAAAAAAAAAAAAAAAAAAAAAAAAAAAAAAAAAAAAAAAAAAAAAAAAAAAATAATAATAATAATAATAATAATTACAAAATTAATGAAATACCGGACAATCCGCGATGGAAAAAGAGATGTTGCTTGTTCCCGTGGCTGCTATCAACCACTGAAGGTGCATTCCTACTTTGAAATTGCCATACTATGGGCCTATTGTGCAATGGCGCGAAAATTTGTTTAAGTTCCATTACACAAAGAAAACTCCGTAAATTCTCTTACGATTCTCTCCCCAAAAACTTTAAACTGAGGGTTTCCGAAAGCTTTACTAAATAAAATAAGCAAACGTAGCGAAATCTCAAAGCGTGAGGTAGCAAGCGGATACCAAGTCCCGACAGTACCAAGTAC
Source organism: Locusta migratoria (assembly GCA_026315105.1). Lineage (NCBI taxonomy): Eukaryota > Metazoa > Arthropoda > Insecta > Orthoptera > Acrididae > Locusta > Locusta migratoria. Next base: position 744,091,452 of record CM048744.1, read on the forward strand.
CGTTGGCATCAAAAAATTTTAGGTACTCAAATTGACCAAAAAAAAAAAAAAAAAAATTCGCTAATCTTTCTGCCATATTAACATAAGTCTGCTTCAATTATTGCGTTGCGAGTCAGATTCAGTATAATAAGACAGATTTTTACACACTTGCTTAAAACATTTGCAGCATTCGAGCACGGGAAGTCCGTCCTTTCGGGCCTCCAAGCTAACAGAGCCAAACATGGCGTCTGCTGACCCAACGAACCGCTACTTTTTTAAACGCGAGGAAGAAACCTGCCATTAGCAGGTCCATGCCTCCCCTCAAGACAAGCGACACCCAAGAAAGCCACTGCCAACCTCCCTCTTTGCCTCACCTAAGCCAAAGATTTCGCAACTACTCCACCACCTCGAAACTATCTTTGGTTAGTAATTACAGAAAATAACCTACTCAAAAAACATTCACACCCGCTTGAAAGCATACCGTCTGCTCTAGTTTATTAAATATAGACAAACTTGGACTAATTTGACCATAAAAGTTTAATTTTCTAAACGAAATACCAATTCCTCAGCCCAGAGGAATACTGACTTGAATGGGCAGAACGGTTAGCTTTACTGGATCTCAAAAATTGTTACCTGTGTGAAAATTTAATTCAAGTAAATTGCATTCAGACCAGATCATAAAGAATCTAATTGAAATTAAAAACTACTTTTCGTGTTACCTGGGATATTAAACTTAGCTGAATGTTTTTTTTTTCTTTTTTTTTTTTTTTTTTTTTTTTCTTGCGCAACAGAATTTTATTAAAAACGTCTGAATATAGGAGAAAGCAAACATTAATACAATTATTTGAATAAATGGGAACGGTTTGCTGAAAAATGTGTTAATGCAGTTGTACTTAAGATTGGATTTATCTCCAAGAAGCAAAAATGGGGGACACCGATTTCATAATATAAAAAGGAAAGAACATGCCACTGGTTGTATTCTAAACAACTAACATTTCATTACTCACAATGAATAGTTCCCTTTGTGAAAAAGCAGTACTTTAAGATAATATAACGGTTAAGAAAAGAGGGATTGGGGGTGGTGATGATTTACAGTTGAGAATTACACACACGCACGCAAAGCTTAGCGACACTCAACGAGCAGCAAGACTCTGCGAGGCGCAGCAGCGAAATGATCCGACCAGGCGGCTTGGATCCCACGCACAAATTTAATAAAAGACATTCTTAAACTGCTTTCAGACCTCTGTAGCTTAGTAAAAATAATGAAACAAACTCGAGTAACTAAAACTGTCGTGGCTTATCACATGGGAGCACGTGGTCTTCACGAAACACCTCGCACATCGCAAGTAACAAAAAATGATACTCTCACAAAGTATAGCAGAAGCAGTTGGTGTTTATTCCTGATAAGCCTTATTAGCACGAAGAAAGACACGGAAGGACTACCGAGTTCTATAAAAACCGCGTTGTCATGAAATTTCGTTAAGTATAAGAAATGTAAAATTGGGAAAAAAATCAGAAATGATTAGCGAAATCGCGGATTTACTAGTGTTAGCATTAAAATATCAGTAGCCTGATGGGCAAGTTTGGAAGGAACAAGATGAAGTCCTTGTTCTATTACAGACACCAGTTGCTCACACGCAAAAACGGTCGTTTAAATTTTCACCAGAAATGATACTGAAATCTGTCGCAATTCGACACATTGCAAATGTTTTAACATGTTCGTATAGCTTATGGGACTTAACTGCGGGGTCATCAGTCCCTAAACTTACAAACTACTTATGAACTACTTAATACTAAGAATGGCACAAATATCCATGTCCGAGGGGGGATTCGAAACCCCGACCGTAGTGGCCGTGCAGAACGTGACTGGAGAGCCTGTCTCCTCGGCCAGCCCGGCCGGCCGACACATTGCGATACATTTAATATCACACACGCGATTATACACACGAGCTTAAAATTATCAAGTCGGAGGTCTGAAACTTACTCTCACACACACGGAAATTAGTTCGGTCACATCTTACCAGAACGGAAGCAGCACCCAGAGTGCCTCTGCTCGCTCAACCACGACTGAACTGACTGGTCAAATATCATGGCGAGGGGCCTGACAGACATGCCACAAGTCACAAAGTCACGCGACATATCGATATATATTCCCTATGGAACGAGGCGTAGCAGACTCTTTGCAGCATAGTAGTAGATTACTATGATAACACTATGGGCCAGCATAATCAATCGTACATACAGAAATGCACATGCGAACCACAAAATATCACACACTTACAGGGTGAGGGAGAGTGTAGGACACAATACCATAATAAACATTAAATGCCGCGGTGGAGTAGCCGAGCGGTCTAAAGCGTTTCGCTGCGGAGCGTGCGGTTGCTCGCCGTGGAGGTTCGAGTCCTCCCTGGGGCATGGGTGTGTGTGTTTGTCCTTAGGTTAGTTTACCTAGGCTTAAGTAGTTTGTAAGCTACGGACTGATGACCACGCAGTTTGGTCCGATAGATTTACAAACATTTGAAACATTAAATTTGGAAGACATGAGACTAAAAAGAACAAAAGTAGTTAAGAATAAGGTTAAATAATACATACAAATATATAATACATATGAAAAGAATCACTGCCTACAGGGGTGATATTTGAATATCATTATGAAAGTAATACGGCAAACAGTCGTCTTTCACGCTCTTTTTCATGGCGGTTAAATAATACATACAAATATATAATACATATGAAAGGAATCACTGACTACAGGGGTGACATTTGAATATCATTATGAAGGAAATACAGCAAACAGTCGTCTTTTACGCTCTTTGTCATGGTGTGACACCAGAGGAAAAAAGGAAGTGTGACAATCAAATTATAAATAAAACAAATCTAACAGATCTAACTGGCCAGCGAAGTAAATCAGCCGCGGTGGAGTAGCCGAGCGGTCTAAAGCGTCTCGCTACGGAGCGCTCGGTTGCTCGCCGTGGAGGTTCGAGTCCCCCCTGGGGCATGGGTGTGTGACTTTGTCCATAGGTTAGTTCACCTAGGTTTAAGTAGTTTGTAAGCTACGGACTGATGACCATGCGGTTCGGCCCGATAGATTTACAGACATTTGAACATTTGAAGTTAATCAGCGTTATAGTTCGTAGTTATTTTCCATGAAACTGTCATTATAGCCGGCCGCTGTGTCCGAGTCACGGCCTGCACGGCCACTACGGTTGGGGGTTCTAATTCCCCCTCGGGCATGGATATTTGTGCCGTCCTTAGTAGTAGCTAGTACATAAGTAGTTTGTAAGTTTAGGGACTGATGACCCCGTAGTTAAGTCCCTTAAGCTATACAAACATTTGAACATTTTTGTCATTATAGTTTGATTTACTATGAAGCCAGCCCATAGGGCTTAAATGTAGCGAACAGCAGTGCCGCTTCAAGTCTTCCGGAAATCCAGAAGTATGGAATCGATTTGAGATCGCTTGTCGATGGCAGTTAACACTTCATGTGAATAAAGGGCAAGCTGTGTTTCGCAAGAGCAATAGTATCTGAATCCGTGTTGACTATTGGTTAATAGGTCGTTCTCTTCGAGGTAGTTCATAATCTAATATACCAGGCGCGTCCATGAAGTAAGTTCCGTTTGGTAATAAAATGAAATTGTACACAGATACAGAAGACATTTTTATTGCACAAAATTCTACAACTCTTAAACTATTTTTCCACATAACTGCCGAAATTTTGCAGGCATTTGTCATAGCGTGGCACCAGGTTTTGTATAGCTTCTTCATAGAAATCTGCCGCCTGTGTCTTCCATCAGCTGGAAACAGTGAAATTTTGGAAAAGTCCATAGCGAGAGCACTAATTGTAAACCTACGCTTTTCCTGGATCTTGTTATCAATCGCGTGAACTTGGTTTCACTTTCCTCGCACTCAGAACCGAATCACCGACCTGATTTCGCATTTCAAACAAGCACAACAAAGCGTACGTAACTGACAGCGATCTCGAAATGGCGCGCGTTCTTCTCCTTGATACACATCGTCCACAGCGCATGTGCGGAACTGCAACTGCAGCGCTGCAGCGGAGATAAATTGAAACGGAACTTACTTTCTGGACGCGCCTCGTATAAAGCAGTGTGTTCGTATGTTTGTACGTGTTACATACAAATCTACAGTTTTGTTGAAATCTTTATGAAATTTTGTACACGTAAGCTTCAATCCATGAGGACGGTCGGCGTAAGTGTACGAATCACATACGACATACAGTTCATGAGATATGACGTCATAAACAATGAGATTCGCGAAAAACTGCTGCTGATTTTCTCCTGAACTATTGGACAGATTTCAACCAAATTTGGTACACACATTCCTTACCGTGAGGTAACAATTGCTACATGGTTAAGAATCACATACGGCATATGGTTCAAAAGATATAGAACCAATAGGAATCGCAGAAAATGCCATATAATGCGGCGAGACTTTCGAAATACGATGAATGAGAATAACAGTACTTAGTGACTTGCAACAAATTTTAGCATAATTTCAAACCTTTATTAAACTTTTTTCCCGCTGACAACCATAGCAAAATATTGAAAGGAAAAAATTTTCTCGCTTACTACTTTTCCGCTGTTTATGGAGCAAAACTACAGGTCCGGTACGACGTTACAATTTATAATTTGAACACTACACATTGTAGCGACAGGAAAATTTACAGACAGTATACACTCATTTATTTAAGTGTGCCTTCTAAATTGTATCACGGTACAACACGTAATTCATGGGATATGAACACATAAGCAGTAATGTTCACAGATAACCGCCACATCACGAATGAGGTTTTAATCTGTTACTTCTTTACAATGAACTCTGTTTGCAACGGATTTTACCGACGTACTGCACATATACAAATGAATATATAACTGTAAAATTATACAACGGTACAACATATAAGTCAATAAATATGTGATCGTATATACTACAATGGGTAAAAACCTGTCGCATCATGGAACACGTATTCCAGTCAGCTTAAGGAAATCCCTGGAAAGCTGACAGCAGCAGAGATGCCCACTGAGGACAAGAAATATTGTTTACAGCAAAGTTGTGAATTAAATGAAAATATAAATGTTACATATCATTTATATTTTGATTACAATCACTCTTTGTTTGGATGCTGTATTTAAAAATTAGTGTATTATGCAAGACAGCCTTATTTCATAATTTTCTCTGATAAATATAACACGTATTTATATAAAAAAAAAAATAAAAGGAGATGGAGATAGAGAAGGGATACGAGGAGTACTGACTCAAAGCTTGAATAAATAAATAAATAAATACCCGGGCAACGTCGAGTTTCCAGCTAGTTATAAATAAAAAAAATAACGTATTTCCAGATCTAACTGGCCAGATAAGTTAATCAGTGTTACAGTTTGTTATCATTTTCCATGAAACTGTCATTATTGTTTGATTTACTATGAAGCTAGCCCATAGGGCTTAAATGTAAAGAAAAGCAGTGCCGCTTCAAGTCTTCCGGAAATCCAGAAATATGGAATCGATTTGAGATCCCTTGTCGATGGCACTCATCACTTCTTGTGAATAAAGGGCAAGCTGCTTTTTGCAAGAGCAATAGTTTCTGAATCCGTGTTGACTATTGGTTAATAGGTCGTTCTCTTCGAGGTAGTTCATAATCTAATATACCAGGTGCGTCCATGAAGTAAGTTCCGTTTGGTAATAAAATGAAATGGTACACAGATACAGAAGACATTTTTATTGCACAAAATTCTACAACTCTTAAACTACTTTTCCACATAACTGCCGAAATTTTGCAGGCATTTGTCATAGCGTGGCACCAGGTTTTCTATAACTTCTTCATAGAAATCTGCCGCCTGTGTCTTCCATCAGTTGGAAACAGTGAAATTTGGGAGACGTCCATAGCAAGAGCACTAACTGTAAACCTACGGTTTTCCTGGATCTTGTCATCAATCGCGTGAACCAGTTCTTCTATAACAAATGGTGGACGCCCACATCGTTCTTCATCGTGCACATCACTACGCCCGCCATTGAACTGTCGGACACATCTTCTCACAGTCGAATCACTCAGATACATCACAAATTAGCCGTTAAATTTAACTTGGTTTCACTTTCCTCGCATTCTGAAACCGAATCACCGATCTGATTTCGCATTTCAAACAAGCACAACAAAGCGTACGTAACTGACAGCGATCTCCAAAAGGCGCACGTTCTTCTCCTTGATACACATCGTCCACAGCGCATGTGCGGAACTGCAATCGCAGCGCTGCAGCGGAGATAAATTGAAACGAAACTTACTTTCTCGACGCGCCTCATATAAAGCAGTGTGTCCGTATGTTTGTACGTGTTGAATACAAATCTACAGTTTTGTTCAAATCTTTATGAAATTTTGTACACGTAAGCTTCAATCCATGAGGACGGTCGCCGTAAGTGTACGAATCACATACAACATACAGTTCATGAGATATGACGCCATAAACAATGAGATGTGCGAAAAACTACTGCTTATTTTATCCTGAACTATTGGACCGATTTCAACCAAATTTGGTACACACATTCCTTACCGTGAGGTACCAATTGCAGCATGGTTAAGAATCACATACGGCATATGGTTCAAAAGATATAGAACCAATAGAAATCGCAGAAAATGCCATATAATGCAGCGAGACTTTCGAAATACACTGTATGAGAATTACAGTACTTAGCGACTTGCAACAAACATTAAACATAATTTCAATCCCTTATTAAACTTTTTCTCGCTGGCGGCCGTAGCAAAATAATGAAAGGAAAATAGATTCTCGCATACTATTTTTCCGCTGTTCATGGAGTATAACTACGGCATTCGGTATAACGTTACAATTTATAATTTCTACACTACAAATTGTAGCTGCAGAAAATTTTACAGACAGTATACACTCATTTAGTTAAGTGTGCCTTCTAAATTGCTAAATTGTATCACGGTACGACACGTAATTCATGGGATATGAACACATAAGCGGTAACGTTCACGGAAACCCGTCCCATCACGAATGAGGTTTTAATCTGTTACTTCTTTACAATGAACTCTGTTTGCAACGGATCTTACCGACGTACTGCACATACACAAATAAATATATAACTGCAAAATTATAAAATTGTACAACATATAATTCAATAAATATGAGATCGTATATACTGCAATGGGTAAAAACCTGTCGCATCATGCAACACGTATTACAGTCGGCTTAAGGAAATCACTGGAAAGCAGACAGCAGCAGAGATGACCACTGAGGACAAGAAATATTGTTTACAGCAAAGTTGTGAATTAAATTGAAATATAAATGTTACATATCATTTATATTTTGATTACTATCTTTCTTTGTTTGGATGCTGTATTTAAAATTTAGTGTATTATGCAAGGCAGCCTTATTTCTTATTTTTCTCTGATAAATATAACACGTTTATATATATATATATATATATATATATATATATATATATATATATATATATATATATATATAAGATGGACAGAGAGAGAAGGGATAGGAGGAGTACTGACTCAAAGCTTGAATAAATAAATAAATACCCGGGCAACGCCGGGTTTTCAGCTAGTTATAAATAAAACAAATTACGTATTTCCAGATCTAACTGGCCAGAGAAGTTAATCAGAGTTACAGTTCGTAATTATTTTCCATGAAACTGTCATTATAGTTTGATTTACTATGAAGCCAGCCCATAGGGCTTAAATGCAGCGAACTGCAGTGCCGCTTCAAGTCTTCCGGAAAACCAGAAATATGGAATCGATTTGAGATCCCTTGTCGATGGCACTCATCACTTCTTGTGAATAAAGGGCAAGCTGTTTTCACGCAAGAGCGATAGTTTCTGAATCCGTGTTGACTATTGGTTAATAGGTCGTTCTCTTCGAGGTAGTTCATAATCTAATATACCAGGTGCGTCCAGGAAGTAAGTTCCGTTTGGTAATAAAATGAAATTGTACACAGATACAGAAAAAATTTTTATTGCTCAAAATTCTACAACTCTTAAAATACTTTTCCACATAACTGCCGCAATTTGCAGGCATTTGTTGTAGCGTGACACCAGGTTTTGTATACCTTCTTCATAGAATTCTGCCGCCTGTGTCTTCCATCAGTTGGGAGAAGTCCATAGCGAGAGCACTAACTGTAAACCTACGGTTTTCCTGGATCTTGTCATCAATCGCGTGAACCAGTTCTCCTATAACCGAGGGTGGACGCCCACATCGTTCTTCATCGTGCACATCACTACGCCCGCAATTGAACTGTCGGACACATCTTCTCACTGTCGAATCACTCAGATACATCGCAAATTTGCCGTTAAATTTAACTTGGTTTCACTTTCCTCGCACTCAGAAACCGAATCACCGACCTGATTTCGCATTTCAAACAAGCACAACAAAGCGTACGTAACTGACACCGATCTCCAAATGGCGCACGTTCTTCTCCTTGATACACATCGTCCACAGCGCATGTGCGGAACTGCAATCGCAGCGCTGCAGCGGAGATAAATTGAAACGGAACTTACTTTCTGGACGCGCCTCGTTTAAAGCAGTTTGTCCGTATGTTTGTACGTGTTGAATACAAATCTACAGTTTTGTTCAAATTTTTATGAAATTTTGAACACGTAAGCTTCAATCCATGAGGACGGTCGCCGTGAGTGTAAGAATCACATACGATATATAGTTCATGAGATATGACGTCATAAACAATGAGATGCGCGAAAAACTGCTGCATTTTGCGACAATGCTGCTCATTTTCTCCTGAACCATTGGACCGATTTCAACAAAATTTGGTACACACATTCCTTACCGTGAGGTAACAATTGCTGCATGGTTAAGAATCACATACGGCATATGGTTCAAAAGATATAGAACCAATAGGAATCGCAGAAAATGCCATATAATGCGGCGAGACTTTCGAAATACACTGTATGAGAATGACAGTACTTAGCGACTTGCAGCAAACATTAAACAAAATTTCAATCCCTTATTATACTTTTTCTCGCTGGCGGCGATAATAAAATGATGAAAGGAAAATATTTTCTCGCTTACTATTTCTCCGCTGTTCATGGAATATAACTGCGGCATTAGGTATGACGTTACAATTTATAATTTCTACACTACAAATTGTAGCCGCAGGAAATTTTACAGACAGGATACACACATACAGTTGAATGTACCTTCTAAATTGTATCGCATTCCGATACGTAGTTCATGAGGTATGAGCACGTAAACAGTAACGTTCCGCTGTTCACGGACTAAAAATACAGCTTTCGGTATGAGATTCCAATTTATAATTTCTACATTACAAATTGCAGCTGCATGAAATTTTATAAACATTATACACGCATATAGTTGAGTGTACCTTCTAAATTGTATCATAGTACGACATAAGTTCATGAGATATCTACATCTACATCTACATAGATACTCTGCAAATCACATTTAAGTGCCTGGCAGAGGGTTCATTAACCATTTTCATAACTTTTCTCTAGCGTTCCATTCTCTAATAGCGCGCGGGAAGAAAGAACACCTAAATCGTTCCGTTTTCGATCTGATTTCTCTTATTTTATTGGGATGGTCATGTCTCCCTAAGTAGGTGGGTGCTAGCAAAATATTTTCACATTCAGTAAAAGTCGGTGATTGTAACTTCGCAAACAGATCACGCCGCAATGAATAACATCTTTCTTTTAATGTTTTCCACCCCAATTCGAGCAACATTTCCGTGACGCTCCCCCCCCCCCCCCCCCCCGTAACGTGATAAAACGAAACGAGCTGCCCTTCTCTGAACCTTCTCAATATCTTCCGTCAGTCCCACCTGGTGAGGGTCCAACAAGGGGCAACAGTACTCCAGGAGAGGACGCACAAGTGTGATGTAGGCAGTCTCTTTGGTGGAGCTGGTGCATCTTCGAAGCGTTCTGCCAATGAAACGTAACCTTTGTTTCGCCTTCCCCACAATATTTTCTATGTGTTCTCTCTAGTCAAAGGTGTTCGTAATTGTAACTCCTAGGTATTTGGTAGAATTTACGACCTTAAGGTTCGACTGTTTTATCGCGTAATTGAAGTTCAGTGCATTTCTTTTAGTGGTCATGTGTATTACTTCACACTTTTCCTTATTTAGTGTCAGTTGCCAATTATCGCACCAAGTAGAAATTTTGTCTAAATCGCTTTGCAGTCGCTTTTGATCCTCTGTTGACTTTACTAACCGATAAACGAAAGCATCATCCGCGAACAGTCTAAGGGAGCTATTCAGATTGTCTCCTAAATCGTTTATAAACACGAGGAAGAGTAGGGGACCTATAATGCTATAATGCTTCCCTGTGGAACGCCAGATATCACTTCTGTCAATTACAACGAACTGTGTCCTTTCTGATAGGTTAGATATTAGTACATAAAGAGTAAAGTACATGGAAAACTGCCCCATCACGCACCAAGTCTCTTTACTACTAATTGTATTCCTACGAGATTTTACAGACATATAGCCCTTATACAAATGATTATATACCTCAAGAATGGCGGGAATAAAATAAATAAATACCTGGGCAACACCGGGTTTTCAGCTAGTGTTCGAATAATGTTCCAAAATCCTACTGCAAACCAACGTCAATGAGATTGGCCTGTAATATTGGGGATCACTCCTATTGCCTTTCTTGGGTATTGGAGTGAGGCTGCACGGCAGAGTGTAGGCGGTTGTCTCGTCTGTTGCGCCCTGCTCAGGGATTTATTGGCTCCGGTCGAGAGTGACAGAGGGCGGCACGTGCACGAGGCACGCTTTACGGCCCACGCACAGGGCCGACCGACGTAACGTCCTCCCCCGCAGCCTGTAGCGGCCTCCCATAAGGCTGCGCGCGCACCACTTGCCGTTTGGAGCAGGTGTTCCCGCTGTGTCGGAGTCTCAGGCAAGCAATTCCGCCTACAGTCGTAAACCCGTCAGTTCATGGTAGCAACTGCACTAACGCTGAACCCACCGCGGGGAAGTTCCTCCACGCATTTGGACAACGCATCGGCCAGTAAATTTCCCGCAGTGATTTTAAAGTACCGCATTTCTGAACTTGCAACAGGAAAAGCTTACATCTAAAAATTCGCTTCCCTGAATGTTTCTTGTATAAGACCTTACGATAGTATGGAACTTCATTAGAGGCCCGTTCAAAAAATACTTAATTTTATCCCTCAATTTTATTCTACCTTTAGTCTTTAGTTATCCGTTTTGAGGAAAAGGGTCATCTAACGGAAGCGCAAAACCAGTGTTTTTCAATCTGTGTCAATCTGTGAGTCGCGACCCCCAGGGAGGGTGGAGTCGCAAACTCTCGTTCGTGCAGGTCGCTGTCACAGGAGAAAGTTGTTGCTCCATAAAACAACATGACTGAATACTAGAGGGTCCGTAATGCAAAACAAATGACTAAGAAAAGTGAGACGAAGTATTAAAATGTCAAGATCACAATTAATTAATTTATTTACCTGATGACCTGTTTCGATACACTTAGGCTACCATCACCTGGTCACTTGTATCATATGCTTTCATTTCGTGAAGGTGCATGACATTCAAATGGTACGTCAGTCATAAAACTTTATGTTATTTTGTCAAAAACTGACATTTTGAGCCCGTGGTTGTGTATTAAATACAGGGTGATTCTTACAGTAATGAAGACAGCAACCAACCATTTCTGATTGTGCTATTTATTTACTAAATAGCGCCGTTACCGGTTTCGAACCTTAAAGTTCATCATCAGACGGCTGTTCACGTCTTGTGGCGAAACCTCTTTGGTTGTGTGGTGTCCTACAATACAGAACATGATTTTAAGTGGTTACTCGAGCTTGACACTGACAAATCTTGCGAACAATCTTTTATGATAGACTTTTTCTTTTTATTCATTTACTTACGTCGGAAGGTCGGTTCCATTAAGCTGTATCGCAACAACTGCAGTAATCAGCGATTCGCTCGAGTAAGCACTTAAAATCATGTTTTGTATTGTAGGACACCACACAACCAAACACTTTTCGCGGCAAGAAAAATTATCCGCATGACAAAAATTTAAATGACATTTATGTGCACATGAACAGCCGTCTGATGATGAACATAAAGGTTTGAATCCGGTATCGGCGCTATTTAGTAAATAAATAACATAATCAAAAGTGGTTGGTTGCTGTCTTCTTTATTGTAAGAATCACCCTGTATGTAAAACTTTTAACTTTACCAAATGGTACGTCAAACATAAATCAAAATATTTAAAACACATTCTCCATTGTGTGTCATGTTGACAGTCATGTTCCTTAATAAGAAGACGTTATGACTGTCAACATGACACTAAATGTACAATATAAAAAATAAAACTTCGCCCTTCATTTTGCTGTGTTCTATCACCATACAATGATGATCAACGACTGACTGGATAGAGGCCTTTGATCCGCTTACCGATTTCACATAGAGCCAGAGTTTTTCGAGTTATCAGCAAGATCTTTTGGTAAGGTGTGACGGTGGTCGTTATTGTATGCTTCGTGCCTGTCTCTTTTTATAGACGCTCGAATCTCTGCTAACTTTGGTGCGCTTTCTTTAAGCCGCAAGTGCAACTACCTTTGCTTTCTCAGCATTTTTCGAATATCATTATTAAACAATGGTGGGTCTTTCCCATCTTTAATCCACTTTGTCGGCACATATTTCTACAATGCATTTAATCTTACCCCTACGTCCATCGTACCGGAACCACACGATGTTCATTCATCAAGGTAGAACCCACTGGTGTAGTCTGCTCACAATTTCTTTCCGGCTTCTACCGTTCCTTGTGCGTTTGTTTTCCAAATAGACGAATTCTTCTACCACTTTCATATCCTTTATGCCAATTCTTAAAGTTCCATATTCTGTTACAGTACGTTCAAGGAACTTTGACAGAAGTCTTACAAGGAGAATACAAGGGTATCGGATTTTAGAATTTTGTGATATTTATGGTATGTGATCTTCTGGACACAAATAACAATCAGCTAAAGACATTCGACGCAACTCTCAAAAATTCTCGAGAAAGTCGACTAATCGACTTTGAAGTTTTTCAGGTAGACGTAAGTACCAATAATTAAAACAGTTACAACATCTGTTGGTGTAGTTCAGGTGGTAGCATTCTAGCCGTACATGGTTCGATTACCGCAGTACCAATTTTTTTAAATTTTTTTTCGTTGTATTCGAATAATTACACTAATTTAATATCTAATGGTAATTTTTTGTTTACTTGAAATTTTCTATGGTTTCAATCAAAAAACATATGTTACAGTTTTTACAGTATTGGCCTCACAATTACTTGACGACGGTAACCTTTGTTTACTATGACGCTGTTTCAGGAAAGTAATCTCCATAGCTACTAATAGTTTTCCAATCAGCTAACCTACTTAACCATCGCTATAGGGGACGGCAAGCTGTTCAGTTCGTCTATATACACATAAACAAAAGCCTACACAACACATGTTTTATACAAACGAATTCGAAAACAAAGAAAAAATAAAATTCGTCACAGTGGGATTCGATCCACCGTCTTTATGGTTGTGAGGCCAGAACGCTACTACCTGAACTATCCCAACAGATGTTGCAACTCTTTTAATTATTGATACTTACGTGTACTTACAACACTTCAAAGTCAATTTTCTCAAGAATGTTTGAGAGTTTCGTCGAATGGCTGTGGCTGATTGTTATTTACGTTCTCAACTTCACGTAAATATAAAGAAATTCTAAAATCCGATACCTATGTGGTATGTTTTCAACGATCAGCTGGAGATGTTGGATAACAATATTTTCAATACTTTTGATAAGGTGTTGTGAAGTAGGAGTACCCCCACCAGAGTTAGATACTATTGCCGTAGATAATGTGCTAGTGACATCACTAACCATAAACGCCACCTAGCGGTCTGTATGGTAACTGCTTTCCGTAAGTTTAACGTGAGTCCGCGCAGTTGGGTTTTATGTGCTGTAAGAAGCGTATCGACGGCCGTTTTATGTTATGGGGGCCATGTTTGCATTTTATTATGTATCTACGCAATTTTGTGTATTTGACAACCCCACGGAACGCCATAAAGACGGAGCCAAACTTTATTGGTATGATTAGATACACCACAGTTCCACAGGTATGTATATATCAAAAATAAAATGTATAAGCTGTGATTTTTAGCGCCCATGGGTAGTTAGTGGCATGTTCGTTGAGTGGTCGTCTCCTTTTATAGATCTGATGATGACTGCGAGATCAGTTGAAACCGGTCATTGTGGTGAATAAATGAGCGATCTTGGCACAACAGTAAAACAAGGTTCAACAAATAAGGAGATCGCACCCAGCAACATATGTAAATTGTTTAGTACTATCTAATGTTATTTTAAGAGGTCTTCAAACCACTCACATACCTGTCTGCAGCACTGCGTAGAATCAAACGCCTTTAGGAAATCCAGGAATATGTAGTCTGCCCGTAGGCCTTCATCCACGGCTCGCAAGTTATCATGCGTAATAAGGTCAAGCTAAGTTCTATACCAGTGATGTTGTCTAAAGCCCTTGTTCGGCATGATGAAAAGCTTTTTCGCCTCGAGGAATATAATTATATTCGAACTGAGAATATGTTCAAGAATTCTGCACCGAACTGAAGTTAACTGATTGCAAACGTAGGCTTCCGCGGTTGTTGTCACTATCAATAAAATTCTTCCGGGTATGAGACCGCGTCATCATTTTATAAACTATACCGACGTTTTGGCCCCTGTTGCAGGTGGCCTTCATCAGGGTCTGTCTGACTGCTGAATATACGATAACTTGGGGTTTATATAGCAGCGGATGAGGGAGAGGAAGGAGGACGTTGGTTTTCCTTTATTGGTGGTTATATTATTGCATGCCGTTGGTGGAAAGCGGCAATGTTGATTGGTGTTTTAAAGTCTTCCTCTCCCTCATCCGCTGCTATAAAATCCCCAAGTTATCGTATATTCAGCAGTCAGACAGACCCTGATGAAGGCCGCCTGCAACAGTGGCCGAAACGTCGGTATAATTTATAAATTGACGACGCGGTCTCATACCCGGAAGAATTTTATTTGAATGTTCGAATGTTTGTACAGTTTATGGGACTTAACTACGGGGTCATCAGTCCCTAAACTTACAAACTACTTATGAACTAGCTTATCCTAAGGACGGCACAAATATTCATGCCCGAGGGGGCATTCGAACCCCCGATCGTAGAGTCCGTGCAGACCGTGACTGGAGCGCCTCAGTCCCCTCGGCCACCGCGGCCGGGCGGAAAAATTTTATTGATAGTGAATTTACTGATATGTATCTGTAATTATGCATGTCCGTCCATTCCCCTCTCTTATAAAGAGAAGTGACTTACGTTTTTGGAAGACCAAATAATAGCTATATATGGCCATGTCGCCGAGTATCCGGATATGGTGACTATTCTTTTTTACCCCAAACAGTTGCATCCTATAACTGTGTCATCGATTCGGCTGTCTGAGCAATGAACGATCGTTTGTTTGTACTATCCTGTGTCTCCTGAATTTCCTAGGCTCGTTGCATCTGATTTAAATGTGTTATTTTCTCAATGATTCTTTTCGTCTTCTTGACTAGAGTTACATTTGCATTATCATCCGTGGATTTTTATTTTGAAAGAATATTGTCTGGAATTTATTGTTTTTGTTACGGTGTTAAAACAGGCCTTGCATCGTGGTTGTATTCTGATTGAGAAAACGAAGGCACTATGCCGCTTCGCTCTTGCTTGGACCGCCGCTGTTTTTCGGCGTTTGAGCTCAGCCGGCGGCTGCCACTGCTGCAAAAGACGGGGCCGAGAACTCCCTTTCGGATCTTAACTTCTTATTCTCCCCTCTAAGGAAGGTAATTTCCGCTTCAAGGCGTAGAATTCTGTCTTGGGCGTCCGGTGCACTTCCAACAGTCACTTCCTTGAATAAGCGCTAATTTTCTATCCTTATCTCTTTAGTTTGTTCTTTCTCCTTCACTTGGTGTAATGCAAGCAGCCAACCACATTTTTATCCTAAAGCAGACAACAGATTCTTTCTTGTAGCAGGATATGGAACTCCTTGGAGAAACGAGGAAAAGTACAGCAATCTATGCGGAGAATAAAGAAAAAGTACGACGCAGGTATGACTTCGGCAAAAGAGGGAGGAAAGATTGTTGGAACGAAAGAATGGTACAAGATAAGGACGAGTACCTTTACCATTACTGTTCGTTACAATACCGAAACGTATGAATAGTGTCACGCAATAATTGGCGAAAGAAATGGGGTTTGCAGACTATATGAGTTAGGTAAACGAGGAGGAACTATAGGAGAATTGCACATATGACAAGGTACATTACAAGGAAATGGAATAAAATTTACCATTAATCAGACTATGGCGAGGACCAGGAAGAAGGACACACCAATAATAACGACTAAAGAGAGCTTCAAATGTGTTGGAAGTACTATAAAACAAGACTGCATCAGTTGTATCGCAGCATATGTACTCCGTAATAGCGGTTCCCATGTTCATGAAATGGGACTAAAAGTAGCATAAAAGGTAACTAAATCATGCTGCAAGAAGCTAAAAGCGAAACTGAGTAAACCACGTTCTGTTGTAAGAGACAATTTAAAAGTATTCCTACTTTATCAATATCTGTGAAATTAAAGATAAACCGTAAAACTTTGCTCGTCATGTGCTTTTTGTTCGTCGTAGGTTTATGTCATCGAGTAAATCCAGTAGTGTTGTCGTCGGTAATGTTCAGCAGCCATCCTGCTGTGCGCTTGTAAATACTGACTACATTTATCTTACACTAGCTGCTAAACCCGGTATTTCCCCAGTATATGCGCATTTTTCCATTTTTATATTAGAAACGAAAATAAAAATTCTGAAAAGATTTCATGTTCATGTATTCATGAAAAACCCTTTCCTGCCCGACGGGACTTAACAGTCCCTGTCCATTTACAGCGTCATAAAACAAAGTGGAAAATGATACCTGACTTGTGTTCTTGACAGGACTTTAGCGTCCCTCTGCTGTATCATCTGAAACTCTCGCTGCCCGAAATTGTCCAGTATCGCTGGTCACAGACAGCAGTAAACTACGGACTGTTTTACGTCTGTGTGCAAGATTTCGTCTGGCGAATTTCGCTGTCACAAAAATAAGCTGTTGTGTGTTCTCACGTCGGTAATTTGATTTAGTATTTTTAGCTAATGGAAACTGATATTTTTAAGGAATAGAGCTCCTTTTATTATGTACTCTTCAAAACTGTGCCTGGAAGTTTCTACTACTGACAGTGTGTCAAAGGCATTTTGCGCATGCTATTTTTGTAGTTGTCTTTATTGCTAGGTGTCAGTAATAAGTGGTTGTAGTTTTGTTTTCTTTTGTTTGCGAAATAAGAATACGGTTTAGGGATCACTTCAGTTTCCTTCTTTTGCACCTTCAGATCTACATCTAAAATCCCATTTTTTTAATTTTTTAATTTTTTTTTAATTTTTTTTTTTTTTTGTACTTTTTGTGGTCAAATAAGGAACAAAACGTGTGAATACACTAATGTGCTTTTATTCACTTTGGTAGTAAAATAACGAAGTATGAAGTTATGTCCTCGAATATTTGATAGCTTGCACAGGGAAGGGTTAAAAATTATTTAATTCCTTATCTTATTTCATCTCGTTCTTCCCTTTTTGTCCATCGTGGTCTACCTTACTCTCTGTCCATGAAAGATTCGTTTTCATGCAGCTCAATATTTATGAAATATATCAATGTCTATGTGTCCAACAATAATAATTTTTTTCCAGATTTGTAAAGTGTAATATTGGGAAACAATCTGCTATGAAAAAACAGTGGATGAATGAAGTCTTATAAATCAAGCGTCGCGTGATGGGAAGGTTTTTGAGATTCATTGTTTACGACGTCATATATACAGAACTATGTGTCGTAGGTAGTAGGTAGCAATTGTTGACTGATAGTAATCAACTTGTATACAAAGTTTGGTTGAAATCGGTCCATCATTTTAGGAGGAGATGTAGAAAAATAGAATTAGATGTTGCATTTATTCGGAAATTCCATTGTTCATGATTTCTCCATAAATATTTGTCGTAATGTGACGTAAATTTCAGGGTACATTCTGTAGTCTATGTACCTAATGTCTGAAGAAAATGTGGTGAATTGTGTTACTAGTAAATACAGGATAAATCGAAAGCTCATGCTTGATGATGCGGTTATCATTAACCAAATTGTTTATGACTTCATATCCCATGACCTGTATGTCGAACTGTGATATAATACCGAAGCACCATTCAGTGGTATGTATTTGTACTGTCTGTCAAATGTCTTGCGAATACAATTTACAGTGTAGAAGTAATAACTTATAACGTCATGCCAAACGTTGCAGATATATTTCATGAACATCCGAAATGTAGTAAACGATGAAATGTTTTCCTTTCATCATTTAGTTGGGTTTGTTAGAGACAAAAAGTTTCGTAAAGATTTGACATTGTGTTTAAAGTTTATTGCAAGTCGCTAAATGTTCTCATTCTCAAATGGTCGAATAAAAAACAAAAAATAAAAAAATTCGTGGTAACACGCGCTACAGGATGGGGCAGGTTTCATTGTTTATAACGTGATACCGTACGAACTATGTATCGTATATGGTTTCTTGCCATCATAGTAAATGATTCCTGCCCTTAAAGAACATTTTTTAACAAATTTGGTTGAAACTTGTCCATCAGTTTACGAGCATATATAGCATATTATCGCATAATGCGGCCGTTTTTCACGTATGACACATATCTCCTGACATATGTGTCGTAGGTGAATCTTACCATGACGGCGATTGTTGCCTGATAGTAAGGAACATGTCTTCCAAGTTTGGTTGAAATCGGTCCTGTAGATGAGGAAGAGATTTGGAATATACATACACACATACAACAAATTAAATATGTATAGATTAATTTAGTAAATACAGCACAATGTTAAACATATTTATTTTAATTCGAATTCAGTCACTGACCGCTTGTGCTGTTTTATTGTTGTGGTTTTCAGTGCATTGTCTGCTTTGAAGCAGTTCTCCACGCTACCGTATCCTGTGCTAGCCTCTTCGTCTCCAGATAATAACAGCAACTCACATCCAATCGAACCTACTTACTCTGTTCGTCTCTCAACCTCCCTCTGCGATTCTTACCCCTCCTACCTATACCTCCCTACTTTGTCTCCTACCAATCGATCCCTGTTTCTGGTCAAGGAATACCAATTCTTCCCATTTCTGTTCATTATTTCTTTATCTCCTTATTAGTTACACCATCAACCCATCAAACCTTAAGCATTTGTCTGTAACACCACACTTCAATCCGGGTTTGAATTTAAACCATATTTCACTCCACTACCAGGCTAATTCCACTAATATGCCTTTAGAAAAGACTTCAAAACAGGAACGCTTTCCTTCGTATTGTCATTCTACATATTATATCACCTGTACCGCTACCATGGTAAGTTAATTTACTGCCAAAGTAACAAAACTCATCTACTACCTTTGCTCGGCACCTAAGCTAATTCGTTCAGTATCGCTTGATTTTCGATGACTATATCCCATGAACCTTGTTTTCCTACTGTTAATGCTAATCCCATACTCTCCTTTTACGACAGTGTCTATTCCGTTCAATTCATATTTTATATGCCTCGTGATTTATCTGATGTGTTTTCTTTACAGGGTGGCGAGAACAAAGGAGTTATGCGGCGGGTTGTTACATTACAGTAATGAACGATCACTCATCCTGTTCCATCATTAATTTTCTCTCCGTATGCCACAATACATTCCAGAAGTCAGGGATGATCATTTCGCTGTAGCTTGCGGAATTATTCAGACAAGCTATGCATTGGATGATTCGGTCATTGCTCCTCTAACAACTGTACCGTCGCACTGCCTACACCAATCTAACATGGGTCATACGATTTAATAAATTTGATGGTGTTTGTATTTTTTTATATTCTCGCTTCACGCCGAACTCAGCACGAATCGTCAGCTATTTTACACCGGATAGTACGCGCTTAAAACGATAAATAAGGAGCGCAGCCATCAGCCTGTGAAGCATATATAGGTTCGATTGTAAAACGTCTCACATTGTAATAATTACTACCTGAAAATAAGGCGGTGATCATGTATGTATTTATTCCATTCTTATTTTAGTTCATCTCATTCGACATTTGTCCCACTTTGTCTATTTTGTATCTCTAGTGATTTTCAGCCTGTAGTTCGGTTTTCACATAGTTCAATCCTTATCACGCCATTTCTCCTAAACAAGGTGACACGCAAATATGTAATTTTCCACTGGCGTACAATGGAATATTAGGAAACTGCAAGTGAAATATTTTGCGAATAGATGTAGTAGTGGTGAAAATTAAAACCTTTTGCGAGAGTGTGCAGTTTATCATGCTTCTCAGTATTTATGTGTCGAAATGGTTTTTATTCCTACAGATATTATTACCTCACCAGGAGTAAAACAATCTAGTACGACTCAACTAGTTTTCAGCATATAAGTTCCTTCTTCAAATTAATATTAATAAACATCTCAGCTGTAGGGATACAGATTTATTATGTCACGACCTGTTTAGTTCGAGTGTAGTACATCAAGGCCGCTTGGAGTGATCGTGCGCTCAAAGGCACCTTGCTGCGGAGCGCGCGATTGCTCACCGTCAGAGGTTCGAGTCCTCCCTATTGCATGGGTGTGTATGTTGTCCTTATATTAATATAAGTTTAGTTCGTAAGCCTAGGGACTGATAACCACATCAGTTAAGTCCCATAGATATAGAAACATTTGAACATTTTTTAGTGCATCAGGTTACGTCATCAACGTTCCTCATCAATTCCTACGCAGTTGTGGTAATATCATGACTCACGAAGTCTGTTAGTTTCTTTGTGTTAAAGGAAAGAAGCACGGCGGAGAATGGGTAGGGGAAACGTGTCGTGTTGTTCCTACCAGACTACGCTTATGAATCTCTGTGTGTTATATCTTCGGCTTCTAAACGAAATCTTGAATAAATGACGTTTGAACAAACGCTGTCATACGAGCCACTTTCTGACATGTTATTCGATCAAAAGAGTGCCTGTTAAGCAGAATGTACTAGTTTTATAGGTAGTAACTTTCTCTAAACGCGCGACACCTCTTGCAGTTAATGGTCCGTTTCAGGATAAGGGCTGTCGAGTTCCACAACAGTAAGGTACCAGTTCACCATGATTGAAAATAGTGCATGGTATCAGAGCTGTCTTCATAAAGACGCTTTTACGACTTTCAAAACATTACACAATATTAGTGCTGTCTACCGTTGAGGCATTCCGGTCGATACCGCTAAAGCACACCGTCTTGTGTTCTACGCGCCACAAGGTACGCTTTGAAGCAATACAGAGATAGCCGTCAGCTTAGAAAGTGAGTGAATGCAGTATTCATCCTTAACACCTGAGAAGCATATCATGATTTTGTACTGCCACTGCTGTTGGTTCGAAAAGCTAGCACAACGTATAGTCTAAGATTGCGATGTTCAGCAATCACCTATTATCGAGTTTTACAATGAAATGTATTTTCCTACTGTGTAATCTATAAAACGAAATATTGACATTTGATGCACAACTGCATGTAATCCTATCATAGTGTCCCTAAAGAATTAGAATCAGTCGCGAGTAAAAGATTTACATAAAACGCAAAGGTAAGGTTTCTTGAAATTTATGTGGGGGAGGGGGGAAAATTAAGTTAATAAGTAAATAGCAGGCAGCAGGTGGAGAGTGTTGTGTGTGTGTGTGTGTGTGTGTGTGTAATTGGTGAATAGGATGGTGTGATTGTGGAGATAAGGTATGTAAGGTGTGAGTGTGGGTGTGCGCAAAGTTTATGGTTATTTGTTAGGGATAGTTTTATAGAAGAAGGGGAATAGCTGATAATTGTATGGGATGGGGGGGGATGGAGTGTAGCAGAAATTGTGCAAAGACAGATCCATATGCAATGCCCCACAAGTGTATGTTCTGTGACTGTTGATAAAGTTATATATGGTCTATCACTGTAATGTGGGGTGGCTACTACTTTCAATCTTAAGATAGGAAGAAACATAAGGGACTAGTTCAGTGTCTGTGTAGGGCTGGTTATGCATTAATGTGCAATATTAGGTTGGGTTAGTCAGAAAGGTCATGGCTGTAAAACATTTGTAATATGTGAAAGGGGCTGATGTAAAGCAACATAATGAATACTACAGTGACTTATACAAAGAAGAGCTAATCAGTTAATGAGGAACTGTATGGGTACAGCATATCTTACTTGTGGTTCATTGAAATTGACTTTTGATTTAATTTAATTATTACATCTATATCAATCTTGAAAGCCTATGGAACAGGCACACTATGAAAGGTACTAGGATGAGTTAAAACTCAAAACAGTAGGGAGGGGAGGTGGTTGTTGGAGGCAACTACAACAGATAAGTGAAGACAGTGTGAGTAATCAGCAACTGGAGAAAACATAGTGAAAGAATGGAGTTTAATTTGTGACTTTTATATAAACTAGAGCAATTGAAGTTTGGGCAAAGGTGAACAAATTCAAACAATAATATCTGCACTTAGTGTTTTACAGAAACAATTACAATTAAGAAGCAACCATTACACTGTATTAACACATAATACATTTTCAATGATCATCCAAGAGTGTGGCTAAACAATTAAGTAAAACCTTGTTTCTTAACATAGTTTGTTCATTTAATAGATTACAGTTTTGTGATTTAGAATGCTTAAATATTTCTAGTTCTTCAAGGAAGTTCATTTTAGCTCCTTTATTTACAAAGTGTAAGATGTCTAACTTATCAATACTTGGAGCTGTAAGTTTTTCATCTATTAGGTGTTGGGCAAAAGTGGACCTATAGGGATTTTCTCCTTTTTTGTTAGGGAGGTGTTCCCTAAATCTAGTTTTAAATGCTCTGCCAGTCTGGCCAATACAACTTGCTGGACAGTTTTCACAATTTATTTGGTAGACCCCAGATTTAAGTAGTGCATTACTGCTACCTGTTTCTAGCTCATTGTGCAGGAGTAGTTGGCTAATTTTACTCTTAGTGCAGAAAGCTGCTGTGATGCCATATTTCTTAAGCAAATTTGCAAGTTGGTAAGAGATGTTGCCAAAGAAAGGCACCTTAATATAACTAGGTTTCTCTACATTGCATAGTGAAGTCAAAGGTTTTGTCTGCTAGTGTCCCTTGATATATGAGGAAGATGTCATCCACGTATTGTTTGAAGAACATAATATTCTTATGGATGTCGGGAAACTTTCTGAAAAAATAATTTTCTAAAGTGTTAATAAAAATGTCAGCCATGCTACCTGCTAGGCAGTTGCCCATGGCTAATCCCTCTACCTGTTGGTACAGCTTATTGTTAAATGTGAAAATATTGTACTTAAGTGCAGTGTGCAGTAGTCTAACAAATTCGTCTATTTCTTCATCTATTTCTTCATTATTGAGGACATTTTGATCTTTGAAGTTATCTTCGATGATACGAATAGTTTCTACAACAGGTACATTCGGGTACAAATTTACAATATCGAATGATACCAAAATACAGTTGTTGGGCCATTTCATGTCAACAAGAGCATCAATAAATTCTTTGCGGTTTTTGATGGTGTAAGTATTTTCATATTTGTAAAACTGATCTAGGAATATTTTTTAGTTTTTTTACAAAGATGGTATTATGCTGTGTCAATTGAGTTCACTATTGGTCTAATAGGCCAATTTTCTTTTCTTTTTTTCTTTTTTTGATAGAACTTTAAAAAGCCTGAAGACTTTAATCAAATAAGCCAAATTGCATAGATTACATTTGTTCTAAATTTATAAAATCATTCAAAAGTGGCAACCAAATTATTCGTGTGTAAAATCGACGAGCCTAAAATTTTCGAATAGTTATAAATGTAGGGGGCCAAACTGCTGAGATCGTCTGTCCCTAAACGTACAAACAACTTAAGCTAACTGAACTAAGAGGAACACATCCATGTCAGAGGTAGGACGTGAACCACCGATGGAGAGCGACTATGCAATCCTTAATTCTTGGCAAGGCGCCTTATACCTTACGGCCATTTCCGCGCTGCTCGATGAAAAATATCGCTCACACAATTGCAAAGATAGAAAGAGAAAATAAAGATTGTAACAGAAACTAAGTCTCAGAACTGTCTCACAACCAGCTTAACATCTCACTCATCCAAGCTAATGACGAGAGTGACATACAAAATAATGGAAAAAAGAAATGAGGTTGTGTAAGATAAGTTTTGTTCTAGGAAAGGAAAAGGCACGAGATTATTAGTTGTGGCATTGTGCTTGATAATGGAGACAACACTGAAGAGAAATCCTGACACGTTCATAGGCATTAACGTCCACAAATTTATACACAACGTAAAGACCCGCAAGACTGTCGAAATTTTGAGACACGTAGAAGCAGTTACAGGTAATGAACAGTAATATTCATTATGTGCAAGAACCAAGAGGGGCAATAAGAGCGCAAGAAGAACGAAGAATTCGCTTTGAAAAGGGTGTAAGTCAGGGACCCAGTCTTTCGCTTCTGTTGTTCCATATTTACATCCAAGAACCAATGACGAAAATAAGAAGAATATTCTTTAATTGTACAAAAATTCAGGTTAAAAATGATGTGTGTGATAAGGTCCGCAGATTGGACTGGTGTCCTCAGAGAATGTGTGAAGAAATTAGAAGATCTATTGCAGCGATAGTGTAATAGGTACAGACTATTCATTCAATGTAAACCTCATAAAGAGAAACGTGATGAGACGTGACAGATATGAAAATAGCGAGAAAAGTCACATTATATTCGCAAACATAATGTTATGGAACTTTCCTACCTTGGAAGCAAAATAACCCACGCCGCGACGCACGAAGAACGACATACGTCTGATCTGTTCAGGCAATGAGGATATTTCTCTCCAAGAGAAGTCTACTGCTATCAAGCAGAGACCTTAATCTTAGCAATAATTTTATGAAAATATACGCATGGAACATAGAATTGTACGATAGTGAGTGACGGAGGTTTGAAAATCGGAACAGAAGAGAATCGGGTTTGAGATGTGATACATGGAGAATGTTGAATATTAGGTGGATTGCTAAAATAACGACTAAGCAGTTTCTGCACATAATCGCCACGAAAAGGAATATACGTAAAAAAACTGGCAAGAAGCAGCAACAGAATGATGGAACATCAGTTCGGGCTACAGGAAGAGAACTCTATGGCGCTAGAGAGAGCTATAGAGCGTAACGTATGTGCAAGTGCTAATCCGATACGAAGAGGTTGACGCAGGAAGAGAATTCTCGCATCAGTCCGGAATATACCCAGCCTTCGTTTTTCATACACAGTTTCTAAAATATTTGGAATAAGCAACCCATTTGTCCATTTATTTTTTATTCTTGTAAATGTTTTTATATCTCTGTTATACATTTTTGCAGTGGATTGATCTTTTGAAATTGTTCTAGAATGGCTTAAAACTGTTTAGTGTCTCACCCATGTAAACCGGAAATGATAATTACCCAGGAATCCTAAATGGTAATTTCTTTCATAACACTGCCAAGACGTTAGCGTAGCCATGAAGATGCTGCTTCATCGTAGCTGCTTTTAGTTTTGTTCAAAAAATGTTCAAACGTTTGTAAATCTATCGGATCAAACTACGTGGTCATCAGTCCGTAGCTTACAAACTACTTAAACCTAGGTAAACTAACCTAAGGACAACAAACACACCCATGCCCCAGGGAGGACTCGAACCTCCACGGCGAGCAACCGCGCGCTCCGCAGCGAGACGCTTTAGACCGCTCGGCTACTCCACCGCTGCTTTTAGTTTTGTATCAACGATTTGTGCTTGATAGAAGCCGAACTGCAGCTCAGTTTTGGTGTGTCTATGTGTGGGTGTGTTCACGCACCCATTACAATCATAATTTATGATTCCTTTTTCTAGTCTTCGGACAAACATATGACGTGATCCTTCAATTTGGCCAGCATACAAACGCTGTACTGATTGGAAGTTTAGTTCTGCAGTGAACCGTACGTTGATATGTAAATTCCTGGCTGGTTAAAAACGGTGCTGGATCAAGAATGGAGCTCAGGATATTTTCTTCAGAGGATCAACGCGTCCTCGCACTTTACTTCCACCAGTAACTCACTTCCTATTTATACAAGTTTTCAGAAGTTCTGCGAAACTTACGGTACTACCACTTTTGGGAGAAAAGATGAGAGTTTGAGTCTCTGTCCGGAACATAGTTGAAATCTGCCTGAAGTTGCATGTCAGCAATGGTGGGACCATTCCTAACGCTGCGGACATCCCGTGCCTCCGCATGTATCCTTTCTTCTTGAACTACTAATCCCTCAACGCTCACAGGAGAAATTCAATGAAATTAGGAAAGCTGGACCCGAGATATTCAAAGAGGTTACATTAAATTATATGTACTTACGACACTGGAATAAAGTCAAAATAATACAAAAGTAAAAAAGTGTGTTCGAGAAAAAAATGATCAGTGGTCATATTTTCATTGTATACAAATATTTGTAGCTTGGTTGAAACAATCCTTTTAATCTGATTTAACTGGACTATGGCACGTTTTGTCATGTTCTTTTCTTATAATTTAAGGAGGTGCAGTATAAAAAGGTGTCAAGCTGTGTTTCCGTTCCTCTAAGAAGCGTCTGTTCAAAGGTAACCTTTCAGTAGATCGAAAATTCTAAATTTTGAATGGTAGGTGTCATTTAGGGGAACAATACGATTGTTGACATTTACGTTTTCACTTGTCTTTCTCTTTTTGTTTGTTATACTTTAAAGGTTTCCATTTTGTATCGCTACTTTGTGGGTGTCAACAACTTGTGTGCAACAACGGTGCATCTTATCTAATTATGATTCGAATAAGTACTTTTGGAATTAGAGTAATTCCTGAGTAATTCCATACTATCAATTAATTTTGTGTTTGCTTCACTGTTGGACTTTGTATGAACTGATTGCCTGTACAGTTAAATACTGGGTGTTTATAAATGAATATCCGGGTTTTAACGCTTTATAATATTTACTAGCTAAACCCGGCCACGCTTCGCTGTGACCCTTCTCATATAAAATAAACACAAAAGGAAATACTGTAATTCATGTGAATATAGAATCGTCGAGACAATGCTTCAATTAATATCGTTCGTTGGGCTACTGTGGCTACGTGCAACGAAAGTTATAAAATGTATAGCTTTGCAATACCCATTATTTTAAACCTATAAGATAGATTATATTTTTGTCGTTCTTTTTCTCCACAAATATACAGACCAGTTTACCGACTCTGGACCATGTGACGCATAATTCACCTTATTAAAAAGCTATTTCTATTTCCCATTCGCTATGTCTATCTCCTGCTTCCCCACTACATACCTCTTCATCCTCCCTCTAATCCCCGGCCTTTGTTCATCACTCCCTTTCCTTCCACCCTTCTTCCAACTCCTCCTCCATCTTTCTCTTTGCCCGTATCGTCTTTCA
This sequence comes from Locusta migratoria, assembly GCA_026315105.1. Taxonomy (NCBI): domain Eukaryota; kingdom Metazoa; phylum Arthropoda; class Insecta; order Orthoptera; family Acrididae; genus Locusta; species Locusta migratoria. Next base: position 744,118,910 of record CM048744.1, read on the forward strand.
CTCGTCGTATCTACATAAAATGAAGAAATTAAAAATTAGGGAATTGCTTCGAATTAGGAATTATCTACTGGAAACTATCAAAATGTTCAAATGAAACTTCCTGGCAGATTAAAATTGTGTGCCAGAACCGGGACTCGAACCTGGGACCTTAGGCTGTGGCTAAGCCATGTCTCCACCAAATCCTTTCTTCCAGGAGAGCTTCTGTGAAGTTTGGAAAGTAGGAGGCGAGGTACTGGCGGAAGTAAAGTTGTGAGGCGGCATCGTGAGTCGTGTCGGGGTAGCTCAGTCGGTAGAGCGCTTGCTCGCGAAAGGCAAAGGTCCCAAGTTCGAGTCCCGGTTCCGGCACACAATTTTAATCTGCCAGGAAGTTTCATATCAGCGCACACTCCGCTGCAGAGTGAAAGTTTCATTCTGGAAACATCCCTTAGGCTGTGGCTAAGCCATGTCTCCACCATATCCTTTCTTCCAGGAGTGCTAGTCTTGAGTGTTTGCAAGAGAGCTTCTGTGAAGTTTGGAAAGTAGGAGGCGAGGTACTGGCGGAAGTAAAGTTGTGAGGTGGCATCGTGAGTCGTGTCGGGGTAGCTCAGTCGGTAGAGCGCTTGCCCGCGAAAGGCAAAGGTCCCAGGTTCGAGTCCCGGTTCCGGCACACAATTTTAATCTGCCAGGAAGTTTCATATCAGCGCACACTCCGCTGCAGAGTGAAAGTTTCATTCTGAAAATGTTCAAATGTTTGTATAGTCTATGGGACTTAACTACGGGGTCATCAGTCCCTAAACTTACAAACTACTTACGAACTAGGACGGCACAAATATCCATGCCCGAGGGGGGATTCGAACCCCCGACCATAGTGGCCGTGCAGACCGTGACTGGAGCGCCTTAGTCTCCTCGACCACCGCGGCTGGCTGGAAATTATCACAACGTTACTGTTGCATAACATTAAATTAAATAATGACGCACATAAACAACGTTTTTTTTTTAGAATTCGTTTCTATTGTGTTTTGATTTCCACTGCTATGATCGATCTAACTGTAAATTAACCATTAAACGTGAACATACCTAAAATGTGTTTTCACGAAAAGTTGTTACTTTATTATCGAATTTTTAGCATAGAATCTGACTGGTTCACAAATCGAAAATTGGTATCGCTTCAATTTTCGACTTATTTGGCAGTTGGAAAGTTTAAAGCGTGATCAGAGCTATTACAAGAGAACATCTGCTTCCTTTTGCCTCTCTTAGTGGCGACGTATACAAATGATATCCGTTTTTCAGGCATCTATGGCGAAGCGCCTTTCGAATTATGCAAGTTTCATTGGCCTCCTTGTATAATTATAATGGAAAATCTATACGTCATTTTTCATGTTGATGCATTTGTATAATGATTTGGGTAAAATTTCACTTGCGGCAGCGGCTGATGTTGCCAAAATATCTTGACTGCTCTTTAAAAACTCATTTACATACAATGAGGCTAATAATCTTCCGTCTTTACCATGAAATATGGCATTAGCACTGATTGTCACAGCTGCCATAAGTAAAATTAAACCTACATTTCTATTTCTACGATGGTACAGATCCATCTTATGTCGGCATGGATTTCGAAGCGCACATTCGATGTATATCGTTAAAGGCCCGGTTACGTGAATTGCAAACATTATTAGAAAGCATCTGATTCCCGAGCATTACTCGGGAATGTTGTTTTCTGTAAAACAGTGGTAATTCTAAGGAGATGATAAACAGATTAAATTTTTTGATTGAATAGTTTTATTGGCCATTAAATAACCATTTAATGCAGTTCCTGCTATCTCGTTAATACTTTATAGTACGAACCACTGTCCGATCAATAAATCAGTTATCCTTGTAAACTGAATATTTCTTTGTCAACATTACTACTCTACGCAGATGTCACCATAACTGAAATATAACAAATCTGTATTTTCAATACAAGTGTTATCAGACATAGGAGACATAAAAATAACAAAGCTTGCATACTTTGCTTACTTTCATTCCATAGTGTAATATGGTATTATATTTTGGGGTAACTCTTCAAGTCAGTCAAAAGTCTTCAGAGTCCAAAAGCGTGTAATACGTATTATTTGTGGAGTAAATACACGGATGTCTAGTAGAAGCCTCTTTAAAGAAATGGTATATTAACTACTGCCTCTCAGTATATTTATTCCTTAATGAAATTTATCATAAACAATATATCCCTTTTCCCAACGAACACCTCAGTTCATACATACAATACTAGGAACAAAAATGATTCATACAAGGACTTAAAAGCGCTTACTTTAGTTCAAAAAGGGGTCTACTACTCAGGAACACAAATTTTCAATAATGTACCATCAAATATAAATAATTTAGCTACAAATAAAGATCATTTTAAGAGGAACCTAAAAGATTTTCTAATGTCCAACTCCTTCTACTCCATTAGTGAATTTCTAAATTATACCAAATGCATGTATCGGTACTCATACTATATTATTATTATTATATTATCAGCTAAAAAAATAAAAAAATAAAAATTATTTTTTAACGTATGTATCGGATATTTATATTATTAGTATTATTTATTATTCAGCTTGTAAATTTTGTTTCTTGACATGTTACACATACACGAGGATCTCCTCAACATGGATCTACGGAACAAAAAACTAATCTAATCTAACCGAGCAACCAGTAACATAGGCTGAGAGTAACATTATTTTGTGTTTACAATTTAACAGGTAAATAAGTCTGTGCTTGCTCCCTGGTTGACGGGTTCTTCAAATTAAAAAAACATCAAATGTTTGTAAAGCTTATGGCACTTAACTACGGGGTCATCAGTCCCTAAACTTACAAACTACTTACGAACTACTTACGAACTAGGACGGCACAAATATCCATGCCCGAGGGGGGATTCGAACCCCCGACCGTAGTGGCCGTGCTGACCGTGACTGGAGCGCCTCAGTCACCTCGGCCACCGCGGCCGGCGACGGGTTCTTGTATGCACTTCTGTCAAGAGAGTAAATTAATTATCCTCTTGGAACGAACATTCCGTTGCCAACATTAGCAAACCGTGCCGCCGCCTTAGGTAAAATTTAATCAATACCTCAAAATCACTGAAGGTAAATAAATTATATATGTTTATCCGTATCCCTGTGTGTGTTATCCAGTATCACCAATGATTCTTTGCACGTTTAGGGGGCTATTATTTCGTACAAAAGAAATGGATGTTCATCGTACACCAGGTCGTTGAGTAACAGGGTCGTCTCCCAGTCGTCCGACTTAGTAAGCGACTTTTGAGCGACTGCGCTGCTCTCCACTTGGTAATACTCAGTACATAACAAGGGACACTGCATAAATCATGTTCGAGAGAGATTACAACAGCTTGTAACGCGTAATATATGGCAATGTTCCGAGTGACTGACTGCCTGACTAAATGAATGCTCATCTCGCACACAGAAAAAAACAAATGATGATAAAAACTTGAAATTTGCAGAGGGTGTTAATCTTACACCGTTGGTGTCGTTTAAGAAGCGATTTTTAGACATTCCGTGCCTAACGGGGTGAAATAAGGGATGAAAAGTTTTTTTGAAAGCAATAATGGCCGAGATATAGTTATTTTTTGACGCCAGGCGCGAGTTTTGTAGGGCGAGCGTGAATTAGTAACAACTTTGAGTCGTTATAACTCGGGCCATATTTCGTTGACAAATCTGAAATTCAGTTATCGTGTACAACTGCATGCGTTCTCATAGGAATATTTTTAAAAAAAAATAACGTCCTTTATATAGCCACAAACGTTCAAACAAAATTGCACAAAAATCAGCGCCCACAAAAACTTCAAGTTTTGGGGTGTTATATCTCAGGAACTAAAGCTATGACGGACGTTGACCTTGGCATGTGGTAATCTAACAAAACAAGGTTCTAAAACATGAAGTATCGTTGTTGTGCCGCTTTCCAATAGTCGATAAAGTAAGTGCATAATTGAATCTTTTAGAAAAGGACAAAAATGCGGTATTATTAACCTTATTCTGGAAAAAGCAATGATTAAAACGACCACTACTTTTAATTGCAAAACGGTATATTTGGTCTTCCAAACCAGGCCAACTAGGTAATTTGAGTCATAGTTGAACGTGTAAACACGCAAAAAAGTGTACACTTTTGATTCTTATTTCTCCTAATGTAAATGCATACTGAACATGAAACTTAATACTTCATAGGTTGACAACACAGGGATGTGGAAGAAAAAATTTCAGCCACCTACTGTTCTCCAATAGTCTAAAAAATTGTCGTAAACATGGCGATTTTTATGAGAAGGTGATATTAGTGTAGCCTATATTTGACACATCTTTTAAAAATACGGGTTTCCAATAAATTTTGGATTTCAGTTTCAGTTATTGTGCCTGTGTCTATAATGAAACACAAGACCATTCCACACAACACGAACGTCTTGATGTCAAATTTACTTCGTTTTGAAGGAATGAACTATTTAAAAGATAAGCGAGCTTTGATCAATAATAGGCTGAAGTTACAAACGGAATTGTTTTCTTAAAATCGGATGACAAGTATTTCGTAAAGTCGCCAAGTCCGCATAGACAGAAATGCTCGCACTTTTTACATCTGTCCGTTGGAAAAACACCCTATATCTCAAGAATGAAATGAGTTATCGTACTGCTCTGAACCATAAATATAATTTATCCGTACTCTCTCACAGAATTTCCTCTTCTGCGAATTCCTTTACTGACTCACCCGCTCTGCCCTTTTATTCATTTTTAAGTCAAACAGTGTTGGCATCTTACACCCATAAAAAACTTATTCTCGTGTGTTGCTTTGAGCTGTAGGAAAAGATGCAAAGTCCTAATTACCTATCCCACCTTGTGTGTTGTGTACATTTGTAATATCCCAACATCTTTGCTAATATAGAATGTACTCGTCCCGTCCTACCATTGACTTTTGGATGGAAAGGGTAGTTAGCAGCCGTGGCGGAGCGGCCGAGCGCATTGAGGCGCGAGGCCGTTCCCCGTCGGGATTTCGAATCCACCCTCGGGTATAGATATTTGTGCTGTCTTTAGCATAAGTTGGTTCATAAGTACTTTGTATGTTTAGGAACTGATGACCCCGCAGTTAAATCCCATAAGCCTTACAAACATTTGAACATTTTCATAGCAACTTTATCACATTCGACACGCAATTCTTTAAACAAATCAACCATCAAATTTTACCCTTGTTCTGTTGTTATCGTCTCAGAGACCCGAAACTTCAAAATCCAATTACTAATGAGTGTCTGCGCCACTATTGTTGCTTGATGATCTGGCATTGCAACAAGTTCTAAGTACCTAGAAAATGATCGAAATTGTTATATTTTTGCCTGGTGGAGTTTCTTTGAGAGATTGTAGGACGTCTAACCCTAGGAGCCTGAATGGGCTACAGTTTATGATAATAACGCGAAGTCTATCGTCATACATCTGTTCATTTGTACATTGAATACATCTCCGTATGCACTAGTCTACTTCCATCTTTCTTTTTAGCCTCAAATACCACTCTGCAATCCGCCTATTAGTTGTTGTACCCAATCTGTCACCTGACAACATGTGGTTATACATTTCCTGCAACACTTTTTCTCTGCACTTGGCCGGAATAACCACTAGTGGACCTAGGTTATTTTATATACACAATAAACCATCCTTTTCTTTAAACTGTAATTGCTTCGCAAATTGTATACACTCCCCTTCCCCTTCTTTGAGTCATTTTACTCTCACCAAGTTCATTATCCTATTCTTCCAGTATTGTGACTCTCCTACTTAATCTGTCAACATTGTACCAAGTTTATGTGTCACATCAAAATGACTCACTTAACCTGATTGCCCACACTGTCAGCATTCTCAATGGATTTTTCAACCCTAAGACCCTTTGTAATGCTGAGTGGTCTATCACAACTCGGAAATTCCTACATTACAGATAACAACTGAAGTACTTTATACCGTAGATTAAGCTAATGTATCCTTTACAGATGCTCTACACCATCAATTTCTTGACTTAACACACTGCCTAAACCACAATCTGATGAAACAAATGACAAAATAAATTCTTTACTGAAATCTGGATATATTTCAACTGGACTTTCTGACAAGGCTTTTTTTCAATCACACATTGACATTCTTCTGTCCGTACAAACTTAGAAGCCTTTTCTAAAAATTATCTTAATGGCCTGCAACTGATAGAAAGCACCGCAAAGGCCTAAAAAATTCGAAATCATGAGGAATTAGTGTAATTCCTTTACACAATCCAGTACATGAAATTCCCGCACAGCTATTAGTAACCTAGATTCAGTTTTCATTCCATCTTCGCTTATTACGAAACCCAAATAAATATTTTCTTCTAACAGAAAATTACATATCTCTGTTCTTATCATAAAATGATCAGTTCTTAATATCAAAATCAATTCCCTTAGTCGTTGCAAATGTTGATCCATAGCCGTATTTATATCATCAATGTAAATCATATGTTGCCACGGACTGAGACCCACAGACCACTCAGAACGCCATCTAAAATTTCTGGAATGTAGGAGATGCATTTTTCATACTGTAAGGCATGATAATTCCTCCATGTCGATGAAAATACTATTTTTGGCTGATCTGGACAAACCTCCAACTGATGGTAACCACTCTTCAAATGCATGGTCGAAATACCTACACTATCCCAAATTGTCTAAGATCTCAGGGATAAGCACCTGCTACTGTCATAGCATTCAAATGACGACCCTGTACAGTTTGCTGTATGCAGGTAGGCTCTACTGCATCTCTCGTTGATATCCAATGCTGTGATATCTTTGTAGCTGGTAACCACCGACTCTGTGGGTAAAAATACAAAAATAAATAAATAAATAAAAAACTAAAAATATTAAAAATAAAAACCATATAGACTCATCCAATATGAGTCCCACATGCGTCCCGACATTATCATGTAAATGCCTTGTTCGCAATACAGTTTCAGTTGTGCTTGGTGACTGCTTGTGGATCACACTGCTTGTGTCTCATTCCGTCATGTTTCAGGATATCCATATCCGAAATTAACAAATCTTTTGATACCGGTAGTGTTGTTTCACCAAATATCTCCTGTACGTGTACTATGCTTCTTTTCACACCACACCCTGTCTGATCTAAAACAACTTTTTCCTCCGACTACATGCAAAGCTCCTATTTACACTTACCCAAAGCGACTTTCCATTACCCTTAGGTATGCAATTATGCGAATTAATCCTTAGTGTCATAATTCGCGGTGTAATTGGTTTGTCGTGCGCGATTGACACCCTTCGCGACATTGCTACACTGCCAACAGTTTCACCCAAACTGAAAACTAATCTATTAAGCTCCACTTTTCATTGATGAGGGTCGATATTAGCATAATCCTGATGTATAACATGGAACATTAGATCGTTTGCTCAAGTGAGATACAATTTCTATGCAAAGAGTAAACTCTACCGTCCCCAGGCAGAAATCTATGTCTACTGATCCAAGCGGTCTGTATCTCTGTCTGTACTGTCACAGGTACCACTGCTTATGTTTCACCAGTCTCTCTCACTGACCAACACTTTCGCCCCTGTATCCAATATGTTGCTGCATTTTATTCCTTCCACTACTCCTTGCACAGAACTATCCACCTCTGCATACAAACAATTCAAAGTATTGAATTTATGAAGGAAAGATCTTAGGTCGATATCGGGTTTCCTTTGTTATTTATCGTCCGATTAACATTCGACCTTACACCTCTCTTATTATTACTGTTCCCTCGCTGATTGTGCTCCATGCTACTATTACCCTGGAATTAACGACATTACTTCCCGGCGTGTCCTAATGGACCACAATCGAAACATTTGACATTACCCGCAAATATCAAATATTTGTAAATCTATCGTGGCCATCAGTCCGTAGCTAACAAACTACTTAAACTAAGGTAAACTAACTTAAGGACAAACAGATACACACCCATGCCCCAGGGAGAATTCGAACCTCCGACAGCGAGCAACCGCGCGCTCCGCAGCGAGGCGCCTTAGACCGTTCGGCTACTCGACCGCGGCCCTGCAAACATCGACCACTTGGGAGGGCACTCTTGTGCAAGCATCGATATCCGCTCACTAAACTGCAAGTATCGCTGCTGCTTTCAGAATTTCAGGTGACCCCTTCCTTACCCTTCTAGACACCCCTACCAGTAGCCTGCTTAAAAATCTCTTGGTTCTGCTTCTCTTAAAATTACTCGAGTTACCATGCACTCCATAATCTTTTGAATTCTTCCTGCAAATTCCTCTAGCATCTCAAAATTCTTTTTCGTTACCAACGCCAATTACTTCCCATAGTGTCTGGCATATTTTGCTTCCTATACCTCTTAGAGACTCTGTATATGCTTTGCTTTCGTTTTGAACCTAAGTTTTACTACCCTTTATATCTCTGCATGTGACCAGCATTAGATATCAGCTACGTTTCTCAATCAGCCAAAAAGGTCTGCACATCCTTACTTGACTTACCAGAATATAGAGTAATTATACTTACAGCTGCCAGATTCGTTGCTTCCTGTGCTACCTGCATTTCCTCCAGTCTATCACACAACTCTGAAATATTTCATTCCAATTGCGCTTCCTTTACTGTGCGAGCGTGAAGGTCAGGGTGAGAGTTTAAAATAGGGAAAGATTAATTTTTAAAACTCACAACCACCAGCAGCGAACCAAATTCCTAAACATGCAAAAACACTGGAACTGTGATTGCGACTGTTTGACTCGTTTTCTAGGGGATGATATCACACGTTCGCAGCTTTCCTACCCTGCATATGAATAACAAACCAAATTCATAATAAAATCAAGTTCATAAGAGAAAGGGTGTACTAACTACAATTTTTGAAAACACGTGAAAGTTCACTTTATGTTGTTTATTTCACAATATTTGAACCCTGTGGCTAATACGTCTGTACGTTGACACATTTACCAAATAAAGTTATAGCTACTGAGCCCCCAGACAAAATGAATATTTGTCGCGAATTGTTTTCACACCACGTGGCTGTCTCAAACACCGTTTATGTTCATGCCTATGTGACGACACGTGTTACATTAACAAATCACAGTCACTTTAATTCAATGCGATGCACACCTTGTTCCACCGGCTAAATATTCACAAACACACAGTAGCACTCGATTTAACTTGGTACAGTCTACGACGAGCAACCACACGTGGCGATTGCCACACACAAATCTAAAGTCACCACCTCGAGATCCACATGCCGACTGATGCAGAGCGACGCCTCCCGGCCAGTTACTCCACGTGCTCCCGAGTCCCCACTTCCTTCCCTCGCACGCGCGCGCGCGCGCCAAAAGCTCACCTGCCGGGGTTTTTTCCCCTACGTCATCAACTTCCCCATGTGAGCTGTTCTAACCGATTTGCCAACGTACAGCGCTCAGCCAACACATTTCTAAAACTTTACTTAAAATCAAAATAATTACACTACACATTAAATAAATTGTCTTCTTAGGTTTTTATATTGGTATAAACATCCTTTGTAGTATTTATCATAATCGTGCAATTTCTTATATCACAGATAAGTAATTTAACTGAATACTTGAAGGTAAAATACACAAGATTAATTGAAAATAAAATGAGAAATAGTTAATATATTATTTTTATAAACAAACATTGCCATGCTAGTTGTGTAACTGTCTTGTATTTATTGGTAATTTATTACTTTTCATTGTCAATTAAACATATTACGTCAGATGTGACTATATCAGCTAATGTATTGTTTATTTGTCAACAGGCTATTTTGTAATGAGGGCCTTAAAGGTTCCTAACTGCATCATATTACTTCAAATGCCAGTAGTATTACGATATTTGTGCATTGTACTGTGCCTGGCACTCGCCATTGTCCCTCTCTCCCCTCACCGGAAACGAACTGGAAAATCCTAAGTTGGAACAAGCCACCAACGTCGGCCTGCTCGCTGGCCTCCCGTCAGCTACAAGCACACAGCAAATCTCAACGTGGAGAATTTCTACCTATGGCCTAACTATAAATGTTGTCACCCAACTGTGTACATACATTGCTACCATAATTAATAAGATTAAAATTGTGTAACATTTAGTGCATTGGCATGGTCAATGTTTGCAGTGAACTTCATACTGTTTAATTACCAAATGCTATTAATTACCAGTATTTCTATTGGGCGGTAATCTTACAACTGTAATATACAACCCGCTTCTGACTCACGTAGACCCTGTCTCTTCCAGCGAATCATTACTCATCTAAATTCTACACACTGTTTTGCCATATTCATGACCAAATATTTTAATACCAGGAACCGATTTGCCTTACAGTACCCACAAAAGAATATCCGACAGGTTTTAAGCATTCCTAACTACTATATATAACTCGAAATGTCTGTACCACCAACGCAATCATCGTAAAAACTCGCCCGTTCATACTAACTTTCACCATAAATCAATCAAATAAAAAAAAACTTTTCACTCGCCCTTGGCTGGAGGTTCTAGTTAGCCACTGGGAAAGTAAATCTCGCTATCGTGACACAAGTGTAGAAGCTGTTGGGCTAAGATCCGGGATTTTTAGTGTACGCGCGTCCTGGTGCCATTAAAACAGTGCTTTCAGTGAATGCCTTTATTACTTTATAGCATTCCTTAGGTACGTAATGGTGGCATCGAGCCCAGAAATATGTAACTCAGTACGTCGGGCAGCACGAGGAATGATAGCCTTGTTGCGGCCGCACTCCTGGGGATCTGGACAATGACCGATGGTGCTGACTGCCGTAAAACACTCTAGCGATCGCGGCGGCGGTGGCCGGTACTACGTCTGACTCTGGGGTGCAGGGAAAATTTATGGCTTAAGTCTACATAAGAAACATTACACGTTCTGCGGAGCTATGGACACAGTGTTATTTTCAGAGAGAGCGTATAGGTACAAATTTTTAAAATGGAACAATTTTTTTCACCTATGAGGAACTGGAATCATTTAAACCAGCCAGCTCTTTACAAAAAAAAAAAAAAAAAAAAAAAAAAAAAAAAAAAAAAAAAAAAAAAAAAAAAAATTAAGTCACATTACTATCGCGTTTAGTTTGGGAGCTAAACCCCTTCAAAGTTTCAGGAGCGGACAACACATGCTGTACAAACCGCAATGTGCCCTCTAAACGAGCTGCGGACGTGATTTAACGTCGCTAGTGTTACTGAGCGATTTGATTGCTTAATGTCCTGTTGAGACTGCCAATGCTGCTTACACGGCCGTACTCGCTTCAGCTCCAACCACACTAGCCAAACAGGATTCAATGTACTGATGTCTAATATATATGGAATACACTTATCATGTTGTTGATGGAGACGCCACGCTACATGCCGTGATATTTCCTAGGACAAGATATCCGAATGTTCAAATGCTTATTAAACTTATATGACTTAACTGCGGGCTCATCAGTCACTAAACATACAAACTACGTATACACTAAATTATATTAAAGACAGTACAAACATCCATGCCCGAGGAAGTATTCGAACCCCCGATGCAAAACGGCCTGCGAATCGAAGCAAAGCGCCTCAATGCGCTCGGCCACTCCGCCGAGGTACAAGATACCCGCGAGCCATTACATTGTTATGTGTTGCAAAACTACTTGCTGAACGAGGCTGCCCGAGAAAGCGTAGTTCTAACAGACGGAGACCTGTAAGAAGGGAGGAGATGGAGGTGTGTCAGCTTACGAGACGATGCTAAAGCCAATGGTATCAGACTTACATGTGTATGGCGAACAGTACAGGACACCGGTTCCAACCGTACCACATGTCACTGATCCAAGAGCTACACGGAAACAATTTCAATCGAAGAGTTAATTTTTGTGAATAGGCCCTGGCCAATTACTCTCTGGGTGAAAACTTAACCTTTCCTGGCATAATGAATGTTAAAAAAACTTACGGGTACGCTGCCGGGTGACGTCGATAACCGCCGATATTTCGACAGGAGGACACCTTGCCATTCTCAAGGCACAATTCTCCTGCCGCCAATCGTATCAAGCAACGTGCTGGCTTAGCTCTTAGGATCCACTTTACTCGTCGTCAATTAGATCCTGAAAGTTGTCAGCTCAGTTGTTCCATCCCGAGGTCACCTTTAGTCAGAATGGTTATAGTGAGAGACAGATAAAACGTGCCTTGCGCCATCTGCCTACTGTGCAACGTGTGAGTGACGATAGTTAATGAAGTGGCAGCTAAATCTATGGCCTTTTCGCCTTACGGAGGAAGCATTTCCAACAATATTGATCGTATTTTGAGAAAATATGATGTGAAATGTAGTTTTCGACCACCTTTTAAGATAAAGGCCCTGTATGGGTACGTAAAGGATGATCTTGGTTTGCGTAAGGCAGATGTATATCGTAGTCCTTGCAGTTGTGGCATGTCATATATTGGGCAGACGACGAGGTCTGTGGAAGACCGGTGTATTGAACACAAACGTTACTTACAACAGCCAAACAAATCCGCTGTTGCAGAACACTGTCTTGGCACCGGTCGTCCTATTGAATACAACAACGCGGAGATTCTGGCATGCGTCTCCACCTATCGGGATAGTGTTATTAAGGAAGTTGCTTAAATTAAACAGAGATGGTGGTTTTTGTTTAAATTCTACTTGGAATCCGGCACTGTCTCTCGTCAAAAGCCGTGGTGGAGTAGCCGAGCGGTCTAAGGCGCCTCGCTGCGAAGCGCGCGGTTGCTCACCGTCGGAGGTTCGAGTCCTCCCTGGAGCATGGATATGTGTGTTGTTCTTAGGTTAGTTTACCTATGTTTAAGTAGTTTGTAAGCTACGGACTGATGAACACGCAGTTTGGTCCGATAGATTTACACACATTTGATCATTTCTCGTCAGAAAAACAGAGGGACAGAATTAATGCAGTCTTACCTGTTGATTAATAGTCATAAACGATATTTTTTATGTTTGTTCATCTTTGGTTGTGTTGACTCGGCAGTAACTTTTACTGTGTGTGTTATCTTCCTTGTTTAGTCTTTGCAAACCGTGGTATTAAATACGCTTGCACATTGCTTCCTTGAGTGCAGTTGAGCCTTGAGAATGGCAGGATTCCTCCGGTAGAAAAATCGGTGGTTGGCGACGACGTCACGCAGCAGCATATCCGTAAGTTTTTTGAATACTCTCTGGGTAATTACTGCCATGTCGACTGATCACGCTCACAAACTATTGTGCAGTAAACCGCCATAATACGCATTACTGGGTCACAGAAAACCTATGGTGGATACGACCTCTTAAACATCAACCTCAGTGATCTGTTAATGCATACAGTGCGATTAATGCAGCGTGTGTCTAGATTACTTCACAGGTACACTGTCAGGCTAGATGTATCGAGCTTTTATAGTCCACCATTTTGGTGTTCTCCTGGTGTTTCCTGGAAGATGGTTGGGTTGCTGTGTTCCTCAAGAATGGCCAGAACGATTACCTGATTTAAAAGCAGCAGATTTTTCTGTGCGAGTATAAATGTCCTTTGTTTCTTCAGTTGTACTTAGCTTTTCGTGGTGGGGTGTTATAAAATATTTCGCTGCATAAAGCACTGAATCGTACTCAGCGTTCTTCATAGTAGAATGCACATGTTGCTTCTGCTTCAAAGTGCAACACGTATTTTTCGCAGAACACACTTTTCAACATCAGACTAGTACAAAGTTCTTTACACTGACTGCTTTTCATTAACTTAAGTTCGTTTGATTGACACTCCTGATAGACTTGTCTGCTTTCCTCCTCTCTGAATGACTAATTTAATCCCTGACAGCTTGCAGTATTGTAGAAAGCGTTCAGTAATGAAGCGCGGAAGGGTTTACACAAAAACTATTCTGTGGCGCTGCCGCAAAGATATTTACAAAATTTCATAACGCGGCTGGTTACAGTACACGCATGAAGCCGTCGTAACCGAAATGTTGCAGCTGTTGTTCTGCCGGCCTCTGGTCGCCCCTGAGAGGCCAGCAGACCAACCAACACACTGAATGCACCGGTGGTCTAGCTATAAGGCGTTCGAGATAATACCTCCGAGGGGGAACACACGTCATAGTAAACAACAACAAACAAACAGAAACTACATTTTCCAGGTGGAGCTGTCATCAAAACAACGTCCAGGTCAACCATGTCCGACCGAGGTCACTCCGCCAAACCTGGCTACTGTCGCCAGAGCAGCTGCCACCATTACCAGTGCTCATCGTACGCTTCCTGTGGACTGTTTCATGAAGCCCTTGTCACGGACTCTGAAACCCTGTACTGAAAAGGGACTGCTTCTGAGGATATCGACCCTTGCCTGGACTTGGACTATCTAAGAGTTAAAGTTTACCCGAGGACTTGCACTCTCTTTGACTTCGTATCTCATGATAGTGATCCAGGATGTTGTGATTAGAATTGCATGGCTTCTTGTATCGACTGGCAATGGAATAAATGGCCTTTTTAGTCACATCAGAAGTGGCGACGAGTTTGGTGCCTCGTAATCCAGTGCATGATGGGTGACAAGGAGAAGAACCCTGCTCTCAAGAAGCTCCTCCACGAGCTGTTCCAGGAGTTTGCGGTTGTGCAACAACAGCTGCTGCAGCAATCGCACGACCTGCACAGACAGTTGGTCACGGACGTTCTCAAACACCGCCCTTCTTCGGTGCCGCCGCCGTGCCCAGCCTTTAACGATGACATCAAGGACTGGCACACTTATGAGCGACACATCCGGCAAGCCACATCCACCAGGTGACTCAAGACACGGATTAACGTTCATACTTCCTGTTGTGGAACCATTCCATACTTTACGTGCTGTTAGCCAAGCTTCATCCAGATCCCTAGACGCTGACCTTCACCCAGATTTGTGACACCCTTGCTGCCTATTACCGCCGTCGGTTTCATGTATTGGCAGCTCGAAAGAAGCGAGGACAGACGTATCGACAATGGGCGGCAGAACTTCAGGGATTGACTCGACGTTGTCCGTTGATTGCTCGTTGTCCGTTGATTTCCAAGGAGTCTTACGCCAATAAGATGGTCCGAACCACCTTATCTAGGCCGCACCTGACGCTCCGTTTCGTCGCCTTGAAACTGGCGGTCCAACCCTTGAACAAGTAGTCAACCTGGCGTTCAAGTTTGAGGTCTTAAGTGCGGCAGACCGCCGTTTGAAATTCTGGGCAGAAGTGGCTGCTCTCCATAATCAGGGCCGCCGCAGGACTCTACGTCCTTGGCAGTGGCAGAGGACGTCGCTGCACTACGGGACGACCACCTCAGCCGTAAACCGGAAAGGGCGACGCCATGCTCTGCGGAACTTTGGCCCCACCCACGAACCCCTAACGGCGCCTGATACCTGGGAGCCATTGGCCTCTTGCCCCCGCCACCAGATGCTCAAGCTTCTCTCTTGATCGTCATGCTTCAAGAAAGATGACCGAGAAAACTGCTCCGACCGGTGATCACTCTGCTCTCTCTGTGGACGTAATGGCCATTTGATTTCTGTCTGCCGTTCCAGAGATCGTCATTGTCAGCCACCTTCTTCCGCCCATGACAGTCTGCAGATGGACATCGCCCTCGTGCAGGCCCCATCTCCCACCAAGCTGATGATTAACGTCCGCATCAATGGATGTCCTGGATGGAGGTCGACATGGCACAACAGTTTCTTTAATCAATTACTCATCTTACGCCGCCATTGGTGCTCCACCTTTAACGCCGACACCCCACCGCCTCCTAAGATACAACCAGCAAAGCAGGAACAACACACAGTAAACAATATAGAGCAGGCCATGAAAATTTTACATATCACGCGAAAGGGAGCAATAATGAACGTTCTTGAAGAGGTTGAAATTTATTTACACAAGCAAGTTATCCCTGAAAAAATTTTAAATGAACAAATCGAGATGAAGCACAAGCGTTACTTAGTACCATTCTTCCAAAGAGATAGACGGAATTTACAGATATGTCAGAGATTTTACTGTCGCAAAATTAAAAGTAAAACTGGAAAGCATACAATTATTATGATTCATAAAAACCAAAAAATTACACCAAAATTAATTTCACAAAACAATATATGGTTACATACTAGTAATGAAACATCCTATTGACATACTAATATGGTTACATACTAGTAATGAAACATCCTACTGACATACTAATAATACCAGATATGCTCTATATAATAGCAAAGAAAAAATTGCATTGCAAACTTGTAATATCGCTTACGTATCTGTCAAAATAGCTGTCAAACATCGACAACATAAGAATTATATTTTAAGTATATATGCAGCAATATAAGAACAATAACAACAGCAGTTCTTTTACATATGTAAATAAGAACCTATACATGGAAGAGAAGCAGCGATCTTACGGGTAAGAAGAGCTACCAATGTATGTATAAAGTACCATTGTCTTCTTAAATTAAATAGTATACCCACCTTTGTATTTTACAGTACACCTGACGATGGCATTCACGCCGAAACAGGCCTATCGTATTAAAAAATTTAATATAAAGCAGCGTTTTAGGTATCAATAATTTACAATGTCTCTAAATGACATATATGACGCAGCAGACTCAGAAGATTATAAATGTGAAAAGATGATGTGGTTATACTCTTTGTGTCAACTTCACCAATCGCTATCTTCTTCTCACGATTGTGGTTATATAGGAGAAATTGCTTCATTTCATACGGATTTCAATTGGATACTGATTACTATTAAAACAGCAGTTACTTTTCCGTGCAGACATCGTCAGCTTACAGTAAGGGAGAATCTGCTCAAATATGTCAGTTCGCCGACTGATTTTCTGAAGGAGTTCTGGGAGCGCTTAACTCCAGTGACTTCAGGTAGCACTACTACTCAAAAGGATTAAGTATACTAACCGACTACACCTTGTCTAGTCTTAGGCGTACCGTAACCCTGCAGTTGTTGTGTGGAAAATAGAACGAAAACAAGGCTATTGCGTCACGAGCACACGACGAGTAGGGAAATCGAAAGCTGTTTATGTTCCCTTCGTCCGTCGCCTTCAGAGGTGAGACAGGAATATCAATAACAGAGTGTAATAAGTTGTTAATATTACGAGAAAACAGTCTTGATCGCAAAAAATTAACAGTTTTTATTAACCGGTTTCGACCTGATGTAGGTCGTCTACGGACCAAAATAGGACCCATGTGGCCAGTGCTGGACTCGGCTGGGCTGGGTTGTCCTGGCTGTTCTCCTGCCAGCTGGTGACTGTCGACTGTCAATAAAATCTCGTAATTTTTTGCGATCAAGACTGTTTTTTGTAATATTAATCATACAAAATATATCGCTGTTTCCCTCCTTTGACAATGTTCTCTAAATTAATAATAAGTTCTTGTCAACAATTTGGAAGTCACATTAATATGGATATCTATGATCAAGTGATGCAGTTTCGCTCAAATGTTGTGTCGCTTGTAGCCACCTTGCAGACAAAACGTCTGTGCGAAGTGTGTTACACGCAGAACGGTGTTATTGGTGAGTGGAATAGCTGTTATTTTTAAAATGATATAACTTTTTTAGAATGATATATTGATGAATTTTGGAAGATATGGTGATGAGGTTACATATATTTATTAGGAAGAATAGTATTATAGTAGTAACTAGTTTTTCGTGACGTATGGCACCTTTGATTTTGTAATTATAGATATCCTCTTCAAGTCATCAGTTAATCATTGAAAACAAGGCAAAGGATTACAAAGATTTTGTTACTTATTCATTAAAAAAAACTTTCAAAACAAATGGATTTTCAGACTAACAAATAAAAGTACATATTGCAAAAACCGCCTTTGAGATGATAATCTTTCTACTTTTAAAAAACAGTTTTACAATGAAAGTTGCATCGTATCTGTGTTAAATGTTATTTTATTATCCATTATCATTGTTCACTGAACTGATCCTTCATTTTATTCAATTATCTCAATCAAGCATGCATATCGTTTTGCCTGTTGATTGAGTGTGCATTGCAGTTCAGTATCTCTCGACAGTAATTAGTTCATTTACAGTTTCAGTATTTAGTTAATGTGGAGTACACATTGCACAACGGAGTATCTCTGCTATAATTAATTAGTAGTACCAGTAGCAGCAACAGCAGGTTTACAATCAGCACTACCAGGGACATGGCGTTATCCATTCGCGAAAGCTCGATCATATGTTATTATTATTATTATTTCTTGTTACGAATAATTCACATATCAAACTGGACTCTTTCAAAGTTTAAGTAAAGGAATTTTCAAACAGAAACGTTGATGCTAAAATAACTAAAGTTTTGAAACTAGAAATAACTCAATGAAAGGCCGTTGATCCACATTAGCTCTATTTTATTTGGTCGCGGAGACCCGCACAACAACTTTTGCAACAAATTAAAGTTGCAAGAACTTTACTGCATAAAAGATAACCATGTTTTAATAAGACACTAAAAATGTTTTACGAATGATATAACGAAATTAGGAGCAATTTGTGTGTTAGATAATGAAATAGAGCCATTAGGCTAGCTATTGCGAAATTATCTTGGGTATTATTTACACTCTTTTTATACGTGACGTTTAGGACTGCTAACGAGGATTATTGGTTCTGTTCATCCGCTTTCTTTATTACCCCTCAGTTCGTCAGAGATAAAATGGTTTCACCGTTCGGTTTGTGTCATAACGGTAAAATTATTAAAAATCCGGCCTGTCGGTTTGCTGTGTAATTTGGTTGGCTTGTCATTTAGACCGCTGTAATCGATGGCCCTACCATAGAACTACTATTGGTGACAGCGAAAGGTGTAATAAAATGTTATCGGAAACGGTGAAAACGTGAACTTTGAACTTACATGTTGCTGTTAGTGCAGTAGGCTTCAACTTAGTGAACTGAAACGGCCGATTCAAATTTGTCTTCATCATTGTTTTAATAATTTACAAGTCAAAGGTCTCAGGTTTACCGTATCAGACATAGATCCTGATCGTTCCTTTGTACTCGAAGAGTAATGCGAATAGCAATTCCCCCACCTCCCTAAAATAAATATGTAGTCTGGAATAGCAGATCTTTGTGCAAGGTAAAATGTTCAAGAAAACTAACAGTTCGATACTTGATAAGCAGTTCCGTAAAATTTCCTCAAAATTTTGTTGTTGATAATCTTTCAGTTGTTTTCATAATCCACAGATATATTCAATGAAACAGGTGTAAAAATATAGATTCATAAAACTAAAAAAAAAAAAATATATTTATGAGTTCCTAAAAGAACTGTACAGGGAATAGGTTCTGCAGCAAATTTCAGAAATTAACTTCAGAATAGCAATTAAATATTGTTATCTATTAACGGCTGAAATAACTTTCTTCAAGATTCTGTCATTTAAAGTAAAATTTAGAGTTTTATTTCGCTTGACACGAATCAATATTAGTGATGTATACACATGCGTATCAACAATACAACACTCTCAAAGGAACTAATCATAGTAACTAACCTGTCATAATTAGTAAAATTTCCTTTACAATAAAAGCGTTCCTTTCTTTTATTTATTTGATTATGACGTTTGATGACCAGGTATATGGTCTCTGGTCTCGGCAGGGAAGATGCGGTTCTCGTGCGTTGCGCCGTCGTCACCGCATATGAAACATGAGAAAAGTAAAACATATTTTTTTCGAATCATATAGTGAAAATCATTGACATTAAACATTATTAACAACAGCATAAATATGTTTCAGCTGCAAAACTGAGCCGATGTAAGGCAGTAGCAGGATAAGCTTTCATCCCACTACATACTCCAGCCACTACCTCAGTTTAGCAGGAAACAAAAATGGGAAATAAATATCAGTTACGTAGTAAACTTTTATATTTTAGTGACTTTTTAAATCTAATGTATGTACTCGTTACGGATCATCTGTCATCATATTCTGTATGATATTCCCCGTTGTTTTTCTGTCTGAATACATAACAGTTCCTAAGGTTCTTTGGCATTAGTTTATCACTTATAAATCTTTGAATATTTTAACTTTTGTTTGAAATTAAATTGTTTTTGTATACCGTCTGAATATTATTTAGATAAATTCTTATTATCTGTTTGACTCTTTACCAATTATCTTTCAAGAGTATATGTTATTTCATTTTTATGAAATATATCATTTCATGGTAATTACATTACAGGTTAAATATTACATCTGTATTCTATCTAGACAGCATTCGTATCGTAACAGGTGAGAGTCAATATCAAACTTCATATTCCTTACCGAAAAACAATCAGTCGTCTTATTGATGTAATTTCTTTCCTTTCCAAAAGATGAGCTTCTTCAAATGTATATCCACATAAAAATTATTTAACATTTCCCCTTTTATCATAAATAGGTCAACTACATTCAACCTTAGGAACCTCGGCACGGCTTCCTTTTGCTTCCAATGGTAATTTTTGTTCATGTAAGTAGCCTTTAACTATCGTAATAACCTGATTTGGCCTCATGCAAACATCTATAAAGGAAACTTCACTATTTTCCCTCGTGCATTGTTCGAGACACTCAATTGTCCAAATTTCCATCTAATATAACTAGCAGCTATGCCCTTTTACATCTACGATTCGAGTTCCTGAATAAACTAAAAATATATCTCTCTGTTCCTTATTGGCAATAAAATGCTAGTAAAACTATAAATATCTCCTTTTTATTTGAAAAATCTAAGTATTCTGTCTTAAATATTTCGACAATTATTAGTATTCACTGCCTTATATCCTTTTTAGTGTGTTGACTCTCACTAAGATTTTATTCTAACAAGCATGCACGCCCCTTTATTGTTTAATAAGTAATCGAAACATAATATTCATTATTACTCGATAATCATATCATCTTTCGGTAGTAACATATTAAAGATATAATGTGGTTTACCCTTATTATATTCGTACATCATTTCTTACGTGGTCTTCCTTTAGGAGGTTTTTTGCACCATTCTCTCCTAGTATAAAGTTCACCTGACATTTAGGTTGCGTCATCATTATAATTTTAGCTTGGGGATTCCGTAAGAAAAATTTGATGGAGAACGACACCTTAATTAAAATTTCTGGAAGGCGACGCCTAAGTAACATGTTAACACGCGAGCTTCTTAGTATATTATGCAAACATTACTTACAAAATGTCATTAAACTTACACAATGTCATTAATAATATAAAGACTTATCTTTCCGCCAGAATAAATATAAATATAGATGTACACAAGGGCAAATTTACCTATTCTTTACCACTTATATTATTTTCAGTTGATATTGAATAGCATGAGGCGATCAATTCATTTAGACCGTGAAAACTACGGCGCTGCACTCTTTTGCCTTCGAACGTTTCAGTGCGCAATAGATGTAGCATAAAATGTCAAGTTTGGCCCAATACCAACTCTTATACAGACATTTCACGATATTCTTGTGAGTCTCAGTTCCTGACGTCTCATGATAAAAAATTTCCATTCAGTGAAGCTAACATCTATCCCTTTACATCTTTAAATCGAGTTTCATATATATAAATAAAAGTAATATAGACTTCTAATACACTTTAATTGTTTTTTTATAATAGAATAGCCATAAAATTAACAGCTATTCTATGTGGAAACCATCTACATTAATGACCTTTGTATTCCCACTTTAAGTAAAAATTTATATTGTCATCCTCTAGATAAATAAATATGTGTTATAATATTCGCTTCCTATGTCTAAAAGATGAGGTTAAGTTAGTGACCCTCTACAGAACGCCCCTGCCTTTCCATTCTACACAGGAAAAACTGTTTCGGTGTAAGTCATCGTCTCCAGTCACGTCTTGAGTTGTCACTCCTTGGCTAATGTCTAGTAACAGACTTAGTAATAACGGTACAAATCAGGATAGGGTTCGGCTATAGAGCTATTGAATATGGAAAGAGGAATGGATACATCAGTGTTCCCAGAAGAAGAAGTAAGAAAGAAAAAAAAAGAAGATGGATTTGTTGATGTAAAAGGACGATAGAAGACAGATCCCCAGACACCCTTCTCAATTAACCGTTCAAATAAATCCCTTAAAAAAACAAGATGTTCCTCTTTTCGTTTCCAGGATAGTAAATCATAAAAATATAAGCAATTATCATGTTTATTAATAATATCCTGTCCACTAACAAAGTTCTGTATAAATTCACTAAATTGAGGATCGGTTTTCTGATCTGATTTAACAGCTCTAATTATATTCTTAATCTTAAGACTCAAACGGTTTAAATGCCTTCCAAAATATTTTCTGAAGCCGCCTTACCATCTACTTTTTAAAACCTAAGGTGTACCTTATCAGTTTAACAAAAATGAGGTTTTTAGGAGCTAGTTGCAGCTCTGAAGTTACAGGAAATAATTTTAGAACTCACAATCGTTGATGGTATGGCAATAACATTAGAAGGTAGAAAATAATTCTCTCAACGTGTCAACTATAGGAGCTTTTACCTAAATAGGAAATTGCCGCGGTGAAATAGCCGACCGGTCTAAGGCGTCTCGCTGCGGAGCACGCGGTTGCTCGCGGTCGGAGGTTCGACTCCTCATTGGGGCATATGTATGTGTGTGTGTTGTCCTTAGGTTAGTTTATCTTTGTTTAAGTAGTTTGTAAACTACGGACTGATGACCACGTAGTTTGGTCCTACAGATTTACAAACATTTGAAAATTTTGAAATAGGAAATTGAAAATTGAAAAGCAGTAGATGTAACTATGAATTCTGGTTGCAGGGGGATTTAATGTATTTGCTTCATTGAGTCAAATTTCACTGCGTATTGATTAAACGCTAGTGAACCGAACAGGGACCAACTAGTTTAATCATTTATTTAAGGATACTGACGTCTGATACACTATTTTTTTTTCTTTTTACAGCTAATAAAGGTCGCTTCGCTAATGGTCCTCACAGATTTTCTCTACTTTCAATACGTCTCCGTTCTTCGAAAGCAGCTTTCCCTTACAATGATCCTATTTTCGGCGTAAGCACATCCACACCTTACTTTCGTGTAACCATTTTAAAGGGCACCGTCCACGGATTTCTCCTGAAGACTGGTGGTTGGCGGTGGGGGGGGGGGGAGGGAGAAGGAGGAGGAGGAGGAGACAAGAGCCCCCGACTCATCCGAGCACGTAAAAGTGTGGCAAGTGTCCGGCGTGGCAAGAGTCTCGACACTAACCGTAAAGCGTCTGTTTTCTCTCACCTTATTGTACACTTCCTGCACCAAACGACCGTAGGACGCCCACTCCTTTGTTCATCATGCACATTTGTGCGACCATCTTTAAATGCTCTCACCCACTTTCTTTCCATCCCATCACTCATAATGTTTTCTCCTTAATCACCAAAGATCTCACGATGAATATCGATCGCTTTTAGCCCTTTAGCACTAAGAAATCAGCCCGTACTTCACAGTCGGCGGGACTCACGATTATCGGAGGCACCTTAAACACTCAGTACATAATGTAAACAGGGAAGAAACAGACTCCAGTGACATCAGTGCGTAGACAATAGATGTAGGTACCCAGAACGCATAACGTTATTACCTTAGCACGTCTTTTTTTAACTTCAAAACTCTACTTATTTAAAAGAAAAGCCTCGTATTATTCGAAACTTTCTCCGCGATGGTATTGTTAGCATCTAAATTTTCGATCACGTTATGGCTATCGTTCTGCGAAAGGTTTGCAGCCCTATTAGTAGGGATGTTTTCTAGATTGTCGATCTCGGCTAAACGTTTGTTTATATATTGGATACTTATCTCTGTGTCAATTAACAATTGGCTAACTCTGACTCCCTCAGCTATTCCCAATATCTCAGATATACTCATGTTATCTCTGACAGTTTCCAGGTTATTACATATTTCAGAGATAATCCTTCAACATTCTCAAATTAGGTAAGGTCTCTCTCAATTTGTTGAATCAGAGAGGTTAATTTGGGGTTAACTATAGGAGGAAATTTTTACTTAGTAGGACCTTCTTTGATACTCGTAGATTCTAATAGCTACTTTCGTACACTTTCTGTTTGACTAGAAATCTCATTCTGTTTCTCCTCTCGATGTTTGACATTGTTCTTTTCTATCTCTGTGACTACAAAAACGTTAATGTTATCTAACGCTGTGTTAATTCAGCGATATACTTCCGCATTTGTTCCTTTTCCTCCCGCAGTTCTCTGATATGCTCTTCTAGTCTACTATTAAGCCCGGAAAATGCTTCTGTCAGCCACGATAGTTGTTCTTGTGTTTTGGCTTTACATGCTTCATTAACCTCGACAGTGTTTCAATATGAGAGTGTCTTGATTAAACGATCTCTTGTTTTAACTAATGTAATAGATCCTTAAAATCCGTATTACATCGGTTTCCCAATTTATTCATCTTTCTATTTAACGACGTTCCCTCTCTACTAGATAAAGGTTGTCCAGACTATTCACCACCTGATAATTCACTTTCTGAAATTATACGCGCCTTGCTAGCACACGCGCGATTACACTTTCACAAAGCCTATTAAACACTGTAGAACTGTCAACTTGAAAATGACTCACTGGATATTATATTGCAACACAATAACTTCTGTTGTCAGTTGAATTTTGTCGCCTGTTGCGTTAACAGCCGTTGATGCTGCTCTGTAGCGGTGTCAGATTGCACCTCTGCGACTGACAGGATGCGAAGTCGACGGCAGCATTGGTGGCTGCGACAGCGGCGAAGGCAGCTGCGACACAAATCGGCTGAACTGCGGACAGGTCACGCCCACTGCAGCACTGCCACAAGGCCGTAAGCACGACCTCTCCGTTGATGGTCTGAGCCTGTTGGATTGAAAAGAAAGGCTGTCGAGAACAGCGATGTGCTGCTGTGTCGCCTCGTTGATTTACACCGGGACAATACTACAAGGCTGCTCTCTTCAGCCAACCACGTCTGTGAAGTCTTGTTAGGCTGCTAACGACCCTCTTTTTTTCCAACCTTGCACCTATTTTCCAACTATTATTTGCATACAGGTGCCGTCTAAATGGTCGCTAGGTTGGACTGGAACGGTCGATTCAAATTTCTCTTCATCATAGTTTTAATAACTTGTAAGTTCAAGTTCTCAGGTTTACCGTGTCAGAGTTTGATCTTGATCGTTGATATATAATCTAAGAGTAATGACGATAATAATCCCCCCCCTCCCCGCCCAAAATAATAATAAAAAAGTATTTAGTTTTGAATAGCAGATCCTTGTGCAGGGTAAAATATCAAGAAAACTAATAATCCAAAACTTGAGAAGCAGTTCCGAAAATTTCCTCGAAATTTTGTTCTTGATTATCTTTCAATTGTTTCCATAATCCACAGATATGTTCCATGAATCAGTTGAAAAATTATCGAATCGTAAAACTTGAAAACACATTCTTCACACTAAAAAATTTATTCCTGAGTTCTTAAAAAGCTGAATAGGGAATAGGCTCTGTAGAAGTCTTCAGAAAATAACTTCAGTATGGCAATGAAATATTGATATCTCTTAATGGCTAAATAACTCTCTTCAACACTCTGACATGAAGTGAAATTTCGAGTTTTATTTCAGTTTTATAAAATATGACATTAGTGTCAGAATAAAATTTCCATTAATTAAAAATCATAAGCAGTTATGTATCTTACTGATAAACCACCTTAGGTAGTTTTTAATTCATGGTAATTATATTATGACACAAATGTGGCATGTTGTACAAATTTTACATCTCTCTAAATGACAAACCAGCCAAATTACACAGCAAACCGACAAGCCGGCGTTTCCATAATTTTAGCCATATGACACAAACCGGACACTGAAGTCATTTTATCTCTGACGGGCTGAGGGAAAAAGGCAAGCGGATGGACCTGACCAAGAATCCTCGTCAGCCATCCCAAATGTCACATGCAAAAACGATGTAATACCCAAGATAATTTCGCAGTAGCTTGCCTTATGGCTCCATTTGTTTTCTAACACGTAAACGTTTGTAATTTCGCTATAGTATGCGTAAGTTTGGCCCACTTTAGGTTACGGTAGTAACACTAAAAGCAGGC
Organism: Locusta migratoria; assembly: GCA_026315105.1. Classification (NCBI taxonomy): domain Eukaryota; kingdom Metazoa; phylum Arthropoda; class Insecta; order Orthoptera; family Acrididae; genus Locusta; species Locusta migratoria. Next base: position 744,144,856 of record CM048744.1, read on the forward strand.
CTTTGTGATAGGCATTGACAGCTCGAAATTTAAATGAAAATAACGGCTTAACCGTACATCTGACACGAAAATTGAATAAAGAAATTTGTAGAGGACAAAATTCTCTACAACTTTGCTCTGTTATGTGTTCCTTTTAATTCTCATATTCACAGAGATATTGGAAATAATAACGGTGAGATGGCACCGTCTCTTGATTTTACTTAAGTCAGAGCTCTCTCTGATATACACCATTTTGCTTCCTGTATTATATGATTTTCTTATTATAACTTGCGCGTTGTCATTTTAAAGCACTGGCACACTAAAGAATTAACAAAAGCACGTCGCTCTTAGTAAGATAAATTATGTTCTAGTATCTAAAACTGTCATTTTAGCAGTTAACAACTGACAGCAATCGAGAGTTAATGGACAATGCCCGTCGATACCACTTTTTCGTTTTCGCTCCCAAAAGAATTTCCGGCACTTTAACATAATTACATAAAGCTATCTTCTGCTGTGTTTTGTAAGAGTGCTTCCTCTAATATGTGCGTTTGTTCTATGTTGAGAAGATGGCGTCAAATATATAACAACGAATTAAATACTGCATTTGCACGACGACGGGGAGGATACTGTGATAATAAATAAGCAACAGGCAGATACTGGTAGTTTCATACATGAATGGAGTCCTAGATTTCTGTGGCAACTGTCGATCTTCAATGAAACAGAAGGGAAACAAATTACCTGTTTTTTTTCCCTAAGAAATTTTTATTCACTATTAATGGAATATGTTGAAAGCCATTGATTAGAATCAATGCGTCAACTAAAATATTTGTCTTTGACATGGTTTCTATGGGCGCTTTTAACGTAGATGTACTACCTTTTCTGTAGCTCGGGTATGACTTTCTCCATATTACTGAGTTCTGCGTTAAAATAAAAAGCAAACATTCTGTTTAAAATACGCGACAACGTTTTCTTTCACAGCTAAAACAACAAACGGAATAAGTGTGGTAATACCGAATTCTAGAAAGCTCTAGTACTATTTATATATACAAAGTTACATCATTATCTTATTTACAACAGTCATTGTAAAGTTATCTCCCCAGTTTGGGAACATGTGATAAAGAACTTTATGTTCGCAATTCTTTTGTATGTATTTCATGATATGTTCACAAAATAGAACAACTGCACTTTTCAGAGAAAACGCTGTTACCTATGCACAACTCAGAATCTTGCAAGATATAGTTGTGTTCATTTAACAACAGTGTGCGAAAACCTATTGGGAATCAAGATGATAAAAGTGCTAGAGGTGGGGTTTATTTTTTTTATTTTCATTTATATATATATATATATATATATATATATATTTTTTTTTTTTTTTTTTTTTTTTTTTTTTTTTTTTTTTTTTGTTCAGGTAGATCGATGCTTTGCGGTCGTTTGATCATGTTCTTTCTGGGCTGATCGTTAATAATCTTGATCAGTTTTTTTAATTATTATTTTTAATTACTGATGGTGTCGAGCCCTCTTTCTTTTCATTGGTTCTTCGATTTGATCGGTCCTCTGTGGACGTTGGTGTATTTTGTTTAATTTTTGATGTTTTCGTCGTTGACTCAGATTTTTCATTACAGAGGACGTCGAGTACTCTGACTGAGCACGCTGAGCTACCACGCCGGCAACCCTCTGACCGAGCGCTCTGAGCCACCGTGCCGGGAAAGTTTCGAACCACGTCTAAAATGTTCGTGCATCACAAACTAATTCGCTGCCCATTACGCTACGCCGAACAGCTGCGAGAGTAATCCATCGATGGCAGGTGTTATCTGCAAACATGACATTTTTACACAGCAGATTGTAATTCATTGCCCTAACACCGACGTGGTTTTGATCATTTTCATTCGCCATTGCTTTGAAATGATAACGCTTGAGTTATAATAGGAAATCATCAAATACGGATAACAAGATGGCGTATACGAAAGAGAGTTTCCGGCTAGGGATGTCAGGTGACTAATTTCCGAATGTCAAACGTTGAGCACCTCCATAATACCAGCCAGAGATATGCACTACGGTGGTTATTATTTTATGTATACTTTACTGTTTTAATTTTGACCAGCCATCTATTTTACATCTGACTATCCACCAGCACATGATTTTCTATATGACTATCATCCTGTACATCTACCAGATTTTATGTGGAGTAATATAATAAGCAGTTTAATGGCAATGAGACCAGATGATGACACCATGCAGTGTCGAAACTGGTCGACGTGAAAAAATAAAATAAAATGTTCAAATGTTTGTTAAGTGTATGGGACTTAACTACGGGGTCATCAGTCCCGAAACTTAAAAACTACTTACGAACTACCTTATACTAAGGACGGCACAAATATCCATCCCCGAGGGGAGATTCGAACCCCCGACCGTAGGGCCGCGCAGACCGTGACTGGAGCGTCTCAGTCCCCGCGGCCACCGCGGCCAGCAATAAAATAAAAATTGCGACCTTCGCGTCTATTCTATTTATAGAATAAGATCGTTCACTAAATTAAGTGAGAATGAAAATGTGGGAGAGATATAAAAATAATAGTTTAAAGAGGTAAAGGTTCAAAAAAGCTTGTATTTGTCAAAGCTAAACTCAAATATCAAATATTTTTGGCTGTTTGTTAAAATATGGTCAGAAAAAACATCACGTATTGGGTGCATAGCTATTGTCACAATAGTAGATTTTTATTATTTGTGTCCGAAATGTTTGTAAAAACTCATAAAACTACAGGCAAATATGAAGTGGCCCGTAAAACACGCCAGTGCGAATAAGGGCCTAAGAGTGGCTCCGCACTGCACTCCTATGCGCTTACACTTAAGGGAATTGGTACAAAGTGACTACGAGTTTAAGTTCTAGTGGGCAGGGTAAAGCTGCAAATTTGTATCTGACGAGAGGCGCGGTTGAGTAATACCGTGCAGGTGTGATGAGCGCTGTGTCCCCATGGTGTAGGGTTCAGTGCAACTGCCTAGAGAGCAGGATACCCGGGTTTGGATCCCGGATGGGCACACATTTTCTACTTTACCCATTCGCAGTTAATGTCATACATTCCGTGACTATGAATAGATAATAACCGCAGAATCAACTCATATTTATTTATGTTTCTCGTCATATTTTACCACTGATTTTACTCACTAAATGCTACTGTGTCGGTATTTAGAAAAAGGATGTTGGGTGCAAGTACTGCTTTGGGATAAGGTGACACCAAGTGGTTAGTACGGTAGACTAATTCGTGGTGGACCGCATTGCTCAAGAAGTATGGTGACTAAACAGGGCGCGGCCTCCCGCGTCGGAGATGCGAATCCTCCCTCGGGCATGGATGTTTGTGGTGTCTTTAGTATAAGTTAGTTCATAAGTAGTTTGTAAGTTTAGGGACTGATGACCCTCAGTTTAAGCTTAACAAACATTTGAACAACTAAACAGGAAGAAACCACGATTAGCTCCCTCTTGTTTTTATCCTTTCAACACCATCGATAACTCATTGTCTCTTCAGCTCTATCATTGCTTTCACGTACTTACTAAAGGAGTCGAAACAACTAGGTTTGACATCATTTAAGGCTAACGAAACTTGAGAATATTTTATACAGTGAATCCTCCCGAATTATAATGTTTTTTGCGTTCCGTAATACAGTTTGGTAGCATCTTCGGAAAGAAAGAAGAGCGCGTTACATTTAATTTGGCATAGACAATTTAAAGGTGCGTAATTGTAAGCAAAGACAGGAAGACGCTGATTATCTGAACGATATTCTGCATCTAACGCTGTTCATCTCCATGACTACCTCAGCATTCGCCGTGAGCGGGAGTTTCCGCACTTCCAACAGGAAGCTACGTCGTGCCAGACGAGGAAGTTCAATTAGAGCAGAGTTGGCAAAAGGGAGACAAACACACACATATACACACACACACACACACACACACACACACACAAACACACACACACACACACACACACACACAAACACACACACTCATAGTCAAACAAGCACGCACATTCAAACACAGACAGGTGGGGAGGAACAGAGAGAGATAGAGTGAGTGAGTGAGATAGAGAGAAAGTGATAGAATTAAAGCTGTTTTCAACGTCTCTTTGGTCAAAGATCAAATCTGTCACCTACATTTAAAAGTTAACTAAAGTTTCTTGTCACCTCTAAATAATAATTTCTACAGCTTTCATTGATTGGTAGCTAGAACGGAACAGCACCATATACTGAATATTAGTTGTAATTTGAAATTAACAGTACCATCTATTGGGTCCTTAGCGTAATACGCTATACTACTAAGCAGAGGAGATACATCAAATTTTGGATTAGATTTCTCTTTCCTGACCAGACTGTGATGAAATAGAGTCTGTAAATAGCATCAAGATAGGCCCAAACTACATGTAGGGGACCGTGCATAAATTTACAGAACACCGGTTTCAAACAGACGGACTTGACAGTTTTGAATGAAAACCCCTAAATTCCAATATCTTTCGTTTCCGTCCTCTGATTCGGTGAAATGAATCACACATTTTGCTGCAAGCTGCGCTAATATTAAAGTTACGTACCAGCGAGCTATTTTCATTTACTTGTCTGCTCTCCAGTTTCATTCTTACGTTCTTTGCTTGTTTTTGTATTTGGTAGGCCTACTCTCTTGTTATTATTATTATGATTTTCAAAATCGTATAGTTTCATATCTGTGTATTTGCGCCTCCTTTACCACGACAATTGTATTCTCAGCATAGGGAGCGATCTTATCGTATAAATACAAGGAGAGATGCCAAGATCGCAATTTTTATCTTTTACTTATTTAAGACGACCGGTTTCGACACTCTATGGTGTCATTTTCTGGTCTGTGGGTGACATGTACAAACATGTGGTTACATGCAATAATTTCAGGTACAGTTTGTGTGGATGATAAAACAAATAAAATATGTATATTGAGTCCGTTTCGAAAGAACAGACGTCACTTATGATCCTGCAGTTGTTATTCTTTCATATTCACAGAATATATGACATCAACTGTGAATGGGCAGAGCTGAAAATGTGTACCCAACCGGGACTGGAAGCCGGGTCTCCTGCTTTCTTGGCAGTTGCGCTGACCCCTACAACACTGGGGACACAGTGATGACCGCACCTGCGAGGACTGCGTAAGCACGCCTCCCGTCAGACACAAATTTCCAGCTTTAACCTGCCCACAGTACTCAATCTCGTAGTTTTGAAACTAATTCCTGTAAATGTAAGGGCCCCAAACTGCCCACTCCTGACCACAAACGAAAGGATTATTGGCAGTCACCGACACCGCACCGCAGTTGATGTCATATATTCTGTGGAAATGAAACAACTGCGGGATCAGAAGTGACGTCTGTTCTTTCGGAACGGACGCCACACACACACACACACACACACACACACACACACTCACACACACACACACACACACACATATATATATATATATATATATATATATATATATATATAATGTGCCGGTTACAGGCAATGATCTTTTTGTTTGTGGGGCCCTTACTCTTACGGGAATTAAACCTATGAGTTTGAGTACTGAGGTCATGGTAAGGCTAGGAATTCGTATCTGACGGGAGGTGTGCTTAGTTAGATCTTGCAGGTGTGATGATCAGTGTATCACCAGTGTTGTAGTGGTCAACGCAACCACCTAGATAACAGGACACTCGGGTCCGAGTCCCGGCTGGGTACACATTATCAGCTTTGCCCATTCGCAGTTGATGTCATATATTCTGTGAATATTAAAGGAAAAGTAATCTCAACATTTATAGAAAAAAAACTGCTTACTACAGTGCTCCACATAAAATATGGTAGGCGTGCTGGGTGGATCGTCAGATATAAAAAGGATGACTCGTAAAACGTTTTAATAGCTTTTTAAGTAATTACAGTTCATTGTACCACTTTCAAATATACTAATCTTTTCAACATTACGATGTATGGGGGTTCTGTTCGCTGCAACATTATTCTCCTGGGGCGTCGTGGTAGAAATAAATACTCGTTATGTACAATTTTTCACTTCTTCTTTAATTTGAAACCAAACTGCTTCTCCACCAAAACATTACAAATTCAAACTTGCGTAGAACAAGAACAACACAGACTGACATAGATTCCAAAGCACTTTGAGAAAGCCAGAACTCGAACTCCCCCACGCAAGACGGTGAGGCAAATATATAACCTCGACAATAATGACATTACATTATGCATTGTTCATAACAATTGAATATACTAATTTACAATTAACAAACACAACAGTAAAACGTTTCATGTACACAAAAGTAATCACAATATAAAATGAAAACTAAACACACAATAGTTTTAGATCGCACCTATCTTTTTAAGTTTTAATCACGCTACCTTTTGTTTGACAACAAACCAAAATGTTAAACGTCAATTAATTAGTTAACGAGTACATCATATATGTTCCTAACATATATTGAACTATCAATTATCTTGGCAATTCTCAAAATAAGTTCAATATCTCACGTCAGTCAATATACACAGAGAATTATAATATTCAAATCTCAACTATTACATTAATTACACAATTAGCTGGTCTACACAACTTGTTTATGAGCCTTACATATATACAATGCTATTTATTTTAATGTCTTTATGTAGATACACAGGTTTTTACCATTCGTCTGTGTATTTATTGAAATAACATACAATGACAAAACTATTGTTTATAGATCTGTCTGGAAACGTCTTATACAAAATTCTTAATTAATGAAATCTATCACTTGTTTTGATCACAGTATCCCCGAGACACTGTCCTACATTGATTCCTAGACTGGCTATTTCGTTTGTAACTTCACTATTACAACACACGATTCCGGGTCCGACGCAGACGGTATCGTACAATAACATTGAGATGAGAGGTCCAGCAGTATCGTCACACTGGTCAACATTAAAATGGTAAAATATACTTACAATAATAACAATGCACATATCTCGTTGAGAACCTCCATAACACTACCTAGCGGCGTCGCAAATACTAAAAAAGGTTTCCATGAATGCCGCTAGAGAGCGCTACTATACGTGAACTTGTTTCTATTGATATCTATCGATTTCTGATAATCGACTAACAGGTATAATTTTAAAAGAATGTCATTTTAATGATTGTCTATTACGTATTTCATTTCTAGTAAGAAGTTCAAATCAGTTAATAAAAATTGATTATTGTAAAAGAACAACCACTGCTGTATTTAAAGTGCTTGAACATTAGTGCTCCGATGTACACAATAACATGGGTGTCTCAGAGTGTACGTAATTACGCTAAACAACTATAATGAAACTGGTATATAAAGATTTAACGTGGAGCACCGTAATAAGCAGTTTAATGCCAATTATAGGTTCTGTGTAGCCGATCTTTCTTTCTTTCTCTCTCTTTTTTTTTTTTTTTTTTTTTTTTTTTTTTTTTTTTTTTTTTTTTTTTTTTTTTACAAATGTTGAAGTTACTTATTGTTTTGTCTACTACACAAACAGTAATTGTTGCAAGTACATCTACATCTACATACATGCTCCGCAATTCACCGTAAGGTACGTGGCGGAGGTTACACTGTACCACTACTAGGCATTTCCTTTCCTATTCCACTCCCAAATTGAACGAGGAAAAAAAAGAATGCCTATATGCCTCCGTACGAGCCCTAATTTCTCTTGTCTTTGTGATCTTTACGCGAAATGTAAGTAGGCGGCAGCAAGATCGTACTACACTCAGCTTCAAATTCCAGCCCTCTAAATTTACTTAACAGAAATTCACGAAAAGAACGTGGTCTTTCTTCCAGCGATCCCCAATTGAGTTTCGGAGCATTTCCGTGACACTCGCGCATTGGTCGAATCTACCGGTAACAAATCTAGCTGCTCGCCTCTGAACCGCCTCTATGTCTTCCTTCAAACCGATCTGCTGCGGGTCCCAAATACTTGAGCAATACTCAAGACGTGGTCGTACAAGCGTTTTATACGCGGTCTCCTTTACAGGTGAAGTACATCTTCCCAAAATTCTCCCAATAAACCGAAGTCGGCTGTCCGCCTTACTCACAACTGTCCTTACATGCTCGTTCCATTTCATATCGCTCTGCAATGTTACGCATAGATATTTGAACGACGCGACAGCATCAAGAAGCTCACTACTAATGCTGTATTGGAACATTATAGGATTGTTTTTTCTACTCATGCGCATCACCTTACATTTTTCTACATTGAGAGCTAGCTGCCATTCTTCGCACCAACTAGAAATTTTGTCTAAGTCATCCTGTATGCTATTACAGTCAGTTACATACGACACCCTCCCATACACCACAGCATCATCAGCAAACAGCCGCAAATTACAACTTACACTGTCCATCAGATCATCTATATAGATAGAAAATAATAGCGGTCCTATCACACTCCCCTGGGGCAGGCCTGACGATACACTCGTCTCTGATGAACACTCGCCGTCGAGAACAACGTACTGCGTTCTATTACTTTGGAAGTCTTCCAGCCAGTCAGAAATCTGTGAACCTATTCCATAAGCTCGTACCTTCGTTAGCAGTCTGCAGTGTGGCACCGCGGCGAACGCCTTTTTGAAGTCGAGAAAAACACAATCCGCCTGTTGCCCTTCGTCCATAAGATAACACCATAGTGTTTAAACCGGTCATCTTAAATAAATAAACAATAAAAATTGCGATCTTCGTATCTTTCCTTATATTTACACCGTAGTTGTTTTAGATAATCTCATTTGAGAAACTTCTTAGCGCAATTCTCTTACTTCAGCGTTATTCTGTCGTAGTTCTCGCGTATACCTAACTCACCTACTGAAGAGTCCAACATCGCGGCTTTATAGTCGTTCATTTCTCTGCGTGTGTTAGTCATGGATAGGGATTATGACTGCTGTGTTTGGATGCGAACTGCGTTGGTGACGCTTTGCTCCCAGATTCGGGCGGTGTTAATATTGGTTACATGACTGAAGCTGCGGTCAAGGGGCATGGCTGTTGTGAGCCGCTCGCAGTGAAACAGTGGACGTTTAGCTCGTCTGATGTGTCCACCGATTGGCCTGTGGGTGCGACCAGTCGTTTTACTGCTCGAAATGGGGCTGAAGCCCCAACCGTGGTCGCGTCGTAGGTCTTCCCAGACAGACAGCGGCAGACAGCGAAAGACTTCCCACTGGCCTATTGAGAGGCCTCCCCGGTTTAAAAACAGATTCCAGGCACTATCTAAGCTAGGCCGTGCTCCTGAGTCGGATGGCTTCGGTTGTTATGTGGTTACCTATCAGACTGCTAAATCCGGAAAATCGCAGAGGGTGAGATGACCTAAAGTTTGTAGCTCCAATACTACGTTTGTAATGAAGCCACTTAGGAATAAGGTTTCTCAGGAGAGCAAGGAAGTCAGTGTACACTCGTTGTACATATAGGGTAGTCATTCCAGATGTGGAACAGGTCCTTCCGGCTGACATGAAGAGTACTTCGTGTAGCCAACTACAGGTGGTGGCTCATGTCGGCACTTTGGATTGGAAGAGATTCTCTCCGAATTTGATCGGCTATCTGAAGTGGTAAGGACAACTAGTTTTGTTTTCAAGATGCATTCAGAGCTCACCATCTGCAGCACAGTTCACAGGACCCCAGTGAATGGTATAAATAAGAAAATCAGACGGTGCTGTGACCGTGTAGGTGGTTGATTCATCGACTTCCGCTGTTGTTTAGTGGGGTTCCGGTTTTGGATTAATTGGTCTGGCATCCATAATACGCGGGAATTGGCTAACGGTTCCCATGAGCTGTGTGACGTGGACTGTTTTTACATTAGGCGGCCTCGAGAACACACAAAAAGGATTTCAGACTCAATGGGGACAGGTCACAGATAGAACTCAGACCTAAGAAGCAGTGGCCTAACAGTTGTAAAATTGTAGCAGTACCAAAACTCCAAGCGCTAATAAAAAGTACTGAAATACAAATCATTATTAAATAGCGAATGCTGGCTAATGCCGGAGTTACGTTCAGCTGAACTTTTTACAAAGGGATAAATGGTACTTAGATGTGATAGATTGAATAAAATATGTGGTGGCATGTTTACTTCTGTCACAACTGGTTTACCCCGTAGTGATATTGAAGTAGATAGTTCCTGTGAGTTGGTTTGGGTAGAGGTTCTGACAATCGCAGTTGATTAATAACCGCCTCTTTTGCCTACCCCACTGACTCTGCCGATTCGATTATCGTAATGTTCAAAGAAAACTTAGATCAAATTTCAAAAAAATCCCCAAAGCATAGAATATTAACTTGTGCTGACTGTAACATACCCGCCGTATGTTGGGAAAAAGACATATCCAAAACCGAAGGAAAGCATAAAACGTCGTTCGAAATTGTACTGAACGCATTTTTCAAGGACTATCTCTAACAAATAGTTCATGGACCCACTAGAATGACAACTAGCCCTGGAAACGTACTTGACCTCCCACCAACAGATAAACCGGTGCTAATAAAGAGCATCAAAAAGGACACTGAGATTAGTGAACAAAAAGTTGTCGTAGCGAGACTGAATATCGAAATTCCCAAATTCACCAATATTAAATGAAGGCTATAAATATTCAAAAGAAGCAGATAAAAATTCGTTTAATGCTTTCCTTTCTTCAGTCGTTTGAAACAATTTTAGACCAGATGTGTCTTAAATTCGAAGCAATAATGTCAACAGCTCTTGAAATATACACACAAAACAAATTAAAAAAGAGAGAGTTGACCTGGGTTTCCGCAGTTACAAAAATAAATAAATAAATAATTAGATCATTCGTGCAAAATCACAACAAAACCCCGTCACGTAACTTCGAAGAAAATCTAATCTGGTTGTATGGAAAGAACACTAACGACATAACAGAATCAGTACCTTCATTACGCGATAGCAATGGTGATGCTACTGATGACAGTTCTGCTAAAGCAGAATTGCTTAACACAACTTTCAGAAATTTCTTCACCACAGAAGACGAAGCAAATACTTCGAAATTCGAATCTAGAACAGTTGCCAGCAGGCGTAATTTAGAAGTAGGCACCCCTGCAGCATTAAAGCAACATAAATCAGTTAACAAACTAAGTCTCCCGATCCAGATTGTATATCAATTAAGTTTCTTTCAGAATATGCTGATGCAATAGATTTTGACACTGTACCTCAGAAACGGCATCTAATCAAATCGCGTGCTTATGGAATATCGAAAAGTTGTGCGGTTTCGTGTCAGAAAGGAATTAATGGAAAGTCATCGAGTTAAACAGAAGTCAAATTTAGCGTCTTCCAGGGATAAAAGATTTTGGAGAAAATCTGAGCAGCTCTCTTAGAATGTTCCCAGATGACGCTGTTGTTTATCGATTTGTAAAGTTTCCCAAAGATCAAGCGCAACTGTAAAACGATTTAGATAAGATGCATGCACAGTGAAAAAGTTCGCAGTTGACGCTGAATAGTGCCCGGAGTCAAGTCATCCATAAGAGCACTATAATAAAACTTAAATTTCATTTACACTGTAAGTCCGTGAAATCTACAGGCGGTAAATTCAATTAAAAACCTAGGAATTATAATTACAGATAACTTTAATTTGAGAAAACACGAAGAAAATATAGAAAGGAAGGTGAATAAAAGGCAACGTTTCATTTGCAGAACACTTACAAGATGAAACCTACTAAAGAAACCGTTTGCACTACAATTTTTAAGTACTAATTTGGAGTATATTTGTACACTGTGGGATCCCTACTAAGTGGGACTGACGAATCACATAGAGAATGTTCAGAGAAAGGAAGTTCGTTTTGTATTATCGCGATACAGGGGAGAAAGCGAGTGTAACGGAAAATGACGTGTAAATCATTAAAAGAAAGACCTTTTTGGTTGCGGCGAGAAGTATTTGCGAAATTCCTTTCATCAACTGTTTCCTCCAAAGGCGAACAAATTTTGTTATTACGCACCTTCATAGAAAGACACGATCAGTAGTATAAAATAAGATAAATCAGATCTAAAACGGAAAGATGCAGGTGATCGCTTTCCTCGTGCGCTGTTAGAGACTGTAATGGCCTGAAATATCATTCCAACGGTTCAATGAACCCTCTGTCAAGCACAGTAATTACATAGATTTATATGTAACTAGTTAAAACCCGCGGCTCCGCTCGCGTGTTGTTTTATTATGATAGATAATCAATCTTTCAGTAGTGTGCTATGAGACTGGTTTCGAAGGAACTGAAAAATATTCCTATCAGATTGCAGAAGTCTATGCATTTCCGGTTTATCAGGAAAGTAAGTAGTGTAGATCAAATCACACGTAAAATGCACTCGTTTCGAAGAATTCAATCACAAAACTCAACAATAATGATTGTAATAATATCACAGATTGATCACTTGATCTAATGCGAGAAATGTCAAATGGATTTTTTTACAGAGATGTATTAAAATAAATTTCTTTTTTACTGCTTTATCTATTTATTCTTATATTTCCTTATTAATATGCTTATCCTTACAGAGAAAGAGCTGAAGACATTGTAGCACGAATAGACCAAAGATGCGGTCTGTGGCATCACGTTTCGCTGTATGTAACCACCTTGGTATAGAGTCGCAAACGTCATCGCTTGCCTTCAGTCCGATTTTAAAAAAATAATTTGACGACTTTCTACCACCATATCTTCCACCCCCTTATAGCTATCTGCATGGAACTGCTACGGTTTACAACGGGAGACTTCGGACGACAATTACACACAGACCATTCGTTTCCGTTCTGTAGTTTTCGCTGCAGAGCGAAATATTAACACACACACGTAGAATTTTACACACACTGATAACTTTGATTCCAATATACTCCACCCTTTTATCATTATCAACCCCCAAGCAACAATGCAACCAATAAAACCACTTTCAAAGAGTAAATATAGTTTTCAAACAGTAATTATTGTTCCGCATTTTGCATTATATTCTTCAAATTACTAAATATCTACCAGGTCTCTATATAACCGTGCCTAAAACCTTCCTCAGGTATAAATTAGTAACTGTACAAGTCTCTGTGTCTTGTCGTTCGGACGTGAGAAGCGTACACCGACAGACGTTCATATATAGCTATCTGATCGCCATAAAACCGTGCCTAAAGCCTTCCCCGGTTAGACATTAGTAACTGTACAAAATTTTAGCTCTTTATGTCTTGTGGTTCAGACGTGATAAACGTTACAAGCGAAAAAAAAGTCAAAAATTTGGTTTTTGAGTTTATGATTGATTCCGAGATCCGATTACGATTATATAAAACCTGCGTGCTTATCCAGGAATTGCTTACTTCACCTGTCAAAACTACAGATAAATGGATCTAGCAGTTTTTCAGCTTAGTGTATTCAAGTAAACATACTCCTCAGTTTTAGAAAGAAAACCTTTAAATTACGAAATCTTTTCATTCCGTGATCGAATTGTGATGAAATAATTTCTCTATGTTGTCGTAAACTACGATTAACTTACCTGTGGAAACTGCGTTGCATATTCATCTGGCAATGTTGGAGATTCGCGTGTTCAAATAAACAGAAAGACACGCCAATTAATATTAACATTTAAAATTATTGTTTCCTTTGTTTCCCAGATTCGGCTGTGATGAATGAATCCCTCATTTTACCTCGATATTTACGCAGTTTACTTGTGGAAATAAAAATTATCTAGCAGTTTTGCATATCAACTTGTTCTGACACAGAAAACGACAAAAGCGACGATTAGAGACAATATTTTAAATTCACGATGTCATTTGTGACCGATCCTATTGTGCTGAACTAGTACTTGTATGTTATCCCAAGTCTCGTTTAAGTTCCCCGTGAAAGGGAAATTTCACAAATACTTGAATGGATACAGTGAATTTCGGTATCACACTCTATGCAGTAGGAAGTCTGATTACAAATATTCAGATATTCCAGTATTTTCATGTCAGCTAGGCGAAGTATCACAAGTTCTTTCAGTTTAAAGAACTGTAGAATCCTATGTAAAATTTCGATTTCTTTTTACTGGTGACATGCTATTCATAGATATCCATAAATTCGAAATAAAAACTAAAATCAGGCTTGATTTCATTATGGCTCTTGTACTCAACAACTTTTTATCCATTTGTAGCAAATTGTCAGCAGTCAGTCGTATATATTTTGCTCATTCACCAGTTCTAGATTTCGATCATAGTGTGATCATTAGAATTGCTTGAAACAAACAGTTTTATCATAAGAACGTAACCTACAAAATGGAGGTGGACAAGTTTCATATGTTTTAACCGTTTGTTTTAAGCATTTATAATGATCACACAGAGATCGAAATCTAGTCTGGTGAGTAATCAAAATATTTACGACTGATTTCTGACAGTTTTATACAAATACTAAAATACTACGACGTCTGATCAAAAGTTTCACTTTAATGCACTGATTTTTAAACGTCTCAAGAGACAGATCCCCGCCAGATCAAAAGAAAAAAAATTTTTTTTCCTTTATTTCTTGCATCATTCTGTAATTCTTTAGATGTCCCATCACCTACGGTGTAGCGAACATCTTCAATCTGAATTGACCCAATATTTTTTTTATGAATCCGTCTTTCAGGTACCACTGTTCTCTCCTGCTTTTAGATCATCGTTAGGCACTCACATTAATAGAAACACACTGATCGCGTGACAGTAGTATAATGTCTTAGTTCTCCTCTCCTCGCTAAGCCTTTTTTGTTGTAAATATTCTTTTCCTTGCGTTTAGAGCAATTTTTTTCATCCATTTCGTTTTTTTCTCGGATATAATTAAATTTAATTACTCAGTCTACTATATCTATTTGTGTTTCTATTAATTTTTCAACATCTATTGCAATCATTAAATTTATTTTGAAGTTGATGTTCAGAGATCAGTTATATTTGCTGATTTTTACACAATATTAAATTGAATTACTGGTTCAGTCAGATCTGCTGGAAGCATTATAAAATCGTCAACAAAAATAAAGCAGTTCACTTTAATTCCATGTTTCCATCCCTAGAACTGTTTGGTTCAATTTACGATTTCTTGGTTCTATATTGCAAGTCCTTACAATTGTCCAACACCAGTTTGTGTTGACTTGGATTCTAAGTTTCTCCCATATATTATACATATCGTATTTGATGAATTTCATGAATCTTGTTTTCTAGTTTTGCCTTATCACCAAATTCACTAATGACTATTTCAATCGTCTCCATGCCTAGAGAATTCAATTCTTTCTGGAAATCTTTAAATGATGGTTTAACACTTTTGCTGGTAAACACTGTGTTGCTAATTATAATAGATTTTATGTAAAAACTATCGTCTGTACAATGTCTTTCCTTTCGTAACCTCCCGTACACTCCCAACACTCTGCCATGTATTATTGTAAACTGTAAAGATTTTACAACGCTGCTCACGAGAACTTTTAATAATATTTAATAAACTACCTGCAGAACTGACTTTCCTTTGTAACTTTTATCTCTTTTAAGGTAACGAGTGGCTTAAGCTATTTTTCACTTTCCCAAAGCCTCTTCTGAATTGTGCAAATATAAATCATTTTGGAAAACATTGTAGGTGAAAATATCACCGATCCTTAGGAAATATTTGAAGTTAATTATTTAAAAAAAATTAGATTGTCTGCCGATTTATTGAATGGTGACCGGTGTCGATCTATACCTTCCACGGCTGTATTTGAAAATAGCCACTCAGGGTTCCTTTTCTGAAGACGGTCTAGTAGCAATGGAAACCTGGCACCATTCAGTAATTATTCATGTGATGTATACTGTTTTATGATTAATTTCACATAACTGCAGAATTCGTCCAAGAATGAACAACGCACATACAACTAATTCGCAATTAACGTTACTATAGGGAAACACAGTCAACGCTTTCAATATTTAAAGTACCCCTGGACACCATTACCATTCAGTGTATTCAAAATAACCGGAACACCATGTTTTTAATTTAATTTAATTTTATTTTTTTAATTCAGCGTATTAAAATGCATATGAGAAGTAAAAAAATATATAAACATACGAGGGTTGGAACTGCTGTGGTGACACTATGCAATGGAATCTACTGTTGTCGCTGATAGCACACGTTGTTAACATACCTACTTTACCTCGAGGGAAACAAAGTCACTTGTGAGCAAGAGGTCTAACGTAATAGTGTCACTGTATTTTCGAAACAGGAACAATGGAGTTGGATCAAAACTGAATCGCCGCGGCAGAGTGGCCAATGCGCAATGCTACGATGCGCGAGGCCGTTCCCCGTCGGGGGTTCGAATCCCCCCTCGGGCATGGATGTTCGTGCCCTCTTTAGTATAAGGTAGTACATAAGTAGTTTGTAAGGTTAGGGACTGATGATCCCGCTGTTAAGTGCCTTAAGGTTAACAAACATTTGAACAAAATTGAATGTGCCATAGGTAGCATATCACAACAGTGTAATCAAGGTCTTCAAGAGGCGTGCGGGGAATCGGCATTGCCGTGCGAACAGTAGCAAGATAGGTAAAATCCTTCAACGGAGGTCGGCAAACATTGGCAGACATGAATCGGGCAGGTCGTCCTAGCGTCTCTCAAGAAGAAGTGGAGACTGTTGCCGCGTTAGCGGACAGTGATCGACGTCAGTGAGCTCGCCCACGAAACCAGATTAGCGCATACGACTGTGCTTGGCATCCTGAAGGAACGCCTGGGCATGCGAAAAACTGCTTCACAATGGGTTCAGCATGAATTGATGGAAATGCAGAAATGGGCGCGTTTCGACGCTGCTCAGACGCACTTGGAGCGCAATGAGCGCGATGGAGAGGCTCTCTTACGCCGTAACAACTGAAGAGACATGGGCCACATAGTACGAGCCAAGGCCAAGACGTCTTAATGGGTCGTCGCGAAAATCGAATGTGCGTCAGAACCCCGGTATGGTGAAAGTTATGGCAATTCTCGTGTATGACTGTGATGGTGTTATCCTAATGCATTACGTTCAAATGTTTGTTAAGCTTACGGGGTCATCAGTCCCTAAACTTACAAACTACTTATGAACTAGCTACAACTAAGGACGGCACAAATATCCATGCCCTAGGGGGGATTCGAACCCCCGACCGCAGTGGCCGTGCAGACCGTGACTGAAGCGCCTCAGTCCCCTCGCATTACGTTTCTCCAAGGCAGACCGCCAGTGTACAGTATTACTGTACGTTTATGGAGTATCAGCTACGAGCAGCTTTGCGAAAGAAGTGCCAACACTTTCTGCGACATCCACCCATTATTTTGCACGACATCGCACGGGCTGCCCTGTTCGGTCAATGGGACAGGGAAATACTATATCATCCCCCATACTCCTCGGACTTAAATCCTAGTGACTTTTTTATTTGATACCGAAGATTAAGGAACCACTTCGTGGCGTTTTATTCAAAAGTGTTCCAGAGATTCGACCATCAACAGAACAGGCTCTACTGACGGTATACTAAGCCGTCCACATCGCTGGCAACGGCTTCTACACAACGCTGGTGACTATTTTGAAGGACTGTAACAGGAGCAAACATGCAACGCTTTTGTAATAAATGTTCAAATGTTTGTTAAGCTTAAGGGACTTAACTGCGGGGATATCAGCCCCTAAATATACAAACAACTTATGAACTACCTTATACTAAAAACGACACAAACATCCATGCCAGAGGAGGGATTCGAACCCCTGATCGGAGTGGCCGTGCAGACTGTGACTGGCGCGTCGCACACCACTCGGCCACTGCGGTCGGCGCTTTTGTATCGGTTGTAAAGAAATAATTGCCACTGTTTAAGTTCCAACCCTCGTAGAAAGAATTTTCTTTCGATTTCTTTAAAAAAATATTTATTGGACACCGACAACGGGGAATCTATGAATTTTTTTCCTAATTAATATTAACAAAAGGGAAACGAAATTTTCTTAAGCTCTAACAGTGGCTCTATGAATACGAAACAGGAAAGAGTGTGATAAGCGGAAACTGTGTGAGGCAGCTTGCCAAGGTTAGCCTGGTATCGGCCCTCCATCACCGAACGGCGCCGGCTTGCGTGCGGTGAACGGTGGCTTTGCGGCTTTGCGGCTCTGCGGAGCGCCTGCTCTATATTTTACGGCGTAATTTATGTACTACGGACATGGCACTGCGCGCTCTTTCTTTGTGTGAGGGATCAGCGGTTTACTGCAGAGCACTTCTGCTGCTTGGAGATATTGTCGTCGCATTAAAAGAAGTTATCGTTGTTAACAAATCATCTGTTATCTCTGGAGTGGGCCGTATCACATGGGAAAACCGTCTCTTTCCTTTGTCTTTTCGTATACTTAATTTTCATTTTAAAGATCAAAGCAAATGACATATACGAATTTGGAAATCATAACATAAGCCAAGTACTGTAAAACGAAACTCCCTGTTTTAGGTGTGCAATAAAACAATAATTAAAAAAGAAAAAAAGAAAAAAGAAAAAAATCGGAAGAAAAATCTACATATTTTCATTTATTTATTCATTTACTTGTCATATGCATTTTTAATACATTTGAATTATAAAAAAAAATAAAGTATAATGTACATAAAATATTACAATCATTTAGCTGAAGATGTAATGACTCGGTCGTTGTTAGAACGATATCTTCCGGCCTAAAATTGATCGAAGTTGTGGGGTATTTTTCTGTGATTGATCTAATGGTACCTGTATGTTGTAACACTCAATCACAAAATGATGTAAGCTATTTCCGTTGTCGCTAGAAAATATTCCCAGTTCAGATGGGTTGACAGGAAATATACTGTTTTTATGACACATACTTACATTACTTTGCAGAAATTTCAAAGAGAACTGTACACAACATTGGAGAATGAAGGATATGGCAGTCATAAATATAAAATATCAACTATTAAGATAATATCTGTTCAAACCAAAAGTCGAAGTTGCGATAAATATTCTAATAGGGGGGTTAGAATTTAGTGGCAGCACTGCCGTGGAGGCACTATACAAATGGAATCTACTACTGTCGCTGATAGTACACGCTGTTGACGTACCTCCCTTAAATACGAGCAAATGGACTCGCCCGTCGCCGGTGTGTGCACAATCGAGTGATACAGAGTCACCTGTGAGCGAGCGGTCTAACGTTAAGGTGTCACTATGTTTTCGAGACAGAAACAATGGAGTTGGATCAAAATTGAATGTTCCACAGGTCATACAGCACGACAGAGACATGCGTAGAATCGCTATTGCCGTACAGAACAGTCTCACGTAGGGTAAAAGCCTTCAACAAAGGTTAGCAAACTGTAGCAGATATGCATCGGTCAGATCGTCCTGGCGTCTCTGAAGAAATAATGCATACTGTTAACGCATTAGTGGGCAGTGATCGAACCAGACTTTCTGCACAACGATGCCATCATTTTGCACGACTATGCGCGGGTGCATACAGCTCAAGCTGTGGCTGCACTGTTCGTCGATGGGACTGCGAAGTACTGTACCATCCGCCATACTTCTCGGAAGTATTCCGAAGATGAAGGAACCATTTCATGGCATTCGCTTCAGAACTGTTCCACAGATTCGATCGCACCATTCGCAGCATCAACACTACAGGCTCTGCAACGGTATACTACGCATTCCACATCGCTAGCAACAGGTCCTACACAACGTTGGTGACTACTTGGACAGTAACAGGAGTAATCATGTAACGCTTTTGTATCGGTTGTTAAGTTCCAATCCTCGTATGTATTCGCAAACTGCGCTTCATAATATGGACTACCATTTCGTCGCACATGGAAGTATTTGTGCCCGTCCACAACTCTTGTCTTTTTTTTTTATTATTTTTTATGAGATCGTCTCCTTCCAGACGAGGGATCGTGACATGCTGTGTTGATCGATGAAGACGGCCAGTAATGAAAAACTGAACATAGAACCCCTAGTACTCATCGATCAATGTAGAAAAAATATGATCCCTCGTTCGTATAGAGACGATCTTCTCAAACGGAGCGATGGGGACTTTGCCATCCTACACACTCTCCATACCGACAGAAATATCCCGATGTTACAATGGCCCACATCTCCTAGTGGTGACACACACCTTAGAGAGTCCAGCGACAGGGAAATAAACATTTCTATCAACCTTAGTTTGTATTGGCATGTAATTCATCTCTTTGTGCATAATCATTTCCAAATCACAATGCGATTAACAATGTAAACAGCAAGTCCAACCTCCCCCTCCCACCCCAAGCCCCCCTTGGCGGCATGACCGGGTGTATGGTAACGTCAGTCCGGGTTGGCAGCAACTTCTCTATGCACACATAGTCTTCTCGGACTTTGCTGGACATTACCTCTGCAAGACTATTGAGAACATTGAAGGTGTCAGCTTGTCAAATAAGAGTGTAAACCTCATGTATCGCCCGCTGTCTTCTTAAATTGGTTTCTGTATCGTCGTACTCATAAACTACTTGTTCAAGTGTTCCTACTTCAGCTCCAAAGTCACATACAGGTGTCACTCTTCTCCTAAACCAAGTGCGCCTGACAGGGGCCAAGGCCTGTGAGAAAGAGCATCAGCCCAGTCTCAGAGATGGGGAAGACTGGGCTGTCCACAGCTCTTATTCGCTGCGTATCAGACCGTTCATTATCGCCAGGGAGCAGGTCCCGGAGGATCTCAGCAGTCTACTGTCAGGAATCCGTCACCACGTCTCCATCCCTGACAATGGACCACAGCTGGCGCTCTCACCTTCTCCCTACGCTGTTTGTATGGCATACCCATGGGTCAGTCGCCAATTAGCCTTTCACGTATTTTTCCCAGTTGAAGAGCCTGGTGGCCCTTAGCTCGTTGGAAAACTGGTCCTCTAGCGTTCTATGCTGGCCCAGCCGGTAGTGGTTTTATTCACAGACCACACACAGACCACAGACCACACACGTTGGTAGTACCGCCTCGCCCTTCTGACAGCCTGACGTAACATCTGGAGGTCGGCTGATCATGGCGAAGGGAGGCCGCTACGGCCCTCCTCCTGATTGGTACAGTAGCCTGCGCCGCTGCCCTGATTGCGCCTACCAGCTCCCCGGCTACCCTGTGTACATCTTCACGAGCCGGCCGCGGTGGCCGAGGGGACTGCAGCGCGCCAGTCTCAGTCTGCACGGTCGCTACGGTCGGGGGTTCGAATCCCCCCCCCCCTCGGGCATGGATATTTGTGTCGTCTTTAGTATATTTATAAGCAGTTTGTAAGTTTAGGGACTGATGACCCCACAGTTAAGTCCCTTAAGCTTAACAAACATTTGAACATTTTGTGCACGAAATGTTCAGATGTTTGTAAGTTCAAAATGTTCAAATGTTTGTAAATCTTATGGAACATAACTACGGGGTCATCAGTCCCTAAACTTACAAACTACTTATGAACTACTTACGAAGTTGGACGGCACAAATATCCATGCCCGAGTGGCCGTGCAGACCGTGACTGAAGCGCCTCAATCCACTCGGCCACCGCGGCCGGCTGTTTGTAAGTCTAATGGAGTTAACTGCTGCAGTTATCAGTCCCTAGGCTTACCAAGTACTTTAACTTATGTAAAGGTCAACACACACATGCGCGCGCGCACACACACACACACACACACACACACACACACACACACACACACATACACATGCCCGAGGAACCTCCGAGGGCTAGTAACTGCGCGCTCTGCAGCAAGGCGCCTTAGAACGCTCGGCCACTCCGCCGCGGCTGAGGACGTGTTACTAGGCATTAGTGGTACTGAAGCATGCTGCAATCTGGAGCACATACCCAGTATGTTTAGGTAGTAATAATGATGATGATGATGATGTGTGGCTCATTGGCCTGGGACAAGTCTTTCAATTGGGCGTCTCTTCGGTAACTTGCGTGTCCCTAGCCATGTAACCGGGGAAATCGGCCCTACAGCTCAACGTGGAATCCCAACCTCGCGTCGTTTCTGCGACTCCTCACAACAAAAATTTAAATGTGAGCTCTTATGCGACCAAAGTTAGTCTACTTACATGACTAACATTAACTTACGGTAAGGACAACACAAATACCCATGTCCGAGGGAGGATTCGAACCTCCGACCGTAGTGGCTGTGCCGACCGTGATTTGCGCGCCGCAGACCGTTCGGCCACTGCGGCCGGCCCTTCTCACATCACTGAGACGTGAACGCAGAGTGCAGTCTGAAATATTCCGATATCCGACCGGATTCCGAACCCTTGACCCTTTCGTGTCCAGTCGAGCGCTTTACCCCAGGAACACCGGGCTCGACTGTGTGTACAGGTTATTGTCGTCCAACTTTTCAGTTGCTGTTTTCATGAGCTAGAAAGTGGATTGCTGCTTATATATATATTATTTGTCATCGTGTTTTATTTTTATTTCATTTATATATTTGGTACGCTATATCTCCCGTATTACTCATCCAAAAGTAATGATTGAGGCATTATTTTCAAGGTTTCGTTCTGCACTAATGACGAAATCTTCACAGATAGTTTAATTTTAATATTTTTATAAAAATACTTTGTTTTGAAAAAAATAAAATTACTGTTCGTACAATCAAAGTTGATACCCGGCGAACGATCGTAAATGGGACATGTGCTTACTATTATATAATAATTTTTAAACTATTAAATACCCGCTAATTTACAGTGAGTGCAATATTATTATCTTTTATACATACGTACCTGCATCTGTCTTTTCTCCATTACGCTGCGGTGAAGTAGCCGAGCAGTCTAAAGCGTCTCGCTGGGGAGCGCGCGGTTGCTCGCCGTGGAGGTTCGAGTCCTCCCTGGGGCATGGCTGTGTGTGTGTTGTCCTTAGGTTAGTTTACCTAGGTTTAAGTAGTTTGTAAGTTACGGACTGATGACCACGCAGTTTGGTCCGATAGATTTACAAACATTTGAACTTTTTTTTTTCTCCATTACTATCTTACGTATTTGTGACTGATCAGGATAGAGTGCGAATTATTCACACGTGTCAACTAGCATATATTGTAAGTGTGGGTCATCTTAAAATATTTCTAGGAGAGGTGACTCTGGAGTTGAGGCAACGGACGCCAAAATAAAATATTTGGTTGGTAGTTAGAATAAGCAATTATGGACGGGCGCGGTAGACCCACAATAAATTATCTGAATCATTAATTTTATGCAATTAATAAAGTTTTCATTTAATTAGCAATAATATGTTTGGCCCTGTATAGCAAACTATTATCATCTCCAGTCACACAGACAAATCCACCAATTTTAAAATTAATATTGACTTTCCCCTCCAAAAATTATGAATTACGAACTGCAAACAACAACAAATGAATTCGTTAAGAAATAACAGACTTTCTCATCTATATGTTTATTATAACCACTATGTGCATATTATTTCATATCAATAACTCTAACATCTCAATTAGAAAATGGTTATCAATATTCATACAATTTCTATATAAATGGAAAAATAAACCTTTGTCAATGCTGAACACCGTCAATATAAATTTAATACTAATTGGTAAGTCAAAATATCCCCTAATGGAAAACAATAAATTTTGTAACAGTACGAAAATTCACGTGCAAGTTCGTTGTAACGAAATATTCTGAGCAGGGTAGATTTATTAAGAACACTGTCCCGTTAGGCTGGCGAATCTGATACAACTGCCACTCGCTGCTGGCGTGCACAAGCCATACATTACCCAATCAACGAACTGCTGGTCGACTTCGCTGGGCCGCTGTGGCGTGGGCACCTGGCGGTTTTAAGCTGAAAAGTGCGCGACCACGAAATAAATCACTCTCCGATATTCGGAAGCTGTACTGCCTAATATCAGCCACTGCGCTCTCAGTAGTACACAGTGCCTACGACCTCAAGCAGTTCTGCCAAGTCTGGGCCACTTCAGATAGCATAGACAAGTACGCACAAATACTGAAGGCCTAAAAGACCCAGAAAGCTGAGTATGTAGTTATTAGTGCCTCAGAGTAAATAATTATGGCTGGCTGATCTTGTTCTCACTAAACAAGAACCATCAGTAACTGTTCAAATCTCAGACCGTACTCTGAAATTTGTACAAGTTCCCAAGTCCAAGAATCGGCTAAGCAAGCAAATCTCCACGTCGGTACCCATGGAGAGCACGAAACGAAGACCGTCTGCACTCCAAGAGAGAATGACGTGAACTCCGTCTGTACTCCAAGACAGCACCACGCGTTCCATCATAACACCATCTGCCGTGCAAGTCCGCCCGAAAGACGCCGTTCTTTCCAGAAAACCAATGACGTACAAGCTTCCTAGCGCTGGCTAGTGAAATTTCACTTGATTTCGAAAGTCTGAAACTCTACCCAGCAGCCAATCAGAGTCTGCTACCCCTTGCCTTGTCGCGCTCTTCCACTTTCCGTAACCGTCCACCGTAGTCATTTCCAGCTCGGGCTGCGAAGGAATTTTTCCGTTAGCGCAAAGTCATCATGACCTCGTTTTTTTACTAAATAAAATTTGCACGCTCGTTCCTCAAGAGAGCAGAGGTGACGTCCTGTTGTCTTGCTTTTCTCAAAATTAGCGAGATTGGCTCTTTAGAAGCTCACAGAAAACTTGTCTTCCACCTGCCACAATTTACAAAACTCGGTGGACATTTTTACAAGCCCTCTGACACAAAGATATACAGACGGGAAACTGCCGTAATGGCCCGGTCACACGCGCAGGGGTGCAGGGAGGGAAGGTTCCGTAAGATGTCCCGTGATGGCGCTGAGGTCAGAAGCTGTCTTTCGAAACTGGCCAGGTAGCGCCTGTCCCCACCACCACACCCCCTCAAATACCGGCAAGCCGGGCGCAGCCGTGGCCTCGTGGCAGTCGGCGCGAGCTCTCCCCTCAGCCTCCTCTCCACGTTACCCTCTCATGTGTGAGAGGCACCCTCAGAAGCGCTTCTAGTGTCGTCTACCGGTACTAAGCAAGGGAACCACCCGACGTTTGCTGGTATCTTATGGAACTACGGAGCGTAGGACAGTGGTATGGGGGGAGGTTTCTTCTTTGTTGATGTACTTTGTGCCTTGGACCAAGGCCTTTGCTGTGTTTCAGCATAGAGTAACATTTACAGAGAAGCAGCCCCCCCCCCTAAACCACTGTCCTATGCTGCCCTCGTAGTTCCGTAAGATGCTAGCAGGTGTCAGGCAGTTTCCTGGCTTAGTACCAGTAGACCACACTAGAGGCACTTCTGAGGGTGCCTCTCGCACATCAGAGGGTAGCGTGGAGGGGAGACTGAGGGGAGAGCTCGTGCCGCCTGCCACGAGGCCACGGCTGTGTCCGGCTTGCTGGCGTTTGAGGGAAGGTGGTGGTGGGGACAGCCGCTACCTGCCGCCTGCTCTGGCCAGTTTAAAGGACTGCTTCTGATCGCAGCGCCATCATGGGACATCTTACGGAACTGCTTCAGCACCCCTACCCCGCACCCCTGAGCGTAAGACCGGGCCCTTACGGAGGTTTCCCGTCTGTATATATTTGTCTGTGATTTCGGCGAATACGTTGGTACTAAGCCAGGGAACCGCCCGAAATCTGCTGGCATTTTTCAGAACTACGAGAGGAGCGTAGGATAGTGGTATGGGGGAGGTTTCTTCTCTGTATATGTTACTCTGTGCCTCGTATCAAGGCCTCTGCTGTGTTTCGGCGAATACGCAACCGTCGGACCTCTGAGAAGCGCCAGCAGGTAAAGAAACACAGTCGCAGGCCGCACAGTGGAATTTTCATCCCCCAGGCCTTCTTCCTACGCCAAAGATCCAAACAACTCCCCATTCACACATAACACTTCTCTGCTCCAATATTACAGCAACAGAAAATTACGCGTAATAAACAAATTACATGATTACACGATGGACTGCCATCTCTCAACATGTCATATATTCTATGAATATTAAATAATAACAACTGCAGGATCAGAAGTGACGTCTATTCTCTCGCAACAGACGCCACATGTATATATATAATATGCCAGTGACGGGCAATGATCCTATCGTTAGTGGAGAGGGGTGGGCAAAGTTTGAAGCCCTTACTCTTACGGGAATTAGTTAAACTACGAGTTTGAGTACAGTGGGCAGGGCGAAGCTGGGAATTCGTATCTGACGGGAGGCGTGCTTAGGTAGTCCTTGCAGGTGCGGTGATCACTGTGTCCCCAGTGGTGTAGGGGTCAGCGCAACTGCGTAGAAAGCAGGAGACCCGGGTTCGAATCCCGGCTGGGTACACATTTTCAGCTTTGCCCAATAGCAGTTGAAGTCATATATTCTATGAATATTAAATAATAACAGCTGCAGGATCAGAATGTGACGTCTGTTCTTTCCGAACAGACGCCACATGTATATATATAATATGCCAGTGACGGGCAATGATCCTATCGTTAGTGGAGAGGGGTGGGCAAAGTTTGAAGCCCTTACTCTTACGGGAATTAGTTAAACTACGAGTTTGAGTACAGTGGGCAGGGCGAAGCTGGGAATTCGTATCTGACGGGAGGCGTGCTTAGGTAGTCCTTGCAGGTGCGGTGATCACTGTGTCCCCAGTGGTGTAGGGGTCAGCGCAACTGCCTAGAAAGCAGGAGACCCGGGTTCGAATCCCGGCTGGGCACACATTTTCAGCTTTGCCCAATCGCAGTTGATGTCATATATTCTATGAATATTAAATCTTATACCATTTCTATGTAAATGGCCATCAATTCCTGTAATCGTGGTTATGAAGCAATGTTTTTGACGAGTGTGTACCCAGAGATGGCCATCGCAG
This sequence comes from Locusta migratoria, assembly GCA_026315105.1. Taxonomy (NCBI): domain Eukaryota; kingdom Metazoa; phylum Arthropoda; class Insecta; order Orthoptera; family Acrididae; genus Locusta; species Locusta migratoria. The sequence continues at coordinate 744,171,487 of CM048744.1, forward strand.
CTTCAAGGCTTGTCCTGTGGCGAGTGTCGGCCCCCTGGTGGGTGGACAGCGGGGCCACGCCCTCGCGCCTAGCCAGCAGGCCTGCTGATGTTAATTAACGCAGCCGGTAAAGCTGTCGCGTGACTGCCCGCGATGTCCCGCCGTCCCCCACACAACAATCGCGCGTGCGCCCAATTACGACCGGCGCTCCGCATTTCACGGCAGCTGCCGGCGACTTTCGTGCAGATTAGGCGGAACATGTCGCACTCGCCGTGACAGTCCTGTCACCGGGTTTTTGACATTCACAACGTGGAAATCATAACTGGTAATTTCTCTCTCCTGCCAGCGACAACTCCCCATATTTAAAAACCGCGCTGCTTGAACAACGTCTCTTTGCTTACTGCGTATTTCAATAATGTAATTAGGATAGTCTGCAATTTACCGCAAAGACGTTCGTCCAGCTGCGAAATGCACATAAAAGACGCTCATACAATAGCAAATTTTGCTTTCGCCTACAGCCTTAGTGGGAAAGACACAAATTCTCATTCATACAATCAAACAGCTGCACAGTTTCGGCATAGGGAAGCGAAAATATGACGTTGTTCTTCAAACCTCTGCAGACGAATTAAACGATTTATTCTCAACAGCTGTAATCTATCAACTAGCAACGAATTACCAGCCCCAGGATATCACTTTCTTAACAGACAAGTTCTTCTTAGAACACGTCTCTACAGACACAGTACGCATAGCAATTATGAGAATCTCTTCTGTGGCAGTAGAAAATAACGGAGGGACTATAGGCATGATTAAAAACGTTCTTGACAACATTGTTCCGCTTCTCACACACGTCTTCAAACTCTCTCTTGTTAGTAGTACATATCCCACTGAGTGGAAGCAAAGTTTAATTCAACCTATAGCCAAGACTGATAACCCAAAGTCGTCAGGTGACTACGGGCCGATCAACATATTACCTGAAATGTCTAAAACCTTAGAATTGTTGTTCATGAACAGCTGACGGATTACCTCAAAACTTACAACATCCATGATAAATAGCAATCAGGCTTCCGAAAGCACCACAGTACAGCAACTGCATTAACCAACGACATTAAACATGCTATGAACAAACGTGAAGCTACCATCTTAACACTGCTTGACTCTAGTAAGGCTTTTGATATGATTGACTTTGATACACTACTTATTAAAATGAAACAGCTGAATTTCTCATAAATCGTAACACAATGGTTCGACAGCTACCTCAAAAACAGAATTTAACAAGTCATTTGTGGGTCGGAGAAGTCATCATGGAAAAACGTATGTTCTGGATTTCCTCAAGGCTCCGCCCTTGGTCCATTACACTTTTCACTGTATATTAATGATACTTCTTCAGTGATTCACTCATGCCACTACCATCTACATGACAATGACATTTAACTGAACATAAGTGCCAGCCCTAAGAACATCGATGATGCAGTAGCTCGTATGAATGCAGATCTTGGCTCTGTTTCACGATGGGCACAAAACCTAGGTCTTAAGTTCAATCCCAATAAATCCCAGGTCATCAACATATCTCATCCAAAGCGCCGGTATTTTCGTCAAACATTCCTTGAAATACACCTCAATGGCATCCAATTACCATATCAAAAAACAGTGAAAGACATTGGGATAATCTTGGATGGAAACCTAAACTGGGAACAACAAACAGTTGTAGCTTGCAGGAAATCGCTCTCATCCCTATATGCAACCAAAAACTTTAGAACAATATTTCCAACCCAAGTTAAACAAAAATTAGTGCAAACGCTTGTCCTGCCATATCTTTACTACTGTGATGTAGTTCAACACGGCACAAATAGTGAAAATTCGAGACGCCTCGAGCTAGTGATGAATGCCTGCGTCAGGCTCGTGTGCAAGATACGGTTGTACGATCATTTCAGTCCTTCATATACCAAGCTAGGTTGGATGCGCCCGCATAAGTGGCGCCATTTTCAAACGTTGTGCTTACTTCATCGATTTCTCAGACACCAGTGCCCCCAATACTTATCTTCTCACAGTAAAGATCATCATTCCACAACCGCAAAACCAGATCGGATACGTCTAGCATCTTCACTGTACCTTCACACAACACGAAATCTTTCTCTCTGTCCTACCCCATCTCAGCCATACGACATTGCCATGTGATCTACGTCGACCCCAAACCACTCGACATTCAAGTGGCAACTCAAAATTCACATATTAACGACGGCATGGCTCCCATTGTTACTCTCCTCTCAGTTCTTTCTCTCTTTTCTCCATTATTGCTTTGAATGTTACCATTTTGTTTCTCTTCCTCTAACCAATCTACCTCTTCTATATCTCATTAACCACATTATATCGTCTTATGTATCTGCTTGATGTGAATAACAATCTGTATGAACATAATTTCCTAAATGGTAACAAGGCTGATGTTCATAATATAAAATAGGCTTACTCTACTCTGCAAAGTCATTATTATTATTTTTGATTCTTATAAAATACTAGCTTAAACCCGCGGCTCCGCTCGTGTGTTGGTTGATTATGATAGTTAAGCTATCTTTCAGTAGTGTGCTATGAGATCAAATCACACGTGAAAATGCACTCGTTTCAAAGAATCCAATCACGAAATTCAACAATAATAATTGTCATAATATCACAGATCGATCACTTGAAGTAATGCGCGAAACGTCAAATCGAATTTTTTAAAGAGTTGTATTAAAAGAAATTTCTTTTTTACTGCTTTATTTATTTATTATTATATTTTCTTATTCGTATGCTTATCCTTACAGAGAAAGAGCTGAAGACATTGTAGCACGCATAGACCAAAGACATGGTCTGTGCCATCACGTTTCGCTGTATGTGCAATTAACAATTACAAAAGTAAATTCCTGTTTCATATATTTTAAGGCGATCCTTTTTTTTAGAATCTTTTTGCCATAAGTAATTACAAATTCCAGCTAGGGATAGCAAATCATACTATCATATAAAATAGAAACACATTTCCCTCTGTCTGTGTCTTTATCCATTTATATCCTGAGCTCGAGGAGTACCAAACATATCGTCATGCAGTTTCTCTTAATTTCTTCTTTAGAATTCTGAGATATATTCAATGTCAATAGGCAGCGGTTCCCAGCTTTTTTCCTCTGCGGCCCACCCATTGCATAAAAACATCTTGAAGACCCAGTAACTAAAATCAAAAATCACCAACACACAAAAATAGGTGTACGCGCCTGCGCGCACACACACACACACACACACACACACACACACATATATATATATATATATATATATATATATATATATATATATATATATATATACTGAAACACTCAATAGTCTTTTAGACAACCTATTTATGTGAACTTAACACTTCAATATACAGGTATATATGTCATCACTCACAACAAAATACCCCCCATTCAAAAACCCCCACAAATAAATACATTTGAGCCAATGGTTCTAGATGTGCGGGCCAGAGATTCTCGGCTGACGCTACTGATCACTATTATCTATAATCATTCCATTTTCATGATAGGAAGGGGGGGTCACAAATAATAAATACATATAAGTCTTCAAACACATTTATTCAATTGGTATAATACTGTGTTACATCACCAATCATTTTTACACTTGAACAACACCCAAATCCTTTATACCATATAGCCACAGATTCCATCTCATTGATTCTCCGTGGATTCCTGGTCCTTATAACAAATGGCATGTTAGATGACAAATAACTCTTGCCATAGTCTTTGTTAACATCAGAATACACATGCAATTACACCTCACTTACCTCACTTCAATATATACAGGGTGTTTCACTGTGTTTGCCTCTGTAACTTATAAAATAATAGGTGACGGGAAATTTTAATGTGGTAGGTCAACACAAGAAATGTTACACTTTCTGCGGAGCTATGAACATAGTTTATTGTATCATTTTCCACAGAGTTACAGCACAAAATTATAATTTTTAAATGGAACAATAGTTTTCTCTATCGTGCTTTGGAATCGTTGAAACCAGCTGCGTCCAAATCAATTTAAAGTACATTCCTATCACTGTTAGTTCATTTCATTATCTACAACTTTCTCGCTGACGAAAATTTCTTGACCACAAGACAAAAAAAGTGGCAGGCGACTTTTTCGTGTCGAAATTTTAGTTTCATATAAAAGTAATAGTTTCAGTTATTATTTTTATACAAACAGGAGGATTTCAATGAGGTGAGCGCCATTTGAAGAACGACGCAACTCCGTTCCCACACCCATCCAAGATGGCAGCCGTGACTTCACTGCCTATACAGTGATGTAGACGATATAGCCTCTCTATGTTATTCTGTGCTCGCTGATCTGAATCAGTGTCTCAGACGGTTATGAGACTGTGTAGACCAGCGGTGGCCACTAACTTCACCTATGGAAGCCGCAAACTTTCGAGGCTGTTTCGAAGCGAGCCACACTTTTCACCAGGGTATTAACCATACAATGTAAAATCCTAATTTTGGTCTCCTGAGTATTTTGTTTTAAAAAATCATTTTCAATTCGTCGCGTATTTATTGACTTACTTCGATAATTTTAAATGCAATCACAATCTGCTGTTTAAGAGATAAAATCATAAGTTTAACCCGATAAACAAGTACTACAATTACAGACTGTGTGTTTGTGTTAAAGCTGTCAGCTTTCAAATATTCCGATTTTACGCATCCATTACTCGAAAATAACAGTGTGCGACTTCCAATATACTTCACTTAAAATTAAAAACCTTTATAAAAGTTATTCTCTCAGATTACTCCCACAAAGTGATAAAAAGAAAAAACTCTTTGCTTACTGTATTTTCGATGATCATGTGGTCAAACTTCATCACCTGCCATGACGTTTTAACTCATAACTTATTAACTACTGCCTCGATTTATAACACACACAGCAGTTATTATGTAAAATTTTGATCATAGCTGCTATATTATGTACAAATGTCACTGAACGTACCAGCAAAATTATATCAGTGTACGGCACATAGTTCACGATATATGTCGACATGAGTAGTGAGATGCGTCAAGACATGTTTCAGCTTGAAATAAAGCGCAAATTAACTATCTTACAATCATCCAGTGTTTCAAAAAGAGAGCATTTAGCGACTTCCAACACACTTTAAGAATAAATTATTTTCTCCGTTCTCACTTATATGCATGTTGCGAAGAATAACGGCATTATGGCGTTTTTATAACTGTTGCATTGCACTGGGAAGAGCACGTGACACAGTCTTGCCACCCTTTCAATTTCTCTCTCTCTCTCTCTCTCTGTTTACAATAGTTTTGTCTACTGGAAAAAACACGTGACAGGTCTCGGCCGGGGCTTTAAAGTGTTAGTAGTATCACGGTAAATGTTTAGTTTCGATTCGGCAGGGTATTGTACTGATATTGGCAACGACTTTGAATGCTGTTGGAAAACGGAACTCTCGCCGTCGAATGTTCGAGTCCTCCCTGGGACATGGGTGTGTGTGTTTGTCCTTAGGTTAGTTTACCTTAGCATCGCACTATAGTTTCCGCTCCAGTTGTCAAAATGTAGAAATGTCCGAACGGCATGTTTCGTGCCTACATTAGCCCATTTTCAAGTTCTAAGTCAAAAATAAATAAATAAAATAAAACGTAAATTCAAACGAGAACACTAAAACCTTAAATACAATCCATGTCAATATAACGAACTATAACATCCTAGACTGGCTTACCTTGAATTCTAAAACATATCTGCCCTAAGGCAACGTCAAGCGTAAAATATTTGCGGCATATGCCCAATATCAACAGATAAACATTCCTCACAGTAGAACATGTTGCTAATTTGAGGCACAGTGGTGGACTGCTTTCTATCTGTTCAGTTATATCAGAGATACTCCAAACGCTACCCACTACCAAAGATAAACCTACCATATTGCTACTATCGAAAGCAAACCCGTCTAAAAATACAATTTAAAATGTATCCAAAAAACTTCTAACAGCAAATCGGCCAACCGTAACCCAAAAGAATATCTGTTGATATTGCGCATACGCCGCAAATATTATACGCTTGACGTTGCCTTAGGGCAGATATGTTTTAGAATTCAAGGTAAGCCAGTCTAGGATGAACATATTTTGTTATATTGACATGGATCGTATTTAAGGTTTTAGTGTTTACGTTTCAATTTAGGTTTTCTTTGGCTTTCTCCTTTTAGAACTTGAGAATGGGCTAATGTAGGCCCGAGATATGTCGTTCGGACATTTTTACATTGTGACAACTGGAGCGGAAACTTTAGTGCGATAGTTCATTCAGTTGTGAGATGGCACCCAAACAAACGCTAGTTTACTTTAGTTTAAGTAGTTTGGAAGCTACGGACTGATGACTTTGGTCCGATAGATTTACAAACATTTGAACTCTTGAAAACGGAACCACATAGAATGAGGGGATATTATTGTGTGTTGACGATTAAGTAAATAATTAATGCTGTTTCTGAAACTTCCTGGCAGATTAAAATTGTGCGCCGGAACCGGGACTCGAACCTGGGACCTTTACCTTTCGCGGGCAAGCGCACTACCGACTGTGCTATCCCGACACGACTCACGATGCCGCCTCCCAACTTCACTTCCGCCAGTACCTCGCCTCCTACTTTCCAAACCTCACAGAGGCTCTCCTGCAAACACGCAAGACTAGCACTCCTGGATGAAAGGATATGGTGGAGACATGGCTTAGCCACAGCCACAGCCACAGCCACATCCCTTAGGCTGTGGCTAAGCCATGTCTCCACCATATCCTTTCATCCAGGAGTGCTAGTCTTGCGTGTTTGCAGGAGAGCCTCTGTGAGGTTTGGAAAGTAGGAGGCGAGGTACTGGCGGAAGTGAAGTTGGGAGGCGGCATCGTGAGTCGTGTCGGGATAGCACAGTCGGTAGTGCGCTTGCCCGCGAAAGGCAAAGGTCCCAGGTTCGAGTCCCGGTTCCGGCACACAATTTTAATCTGCCAGGAAGTTTCATATCAGTGCACCCTCCGCTGCAGAGTGAAAGTTTCATTCTGGAATGCTGTTTCTGTTTTGCGGTGGAAATGTTCTCGTATGACCCTTGTCCGATCAGTAAATTAATTACCGCATACTTGTAAATGGAACATGCAGCCAGGCCCTCCATTATACATATCAGACACTTTCAGTTTCGTTTTCGAAATAGATGAAGGGCAATTTTTCTTCCGCACGTGACTCGTGCTTTCGCAGAAGAGTGAAGCGCGGAGTACGGCGATAGCAGGCGGAGCTTACTGCCCCCGAACGCCTCCTCACCCCATGCCGACGTACGAGTGTCACCCGCTCGCCCCTGCTTGCTCCCTGCGCTGCCCGCTACTACCTTCAGCAATCAACCAACTTAATAGCTACCACACTACTGACTGCCACATCGCGCTAAGTCCCGGATAGACTGAAATATGCTTTCGTTCAATCTTTTCATAAGAAAGGGAGATACGTCTGATGTCAAATTATTTAGTCTCGAGTTGCTTCACATATTAGTAAAAATAAAGTTCTAACAAAATGTCAGTTTGGTTTCCAAAATGGTTTCTCAATAGAAAATGCCATGTATACTTTCACTGATGAAATATTAAGTGCTTTGAATAACCGGCCATCACTAGTTGTGACTTTTTGTGAAATCTCAAAGGCTTTTGATTGTGTAAATAATGGGAGTCTTGTAGATAAGCTTAAGTATTGTGGTGTGAGTGTGACAGTGCACAAATGGTTTAAATCATACTTAACTGTAAGAGTACAGAAAGTTGAAACAAGCAGTTCACATAATACAGAAGATACAATTAATTCCTCTAACTGGGGAGTTACCAAAAAAGGGGTCCCACAAGGTTCTGTCTTGGGCCCTTTGCTGTTCTTAATATATATATATATTCACGTCGATGCTAAGCTAGTTTTGTTTGCTGATGATACAAGTATAGCTATCACGCCTGAGAAACAGGAATTAGCTGATGAAATTTTAAATATTATCTATCAGAAAATTATTAAGTGGTTCTCTACAAATGGACTCTCATTAAACTTTGATAAAACCCGGTATATACAGTTTCATACAGTAAATGGCATTACACCATTAAAAAATTTAGATTTTCAACATAAATCTGTAAACAGGTAGAATATTCAAAATTTCTATGTGTTTGCATCGACGAGGGATTGAACTGGAAGAAGCACATTGAAGATCTGCTGAAACGTTTGAATTCAGCTACTTATGCTATCAGGGTCATTGCAAAATTTGGTGATATACATCTAAGTAAATTAGCTTACTATACCTATTTTCATTCACTACTTTCATATGGGATCATATTCTTGGGCAATTCAACATTGAGTAAAAAAGTATTCATTGCACAAAAGCGTTTAATGAGATTAATTGTTGGAGCCCACCCAAGATCATGCGGCACACATTTATTTAGGGATCAATAAAAAAATGAAAATGAAATTTTTTAGACTATTGATTGTCATGTATAAACAACATTTACTAAACTGACACGTTCCACATCATATTGATCTATGGGACAAGTATTAATTTAATCTAATCTAATATGTTACAGTGCTGGCGCGTTGCTGCACTACAAAATTGTTAAAAAAGTTTCTCAGTTGTAGGTCTCAGCAAGGAAGTTTCATTTGTATTATGTAAGGGTTGTCACATTTTACTTTTTAAAACAAGAGCCCCACTGCGTTGAAGCAAGAGCCGCATGCGGCTCGCAAGTCTAGTGTACCCCTGGTGTACACTGCAGATGCCTCAACTTACGCTACCGGGTAGTGCCGTTCCCGGTTCCACTGAATAAATCAGGCGTCCACCACACGAAGGAAGCGGCTGCACAGGTTGCGGGAACTGTGTAACGTGGACTGGACCTTTTTTTCTTTTTGTCTTTAAAAATAGAAATAGCTTAAAGGGCCTCGGGAACAGTCAAAAAGGGTATCAGACTCCACGGGTACAGCTCACAGGTACGAACATAGATCTAAGAACTATTGGCTTAAAACTTGGTAACTTTTCGCCCGAACCACAACTCAAAGCGCTACTAGAAACTACTGAAGCACAAATCATTATAGGAAGCGAAAGATGATATTTTTTCAAAGGGACAAATGGTGTTCAGAAAGGATAGACTGAATGAAGTAGATTGAGGCGTATTTATTTCTGCCGGCAAAATTAAAGTAGGTACGTCTAGTGAGTTGGTACGGGTAGAGGTTATACTTCACAATCGGAATTAATGACCGAACCCATGACTCTGATGGAGAATGCGTTCAGTACAATTTTGGACGATATTTTATGCTTTCCTCAGGTTTTGAACATATAAATTTGTCAAATATCGAGGGTAACTTAAAATCACGACCAATTTAAATAGTATGCATTTCGTACGTTTATGAAATTAGATCCAAGATTCCTTCGAATATATACCGAACCCATGACTCTGATGGGTCGACTGCAGAAATGTTCGAAGGAAAACGTACGAAGTGCATACTATTTTAATTGGTGGTGATTTTAAGTTACCCTCGATATTTGACAAATTTGTAGGTTCAAAACCTGAGGAGAGCATAAAATATCGTCCAAAATTGTACTGAACGCATTCTCCGAAAATTATCTCCAGCAATTAGTTGATAAACTAATAGTAAGTTTTTGTGAAAATAAACGCCTAGCAGGAAATAATTCAGGGCCAATATTGAGCAACAAAAAAAGACGAGGGATTAGTAAACACAGAGTTGGTGTAGCGAAATTGAATATCGAATTTCCAAATTCCACCATAATTAGAGGAAAACTATATTTACTACAATAAGCAGATAAAAATTCAAAAAATGTTCAAATGTTTGTAAAGCTATCGGATGAAACTGCGTGGTCATCAGACCGTAGCTTACAAACTACTTAAACTAAGGTAAACTTACCTAAGAACTGCACACACACCCATGCTCAAGGTAGGATTCGAACCTCCGACGACGAGCAACCGCGCGCTCTGCAGCGAGGCGCCTTAGACCGCTCGGCTACTCCACCGCGGCGATATAAATTCGTGTAACGCTTTCTTGAGAGAGAATTTCCAGTATTTCGAAACTAACAATATGGCTTACACTCAAAGAAATAATATTGAAGAAATTAATTAAAAACGGGCTGACCATCCGTGATACACTAGTGGAATAGCAAAGGAAAAAACGTTCCTAATTTAAGTTTTCACAAAATCCCGAATATAGGAAATATGTTACAGAAATTCGGAATTTAGCACAAAATTCGATACTAGAAGCTTGTAATAGTTTCAATAACGAAACCCTGTCACGTAATTTGCTATAAAAACCAAAGAATTTCTGGTCATTGTAAAGCATACTAGCGGCAAAATACAATCAATACATTACTACGCGATAGCAATGATGATACTACGGATGACAGTCTACTACAGAATTGCTCAATACTGCTTTCCGAATTTTCTTCACCAAATAAGAAGAGGCAAATATTCCAAAATTCGAATCAAGAACAACCGCCAGCATGGTGTTTAAAAACAAAAAATAAATAAAAGTCTCCCCGTCCAGTATACCAGCTACGTTCTTTTTAGAGTTTGCTAATGCAATAGCTCCATACCTGTCATATACACACTTTGCTTAACGGAAGATCCGTAGCCAAAGATTATAAAGTTACACAGGTCACTGCAATACTCTTAAAACACAATATGAGTGATCCGTACAATATCACTGACGTCGGACTGCAGAAAGATTTAGGAAATACACTTTTTTCCAAATATTATTAACAACCCTGAAGAGAACGACGTGTTTACCCATTCTCAACACGCAATTAGGAAGTACTGTTCTTGCGAAACACAACTATCTCTTTACTCACGTGAGGTGACGAGTGTTAGCGACAAGAGATCTCTAAAATTTCGTATTTATATAGTTCCGGAAGTCTTTTGACACTGTACGTCACAAGCATCTTTTAATCAAATTGAGCGTTTACGGAATATCGCAAACGTTGTACGACTGGATTCGCGATATCCTGACAGGAAGGAGACTTATCTGGTGTTCCCAGGAAGTGTTATAGGGTCCGAAATCTTCCTTGTTATTATGAATGATTTACGATATGTGAGCAGCTCTCTTAGACTTTTCGCGTATCATGCTGTCATTTATCGGTTAATAAATTCACCAGTATATCAAAAGCACCCTTGAACGATTTAGATATCTGCATGGTGAAAAAATAGGCAATTGACCTTAAATAATGATAGGCGTGTTCATATGATATAAATTCACCAGAAAATCAAAAGCAATTACGAAGTGATTTAGATATCTGCATGGTGAAAAAATAGGCCTATTTTTTCACCATGCTGATATCTAAATCGCTTCGCAATTGCTTTGGATCTTCTGGTGAATTTATTAACCCATAAATGACAGCATCATGCGCGAAAAGTCTAAGAGAGCTGCTCACATTTTCTCCTAAATCAGTCATAACAACAAGAAACAGTAAAAGGAATCCGTTAAACTTCATTTAAATGATAAATCAGTCAAATCGGCAGGCTGTAAATACTGGCGAACAACGTTAATTGGATACAATGTCATGTTGCAATGGAAGTGGGCTTGACTTCGAAGGCAACTAAACCCAGCACTTATACTGAAAGCACGTTTATTACGAACTCAACATACACGCAGCACTGACTGCCTCTCAGGCAGAGTGCTCTGCTATTTATACACATACAGAATTTACCAGAAATTAGAACAACAGTTAACATAAGAAACAAGTAGAATTTACCAGTGAACATAAGAACGATGTAGAACCTTCTGGAATTGTTAACTACAAAGAAATAAATTTTTGCCGATGGGCGGGACTGAACCGGCGACCTTCTGCTCCGCAGTCCGTGACGCTATCCCCTGCGCCACCCCGGCAGTTGGTGTTCGCGGTCTCTCGCGGCATTGCTCCCTCTCCTGGAGAAACAGCGACCCGCTGTTATAATCCCTGTGGAGCCAGCTGCAATGTCCTGGATCTTGACCGTGTCATGGGTCCTCTGTATGACGGTTCAAGAGAATCCTTCCCTTCTCCGCGATTATCGACGACAGACGTTCCTGTCGTGGCTTCATCAAGAACATTACCGTCCTTAAAGTTCTTGAACAAGAAGCCATTGTCGTCTACCAGCTCTTCAGGATCGTAGTAAGGCTTCATGCGCAGGACGTGAACAATGTCTCTTCGTTTTTGAGGTTTCGACGACGGTTCATAATCCTCAACTTCGTATGTGACGTCTGACAGACGGCGTATGACACGATACGGACCAAAGTATCGCTTCAATAACTTTTCTGACAGTCCAACCTTCCGTACAGGGGTAAAAATCCATACCAGATCTCCTGGGCTGTACACAACAGGTCGGTGCTTGTCGTTATACCGCTGACGGTCCTTCTCCTGGGCGTCCATTGGCCGTATGCGAGCCAGCCGTCTTGCTTCTTCGACCCTGGTGATGAGCTGTTTAACGTAGTCATCCTGAGTGTCGTCCGGTTGGAACGGGAACAGTGTATCCATTGTCGTCTCAGCTTCATGGCTATGGAGCAGGAAAAACGGAGTGAAGCCTGTGGTGTCTTGTCTTGCGGTATTGTAAGCAAATGTCACGACTGGCAGAATTGTATCCCAATCCTTCTGCTCAACATCCACGTACATCGACAGCATGTCGGCTAACGTTTTGTTAAAACGTTCCGTTAGACCATTTGTCTGAGGATGATATGCAGTTGTCATTCTGTGGACAATGTTGCACTGTGACATTACCTCTGATACTAGTTTTGACTGGAATACTTTTCCACGATCAGATATCATGACACTTGGTGCTCCATGCTTCAAAATAATGTCTTCTACAAGGAATTTTGCGATCTCTGGAGCTTCTGCAGTCGGCACAGGTTTGGTGACAGCGTAGCGTGTGAGGTGGTCAGTGCAGACTATTATCCAACGGTTACCGGTTGTCGACTTCGGGAACCTCCCTAAAAGATCGATTCCAACTCGGTGGAATGGAGCTGCCGATTCACACGAATCGGTACGAGATGTCCTGGAGGTAATTGCGGCACATGCTTCCGTCGCTGGCACTCTTTACAGCGACTCACATAGTGCTCGACCGATCGGTAGAGACCTTTCGAGTAATATCTGCGTCTGATTCTGTCTAGGGTCTTCATGAATCCCAGATGACCGGATATTGGACCATCATGGAAATATTTGAGAATAGCTGGTTGGAGATGAGCTGGAACAACAAGTAGCCATTTGGGGCCCAGTGGATCGTAGTTGCTCTTGTACAATGTTCCGTTTATAAGTTGGAACTCTCCATTGGTCGGTTCTCCTTTCTCCAAGGCCTCTATCATTTTTATTAGTGTTGGATGTTCCCTCTGTTCAGCTGTAACGTCATCTAATTCAGTGAGAGCAGAAATTTCATTAATGCTGTTGTGTTCCACTAATGGATTCCTCGAAAGGCAGTCGGCATCCTTGTGTTTGCGCTCGTTCTTGAATACCACTGTGACATCGTACTCAGATAACCGCGAGACATTCTTCTTCGGTTGTAGAGTAGTTTATCTCTGAGAGTACTCGTGACGCATAGGCTATCACTTTTTCGGCACCTTCCTGAACTTGTACAAGCACTGCACCAATCCCATAGCCACTGGCGTCTGTGTGAAGTTCCGTTTCTGCATTCTCGTCGTACAAGGCTAGCACTGGTGCGGAAGTTAGAGCCTCCTTAAGTGCTCGGAAAGCTCTTTCTTTTGTCTCATCCCAGTAAAATTTTGCGTCTCCCTGCAGAAGTTCTTGTAATGGACGTGCTTTGTTACAAAATCCTTTTGTGAAACGTCGGTAGTATGAGCACAGCCCGAGGAAACTTCTCACATCACGAATGTACTGAGGAGTTGGAAATTCTGTGATTGCCCTTACTTTATCTGGATCAGGACGGACACCAACTCCGTTGACTAGGTGCCCCAGGATTTTTATCTCTTTCGCGACGAAGAGGCACTTCTTTGGTTTGAGGCGGAATCCCGCAGTCTGAACACACTTCAATACAGTTGACAGGCGACTTAGTTGTCCTTCAAATGTTTTCAGGAGAACGAAAATGTCATCTAAATAGCAAATAAACGTCGACCACTTAAGGTGTCGAAGCAAGTTGTCCATCATGCGTTCGAATGTGGCCGGAGCATTACATAATTCAAATGGCATTACTTTGAATTCATAGAGACCGTCAGGTGTAATAAAACCCGTCTTCTCCCTGTCAGCTTCGTCAACCTCGATTTGCCAGTAACCTGTCTGCATGTCCATAGTGGAAAAGTATGTAGCTCCTTTCAAGCAGTCTAAGGTGTCATCAGTACGCGGCAATGGGTAGACATCTTTCTTTGTGATACTGTTCAGCCGCCGATAGTCGACACAGAATCGCCACGTGCCATCCTTCTTTACGAGGACCACCGGAGACGACCAAGGACTCTCCGAAGGTTGAATAATATCATCTCGCAACATCTTCTCCACTTCCTCCCGAATTATCCGTCTTTCAGCTGGCGACACTCTATACGAACGCTGGCTAATTGGCGGATGGTCCCCAGTATTGATACGGTGCTTTATCGTGGGCCGTTTCGTCTGACTTTTCCACTGCTGAGGTGTGAATGCACCCGAAAATTGGCGTAGTATACCTAACACCCGCTGGCGTTGTTCCTTGGTCAGTCCGGGCCTCATTGGCAGTTCCACGTTTGTTTCCTCCAGCGTGTTGTCTGTACTAATAGCATCTTCATTGATGACGTTGAGCTCACCGTCCTGGATTGGTTCAGCTGTCCCGATACACATTCCCTTGGGGATAAGTTGTGACTGCACGTGACAATTTGTGATCTAAATCTCTCCTTGACCACCGGTAATGCTTATGATAGCCGCTGGTATGTAAATTTCTTTTGTGAGCCTGATAAACTTTTTACTATCAACAAGAACTTCACCGTTTAACCAGTCATCTGTGTTTGTAACTGCAACTCTTCTCATTGTCAACGGCGGTATCGTCACATTGTCAACGACGAATAACTTCCCAGAAAATTCTGTATTACGTGTATCTGGTGGAACTACTTCTTTAATTTGCAGCTCAGATCTTCCACAGTCAATGATAGCTTGGGATGCCTGAAGGAAGTCTCATCCGAGGATGACATTGTGACTACATTCTGTTAACACGACAAATTCAAACGGCTGCGTTCTGTTGTTGATGGTTAATCTTGCGACACAAGTTCCTGCTGGATGGACGTACCTTCCATTCGCGACCTTCAGCACGATTGCTCCCGTATCACAGACCATTGTCTTCTTTAGTGTGCGGCGGTAATTATCCGACAATACACAAAAGGAGGCTCCTGAATCAACAAGTGCCCGGACAGGTTGGCCGTCGATTATGACGTCGATGAGATTTCCCGACATCTTCGCGACTGTCGTCCATGGAGGATTTTCATCTGCGGCGGCCTCACCTCCGTAGATGGTCGCCTCGCTTAGTTTTCCTGGGCGCGGCGGCTAGGGGAGCGGCTGGTACCTCTGTACGGCGACGGTGAACGGCTGCGGCGCGTCGGGGAGCGACCTCGTCTAGGGTACGGCGATGGGCTTCTTCCCATAGGTCGACTGAACTCATCAGCAGATGACTGCCTTGGATAGAACTGCTCCGACGGCTGACGTCTCGCGGCAAAATAATAATCGAATACTCGCCTCCTCTCTCTGCAGTAGCGTACGACATGTCCAGGGCGTCCACAGTGGAAATACACTGGTGTGTTGTCTTCTGTCCTCCAGACGTCTGTTCTTCTGTGGGGCGTCATAGTTACCGGGGGAGTTGGCTGTGGTCGCGTCGGTCGGTTCATGGACTGCCGTTTGGCGGCTGCAGCGTAGGTCATAGCAGGGCGTCGCCATTCTTCACGTCGGGTGCGATTGACGGGACAGACAGGAGCTAATGTTTGAAATACCTTGTCCTCAGCGGCGTCGACTACCTAGTGACTTACAGGGCTGACATCCATGGCCATAATCTGATGCTTGCTCGTTCTAATAGTCCCGGCTGCCATGCACTGTTGTAATTCTTCTCTCACGATTTGTCGTATGAGAGAAGCCAAGTCCTGCTGGTCTTCCACAACGGCCATAGGGACTACATTTCGGAGTCTGTCATACATATTCCGTCCGACCCTTCTTTGTTGCATCTCTTCAATACTCTGGCACCACTTTATGAACTCTTCTGTCGTAGCGACGTCTTTTATCAGAAGAGCTTGGTACATATCTTCTGCAATTCCCTTCATCAGGTGCGTGATTTTGTCCGCTTCAGTCATGTTCGGATTGACTACGTTACACAGGGCCAAAACACTCTGTATGTACGATTGTGTCGGCTCACAATAACGTTGGGCCCGGTTCTTTAGTTGTTCTTCCGCCGAGCGGATTTGTCGCTGGCGGTCTCCAAACGTCTTCTTAAGTTCCTCCTGGAACGTCTCCCAGTCATTCAACTTGTCTTCGTTGTTTTCGAACCATTGCTGTGCTGTTCCATCCAGGTAGAAATAAACGTTGGCCAAGCACATCGTATGATCCCACCTGTTGTACTTGGCGACTCGGTCGAACCCTTTTAGCCATTTGTTGGGGTCCTGTCCATCTCCAGAGAACACCGTCGGGTGTCTGATGTACAGCTGGCTTATTGCTGGTTTCGTCTCCATCGTTCTTCTGATAATAAGGACTTTTGGAAGGATGTACTCGGTGTATCCCTTGTATTCCGGTTCCAGTCAGTGTAAGCGACGGCTTTTACGTTGTCTAATCGGAGCAACATACATACATACATATTGCGACCGAGCACGCGCTGAATGGTGCCCGGCGTCCATCTTGTCTTGTTGCCAGCAAACACCCTGTACAGCACCGGCGTAGTAACCTGAAAACGCGAAGCGCCATACGAACCGACTCGGTGCATGGGAGGCTGCAGCAGGTGAAGGAGAGTGCGGTGACGGCGGCCGTGTAGCAGCTCGGCAGGAGACGGGCCGTCACGGGGCATGCACCGATACGTAGACAGGAAAATTTGAAGAGCTTGCTGCCTGGAGTGCTGACCTTTCATCTTTTCCATGTGAGACTTGAATGTTCGAACGAAACGTTCTGCTTTACCATTGGACTGAGGGTGAAAAGGTGCGGTGGTGATATGCTGAATGTCATTCACACGACAAACCTGTTGAAATTCCGCACTAACAAACTGAGGTCCATTGTCACTGACGATAGTTTCAGGCAAACCTTCGATGCAAAACACTGATGTTAAGGCACTGATTGTACTAGAAGCTGTCGTTGAGTTCATGGCAATCACAAAAGGAAACTTGCTGAAAGCGTCTACAACAATTAACCAGCGCGTATTCCAGAAAGATCCGGCAAAGTCAATGTGTAAACGTTACCATGGTCCCTTGGGGCGTGGCCAGTCTGAGAAACGTCGCGGAGGAGCCGCCTGATGCTCCGCACAAACAGTACACTGTGACGTCATGTTCTCTATCTGAGCGTCCATACCAACCCAGGTACAATGACGTCTGGCCAATTGCTTTGTCCTAACAATACCCCAATGTCCTTGATGCAGAAGGCGTAACACTTCTCGTTGCACGGAACGAGGAACTATCACTCGTGTTTGGTCGTTGTCCGTATGTAACAACAGAACACCCTGACTTAAAGATAATGCGTGACGTTGTGCAAAATAACATCGAACCAGAGGCCGCTCAATGTCTTTGGCTCTGGCAGGCCAACCAAAGCGAACAAAACGTGCTACCACACTTAGGTCTGCATCCGCAGCTGTTTCCTGTGCACCCGACGAGACTTCAAAGGGAATCAAACATGCATCACTGAGTAGTGCAGACTTTAATTTGTCAAAGGCAACTTGGCAATCTTTAGACCATACAAAAGGAACATTCTTCCTACGTAAACGATGCAGTGGAGCTGCAACCTGAGAGGCAGTGGGAATAAATCTGAAATAATAGTTAAGCTTTCCCATTACTGCTTGCAATTCATGCACATTCTTAGGAGGAAACAAGTCTTTGATTGCTCGAAGATGTGACTGTAAGGGATGGAGTCCTTGGGCATTAATCACATGGCCTAGGTACTCTATTTCAGTCTGAAAAAACGAACACTTTGCTTTATTGCAACGTAGACCTGCTGCAGTCAAAACTTTGAAAAGGCACTCCAGGTTTGCTAAATGTTCTTCAACTGTACGACCGGATACCACAATATCATCTAAGTAGTTCGAGCAACACGGTACAGAAACTGTCAGCTGTTCCAAAAAACGCTGAAAAATAGCAGGGGCGGAAGAACTGCCAAAGGGTAGGCGTTGAAATTGAAATAGGCCCATGTGAGTATTAATGACGAAATATTTTTTTGACTCGTCATCAAGTGGAATCTGTAAGTATGCCTCTGCTAAATCAATCTTAGAAAAGAAGCGAGACTGTCCTAATTTGTCCATAAGTTCCTCAGGTCTGGGCAGGGGGTAAGTGTCTACAATTGTTTGACTGTTCACTGTTGATTTGAAGTCCGCAAAGAGACGAAGTTTTCCTGACGGCTTGGGTATAATTACTATAGGCGAGGCCCACTGACTCGCAGAAACAGGAGAAATCACCCCACTATCTTGCCAACGTTGAAGTTCGTCTGCAACTTTATCACGAATTGCGATAGGCAATGGTCTAGCTTTACGAAATTTTGGAACAGCAGATTCTCTTAAAGTTACATGTGCCACGAAGTCTTTTGCACAACCTAGTTCCGGCGAAAACAAGTCACTATATTTTTCACACAATGCATTAATTTTGTCCTGAGGCACTACTGACGAAATTTGAAGCACATCTCTTTGAATTGATAAACCAAATAAGTCAAAAGCATCTAATCCAAAAATGTTCTGTGTAGATTTTGCCTGAAGAACTACAAAAGCAACTGTTTTTGTTACACCTTGGAAAGAGGCAGGCAGGCTACACGTTCCTAGCACGGGAATATTTTGACCTGTATATGCCGTAAGCACTTGTTGACACGGCGACAATTTTGGCGAACCCAGCAGTTCATAAGTGTCTTTATTAATTAATGTAACAGCGGAACCAGTATCAAGCTGAAATTGCACAGTCTTATCTTCTATGCAAAGATTCACAAAAAGCTTTTGCTTGTGGCGCTCGACAGGTGCGCGAATGTGGGCAACGTCTAATACAGCTTGTTTACTGCGCTTGCGCGGGCCGCGTAGTGAAGTAAGCGGCGCAGACTCGGCACGCAGCGGATTAACAACACTGTCACTAGATGGCACTACCGCCGGATCGGCGTCCGCGCAATGCGAGGCTACTACAGAGTCACTAACTACTGCACTACACTCTTGAGCAGCTACTTGATGTCTACTGTCACTAGCTACACAGTACTGGGCACTTTTACAATAAGAAGTTGCAGAAGGCACTAGGTTCACTACACGATTGCACTGTACATTGTCACTTTGCTTGTCCCGAACCCTTTTCTGTTGCACAGATTTACGCGCTCGTCGGCGCTTGCGACGTGGCTCACTATATAGTTTTGCCGTAGGCGCAGAAGAACTGCTACGTCAAGTGTTGTGTATTGTGCTACAGTGAAGTGTGTACTTTGTAACTGCGTCCACCGCAACCAGACAAGTGTCGCACCGTGTATTTTACTTAGTGTCTCCGTGTTCTCGCCGTCCTGTGTTTTTGTCGTCCAACATGTGCTTTTTAAGTCACTGTGGCTCCTCGTTTTTAACTGACTACATCCGGTTTTTGTTCACCTGTCAACTGTTTGTACCTCCAATTGTCGCCATGTATGTGTCATTGCTCCTCCGTTGATTTTTCGCCTGTCATGTATTTTAAATTTTCATCTCATCAATGTATTTTATTCTCTCCGCTGAAGAGCAGCCTCTGGAGCTGCTGCCAGCCTACTGGTGTAATCGCTGGTGTGGAAAAAAAAAAAAAAAAAAAAAAAAAAAAAAAAGCAGAAGAACTGTCTTGCAATTGAGAACTAAGTAAAGTACTGTTCAATTCCACAGCGTCTATGACATTGACTGTATGAACTGTTTTTGCATTTTGCGAAGCACTGTACTTAAAGGCACCGTTCATAGAATTTTTGTTTTGCATACACACTGTCCGTACATGTCCTGTTTTGCCACATTGATAACAGGTTGCGTTGCGACTAGGGCAGTGAGCACGCTTGTGGCGAGATACACACTGGGGGCAAGACTTACGAACGTTTTTCTGAAATGAGCGTTGGCGCCCGTTATTCAAATTACTGTTTCTAACACGACGGGGCGACCTTTGTGTCGCACTTTTACACTGGCTACTGTTAACTGACTGTTCAACACGGCCGGTAGAATTTAAAGAATCACTAGTGCTACACTGAAAACTACGGCTAGGAAAGCGTCCGTTACGGCGCACTGCATTAACACTGTGGCTTTGCATTTCTACATCTGCTAAGTCAAAAGTATCATTCGCTTCAATAAGCTGCAGTACACTGTCTAATGAGGGGTCAAATTGTTTTAGAATCGCTGCCCTAATTCTGGGGTCCTGAATGTTCTCCGTAATTGCATCGCGCAACATAAGAAAGTCCACAAGAGCAAGTAAATTTACATTTGCGGGTTAAGCACTTCAATTCCGTAATCCATGGCGTGTGGGTCTGTTCCGGCGATTTTTTCAGTCTGAAAAATCGGTACCGCGCAGCGGCTACGAGAACTTTTCTCTCGTAATGAGCATTCATTGCATCTACAATTTCTTCAAAGTCTACATCACGAGGAGATGCGTGAGGGAAAAGTTTTTGCAATAATACGAAGGTCTGGGCGCCCACGATCGATAAGAAAAGGTTCTTCACTCTCTGACCTGTAATTTGATGAGCCGCGACGAGTTCTTGAAAGTGTGCGAAATAGTCGCTCCATTCTTCCTCACGTTCGTTGTACTGGCGAAATGTAGGAAGCGGTGCAGCGGCAGGTGTGGGCTGTTGATGTGACGGCTGTTGTTGTTGGTGAGCAGCCTGTGCCGTTAACTGCGACACCGCCTGCAGTAGTTGAGTGATTGGCGCCGTCTGTAACTGAATAATTTCCATTAAGTTTGGGTTCGGGGTAGTGGCCATGCTGACCGATTAGGCGCCGCGCATACAAGTAACTTATAACAAAACACAACTGCAATAGGAAAGAGGACGCTCTGCAACAAAAAAGTCCACAAAACACGTAACAAAATATCTTCCCCCAATATTCTTATAATAAGGGTGGGTGGGCGGGAGCAATTTATGCGTGCTCCGACTGCTGCTGTCTGGCTGCTGCAAGCGAGCTGTCTCGTTTCCGTCGTAGGTGTCGGTGGCCGAGTGGAATGAGACCGACACAGGAATAAAGATAGCACGCTGGTGCAGGTACGGAGGGGAGCAGCCAGAAACTAGAAACACTAGAGTAAATTAGAACGATATATATATATTGCACAGAATTTATACAATACTTAACTTTTACATTGCTCAGTACTGCAGATACATAGTTGAGCTAGAAGCATGCCTAGTGCCTATCCAATAGCCAAGTCTTCAGCGGTGCCTATCTGATTCCGAAGTGTTAACTCGTTCCTATCTCAGTCCCAAGTGAACGATGTCGTTCAGTCGTGGCTACGAGCGGAGTTGTAGCAGAGGGCGCTCGTGGCTGTTGTCGTCAGAACGCCGCGCCGTGCGTCCATGGCGGCGCGCGGCTAAAGTAGGTGGCGCACACTTTGGACTTGTGCGACACCACAGTTGTTAATCGTGTTTCAGTTAGATTCCTAATAAGACAAGAAATGAACGCAACACAAAGACTTTCGAAACGCTGTATTGCCATCCCACTTATTTTAAATTTCATTCTCTGTCTTACTGAGCTTATGATTTGGTAACACCTAAATGTCCCCACTAGCTTGTGGATGATCTTTGGAATTTAGAACCTTTGTTTTCATGTGCATACGTGCGCCCCAGTCGTGTTGTTGACTCCGTGCACTTCGGTAGTGTTATGCGCCGCCAGTGCTGGGGTCTGGTTTGAATTCTGACGAAGCACAGTATGCTGAGGACATTTCATAGTAGACACGGTTACAAGGGAAGTAACCACGTTTTCTTTTATTGCGTTTTATATTTTTATTATCTCATGTTTTAAGATTCTTGTACAGATTATCTGATGATGAGGGCCTGACCCTTGAAACGCGTCATATTTTTAGTGTTTTTACATGATACCGGTGGTTGAGCCTACTTGACATAATAATTGTGTTTCATATGGAATTTCAAGGTATGAATTTCTATCATTAAAGTATGATCATTGTGCAATTACCTTGTACCCAATTCAAAAACTATTAAGAAGATATACATGTGTTATAACAAACATTTCTATACTGCTCTCTGCGAGAAAAATATGCTAAAATGTGCTGTAAACGTGTGCGGTTTCGTTTTTTTCTTCCGAGTCATTTTTAACATAAAACAGGAAATTTGTTTTTTTCTTACATTTATAATCATAGATATTTTTTCGCCATGCAGATATCAGAATTGCTTCGTAACTGCTTTTGATATTCTGGTGAATTTATATCATATGAATGACTTCACGTACAAACTTTCGTGGGAATCATTAAAAGACAGGCGTCATTCGATCCGTCGAGAATAATCTGCGAAATTTGTTTCACCAAGTTCCTCTTCTAAATACGGTCATATGTTATTAGCACCCCCTACAAAGGGAGACACGGTCATCAAGTAACATATATGAGATCGAGGACGGAAATATTTAAGTGTTCATTTTTCCTGTGCACAATTAGAGAATGGCACGGTACAGAAATATCATAGCAGTGGTTCGATACCAAGTGATTTGTAGCAGAATATGGACATAGACGTAGAAGGTCGTTGGTTTTAAGACATGGGAGAGGTTACTTACTTACTTTCCGTGTCCAGAACTAGACTTCTAACTTCCAAAAATTAGCAGCCGATATGGCTTTGTCTCTAGCCCTCCATAAGTCTTCCATTGTACAGGGTTGGTCTAAATACGGACAGATAATCAGTTGTTGAGGATCCTGTACAGAACCACATAGACATAGTGTGTTCTGATTCTCTTTTAGGATGGCCCCATCGCTGCAAGTTTGTCTCGCACTTTGGCACTTCTTCCCTCATACGGTTCAGGGTTCTCCAGACTGTATAGCAGGTCTGCACCAGGTGCCAGTTTTCTTTTGCTGCTGTATGGGGGCATCTCAGATCGACTTCCCACCTTGAAATACGGTTCTCTGCGGCCGACCCTTTCATGCCTCGCGTACGTGACAGGAAGCTCTTCCTCGAATGAAGCCGTCGGTTCATATAAAGGGTAAAGCGTGTCCTTCACTTTCTTAGATTTTTCAACTTCGGCATCGATGTCACGTCGTACGTTGGGCGAAGCGAACCCCAAAAGTAAGTACATCTTGTGTACGGGTGTCGATTTCAAGCATCCGGTCACAGTCCGTGCCATTTCATTCACCGCGATGTCAACTTTTCTCGCGTGTGTTGACGCACTCCATTCTGGAACGGCGTATTCCGCAGCTGACACACTGAGCGCAAGGGCTGAGGTGTACTGTAGGTAGGTGTACTTCACTGCCTCCCCCCACCCCTCCACCTTCAAAGCATTCATAAGCCTTTATCTTCATTTCCACACATGTAGTACCTAGATGTTCCGTGTATAGAATATATACGTTTTAATACTTCATGTTGGGGCCTACTCTTGAAAGTTGCCATTGAGGACCTCTCTTTTCGATGTGTGTTTCCAAATGATTGTCAGAGACCTTGAGCCGCGGTGGAGTAGCCGCGTGTTCTAAGGCGTCTCGCTGCGGAGCACGCGGTTGCTCACCGTCGGAGGTTCGAGTTCTCCCTGGGACATGGGTGTGTGTGTTGTCCTTAGGTTAGTTTACCTTACATTAAGTAGTTTGTAAGCTACGGACTAATGACCACGCGGTTTCGTCCGATAGATTTACAAACATTTCGAGAGACCTTGAGGCGCCATAGAAGGGAAAAGAGGTAAATCGTGACACACCTGCCATGGATAAACACTTATCACGTGCACTGACACGCCCGTCCAAACCTCAGCGCCCCATCATGTGGCGCGCTCCGCTTTACAGAAGACTAGTACCGCAAGGGTACGAGGCATCGACATTTAGCACGCCCGTATAAGTTAGTATAATTGTCACTGGACCACGTTAAACAGTGAAACAACAGATCAAACTGCACTGTACAATAACATTTACGAAACTAACATAAATTTCATACGTAGTTATCAATCGCTAGAACACAAAGTATTACTTAGGTATACAGGGTGTTACAAAAAGGTACGGCCAAACTTTCAGAAAACATTCCTCACACACAAAGAAAGAAAATATGTTATGTGGACGTGTGTCCGGAAACGCTTAATTTCCACGTTAGAGCTCATTTTAGTATTTCTCTTTAAATGTAAATTGAAATAATTCGTGCAGGCAATTGTAAAAATACCCAATTGTTTCGTTAGTATGTACTGTACTTCCTCGATTCAGGTCATCAACACAGATTTTCTGTGAACGTTTGGGCAGCAATTATTGTTGAAGTCTAGATTGTGCCTCGTGTTCTTCCACCTACGCTCACTGGAGCACGTTATCATGATTTCACACGGGATACTCTACCTGTGCTGCTAGAACATGTGCCTTTACAAATACGACACAACATGGGGTTCATGCACGATGGAGCTCCTGTACATTTCAGTCGACGTGTTCGTACGCTTCTCAACAACAGATTCGGTGACCATTGGATTGGTAGAGGCGGACCAATTCCATGGCCTCCACGCTCTCCTGACCTCATCCCTTTTAACTTCATTTATGGGGGCATTTGAAAGCTCTTGTCTACGCAACCCCGGTACCAAATGTAGAGACTCCTCGTGCTCGTATTGTAGACGGCTGTGATACAATACGCAATTCTCCAGGGCTGTATCAGCGCATCAGGGATTCCATGCGACGGAGGGTGGATGCATGTATCCTCGCTAACGGAGGACATTTTGAACATTTCCAGTAACAAAGTGTTTGAAGTCACGCTGGTTCGTTCTGTTGCTGTATGTTTCCATTCCAAGATTAATGTGATTTGAAGAAAAGTAATAAAATGAGCTCTAACATGGAAATTAAGCGTTTCCGGACACATGTCTACATATTTTCTTCTTTGTGTGTGAGGAATGTTTCCTGAAAGTTTGGCCGTAACTTATTGTAACACCCTGTATACGCAAGAAATGAGAGACGTGTAGGTGTACTTCATTTCCTTCCCCCCCCCCCACCCCTCAACCAAATGGAAGTCCTGCACAGAACGCGGAAAAGTTTCCACTTATAAGTGCTCGAAGAGACAGTCGTCTACTGCGTCCTTTACTTGGTCGTCCAAGCTGAAGCAATTCTCTCCGAGATTTTTTTTTTTTTTTTTTTTTTTTTTTTTTTAGCGGGGGCAAAGAGGTGCAAGCCACAGGGCGACATGCCCGGGCTGTAGGGTGGATGCTCAAGCTGCTGCCACTTCACCTTGGGTAGTTATTTTTGTGTGACTGTGGAGAGGTATGGACGAGCGTTATCACAGAGCAGAATCACTCCCTCCGTGAGCACACCGGGCCGTTTGCTCTTGATGGACTTGCGTACGATACGGAGTGTCTCACAGTGCACGTCACTGCAGATGGTTTTTTCGTGCTCGAGGAAATCGATGAGTATCGGACCTCGGACGTGGAAAAAAGACGGTGAGCATAAACAACGAATAAAATTATTTCGCAAATATTGAGAAATCTGACATTAAGGCACTAAATTACAGCACAACTTGTCGATCTAATCGGCCGTATACGCACACGAGGAAAAAGATCCGGACATGCATTATATGCATGAAATCATTTTGAAATATTTAAAGACATTTTGTAGCCTTGTCTGGAATGGAACGCGCTGGCGAACACCAGCTACGAGCTGCGGCGGACTGGCCAAGCACATTGAGGCGCTATGCTGCGATGCGCGATGCCGTTCCCCGTCGGGGGATCGAATCCGCCCCCTCGGGCATGGATGTTTGTGTCGTCTTTAGTATAAGGTAGTTAATAAGTAGTTTGTAAGGTTAGGGACTGATGACCCCGCAGTTAACTCCCTTAAGCTTAAAAAACTTTTTAACACCAGCTTCGGCGGTTCTCAGCACACTAACGGCTGGGAATGGGACACGGCGGAGGATATAATTTCGTGAGGCTCATTGGCCTGGCGCAAGTCTTTCAATTGGACGGCACTTAGGCAACTTGTGTGTCCCTAGCCTACCCCAGTTATCCAACCGGGGAAAGGGGACCTATAGCTTAACGTGGAATCCGAAACACGTGTCGTGTCTGGCGACTCCTCACATCGTTGAGAGGTGAAGGATAGGTTAAAGCGGAATCCGAGGTCATAACGGGTTTCGAACCCGCGACCCTTCGGGTTCCAATCAAGCGCTTTGCAACAAAACCACCAGGCCCGACAAGGCTGAGGAAACCTCGGCGACGCTGCGGCAGCTTGACAGGAAAAAAAGACAATGCCCACAATATCAAAATAAATAAATAAATAAATAGAAACATTTTTGAAAGATTTTTCTAAAATGTTAGTATTTAACCATATTACAGATTTTATTATAGATTATTTAAATATCTACTTAAAATATTTTAATGTGAATTCAGAACCCAATGGTAACTACTATTTTATACCTTGACTGCTATTTTACATCTTGACTTTAGAAATTATTTTATATGTAAGTAAATAGTGACTTATTGAGAGTAATTTTAACGAAAATGTATCCACCAATCAGATGAATGGAAACATAGTATACAAAGCCTCAAGAGGCTACTGTAACGACTGTGATCACTCGTTCATCACGCGACAGGTTCTGCAACTTCATAGAACTGGTATACTTTTCGTAATTTCTTTCCATTAGCTTTTTGGATATTATATGTCGTAAGTAGTAGCTTGTAATCAATTGTAACATTTGTTACCAGATCTGAAGATGGGCAGCTGTTCCAAAACCGGTCATGTTATAGAAAATGAAAGTGATCTGCATACGGATATTCAAGAATTTCATTAAAATTTCATTGTAAATTAAATGTAGAAGCTTTCATTTCATAACTTCAGAAAGAGGCATAGGCGTAGGAAAAATGCACACTTGTAGAGACGATGTCGATTTTTATCCGATTACGATAGATGCCACTTTGGGGATAGTAGATGCTCTGATAATTGTTTCAACCACGTTCACTAAGAAATAGGGCAGTGAAATAGCTGACAGAGCCCCACACGTGTGTACACTTTAGTAGGGAATGTTTACAGCCATACGCCTCAGTGTGATATCACTGTCTGAAGAAAACAGGTGTCTTTACATGGAGACACACTCGTGCTGTCTACTGGCAACTGAGCGGGTTTGAAAGGGGTCAGTTTTTGCCTTCCGAATGGCGAGTTACTCTTTCCGGAGAATTGCCACATTCGCTGGACGTACTAAGTGAGAACTGCCACGACGCAACGTCAATACGACCTGTTGCCGACCGGTTACCAAAAGAACCCGAAATACAGTGATCACGCACACATCTCGCACTCACGCCACAGTACTGATGTTCAGGGCTACACTTGTGGCGACAAAAGATCACTTTGAATGGCGGGCCGCGGTCGTCAGCAAACAAAGCAGATTCTCCGTACACGCAAGTGAAGGGCGTCAGTTCGTACTACGTAGAGAGTGCTGTCTCGTAGGGTGCATTCGTGCTAAACAGCGGGCTTATGGTCCTGCGTACGAATTCTTGTTCACCTTTGGTGTTTGTGTATGCAAGCGCGCCCGGCGGTCGGTACGTTCCGAATATTGTGAGACACATTCCTTTGCCATTCATGCAACAGGAAGGCAATGTGTTGTTCCAACAGGATAATGCTTCCTGGCATATGAAAATTGTGTGCCGGAACTGGTCCTCGAGTCTTAGACCTTTGGCTTCCGCGGGCACACTGCGCTGCAGAATGAAACTTCCAGTCGGGATAATGCCCACACACTTCACGTAAAACTCAACGTGCTCTGCAGGACGTGCAGATATATACCTGAGCATCGCGTTCTCCGGACTTGTCTCTAATCAAATGTTTGTAAATCTATCGGACCAAACTGCGTGGTCATCAGTCCGTTGCTTACAAACTACTTCAACTAAGTTAAACTAACCTAAGGACGGACACACACACACACACCCATGCCCCACGGAGGACTCGAACCTCCGACGGCGAGCAACCGCTCGGCTACTCCACAGCGGTTGTCTCTAATCGAGCACGTGTGGGATATGATAGGGCGATAACTGACACGTGTGACTCGTCTACCCACAATTATAGCATAACTGCTTGAACAGGTCGAAAAAGAATGTTTGTAGAGCTTATGGAACTTAACTACGGGGTCATCAGTCCCTAAACTTACAAACTACTTATGAACTAGCTAATACTACGGACGGCACAAATATCCATGCCCGAGGGGGGATTCGAACCCCCGACAGTAGTGGCCGTGCAGACCGTGACTGGAGCGCCTCAGTCCCCTCGGCCACCGCGGCCGGCTGAACAGGTCGAGTAATGTATCCCAAGACATAATTCATCATAACTGCGTGAACAGGTCGTCAGAATTCGTCATCTTCATGATCGAATGTGTATCAGAATCAGAGCCTTCTTTGCTGTTTGTTTCAGCACGGAACGACACCTGGTAACGCTTTACCGCATGATCAGCTGATCTGTAAATGGTATCATTCCATGTACTCCATATGTACCGTTTCAATAAGCCTTGTGTGAATTGGAAAATTCTAAGAGGGTGTACAATAATGAAACGTCCTGTCAGATTAATACTGTTTGTCGGGTCAGACATGTCCCAGGAAGTTTCATCTCAGCTAACTCACCACTGCAGAGTTTAAATCTCATTCGGAGTGTGCTAACCTTTATTTACGGCAGTGTATTAGCTTATTAGACTCCAATATACACAGGAATAAAAAGTAAAATTGCAGAGTGCTAAAATTGCTTTCAGTGGTTAACTAGCAGACTGCAAATCAAACTACAAGTGTTCAAATAGATTTGAGAAATTAGTGCAACCAGTCGTCTTTCTTTCTTCTCAATGAAGTTATTCATTGAATCATGACCGGTAGCGAGTTGCCCAGCAGCTCACCATCAGATGGTACATATACATTTCAGTGCAATTAATTGTGTAAACGAGAAAAAAACACTACATTTGGTATGTTACACTGATTAATTACAATATAAGCTCGTCTTCAAGGTGTTACCTATAATTAGGAGTTTCATATTAAGTATATCCATGTGTGTTCCACTTTTAGATAGCATTTTGAACATTTCACAATACTGCACACGCATTACCACAGCACAGCAACTCCCACGTCTTTCATCTTGTAAACAACCCTAAGAGTATGTTTATATTGCAGGATATGAATTATTATTTATATTATTTATGTTTATTATATTTATATCCTATAAATAAGATAAAACTTTCGTCAGTCTTTGGATTCACACGAAATCTCTTACCGTGCAATATAAACACACTCTTTGGTTTGTTTACAACTTGAAAAACGTGTGAGTTGCTGTGCTGTGGTAATATGTGCAGTGTTGTGAAATTTTCAAAATGTTATCCATAAGTGAAACACACATGGATATAGTTAATATGCAACTCCTAACTGTAAGTAGTATCTTGAAGACGAACTTATATTGTATTTATTTATTTATTCCTGACTTCAGGTAGTAGTTCTCCTATCCCTTCTCTCTCCGTCCATCTCAGTTTTTCTAAAAACGTTCCATTTATCTGAGAATGTGTAAGAACTATAGCTGTCTTGCGTAATGTACAAAATTATACGCTCAGTATCCAAACAAAGAAAGATAGCAATCAAATTAAAAATGGCATAGCCGGCCGCGGTGGCCGAGGGGACTGAGGCGCTCCAGTCACGCTCTGCACGGCCACTACGGTCGGGGGTTCGAATCCCCCCTCGGGCATGGATATTTGTGCCGTCCTAGTTCGTAAGTAGTTCATAAATAGTTTGTAAGTTTAGGGACTGATGACCCCGTAGTTAAGTCCCATAGACTATACAAACACTTGAACAAATGGCATACAAAATTCGCACGATCTCATATTTATAGAGCTATATGTTTTACAGTTGTATACGTTTTCAGGTATATATTCATTTTTATAAGTGGTGTATCTCTCTAAAATCTATCGCGCATGCAATAGTAAAGAAGTAATATTAAAACTTGGTGCTGATCCAGAGGTTTTCCGTGAACGTTACTGTTTATGTGCTCGTATCTCATGAACTACGGGTCGTACTGTCTACACTACAATTTGTTGTGTAGAAATTATAAACTGCATCATATCATATCTCATGAACTACGGGTCGTACTGTCTACACTACAATTTGTAGTGTAGAAATTATAAACTGCATCATCATACCGAATGCCGTAGTTTTAGTCCATGAACAAGGAAGCGAGAAACTGTTTTCCTTTCATGATTTTACTCTGCTTGTAAGCGAGAAAAATTATAATAAAGGTTTGAAATTATCTTTAAAGTTTGTTGCAAGTCGCTAAGTACTCTTATTCTCCTACAGTGAATGACTAAAGTCTCGTCGCATTATGTAGCAGTTTTTTCAGATTGCTATTCTTTATGACGTCATATCATCTGAACCATGAGTTGTATTTGATTCAGAATCCTGCAGCAACTGTTACCTCATGCTAAGGAACATGAGTATCAAGTTTGGTTCAAATCGGTCCAGTGGTTTATGAGGAAGTGTGCGATATTGTCTCGTTGAGACAATATATAACGGCTGTATCGTTCATATAGCCGTTTTTTCTCGCATCTCATTTTTATGACGTCATATCTCGTGTACCCGAGGCCAACGAGAGAGGCAGGCCGCGGCGCGCCTGTCAAATTACGTACGCAAGGTAGGCCTGAGCCGGCGCGATCGCTAGCTGAGTGGCCCGCCGCTACGAAGCAGTGGGCTGTGCCCCAGCGGCCGCCCAATCCGCTAGCGATCGCGCCGGCTCAGGCCTACCTTGCGTACGTAATTTGACAGGCGCGCCGCGGCCTGCCTCTCTCGTTGGCCTCGTCGTGTCGTACTATGATAGAAAGAAAAAGTTCAAATGTTTGTAAAGCTTATGGGACTTAACTACGGGGTTATCAGTCCCTAAACTTACCAACTACTTATGAACTATCTAATACTAAGGACGGCACAAATATCCATGCCCGAGGGGGTATTCGAACCCCCGACCGTAGCGGCCTTGTAGACCGTGACTGGAGCGCCTCAGACCCCTCGGTCACCGCTGCCGGCCTATGAAAGAATTTCAAACTTGCGTTCAGTGGTACGTGTGTATGTTTTCTTTAACATTTCTCGCAAATACAATGAATAGTGTACCAGTAATAAGTCATAACGTTATATCAAGTGCCGTAATTTTACTGCATGAACGCCAAAAAAGTAGTGAGGGTAGTCACCGAGAAAAAGTTTCCTAAAGGTTTTAAATTATGTTTAAAGTTTGTTGCAAGTCGATAAGTGGAAATCATTAAAAGAAAGACGTTATTTGTTGCGGCGTGATCTGTTTGCGAAGTTTCAATCAACGACTTTTAGTTCTGAATGTGAAAATATTTTGCTAGCACCAACCTACTTAGGGAGACATGACCATCCCAATAAGATAAGAGAAATCAGATCGAAAACGGAACGATTTAGGTGTTCTTTCTTCCCGCGCCCTATTAGATCAAATGATCAAATGTTTGTATAGCTTATGGGACTTAACTACGGGGTTATCACTCCGTAAACTTATAAACTACTTATGAACTAGCTAACACTAAGGACGGCACAAATATCCTTGCCCGAGGGGGGATTCGAACCCCCGACCGTAGTGGCCGTGCAGACCGTGACTTGAGCGACTCAGTCCCCTCGGCCACCGCGGCCGGCGCGCTATTAGAGAATGGAACGGTAGAGAAAAGTTATGAAAGTGGTTAATGAACCCTCTGCCAGGCACTTAAATGTGATTTGCAGAGTATCTATGTAGATGTAGATGTAGATTTGAAATAGTGGACTCATATAGTCACACTATCACGTTCCGGAAAACGGGAAAGTTTTCATTCATATCTCTTGAACTATCGGCCATATTTCAAAATACTTTCTTAGCTGACGTCTTCTACGTATAAACTACATTCGTGCCAAATTTAAGCTTCATAGGTGAAGTAGTTTTCGAGATTTCGTGTTTAGCCAGATATCTGTATGGTGTAAGAATTGGCAGTTGACTCTAAATAATGAGAAGTGTGAAGTCGTCCACAAGATTACGAAAAGAAATCCGTTAAACTTTGTTTACATGATAAATCAATGAAATGTGAAGGCCGTAAACTCCACAAAATACCTAGGAATTAAAATTACTTCTGACTTAAATTGGAAAGAACACGTAGATAATGTGGGAAAGGCGAACCAGAGGCTGCGTTTTATTGGCAGAACCCTTAAAAGATGCAACAGAACTACTAAAGAAACTGCATACACTACGCTTATGGAATATTGCTGCCCAGTGTGGGATCCTTAGCAGGTGAGTACCAATTAGTACTCAGCCAGACGAGTTGCGGACGCAACTATAAGATCTGAAGATGATCCAAATGATCGAAACATGTTATGAAACAATTTTATAGCAACTGTTGACGGAAATAAACACATTTAAAATAACCTCAGCAGGTGGTTTTGACGGAGGACATCGAAAGAGTCCAAAGAAGGGCAGCTCGTTTCGTATTGTCACGATACAGGGGACACAGCGTTACGGAAATTATACAGGATCTGCGATGGGAATCATTACAACAACGGCGCTTATCGCTGTAGCGTTGGCTGCTTACGAAATTACAATCGCCACTACAATCGCCAACAGTCTCCTCCTAATGCGAAAATATATTGTTGATTCCCACTTACATAGGTAGAAATGATCATCAGAATAAAATACGAGAAATCAGAGCCCGAACGGAGAGATTCAGGTGTTCATTCTTCCCGCGCGCTATTTCAGAGTGGAATGGGAGATAAAATAGTATAACGGTGGTTCGATGAACCCTCTGCCAGGCACTTCACTGTGATTTGCAGAGTATCCGATGAAGATGTAGATGTAGTGAGTGAGTGAGTGAATGAGTGTCCTTCGGCTTTTATATAGATAGAGATTAATCAGGGTAACGTACCACCTTTAGTCTTTACTTTTCACGTATCCTACCCTGTAACAGATAGCCAATTAATTGCCCTGAAATGTATATGTATAGTCGCAGGTTCCGGCCCCATAATGGATAAAGTTTTATTTGGCAAGTATTCAATCCTGAATTTCTTTCGTCACTTAGAACTTCTATTCCCTCCACCACTAATTTGTGGATTTCTAAAATACTAACATTTATTTTGCTAATTAGTCCACGCAAAGTAGTATTCCTCTACAAATGTTGATGTGAGATGTTTCAAAAGATGGGAGGAAACAACGAACCCACGTTACTCCAAATGTTCAAATGTTTGTATAGCTTATGGGACTTAACTACGGGGTCGTCAGTCCCTAAACTTACAAACTACTTATGAACTAACTAATACTAAGGAGGCACAAATATCCATGCCCGAGGGGGGGGTTCGAACCCCCGACCGTAGTGGCCGTGCAGACCGTGACTGAAGCGCCTCAGTCCCCCCGGCCACCGCGGCCGGCCCCACGTTACTCTATGTAAACAAAAACCGCTGATTATGTGAGAATATATTTGCACAAATAAATGTTTGAAATCTTCAAAAGTAAAATTTTCACTGCCCCCGCTATATCCAGCGTCATTCAGTGAATGTCCTCGAATATATGGGCACTACTTGCGCAAGAGAATGCCTCGTCCCGACGTTCCTTTGTACTGCCCTTTTGGCTTTCGACCTGTAGAATTTCAAACGTCATCGTGTTGTGGCTGAATTGGAGGTACAGCGGCAGAGACATGATTCCACGGTGAAACCCTCCCAATCTAATATTACGTCTGCCTACGCAGTCACGAGTTACGAAGTTCTGTCTGGCGGCCGCGCAGCGCGCATGCAAATTCCGAGGCTAGCGGGACGCGGTTGGTGCGCGGCTGCATTTTTCAGGACCCCCTGCCCCCTGCCCCACCAGCCAGCAGGAGGCTGTCAGGCACACGGCGAATTTACATGGTAATCGGGATTACTTAGGTCACGATTCGCTCTCCAGCCAGCAGCTCGCTGTCTCTCCTCCATACTAAAAAAATAAAAGTCTTTTTTTCTCTGCGTGGTGAACGCGAGCTGACGGTTTAAAGTACGAGTAACCTATGCTTTTTATATGTTCTCTAGATCTGAGAATACAATAGATTGCAACAGATTTCACATTCACACGAAGACGTACTTTCCAACGAACTACAGAGAGATCATCAATCTAACTCGATGTAAATGAATAGTTGATCATTCAGGTGGTAGAATGTCACAAATAGGTTGGGGAGCGCTAAAGTGTTGCTGACCAAACAAAAAACAACAACTGCGCAATGTAGATTTATTAATAAAACATGTTCAAATGTTCAAATGTTTGTAGAGTCTATGGGACTTAACTACGGGGTCATCAGTACCTAAACTTACAAACTACTTATGAACTACTTACAACTAAGGACGGCACAAATATCCATGCCCGAGGGGGGATTCGAACCCCCGACCGTAGTGGCCGTGCAAACCGTGACTGGAGCGCCTCAATAAAACATGTATCCCTGAAAAACTAATTAGAGAGTTCCATGCTTAAATCAGTATTTAAAAAATCGCACTAGCTTGCTTTACGGGCCATTTTAGAACTCTCCCGCGAAACTGCCTGCTACCTTGCAGTGCCGTTCCCGCGTACTCTTTGCGGGAAGCGCCACTGCTCCGAACATTTACATTATTAAAGCTATTCTAAATAAACAAAATGCACCATAATAAACCTTACTCTAAACATAATATTTACAATAAATCATATCAATTTCTATACATCAGTTTATCTAATTTTTATTACTAAAGAAACGTAGAGGGGAGCTTACACAGAGGCGGGGGTGGGGGAGACTGGGCAGCCAATGAGAAATTTTCTGGGTAGCATTGGCGCAATTTCTCACAGTAATGTAGTATGCTAATCCATCTGTCATGTTTTCCCACCCAAGATGAAAAGATTCCTGTGAAATCCAAAGTCTTCCTGCCTTTTATTAAGGACGTCACGACCGCATCGGTAAAATTTTGACGAAACGGAATGTTGCCGTTATTTACAAACCTACTCGGAAGATACAGCATCATCTGAAATCGGCGAAGAATGCTCGCAAACCGTTGGAAAAAGCAGGAATTTATAGGATTCCATGTATCTGTGTAGTTGTATTAGTGGGTACCAAAAACTCCCACAACCGTGGGAGTTGTGTAGAATTTTATCCTCTACGAATTCGTTTGTTCAGTTTTCGTGTCAGATGAACAATTGAGCCGTTAAATGTTCAAATGTTTGTAGAGTCTATGGGACTTAACTACGGGGTTATCAGTCCCTAAACCTACAAACTACTTATGAACTACTTACAACTAAGGACGGCACAAATATCCATGCCCGAGGGGGGATTCGAACCCCCGACCGTAGTGGCCGTGCAGACCGTGACTGGAGAGCCTCAGTCCCCTCGGCCACCGCGGCCGGCGATCGAGCCGTTAGTTCCATTTAAATTGCAAGCTGTCAAAAGGCGATAGCGAAGACCCACTTTTAGTGTTACTATCGTAGTAACCTAAAGTCGGCCAAAACGATAACTATACACACTAATCTCAAGTAAATTTTAGTTTTCCTTTTTATAAAGTAAACACACTCAGTAACATACCAGCAGATCAAATTTAGAAATTACGAGAGGTGCTCAAAAGAAAAGGTACGATACGACACCGTGGGTATAATTGAAGTGTTTATGCAAAAATAATCACCAGAGGGCTGAGCAAAACTATCCCACTGCTTAAAGAGCCGAAGGATTCCTTATTCCCAGAATTCCTGTGGCTGTGACAAGAGCCAGTCCCCTACCGTGTGCTTCAATTTATCGTCCGAGTTGAAGCGCTTCCCTTTGAGACATTTTTTTAGTGGACCATACAGATGTAAGTCTCAGAGCGACACGTCTGGGCTGTAGGCTTGATGCTCAAACTGTTCCCATTTCATCTTGGGCAGTACTCGTTGTGTGACCCTGGATACGTGTGGACGCGCATTATCATCTCGTCATAATGCGTGGCCCTTGAGTCGTGTGGATGCGCGTTATCATGGAGCAGAACCACTCCCTCCGTGAGCAGCCCAGACCGTTTGATGAACTTGCGCAGACCACGGAGTGTCTCACAGTGCACGTCACTGTTGATGGTGTTTCCGTGTTCGAGGAATTCGATGAGTATTTGACCACGGACGTGGAAAAAATACGGTGAGCATCACCGTGCCTGCTGAGGGCTCAGCCTTAAAAATTCTATGGGGAGCCGCGGTGGAGTATCCCAGCGGTCTAAGTCGCCCCGCTGCGGAGCGCGCGGTTGCTCGCCATCGGAGGTTCGAGTCCTCCCTTGGGCATGGGTGTGTATGTTATCCTTAGGTTAGTTTACCTTAGTTAAAGTAGGTTGTAACCTACGGACTGATGACCACGCAGTTTCGTCCGATATATTTACAAACATTTGAACATTTTTATGTGGACGACGAATATTTCACGTCCCTAGAAGTCGCACTAAATTATCCCAAAGCAATATATTCAAATTTCATCTGGCCTGGTTGTTGAGAGGTTTTGTAGCTTTTCATTTGGACACCCCTCGTGCAATAAAAAGCTTTAAAATTACAGGAACAGAATGTTTCGTCCCCGACTGCGGAGGACATTTTCAAGCGGGATCGTGGCATTTTTAATGTCCGATGCACACACTGGCTCGCTGCTGACTGAATCCAAACTCGCAAACTGCTGGAAAAAGCAGGAATTTATAGAATTCCGTGTAGCTATGGAAATGTATACATGGGTACCACAAAAAGAACAGTCAAAAATGACTAGAAGAGCACAAGAGAAACTGTAGAAGGGGAAAGATTGACAGATTAGCTGTTGCTGAACATGTTTTTCAACCAGGGGACCACCTTATTCAATTTGATAAGACTCAGGTTATAGCAGCCACAAATGGATACTACGAAAGACTGTACAGAGAGGCTATAGAAATTGTGAAACACCCCAATAATATCAATAGGCTGGAGGAGGGCGTAAAACTAAATGAAATCTGGATTCCGTTTTTGAAGAAGAAATGTAACAGTCTTCCATCATGGGAGGATATTAACGGACGACGGCAATCGGCAACGACGAATTGCGCGCGCATATCAAAAACATCTGACGTCACACCTCTGCGAGCCAGCTCTCGTAAAAGAAATTTGGCTTCAGTCAGTAGCGAGCCAGGGACATTCAAAAGTCCCACGATCCCGCTTGAAAATGTCCTCCGTAGTCGGGGGCGAAACGTTTTGTTTCCATAATAAATCCATAAGACCACGTCATAATAGCGCGGAAAGTTTTAGTAATTTTGACGTTTCCGGTCGTGAAAGTTTACATTTTACAATCAAAAGCGTTGCCAAGGAAACGTATGAGGTCACTATTACAAAATTTCCTTTATATTACATATAAACAAAGAATAAAAATTACTTTATTTGCGATAGTGAAAGATCCCGACCAAACAGTTTACTTCACAAATGTTAGTCACTAAATCGTACAGAGCTAACAGTCTAAAGACGTAAAGGCACTAAATTTACATCACAACTTGTGCATTTCATCGGCCGTTAAGAGTACAATTTAACGCTTTAATAAACAAACAAGTAGAAAAATCACGAACAGCTCCCAACATATAAATAACTTTTTAGGAATTAATACTCAGGTTTGGGGCCATACACATTTTCAAAAAAAGTTCGAACTCAGAGATAGGTTACAGAATAAGAAAACATACATACCTTCCGCCTGTACGTACCAGTGGTACGTATGATTGACTGTTGTAGGACAAACCCATTTAGATAACAATACCCACGCCCAGGCTATGATGTTTCATAGTATTTAGATTAGTGTACGAATAACTAAAACACAGACAACACATCAACTACCAATTATTCTGGAGATGTCAGATATACATTCGAAATTCGTAAGGCACAAAAATTGATAACTGCACAAACTAATGTTATCTGATCACGTACTCAATCCTTCATTTAGCAGAGACAATAACGTCAGAAAAATACGACAGGTTCAGTGGCAAGACTCATGCGCCATTAAATGGCGTATTACATAGCCAATAGCGGCACTCTGCCTACACAAAATGAAAATAAACAAAGTATTCAATTTAGACGAGAAATACACAATATAGATAAAGCTTACACCGAAAACTTTGCGCGAGGCACCACTTGACCACAGTCAGTCTACTCGATATTGCCAAGAAAGAATAACACCCTTATCTTTAAAAGTACAGCTTCTTTTAACGAATATCTATGTGACACAACGATTACCAAACAATCAAGAATACAAATAGGGGAAAAAATTATGTATGAACATCCAATGACATACCGGACCACACAGAAAAATCACTTTAGTGTTTAAGTTACCTTTACTTGTTAAGTGAAAAATAATCTCTGATCAATCAAATACATAAGTACACAAGTACACATCGACAAAAGAAGAGTGTAAGCAGCCTTTTTTTACATAAATCAATCCCAAAGTAAAAAGAAATCGACTAAAGCATTACCACACACACTCTTCACCACCAAATTTACTTCCTGCGTACATTAAATGACAATCTGGAAGTAGTCTGATGCGTGTGAACTGCGCAGACAGAAATCAGTACACGTGGTATAAACAGTTTTAAATGAGTAATAATTCCTTCCCAAAGTAATAGGTAAATGAAGATGAACTAAAATTAATTACAAGTTCTGACACTTTCGGCAATGTAAATCTGAGACATCAAGGAATCGTCAACTTAGCATTAGAAGGAAGTGTGTGGGGTAAAAATCGTACAGGGAGACCGAGGGACGAATACAGTGAGCAGATTCAAAAGGTTGTAGGTTGCCGTACGTATTCTCAGATGGAGAGGCTTGCACAGGACAGGGTACCGTGGAGAGCTGCATCTAACCAGCCTGCGGACTGAAGGCCACAACAACAACAACAATAATAATAATAATTATGTGTGAATTTCCATTGACTTAGACCAGAACACACTCTTAAATTAATGGCCTGCACTTCATGATGCACTTTGTCTTACATGCAATCGGACAAACGAACCGATCCGAGTGCACCAGCTACGATTATTGCAAAATTATTCCAACGACTCGTATCTAGGATGCTGACCATGAAATCTAGTCTGAGGGACAATCAACGAAACAATCCTCATCATATGAGTGTACAACCGTGGCGGAGTGGCCAAGCGCATAAAACACTGCAAATGTTTTGAAATGTCACTAACTGTCACTAACTTTCGGTTTGGAAGACCAATTTCAATAAACAACTGAAGGTGACAGGAACATACAAAATAACTTGCAACTTACACAGGTGTTGTTTCGTTAAATGAAAGGTAGAAGTAGTTGATTCTCTGGAGGAAAAATACCTTTTACTTTAACTGAAATTTTATTTAAAAGTGGGGAAATAGTAACAGAGTTTTACCACTTCATGTTGTAATTGCGGGAAATAAACAACAAGTAACACAAAATACCATATTAGTAGTAAATGCTGAGATTTTGCTCTCTTCTAATCAACTTAAAACGACTTCTTGCTTTGCAACGGCTGATACGTAAGCCCATTAAATGCAATAGCAAACTGCATTATTTATAATCTCCATAACAACGTAACGTCTGTAACTTATTAGGAAGAAAATATTTGAATGGCTGATTGTTAATAGGTACCTAAGTCACTTTTTCATAGTTTGGAGAAAAACAAAAAAAAAAACTTTTCTCTTTTGTGCTATAAAATAGTGCACTGATAAAATTAGGTACATTGTTGACCCAATATACGTAATTGGACACCAGAAAAAAAAATTTACTTTGCTGACTTAGGTCCCTTTTAACAATTTATAGAATTTAAAGCATTCTTTTACTAGAAATAATGCAGGTTTTAATTAAAAAAGAGTATTATCTGATAGCTCATTATACAAACGCAATTCTTTAATAGTCAAAGAATATGATTACATTACAGAGACATGTTTTTCTGAAATTTATTCTTTATCAGCTACCGACCACTGTGATAGTCGGTAGTAAAAGCTTCTGTGTTCTACAATATACGGCATAATTTTTTTCGGGTCCTCAATTTTGCTTTTTTTTTTATTGGTATTTTTCCTTCTGGATAAACGTCTTGAGAAGGTAAATATACTTCGTTAGTTTTTTTGAGGATAAAGGTATTCAGGCTTTGAAAACCAGCTGATCTTATGTACTCACTAGTTTTTATGACACCTTTGTGCTCATGTGAGTACTCAAAATAGTGATATGTTGAAATATTAAACTGCACCTTTTCATTTCTTGAAGGTGTCTGCTTTCAAGAGCCTGTGTAGATTTCTTATAATAAGTAGGCCACCAAGTAGAACGTCCAATGATCATGTGTGGTTCGACCGGCGTAATTTTGTAATAAATACCTCACGTTACTAGTACTACAATAACTTTATCTCCACTATTCAACAATGAACAGAATATACGCAGAACAACAAACAAATAAAAGAGGCAAAGATATTCATGTGCAGGAAATAATTTGTAGTGTTTCCAACAGTTGCGTATTAAAAGGGGTGAGAGTCTGTGACTTAGGTACCTTTCAACACTCAGTAAATGCGACTGCTTGTAGATCGTATAATGAATGTTTGTTTAAGGCACGTTTTGACACTCAAACGTATGTAAACACCCATAGATATCGAAAATGCAATTATCTCAAAATGTGAAAAAATTGACTTAGGTACTTTTTAAAACTCACCCATTCATTTTATAAGTAACAAGTAGGGTTTTACAAACAAGCTTCTGCTATATATTAGTTTACTTTTAACATTAGAACACTGTGGATTTTTCAGAATTCAATAGAACGTGCATTTGCAGAAGTGATACGAACATGAATCAGAAAACCAGTAGGAACGGAATACGTAAGTATCAGCCTCACTAAAATGAACTGGAGATCAGTTGAAAAATTTTCAACTGTTTGTTAAGCTTATGGGACTTAAATGCGGGTTTATCAGTGCCTAAACTTACAAACTACTTATATGCTACATTATACTAAAGACAAGACAAACATCCATGCCCGAGAGAGGATTCGAACCCCCGACGAGGAACGGCCTCGCTCATCGGAGCATAGCTCCTCAAAGCGCTCGGCCACTCCGCCGCGGCTGGAGATCAGTGATCTTCATTATCAGACGTTGTTTTGGGGTACGAAACAAAGAACACCCTTTCTTCATTTGCAAAAAGGATAAAAGACCGAAATCACTACCTAATGGGAATCAAATCTTTAGGAGAAACATGGATTCAATTTTATGAGAAGCAGTGAGAGGACATGTTATCTGGAGGCGATATTTTTGGGAAGTGTGCAGTATCTGATGAAGTAGAAACACGATCCAGAAAAAGTATTTTTAATTTTATAATTCTTTGTTTCCCCAATCAATGAATGTTCAATGACGAACTAAAATAGGAGAATGAATTATATATATATATATATATATATATATATATATATATATATATATATATATTAAATATAATTATTTAGCCGACATATCAAACATGTAGAGATCTTTGCTTGAAAAATTTATAATTAACAGTTAATTTCAGAAACCCTTTCAATCATGCAAAGATAGATGTTGATCCTGCTATGTGGTTAGCCGAAAATATATTTTCTTAACACGAACAAATATTTATCGGATTATTGCGACACTGTAGTTTGAATTTCTTTTTAATTCTTTGGGCAATTGTGCCTTTCAGAGAAGGAAACTAAACATACCAGGCGATTATCACTTGTACAAGTTACGTGATTTTCAACAAATTTGATGCTGAAATTAATATTTTTTCACTAATCTTACTAACATATTTATTCCCAACTGTGGTAAATGCAATGTTGTAGATAATCACTTTTTTTTATTTTCTATACAAAATGCCTCAGTACTCGGGTAACCAGTGCACTTTTCGATATGGTAGTAAATATTATAGCAGTCAATATTAGAGCAGCATCCATAACTTAAATTCCTATCATGTGTATGTGAACAATTCGGAGATATGTCTCGACAAAGAGGATTACATTTTTCTTGTTATTTAAGTCTGTAATAACAATATACTATTAAATCTAGTGCAAACTGTAGCCCACAGTGCATCTTAAACTGAGAAAAAATCGAGTTAATTTAAGTTTTTTCCGATTATCAAACACCATTTTATGGTTTCGTGAACATCATTGCCCCACCTAGTTGCTTCTGTGACAATAGTGCAGCTGCCATATGCTTATCTGTGGAGTCAATGTGTATGAATGGCATTCACCTTGTCAGTTCATTATCATTACCTCCTCTCACTGGTAACAAAAGATGACAGTCACCTAGTCAAATGATCATTGTTGTCGCACCCAATAGTATCCAGGTTTAATCACAGTCACCTAAAATTTTGCCGTAACATATTTATATGTCTTTTTGGACGTAGTCTGAGGTAGTCGGAACTTCTGACAGCCTTCCGATAGCATCCGGAACTTTATGTGTGAAATACGGAAGACTGTGCTAACATGTTAACCTCAGTTTCTCTCTCGAACAATAATCGTCACCCTGTAACTACTCTCTAACAGTTGTCTCTTTTGCCACTTACCATTGTAAGCATAAAGAGAACAATTTCTTTGTACTGTGACGTAAAATTATTACTCTAGTATAGAATCTATGTAATATGTGGGTTACTGAAAGCATAGGTACCGTCGTTTCTTAGCTTTGAGAATATGTATTGATGCTGATACTGTTCATTATACTGTTTCACCAGACTTGTCAAGTACTTTCCTTTGTGTAACAACACCCAGACGACAAACATTTCAGATTTAAAGGTACGGGTTTACAATTGTTTATCATTGACGTTGGACTAACACTTTTTACGTGGATATTTTGAAAAGGATAGATTTCTACTTCTATCACAATGATACCGTCTCTAATGACCACGCTGTCGATGGGACGTTAAACCCTAAGCTTCCTTCCTTCTTCTATCACAATGATTCTCATACAGGAAAATTAAAATGTTTATTACTTGGCACGTTAGACCTTCTAGAAAGGAATCTTACCGTTTTATACATACTAATTTTAACGATTTTAAGCCAAGAAAACAAATCTTTATTTTTTGAAATGACCGGATTCGACGATGTAAATCGTCATCTTTAGAACACATATGTTTCTTGCGTCATGTATGAACCATAGAAACCTTGCAGAAACGAAGGATATCTCGTCATAATATGTGGCCCCTGAGTCGTGTGGATGCGCGTTACTGTGGAGAAGAATCACTCCCTCCTTGAGCAACCCAGTCCGTTTGCTATAGATGGACTTGCATAGGCAACGGAGTGCCTTACAGTACACGTCACTGTTAATCATTTTTCTGTGCTCGAGCAATGCGGTGAGCATCGGACCTCCGACGCCGAAAAAGCCCGTGAGTTGAGCGCACAGACTTGAACTTCTTAGGGGGCTGTGATGACAAATGCTTCGCGTCCCTATATGTCACACTACGTTACCCCAAAGCCACATATTCCAATTTTAACCAGTTTGGTTTATAAGACGTTTCGTACCTTTTCATTTGAACACCCTGAAACGTGTCCATAAAAAATATTTTTGTAAGAAAATGTCTAATATTGTGCCTCCTGTTTTGTGTCGAGTAACTTGCTTGCAAGAAAATGTATAATATCACTTCTACTGTGTGTATCGATATGTGTATTTAACTCTGTGAAGTTTCATCTTTGGCAAAGATCATGTATTGCATAGCATTGTAGCTCGCGCTGAGAGAGAGAAGCTCTTGTGGTTCAACTCGCTTAGAGAGCGGTTGAGTTGTGTGTATGGCTCCGATGTAGAGCAGAGGCTGCTGTGCCAGCAAGTCGATTTGATTGTATTTGGAATATATATTGTATTGTATTGTAACACCGCTGGAATGAAGGTAATTGCATTTGATGTCATTAGGAAGAAGTTGTATTATGCAGGTAATGTAATGCTGATTATTAATAATAAGTAACAAAGTTGACCTTTCTTTCCTGTTTCATTTACGTAGTTAGAAGATTAACCAACTTCCTTCATTTGATAATTAGTTATTAGTGGATTTAAAGGGCAGTATTGATTTTGATGATATTGTTGAACAG
This sequence comes from Locusta migratoria, assembly GCA_026315105.1. Lineage (NCBI taxonomy): Eukaryota > Metazoa > Arthropoda > Insecta > Orthoptera > Acrididae > Locusta > Locusta migratoria. The sequence goes on from CM048744.1 coordinate 744,215,634, forward strand.
ATTTCGTTATTGGTGCCATAGTAAATGATAGTTAATTGACTATGATACTAAATTTCAATAATGAAATTCTCACAGTCAAATAATTAAGAAAGTGGTTTGTGGTTATTTTTTTAATATCTTTCTCGCAGTCAAAATTTTGAGTATAGTCAGTGTCTGTTTCAAATGGTGACTTGTCACAGTTGTTTTATGTTTAAAATATCCGTTGCGCACATAATCAGTTTAATGCACTGTTTCTCATTTAATAGTATATACATCAATATCAGGGCCATAATTAAACCAAATTGCTGTGTTAATGAACAATTTATTGTCCGATTTAACGATAGGTTCAACATCCACAACACACACACAGCTTTTAACCCCTACGTTCCAGCAGGTGTTTATCATCCAGGCTGGGGATGATGCGATTCTGTAACATATCGGCGTACCTCTCACCCGTCACGGTAGCAGTTGCAAAACGAGAATCACGCACTTCCTCGAAGAAGAAAAAAACGAAACTTTTTTTTTCTAATAAAACCTCATGTCATTCCAAGCAAGTGTGTCGATTTTTACCTCTCTATCTACCTTATTCCGTGATTTATTAAGTTTTCAAATTTATACTGACTTTTTGATCACCCGGTATTATTAACACATATTCTACAGATACGCCAAAAGCGTGAAGAACGTCACTGATAATTATAAAACCTTGCAACTCAGTTGGTGTTTCATTCCCGAAAGTGCAAGACACTGTTGAAGTGCTTTTAATTCAAATTTAACGAAATAAGAAACCACATGCTTAAGCAACAAGAAATTTTAATCTATATCTATAAAATGTGAATGTCTGTTCGGTGTACGTTTATCACGTGTGAACCACAAGACATAAAAAGATAAATATTTGTACAGTTGCTAATGTCTACCCGGGGAAGGCTTTAGGTCCGATAACTTGCCATCCCAATATACTCCACCCTTTCATCATTATCAACCCTCAAGCAACAATGCAACTAATAAAACCATATTCAAAGAGTAAATATAATTTTCAAAGAGTAATTATTGTTTCGCATTTCGCGTTATATTCTTCAAATTACTGAATATCTATCAGATCGCTATAAAACCGTGTCTAAAACCTTCTTCAACTATAAATTAGTAACTGTACAAATATTTAAGTATCTGCGTTTTGTCGTTCGGACGTGATAAGAGCACACCGAACAGACATTCACATTAATATATATATCCGACCGATCGCCATAAAACCATGCCTAAAACCTTCCCCGGGTAGACATTATTAACTGTACAAATTTTTAGCTCTTTATGTCTTGTGGTTCAGACTTGATAAAGGTACACAGAACAGACATTCACATTTATAGATACAGATAACGTAGTTTACCAGTATGCCCTAAAATGAAATAAAAATGAATTTTGACATTACTCTCATCATACGTGTTGAGATATTGCAACACAGGCTATAAGGAATAATGTATGTATTATTTATTGTAAATCATTAAGCACTTCACATAATTTTATTTTTTTATTTTAATGTTGGTTAAAATGTTTGTTTCTAAAGAAGGTATTGTATTTCATTTCATCCTTCAAAACCAGTCTCATAGCACACTACCGAAAGATAGCTTATCTATCGTAATCAACCAACACGCGAGCGGAGCCGCGGGTTTAAGCTAGTTCAGATTAAATTTGTAATACATCAATGTACTGAGTACAGGAACCAATTAAAAAATATTAATAGGGAGGAGTCTGAATGTCAATAGAATCTGGGTCCTTGGTACCTGTCACGTCAGAATAAGTACTGACCTCTGCCTTAGAATTAACAACGTTCGTGCAAGCAAGCAGAGTACAGAAAACAGACTTTCAACAAACCAAATTTAGGCTAATATTAAGGCGTGTACACTTTAAAAATAACAAAAGGTGCCATTTCTAGTACTATTCCAAACAATGTTTTACTGTTGCGCGTTGAATGTATGTTACCAAGCCTACATTGATTTTCAATTACATCAGACACGTTTATGGAATGCGCTACTATTAAATACTAACAGTACGACAAGCTCCCCTATACTCAGCGTATTCTTGATTGTTAAGGTCTACGACGCAATTTATTTATTAACTTTACTTCCTATGCTGTTACTGCGGAAAATCAATACGCCAAATAACGTTAAAAATCTGATGCCCAACATTCGTGGAACAGGAGTTAGCCAACACAAAAACAATGCTTTCAGGCGTGTATAATCCTCTTAAGCTACACAGAACAATAGCACGGTTGACAGCACGTAAACAGTGTGTTCACAGCGCATAACAAGTCAAAAGGCATCGAGATGCAGAGATAATTGTTGCACGCTAATTTCCATAAACTACATAAATGAAGAGTAAACAACGGACTGTTTGCCGAAACAAATTAACTGGAAGACTGCCCCATTATGAAACAATAGCATCGAACAGGTTCACCACAAACAACGACGATTTCCACACACGATTACCCGCTGCAGCGGAAGCTGCCGTACGAAAACAGCTTCGGATATACAATATAATCTTTTGTAATCAAAGGCGTCTTCCTAGAGCTGCTCGACATCGTAAATTCTTCCATTAATTACATTACGAAATCTGTGTTATAGTTAGCTTTCAGAATAATACATGGTACAAACACACACGTGCGCTAGGACAGCCTAACGTAGTAGAAACCTTAAGCGCACAATAAAAATTATATGTGGACACTGCGGACTCTGATGCTAGAGATATAGCTTTCACTTATTTAGTTTATTTCTTTGATCTTTCCTCTAAAAGTCCTACTCATCCATATCTTTCAGTAACAGCCGGAAAACAAATGATGTTGCCTAAATGATTTTGAAGAATGTCCATAACTCCAAGAAGAGCTCGCTGTATCACTGTTTATGTTATGAACGAATGGTATGTAGCAAGTAGCACGTACGCAGTCTTCACGTCTTCTGGGATGTTGGAAACAAGACTGCTGATGCTCTGTCGAATCACTAGAAAGGCGATTTCTTCTATATACAAAATGAAAAATATGCCCCTTTTTTCCTGATCTCATCTCTCAGTACACTGAAATTTTGAACAGTGTGAAAAGCGTACTAACAAGCTGCGATATTTTTAATTAAATTTTCCGTCCACGCTTGACAGAACATTATGGTGAGAGAAGGTGAGAAAGGTTTCAACCTTTGCCGAACATCTGATCACTGAAAACTATACTTATGATGTAGTCAGTGAAAACTTACATTTTCTCAAGAAAAGCAGAAACATGACACTCTTAGAAATACTGGAAATCTATAACATATGACAGAGAATGACAGTATAGTATTAAACGTTCAGATCCAGTTTCCCTTTTCCCCTCTTACTAAAATAAGTTTATCAGCTTGTTAAATGTATCCAGTGTTACCATTTCAGTATTATATCACAGTGTAATAACATCCACTTCTACCCCCCCCCCCCCCCGCCGCCATTGCTCTTAACAATGAATAATATAAGTAGTAATGTTTGTTATGTTTTTTTCTGAATTGATTAATAAAAAATAACGATGAATATACAAGCTTTAACCTCTACTTATAAAATAAGCTTTTTATATGTTAGTAAATGTAATTCAGTGCCATGAAAATGTAACGTTCTCCTGTAAACATGTGAATTTGTCATAACAACACCTTTGTAAGTCGCACATATGTGACGAAATGTTAGCGACATTCAGTTGTTACCTGCTGATAGCTAAAGAACCCGAAAGCCGGTTAGTAACTCATAAATAATTTTGCAGAATACGAAAATTTTCTTAACTAAGCTGCTTATGAAATGAATGCAGATAATAAGCTTAAAACTACTTTTTATGTTGCCAAAACCACTTGTTCCACTTTCACCACATTTGTAATGAAATCGGTGTTATGCAAAAACCTGTCACTCATTAATTATGTGACCATAACAGATGTACTATGGGATTTAGAGCACGCCATCAATAAAAATATGTACCCATATATCCAGTTCCCACAAGATTCATATCGATTTATAGCTCTTGGGTGATTTTGAAAGTGTCATTATACCAGAATGCATACGATCCTGGCTCGAACGAGACTGCACAAGGTACTGCCTGCCTGCTGACAGCTATCGGATACCGTCCCGGCGTGAAAACGGTAATTTAATTTGTGTTTCGACGCACCTAGCATTGACTGCGGTGAACGTTACGCACCATTTGTCAAATGCGTGCTGATTTATCACATGTTTTGGGACTAAGTTACCCATTTATCAAGGACAGCAAATCTATTTGACACGAACTACAAAATTTTCGTACTCTGACAAACGAGTAGTTTATGTCGTTCTGTACTACAAGCTACCTTAAATATTTTCTACGCCATTACGCATCCTCAAATGCAAAAAAAAAAAAAAAAAAAAAAAAAAAAAAAAAAAAAAAAAAAAGTAAGCGCACACATTTTCAGATACAGTAGATGGCCTAAAACTCATACTGGCACGTAACACTTTCACATAGTTAACTTGTGACAGCTGGCTTAAAATAGGAATAATAGTATTCTCCTGTAACACCAAGGAGGCTCATTTTAAACTCATATACGCTACCGATACTAATGCGTATTATAAAATTTTTGAATCACGTATGGCATCTATCAGCGATCATAAAAAAACAAAGCTACAACTCTGTTACAATGTATATATATCTCTATATCGAATGCCAAAAAGATTGTACGTTACTAATCAGACGAAGTTGGAAACTAGGTCTCAAGCAGGGTATGACTAACGTAGGCCCACTGGGACTCTTGGACACTTCTCCTCTCATTTAAGACGCTGACACTTTACCGTCTTAAGGCGCAAAACTTCTCAATTGCCTCTACATTTGAAAGCAAATACATTTCGTTATCAAAGTACAATGCTCAATGTATGTTGGTCACTCTTAAGGTGCTTCGTCACCACCGATGTGCCAGTCTCTTTATTATTTTTGCCCTTAAATCTCACTCCCCATTTGCCCATATACTTCATTTCACAATCCTGCCCGCTGTATCCATTATATCTACTAATCTGAGTGAAAACCATTTTCTACTACTGTAGGTGAATGTTATCATTACTTGTTCTCTGGCCATTATTAGGTACTCATCACTCTAAAGAAATCTTCGGTACCCAAAAAGTGCGTAACTTGAGTAAAATTGATTTCAGGGCATAATGTTGTGCACCCAAATGAAAATTTTGCTTTATATGCCTTCTCAGGAATTTATCATACATTCTCTACTGAATAGAGGGAATATTCTTCAGGTGTGATAATCGTATTATAGTGACTTAATTTGTCTGTAATGCTCACCAACGTGTAGAAGATTAACTTTCATCCCCTTTAAAATACTCAATCAAATTTGCAGATCCTAAGATAAAATACTCAGTCGAATTTGCAGATCCTAAGATTGATGGCTTACTGTTCTAAGCCATTCTGTTGGATTACCTCACTTGAGTTTCTAAGATTCGTCACACGCTTAGCCTTCTCCTAATTCAAAACAATCCATTCTCATCCAACAGTGGTTCTTGACATGTTTACTGTCTTCTCGAAGGAGTCCTGCATGTTCACATCGTCAACTATATTTCTCAGTAATCATGCTTCTGCTCCATTAATGTTGTTGGAAAAAATAGCTAAGTAATGCGCAAAGGATAAGCCGTCAACACAGAATTCTTTCAGTTTGGGCTCTCTTCATTCCCGTCATATTGGCTGACATCCAACCCTTTCAAATGAGGGACACAATTCAGATTGTAGGTTACTTTGCCTGACGTCAATTTTATTTTAAAGAGGTCAGAGACCTTGGCACCGAATTTATTCCACTTTTAACAATGCGTCTATCGTGGAGGAGATAACAGCTACACGCCTGTCTAATGGTGTATGTTCTGGTCTTTCTCCTTATTTATGGATCCGGTGAATTAGTGCCGGCTGACACTCTGAGTGTATCCTAAACGTTGTCCGTATATTCTCAAAGAGTTCAGCAACAATGTTTCAGGGTTTATGGTTCAAATGAGTCCTCTCCAAGTGCTTGATTATCATTTAGAACATCAAAAATCAGTTTAATTTCTGTTTTGGACAGTGGATATGCATTGTACAGAAATAGAATAGCATGGCGTATTTCTTGTCTCCGAGGACATGCTTGGGTGTTGATCCACTTTCAAATTGGCTGGAATTTTCAGAATAATCCCTGGCTCATCCTTCCAAAAATGCTGATAAATCTGATTGAGCCTTTTTTTACGTTATGTTATTTAGACAAGAGGTCTTCCTTGCACAGAATGCTATTATAGTACAACACTCCTCGATGAACTTGTTCCAGTAGCAATCCAAAAATTTACCAATGTAAACGGAGCTAAGTAACACCGTTATTTCAGCCTTCCACGAGTTTATATTATATAAAAACTAGAAATTAAAAATAAATTTTTATTAATAATTTCAAAAAACATCCAAAGTTGCACACAGCTGGCTCTTTCTATTGATAACTAGTTCCGGGCTTACCTGAGCCCATTATCAAGTCACACCTATGAGAGAACATAATCACGTATTACAAACATTACAATTTGATTTACATAACATGATCATCTTGTTTTCGACTTACATTGCAAAGATAATATATACCAACTCAACGCCATCACCAATAATAAACGATATATGATCACATGTACAATATATATATATATATATATATATATATATATATATATATATATATATATATTTCCTTTTTTGAAAGGTGTCATTATTCCTCTTACTACGCGAGGTATCAACTGGTAACGTCATCCTACGTGGCCCTGCCAGGAAGGCCTATTATGGTAGAGGGCGCTACAAAACATCTTTATTTTTTTAATTCTATGATTAAAAAACTTCATGATGTCAAAAATAAAAATATTTTTTTCCCTTGTATCGTAATATTTTAACCAGAAAAACATAAGCATTGTACACAATCAATGTTTCATGTTGTTCACGTCATGAATGACGTGTATCATTACGATCAAAACAAATGTACACAGATATGTAAACTTGTAAAACATCTACCCAGGTGTATACAATGCTTCTAATACACAGTACCCATCTATACATTTTTGTACAATTTTGTGGTTTTGTTATACTAACATTAAGAACAATTCTTCCAAAAGATAACATTCTAACAGATTAAACAAATTCTATATCGTTTTTACCCAATAATATTTAGTACTATACCTACATTATTTATGTATCTGATACCTTTTCGAATGAAAGGAACGGAACATAAGGATGTCTTTGAGACGACTAGTACTGTCAATAACAAACATTTATCTCTTTCATAATTATTTGGCTCGTAAAACAATAAAAGTGTATGCAATCCATACAGTATACAATATTCATCTACAATGTCTATAGAATTCTTACTATACAGAAAATAAGTACAGCTTTTTTTTAAAGGTTGACATTGTAACAGATTAAACACATTATGTTGTTCATATGGTAGGTACGGGGAGGGGGGAGGTCGAGGAAGGGGTTTGGAGGATGAGAGGGGGAGGGGGTGGAAAAGGCAACAGACATTGGTGTATACACCTGGATCGATGTTTTACAACTTTACACGTCTGGATACATTTGTTTTGATCGTAATGAAACACGTCATTCATGACGTGAATAAAATCAAAAATTGATTGCATACAATGCTTATGTTTTTTGGGTTAAGATATTATTATAAAAGGAAAAAAAGGAATTTTTAGACATTTCAATTTCGTATGAAGTTTGTTAATCGTAGAGTTAAACAAATAATGATGCTATGTAGCGCCGTCTACCATAATAAGCCTTCCTGGCAAAACGACGTAGGATGACGTTACCAGTTAAAAAAATGTTTCAAATGTTTGTATAGCTTATTGGACTTAATTACGGGGTCATCAGTCCCTAAACTTACAAACTGCTTACGAACTAGATAACACTAAGGACGGCACAAATATCCATGCCCGAGGGGGGTCTCGAACCCCCGACCGTAGTGGCCGTGCAGACCGTGACTGGAGCGCCTCAGTCTCCTCGGCCACCGCGGCCGGCTTACCAGTTGATGCCTGGCGTAGAAAGAGAAATAACATGACACATTTCAAAAAAGGGAATATAGAAAAAAATGTTTTGTTCATGTGATGATATATCGTTTGAATATTGGTGATGACATTGAGTTTGTATGTATTACATTTGCAATGTAAGTCGGAAACAAGATGATCATGTTATGTAAATCAAAGCTCATGTTATGTAAATGAAATTTTTATGTTTGTAATACATGATTGTGTTCTCTCATAGGTTTGACTTGATGATAGGCTCAGGTAAGCCCGAAACTAGTAGTCAATGAAAAGAACCAGCTGTGTGTAAATTTAGCTGTTTTTCGAAATTATTAGTAAAAATAGTAAGTTGGTGTCCTGAAACCATCCAACATGTTGGACTTCCATGAAAATAAATTGTTCGAATTACTGACACCATCTTCGAAACACTGGTGAAAAGACCCCTCTTTTCCTCCACTGTTTCAAATATTGGTACATAGTGTTTCTTAAGGATGATCATTAATGAGAAATCATGCATGTGGACCAAATAAAAAATATAAATGAACAGAGCGAATCACTCTCACTCACACTCTGTTCACAAAAAAGGGCTGACTGGTTTTCAGTTGTCAGACAATCCGCAGTTCAAAACTCCAGAAGTGTAAAATTTTCTGGCCATATGATTTTTTTTTTTTTTTTTTTTTTAATGAGAGAGAAGAGTCTGAATCAGATTACAAATATATCGAGGAACTAAACTATAGCATGCAGCTTGTTATATTTCGGCTAGGGACACTTTTTTTTCAGTGACTTAGCCGATGGAAGCATCTGCGCGCGCAACGCTAGCGTCCAGGCAGCGCATGGGCGAGCAGAGGAGCCACCAGGAGGCACCCCAACTTTCACGTTGGCCACCGGCCGCCGCCCCGCATTTTTCCGCTCCATGGGGCAGCATGGCGAACTGCCGTGGCTTTCTCGTAAGATTTTACACGCCAAAACCAGCCTGACTTTAGGAGCGTGCATATAAACGGCGACATAGACGCAGGGAAGAGAGGCCCTTACAATGAAACGGACACAATAGCGTGCGTGCAGAGAAAGCCCTTGTTTGCAGAAACCAGAGGAGTCGTTTCCTAAAAGCGACGGAATCGCAGATAAATCGGGAACCTCTGCAGACGGGAAGAAGACAAGCAAACTCCTGCATTGCACGGGTGCGTGAGTGGGAGAGAGACTGTTTTGTAGTGAAGATAAACTGGTTCCACCGAAACAGTTTCTGGCCAGGAAGAAAGACCCTGATAAATGGTATACCAGACAGGCGTACCACAGGTCACAAAGAACTGTTTTTTCGAACCAAGAAGGAATGCAGAAGATAAAGACAACGCGCTTGAAACGTGGTAAAGACGCCAGTTCGCAAGTCTCATCTCAGCTGACAGAAAATTTCCACTGGGGACTGAGAGGCGTGGTCGTGAAAACGACGATCAGCTATTGGATGTAGTCTTGTGTAGTTCGCGAACGAACTGGTTCGGAAGAGCGCTCCCACCGGCGAACTACGCGAACTAGTTCGCAGATCCCTCGCCTCTTAGTCCGTCCGCTTCTTTTCCGAAAAGTGATGGGGAACAGCGAGAGGACGCGAGAGCGCGCAGAATCGCGTGATTCTCTTCTGCAAGTTACCGTCATTTCGAACTGAGATGCAGCTCAGCTTTAGTTTCCTAGTTCACTGCCACAGATTTTCTTTTCTAAGATATTCAGAAGTGTTTAAATATAACCCTCTTTGTGTCTTGTGTAGTTCGCGAACGAACTAGTTCGGAAGAGCGCTCCCACGTTCTCACTCGGGGCTCATGATTATTTTTTGTGCGTCTAATTGTTAAGCAACAAATTAGAAAAGTTTCTTTTGTTAATGTTATAGGTATATTCTTTGTGCCATATAATACTTGACCTGTACCATAGTAGTAATATTTTTTGTTGATCACTTCCAAAACTTTATAAAAATTAAAAAAAATTATTTATAAAAGTGCATTTTTAATCACGAAAATAGACGCATTTAGCATATTTTGTAGGTCATACTCCTTCAATTACCTATTAAATAAATAAAGAAATCCATTAAAAATACTACGAACACTCTGAATGCAAAGTAGTTGAATACCGCTGTATCACCCATTCGTCTAAATAACTATTATTTGCTTAAGTATTTGAAGTATCTAATTGCACAAAAATACGGGTAATAGCACACGCTTGGGCGACACTGATCATTATATAAAAAAGCTGTCATAACAAAAGAGGGTTGGGTTGGGTTGTTTGTTTGGGAAGAAAGAGCTCTTTTAGTAGCGGTAGCAAAAGCCAAAAAGAGCGGACGAAATAAAAAGAGCGGCCTACTTCGCGACCGAGTTGCGAACTAAAGTTAATAAGATTCTTATATCAGTCCCTGCGATTTATCGTCCTAACACTACGCAGTATGCCTCACATTCTTTTCCGCCTTTAATTACCACGGTGTCGACAGGACGTTAAACCGTAAACATCCTTTTCTTTCCTAAAAATGTTCAAATGTTTGTAAAGCTTATGGGACTTAACTGCGGGATCATCAGTCCCTAAACTTACAAACTACATATAAACTAGCTTATACTAAAGACATCACAGACATCCATGCCCGAGGGGAGATTCGTACCCCCGACGGGAAACGGCCTCGCTCATCGGAGCATAGCGCCTCAGTGCGCTCGGCCACTCCGCTGCGGCTTTTCCTTCCTTACTCATATTCTTTAAATTCAAATGATTTTAAACCCCGGTGAACCAAACAGCTATGGCAGGGGTGGCCAACGTAATTAGACCAAAGATCTAACGTACAGTGATAAAACTCTTTGCGATCTACCATCTAAATACTCCTTCAAATATCAAATGAAAGATTATATTCCAATGTACAGTTATCAAGTATTTTATTTTATTAAGAGGAAGTTATTCTTTCCCCCACTTACGTACATCTTGAAATTTTATATCAAACAGTATATTACAGTATACAGTTATGTAGTATATTAATTTCATTAAGAGGAACAAAATTAAACTGAAAATTATTCTTGGTGGCTACTTCTTCATATTAGTGTGGCCACTGTGTCTGAGCATCTTCCGCCAGGTTATCAAAGGTTTGCAGTTAGAATTTGCCAACCTTAAAGAATTCAGTGTGTGACTATCTGTCAAACGAGAACGGTGTCTACTTTTTGTTTGTTTCAAGTAGGAAAATACTGATTCACATATATATGTTGAACCAAAACACGAATGTAGTTGTTCTATACATTTCTTCAAACAAGTATATTTCTCGTTGGAAACCAATGACCAGAAATTGAGACCAAAGGTTGACCTTAATTTTAGAAATATATCGTAGCGCAGAGTAATAATTTCATTTTACAGTATCATGGGAGCCATTTGAAACATCTCCAAATTTATTAGCAATTTCATAGAAGTCACTAAGATAAATGCAATTGATAAATGGGTAACTGATAAATGCCACAAAATTCTCAATTTTTTCAAAATCCCTGAAACGAATTTCAAATTCAGATACCACCTTAATTTCTGCCGAGTACTTGTCAGGAATGAAACTGTAGGCAGGATGTTTTTCCATGTGATCCTTGATTCTCACAAATTGTTGAAATTTTTTCTTCTCGATGTCAATTATCATTGACATTATCTGACTTTGAAATGCTGCAGTAGAACTCATCATTTCTGGTACTGTTTCATTCTTGGCTTGTACTTCTAGATTTAATGTGCTCAGTTTTCCGGTAAAATCTGCTAAAAATGCTAAATCACATTAACAGTGTAACTCACTGTTGATAAACATTACCTATCTCTTCAAAAAATTTTATTATTTCGTCCAAGAGATCTCGAAAACTTTGCAAAAACCTAGATTCGACTCAGCCACCTCACGTGAGTGTGCAATGCCAAATCCAGCTCCTTCTCATCTATTTCCTGCTGAAACAACTATCTTTGGAGAGATTTTCCTTTTATGGCATTCACAATCCTGAAACAAATATCCATTACATATTTTGCGTTTAATCTCTCACTAGCCAGTACTTGTTGATGAATTATGCAATGGTAGCTATTGAAATCTGGGAAGTCTTCGTCATTGTGGCAAAGAGCAATAAAACCATTATGAATACCTGTCATTGGAGGAACCCCATCACTGATACGAGTTTGTTCAAAGGTAGTTCAATCTTGTTAATATATGCCTTGAATTCTGTGAAGAAGTCAAGGCCCCGAGTTTTTCCTTTCAAGGAAATGATAGTTAGCAGTTCTTCTTTCGTAGAGAAATCGTCAAAGACCATCCGAATACAAATGAGTAACTGTGCGGTATCAGTGATATCTGTTGATTCGTCAAGTTGTAGAGAAAAAGCAACGCAGTTGACGATCTCTCTCTCAAGTTGTTGGTTTATGTTTTCACTCATCGTTTCGATACGTCGCATCACCGTATTTCGAGACAGCCCTAAACATTGAATAGCTTTTATAATTTCATTTTTACTTTTGATATTCATGAACAGGGAATCTGACACTACTTCGAAAATTTCCTTGATGTATTCGCCATCAGGAAAAGGCTTGCAGTCCTGCACAATTCTATAACTCACATGGAAAAAAGCTTCAGTTGTCGCCTTTCTTTGTTCAAGAGGCCTAAAAAAACATGTTTTCTTAGACTGCTAATTGCGATATCAATGCTTGCAATTTACTCTTTCTTATTTCGCTGTTGGGTGGAAAGTTAGTCTGACATTTACTGTGAACTGTGTTAAAACATCGCTCTACATTTTCTTTCTTCGGTATTGTCACAGACGTATAGCATATTAAGCAGCGACACTTTTCTTTCACCATAGTAACGTAGTAGTCCAGTTCCCATTCATGGTGAAAGTGATAGGGTTTTGATTTCTTTGGAGCACTTTATTCGAGCTTCTACAAAAATAAAATGAAATGCCAGAAACATAATACGTTTAATACCAAAACTGTAAATGTGCATTAAATTTATTTTCTTAAGGATAGGAAAAAGCATGCGACTGATCATTATTTTCAAATTTTTATCATGCCCAGTGGTAGAGTGCCAGACTAAGAATCCAAAGGTCGCGGGTTCGATCGCGGGTTCGATTCCCAGCAAGTCCTAGGATTTTTATCTCCCACTTTCCACTTATTTCACCTCTGGCAGTATCGATCATGTGACACATACCGAGTAGCATCGTGGAACACACGATAAACTGTAGGACCCCTATAACTGGCTGGTTAAGTCAGTTCGAAGGTCGGAGGAAGGCAACGGCATACCACCTCCAAACAGGACCAAGTCTAGTAAAACACTGCGGTGTGGGAAAAAAAGGCTTCAGATTGTTGACTGCTTTTTTTATGTCTATTTACACTTTTGCTCAAGCGGGATGGTTTCGAACAGTATGGTTTATCTTCTCTCCTACTGCAGAACAACGAATCGTCATTGTCTCTTCCGCTCGCTGCTTATTTTAAGCATGTGTATTTTCCCGACTTAGTTCGATTGTTTACCTAAATAACTACGTGGCGAACAGACTGACTGAAAAGTTCACGCACTATTATGAAGAGAAAATTTTCCATTGTTGCCGTCGGTTGAAAAGTATTCTATTACGCGGGCTCCCTAGTTCTGGATCCGAAATCAACCCATAACAAAATAATAATACAAAGATATTTCTTTACTTTATCTGATGAACCTTCAGAAGAATTTCTTTCTTCTTCTTCTCCTCAGGTATTATGCATGAGTTTCCTTTTTACGGTACCCATCTCTGTCGGGGTCTTCCTCTTCTTCCATGGCACCTACAATATCTTGCCTTTAAGGGAAGTCTCTCTCGCTTTCCATTCTTTCTAGATGTTACTTCTATTTTCTTCTGTACTCACGAATTGATCGAGGTGGCGCAGTGGTATCACACTTGACTCGCATTCCGAAGGATGGTGGTTCAAACCCACCTCCGGACATCCATATTTAGGTTTTCCGTGTTTTCCCTAAATCACTCCAGGCAAATGCCGGGATGGTTCCTTTCACAGGGCACGCCCGATTTCCTTCCCTATCCTTACCCAAACAACCCGAGCGTAAGCTCCGCCTCTAATGACCACGCTGTCGACGGGACATTCCTTCCTTGTACTCACGAATTTTATCATTAGGCTAAAGATTTGCAGTTCTTCTCTAATATATTCATTTCTTCATGTCTTCTGTTGTGCAACCTTCGACTCCTCTCAGGAATTTCATTTCTTGTACTTGAAAACGGCTTTCTTGCTTCTTCGTAATCACCCAGGTCTCACTTCCATAGAGAAATGTAGCAACTGCGACAGTTTTGTAGAATTTAAGCTTAGTGTCTTTTGTGGTTTTTTTTTTTTAGGTTTCTGTTAATTGTTACACATACTCGGCTGAATTTATTAAGCTTAGTTTCAATACCTTTGCAGTAACCATATGTCATCTCACATCCAAGGTAATTGAAATGGTTGACTTGCAACTAAAGTCTTCCGATCTATCACTATTTTGTTTATAATTTGTTCTCTCCACATTAAGGCCATTGACATTTTTTCTTCTTTCCCTGCCAAATTTTGCGCTTATTTGTTTTAGTAAATATATCCCTTTCTGAAGGTCATCTTCTTTATCTGCTAGGATCACTGCATCATCAGCATATAGTAGATTATTTGAAAGAGTGCTCCTATCTGCGTAGATACCCTTCTGAAATTCTGTTTTCCATATACTTATTATTTCATTATTGTAAATATTAAATAAAGTTGGAGAGATGCAGTAGTCTTGCCGTGCTCCTTTGTTAGTTGGTATCTCATTAATGGTTTACCTATTCAGATATAGAGTGATATTCGTGTTTAAAATAAACTTTTTACAGTATTTATTAGATGTTTTGAAAATCCGCGATTCGCCATTATCTCCCAAAGTTTCTGTCTATTGGCAATGTCAAAATCTTTTTTATAATGAATAAAAGCAATCTGTGTTTCTTTCTTAAACTCTCATCGGTTTTTTTATTATTTGCTGTCTATTGTAGAGCGTCGCCGCGGCAAAGCGGCAGAGCGCATTGAGGCGCTATGCTACGATGCGCAAGGCCGTTTCCCCGTCGGGGGTTCGAATCCCCCGCCCCCCTCGGACATGGTTATTTGTGCCTTCTTTAGTATAAGCTAGTTGATAAGTGGTTTTGTAAGTTTAGGGACTGAAGACCCCGTTACTCATGCAGTACTGCTTCTGTTACGTTTTTAGGTCTTGTATTTAAAATCTTAGCATTTACCTTATATGCTAAGGTCTAGTAAACTAATTCCCCTGTAGTTACTGCAGAGGCTTTTATCGTCTTTTTAAAAAAAATACAAATCACTGTGTTTTCCAGTCATTGGGAATACTCTTTTTCTTCCAGCATTCGTTAAAGAGATTTAGCAATCTTTCTTCAGTTGAAGATATGTTCAAATGTTCAAATGTTTGTTAAGCTGAAGGGACTTAACTACGGGGTCATCAGTCCCTAAACTTACAAACTACTTATGAACTACTTACTAACTAGGACGGCACAAATATCCATGCCCGAGGGGGGATTCGAACCCCCGACTGTAGTGGCCGTGAAGACCGTGACTGGAGCGCCTTAGTCTCCTCGACCACCGCGGCCGGCTAGTTGAAGATACTTCAGCACTTCTCTTCAGCCACTTATCCGTAGCGTACGAGGTGCGATTCAAACTATGATACTGATTTACATCTGTAGTCGATAACGTCGTACCTCTGACAGGCCCAGTCGTCAACTGACATCTGCCACACCCCTCCATCACACACGCTACTCACCTATTTCCATCGCGTGCGGAAAACAAAACAGAGCTACTGTGTGGAAGAGAGGACAAATAATGTGATCGAATGGCGTTTGTAAAGATGATACTCGCAGCTGTTGGTAATTACGTGGCGCAGTGTTTTCTACATACAGCTATTATTATGAGGCATCATCAACTTTCATGATATTTGACTTGCCAAGATCGACTAGACTAACAGTCATTATCGACCGGTCGATCGTGCTCGATCGATTGGCCACCCCTGAGCTATGGCTTTCAGTCCCTAGACTTACAAATAAAACTACTTAAACTTACACTACTCTCTCTCTCTCTCTCTCTCTCTCTCTCACACACACACACACACACACACACACACACACACACACAAACACACATACACGCCCGAGGGAGGACGCGAACCTCCTGCAGGAACCACTGCCCAGTCCGTAACATGACGCCTTAGACCACGCAGAACCCAGACATTCCGCGCGGCTCATATTCTTTTGATCAGATGGAAGCCATTAGATTAATATATTTTATCGAACTGACTACGTCGATATGTATTCCGTAATAACTGGTAGTGTTGGCCAGAAGTGACGGTATATCTCAGTAAATCATATTTGTGAAATTCATAATCCGTTTTTAGGGGTGTAAGTAGTTTGAAACTACCAGTAACGAGGAAACTAGTTCTCACTGAGGTAGTTAACATCATAGCTGCTTCACTTAATATTGACACTTTAAATGTCCAATAATGTGTCCTATGTTCCTACAACTTTGTCGGAGGACGCTTTAGTGTTAGATTAGATTAGATTAATACTTGTTCCATAGATCATATATACGACATTGTGTCAGTTTAGTAAATGTTGTCTATACTTGACAATCAATATTTTAAGGATTTTTTTTATTTTTATTTAATTTTTTTTTAAGTTTTATCTAAAATTCATGTACATTGTAAAAGGAGTGGCCATTCAGAAATTCCTTTAATTTCTTTTTAAATAGTAGTTGGCTATCTGTCAGACTTTTGATGCTACTTGGTAAGTGACAAAAGACTTTTGTGGCAGCATAATTCACCCCTTTCTGAGCCAAAGTTAGATTTAACCTTGAATAGGGAATATCATACTTTCTCCTAGTGTTGTAGGTATGCACACTGCTATTACTTTTGAATTGGGTCGGATTGTTAATAACAAATTTCATGCGTGAATATATATATATATATATATTGTGAAGTTACAGTGAGGATCCCTAAATTCCTAAATAAATGTCTACACGACGCTTTTGGTGGGCTACACCAATTATTCTGATTACACGCTTTTGTGCAATGAGTACTTTTTTACTCAATGTTTAATTGCCCCAGAATATGATCCCATATGAAAGCAGTGAATGAAAATAGGCGTAGTAAGCTAATTTACTGATATGTATATCATCAAATTTTGCAATGACACTGATAGCATAAGTAGCTGAACTCAAACGTTTCAAATCTTCAATATGTTTCTTCCAATTCAGTCCCTCATAAATGCAAACACCTGAAAATTTTGAATATTCTACCTTACGTACAGATTTATGTTCAAAGTCTAAATTTATTAATGGTGTCATGCCATTTACTGTATGAAACTGTATATACTTGGTTTTATCAAAGTTTAATGAGAGTCCATTTGTAGAGAACCACTTAATAACTTTCTGGAAGATATCATTTACAATTTCATCAGTTAATTCCTGTTTGTCAGGTGTGGTAGCTATACTTTTATCTTCAGCAAAAAGTACTAACTTAGCATCTTCGTGAATGTAGAATGGCAAGTCATTAATATATATTAAGAACAGCAATGGATGCAAGACCGAACCTTGTGGACCCCATTTTTGATAACTCGCCAGTTAGAAGAATTAATTGTTTCATCTGTATCATGTGAACTACTTATTTCAACTTTCTGCACTCTTCCAGTTAATATGATTTAAACCATTTCTGAACTGTCCAACTCATACCAGAATACTTGAGCTTATCTAGAATAATCCCATGTTTTACACAATCAAAAGGCTTTGAGAGATCACAAAAAATCCCAACTGGTGATGTCCGGTTATTCAAAGCATTTAATATTTCATCAGTAAAGGTATATATAGCATTTTCAGTTAAAAAGCTGTTTTGAAAACCAAACAGACATTTTGTTAGAACTTTATTTTTACTAATATGTGAAGCAACTCAAGAATACGTGTAACGTCAGAGCACGTAAAATACTGTATGTGAGCGTATTGCTTTGATTCCAATCTATGTTGATAGCATTAAAAAGTATGATTTAGTTTACTGTGAGTCACTGTAAAATATCCAATGAGAAAGTCTTAAGCGTAATCGAAGTATATGATTTGGTTGGTTTGAAGTTGAAGGGCCAAATACACTGTTCATCGGTCCCTAAAGGTATTACATTATTTCACTTCAACAATTATATCTTCTACCTAAATTTCATGCTCTTTGGTTTGAAGAAGACAGACAACACATCTGAAAATATAACGATTGTAAGAGAAATTACATTACTATGAAGAGAGACACGCTTTAGGACTCTACAATCATCTGAGAACCACAGAATAGTAAGTTAAGATTTTAACTTAGCTAATTCTTTCAGAAATTGCCTGTTTGTCGACAATAACAACTAATGTGATAGACTACACTGTTACCTGCGTATGACACCACCACCGGCTTAGTGAATTATCTCCACCGTCGCACAAAACCCGATCCCTGCCCAAGTTTCCTCAAGTGCGGGCGCCGTTTATTACAGAGGCTAAACTAACGCCATTAGAAAGTTACTTTTATAAGGCACAGTATCTCGAAACTTATAAGTGGCCATTAGGAGCGTCACTGAACGATAATTCCTGTACGTCCTGTACGTCGCTTGTTTGCCTCCTCCCTGACACGATTCCGCAAAAACTAAACACATATGAAAAAAAAAAAATTCTGATTTCTCGCTATTTACGTTAAACTACGGAAGCCTTTTTGTAATAGTGAATGCAGTATAACTGTTTACTGGTAGCTTCGACCAATGCGCGTCATGGAAATGCTCCAGAACCTCAAATGGGGATCGCTGTAGGAAAGACGACTTTCAAAATATGTTCAGATTTTTGTATATCTATCGGACCAAACGGCGTGGTCATCAGTCCGCAGCTTACAAATTACTTAAACTAAGGTAAACTAACCTAAGGGCAACACACACATCCATGCCCCAGTGATGAACCTTCGACGGCGATCAGCCGCGCGCTCCGCAGTGAGGCGCCTTAGACCGCTCGGCTGGTCCACCGCGGCCAAAGACGACTTTCTTTTAGAGAAATCCTGTTGAGGAAATTTAGAGGGCCGGAATTCAAGCTGAGTAGAACGATCTTCCTGCCGCCTACATTTCGCGTAATGATCACAAAGACAAGAGAAGATAGGGCTCGTACGGAGGCATATAGACATTCTGTTTTTCCTCGTTTTATTTGGGAGTGGAATAGGAAAGGAAATGCCTAGTAGTGGTACAGTGTACCCTCCCTCATGCACTTTACGGTAGATTGCGGAGTATTTATGTTGATGTATTGTTTTGCAGACTTTTGTGGAGCGAATAGAAACATCCACCATGTACTGTGAGTAGTTATTCTTTTAATGCAAAATCACGGTGTCGGGGAAAATTGACATGCCTGATATATTTTTCTTCGCATAGTAGAATACACATCATTGGACTTAAGGGATGTCAGACAACTTAGTACTGACTGGGCCCTTGTAAATGGGTAATATAACAGTGTTATATTTAAATATAGAATAAACTAGACTTTCTTCGTGGGTAATTTAAAATAGTAAAATTAATAGGTAAAATGGGGAAACAAACGGCACGTATATAAACTATATAAAACAATTTATTTATAAAGAAGAACTCTGATCCCAACATTAAAACGACTAGCCCTGGGACCAGTAGTGTACTCTTGAAGGAAGCAAGTTGATAACTGTGGAGGATAGGCGCAGGGTAGTATAAAGATGTTTGTATGTTAGTGAGTGTTTCGAGACAAGAGAGAAGCAGGTGATTATTTTGGAGGGAGGTTGGGACTAAATGACGTGAATGGGGGGAAAAAGGGCTGGGAATTAGGGCGAAAGAATGGTTACCAAAAGCTGATGAGGTGCAAGGGATGGGGTAGAAGGATGGGGGTCGAAGGATGGGGGTCGAAGGATGGGTTGAAGTCGGGTCGGAGTTCACGTCTGGGAGAGGGAAATGACAGGAACTTACTTCGGAAAGTTAGTGGATGGTATACAGGTGTAGAGTTAGTAGTGACTTTGTTGGTGGATGCACTGTAGCAAAGTAGTACCGGTAAGTAGAGGAGAAAGCTGTTCGTAGTCTCCTGTCTTACTAGTGGGAGTGCTGCACAGATCCCATTAAAGAAGTCATCTGACAGAAAATTCCAGAGTCCAGTCTCGTTGTGCCTTCCATCGTGGATCATAGTGGCGTGTTTTATGTCGCCTTACCTCAGCAGTAGCATGTGTCAGTGCCCCATTACGCATGTATTACATTCTTCAATGTTGGGTGAGTTACATGAGCGAAATTTGCGCTAACTCGAAGGCTGAATAGAAAATTCACATTTTAATACATTTTTGCTAACAGGTGGATCGTTTGAAATTCCCCGCAAATATTAGTATTGACAGGGTGTGTGTGGCGTAAGTAGAAAATCAACATGCAGAGTGTTTCAGGCGCGCGGGACTGACCGAGCGCTCTAAGGCTCCTTGCTGCGAAGTGCACGGCTGCTACTCGTCGGAGGTTGGAGTCTTCCATCGGGCAATCGGGCATGTGTTTAAGTGCGTGCGTGTGTGCGTGTGTGCGTGTGTGCTTGTGTGTGTGTGTGTGTGTGTGTGTGTGTGTGTGTGTGTGTGTGTGTGTGTCTGTGTGTGTGTGTAGTCTTTAGTATAAGTTAAGTAATTTTTAAGTCTGGTCACTGATTTCCACTGTAGTTTGGTCCCGTAGCTTTACAAACATTTGAGGAACAGCAGATATCTTGTAGGAGGTAGAATTATAGACGAATTACAATAAAAATTTTATACAACGTATGTCAATTTCTGTTTAGTGCAAAGATACGGCGCCGGCCGCGGTGGCCGAGGGGATTGAGGCGCTCCAGTCACGGTCCGCACGGCCACTACGGTCGGGGGTTCGAATCCCCCCTCGGGTATGGATATTTGTGCCGTCCTTAGTTGTAAGTAGTTCATAAGTAGTTTGTAAGTTTAGGGACTGATGACCCCGTAGTTAAGTCCCATAGACTCTACAAACATTTGAACATTTTGAAAGATACGGTGGTTAGTATGGAACCCAAACAAACTTAAAAGCAAAGGCATATGTGAACGTTCAAAGTCTAAGTATTTAGCGACAAAATCCCAATCGTCTATCTTTATCTGCTGCCCGAAGTTGTTGAATCAACTTCGAATGATATGGATGCAAACGATGCATACACAATGTCTGACATACTCTCTTATGTGGAACACCGATATGTGTAAAAGTTCTGTATGTGCTTGTTTAAGTATTACGCTCCAAAGTCTTCTGCTTCCATCACAGTCTGTTCACATACACGCTGAGGTGCAATATCACTGCTGGGCACTGTATCGGTCTCACGTAGCATATTAAACACACGAGTAAACACAGTTGAATCTGGTAGCCTGTGGTTGCGAATTCGTATGTCGTGTTCTCTATAAGCAGCAACAGTATTTACATTACAAACCCTATGCAAAAATATCATGTCGGCATATGCAGCATGTGCAAATACGTGCGGGATGTTTGCAAACTACAGTACAGTTGGCCGATAAATCACAATGAAAACTTCAATGTAAATTAAACCACGAATTCATAACTTGAACATCAACACACAACTACCAATATCCGATAAATCAGCCCATAGCACCCTATAGCAACCGGTGTACCAAGACACGAAACTAAAATGCATTGAACTCAGCTTTTTCTCTGTACTCAATAAAAATTGGATACATGTTACACGACATTTGTATTGCAATTCGTCTATGCTACGAACTTCTAAAATATTTATTATTCCTCGTGAAACACTCTGAGACAACTCTGAACCGCTTCCAAGAACATCGAGTGTGATTATCTTAGGTCGCTAGCAGTTAATAGTCCGCAGCCGACCGAATCAGCGTTTACTTTCATAAGCGAGATGGCTATGGATGGAACACCAGTTCTTATATTTTTTGTACTACACAGGTTAAAACAATTAGGGGATCAGTTTAAATATTTAGGTTCTGAAGTATTGTCATCGGACCGAGCGAGGTGGCACAGTGGTAACTCAATGAACTCACATTCGGGAGGATGGTGGTTCAAATCCACCTCCAGCCATCCAGATTTAGGTTTTCCGTCATTTCCCTAAATCACTCCAGGCAAATTCCGAGATGGTTCCTTTGAAAGGGCACGGCGACTTCCTTCCCCTTTCTTATCCAAAAACTCCGAGCGTTAGATCCGTCTCTAATGACCAAGCTGTCGATTAAACGTTAAACCCTAAGCTTCCTTCCTATTGTCATCGGCAGAATGAACTAAAATGGTTCGACGCCTTCTGTCCGTCCTACGGAACGAAGACAATAACATTACGGCAAACGAGATAGGGGGCAATAACACATAGTTGCTACAGAGGGCGTTGTTGTATACTTGTATTAATTCCGCCAAACGAATTACAAAATCAGGTGGGCTTGGACACTGTAGTGCAATAGAACAACAATGTGACACTTCAGGCTATGGAATTGATAGCTACAGAAATGTTGGAAGCAGAACAAACATAGAGGGAGGTGTGACTTCTGAAGCTTTCCCGATTTATAAGATTGTCGGCAAGACGAATTTCCACCGATTCTTTATTGAGTTAATCCCAGAAACTGGAGACTGGAGTTAAAATTTTAGTTTTACTATATTCCATTGTGTGTCCCATGGAAATGCAGTGTTCTGCTACTGCCGATTTTGATGGTTGGAGTAGACGGGTGTGTCTTTCGTGTACTACACATCGTTCCTGTACAGATGGTATTGTCTGGCCTATATATACAGCGCCACACTCACAGGGGATCTTGTGAACACCCGATTTTCTTAGATGCAGATCATCTTTGACGGATCCTACTAAGGCCAAACTCTTCGCAGGTGGACGGAAAATAACTTTGATTTTATTTCTCCTAAGCAGCCTGCCTATTTTGGAGGAGACATTTCCGACAAAAAGAAGGAAATCAATTTATTTGTAAACGTCATAAGTGTCCTCTGTGCGTTGATTCTGGTCATTGTAGTTGTAAATCGTCTTCTTTATTTGTACAGGAACGATGTGTAGAACACGAAAGACACACCCGTCTACTCCAACCATCAAAATCGGCGGTAGCAGACCACTGCATTTCCATGGGAGACACAATGGAATATAGTAAAACTAAAATTTTAACTTCAGTCTCTAGTTTCTGGGATTCACTTATTAATGAATCGGTGGAAATTCGTCTTGCCGACAATCTTATAAATCGTGACAACGGCTTTCAGCTCGACAAAAATGGAAATCCTGTGATTAATATCATCCAGACACAACGTAATCGACGTCATCAATCGATTATCAATGCTTAGAAGACTATTGCTCTTCCACCACCGAGGGCAGCACATACAACTCGGCTGTATCGCGCATGACACCATCTAACGCATGCGCAAAACGTACTCGCTACTCACCTGAAGATGGCCGGACGTTTCCAGGCCGAAATATCGTGTCAGAATGACGACGGGATCCGGCCGCACACCCGAAAGTTACTGGATATAGAGGGAGGTGATTACAGCTATTGGAGTGTCCCAAAGTATAATATCCAGAACCTGGACACGATTTCAGACAACAGGAACCGTTAAAGTAAGGCACGGTCATCATCGTCCACGGGTACCATCAGCAAGACGTGACCGTTATCTCCGTTAACAGCCAGTCGGAACAGGACGCTGAAAGCAACACAGCTACAACGCACCCACCACTCAGCAACAAGACGCGCAATATCACCACAAACAGTCCGAAATCGCCTTTGGAAATGTGGCCTGTATGCACGGAGGCCATGGCGATGAGGGTAAAACTGGAAGGAGAAACATTAGAATTGGAGTCATTGCAAGTGGCGGCCTTGTTCTGTTCATAAGTGAGTCAAGATTTTGTGTTCGGCCGGACAATCGTCGTTCCCTCATCTGGACAGAACCTGAAACTCGGAACAGTTCTGATTATATGCAGGAAACATCACCATATCCTGGTGGTGGATGAATGGTGCGGGCAGGAATCAGTATTGGCGAAAGTACGGACCTCTGTGTCGTTCAGAATGGCGCTTTGACTACTCAGAGGTATAGAGACGAGTTGCTTCAAGACATAGGTTCTTTCTGGTGGACACAGAGCTGCACTGATGGATAACATGCCTGAAACTGAAGAAATTGAACGAATGGAATGTTCAGCTTGTCCAATGGACTTGAAGCCGATTGAGAATGTCTGTAATGCGCTTGCCAGACGCAATGCGGCCAGTCTAGCACATCCCACAACGGTTACAGAGCAAGCCATTGCACTCATGGGAGGATGGCCAAATATCCAAAAATGTTCAAATGTTTGTAGAGCTTACGGGACTTAACTTCGGGATTATCAGTACCTAAACTTACAAACTACTTATGAACTAAGGACGGCACAAATATCCATGCCCGAGGGGGGATTCGAACCCCCGACCGTAGTGGCCGTGCAGACCGTGACTGGCGCGCCGTAGTCCCCACGACCACCGCGGCCGGCACCAAATATCATATCGTACTGTGTGACACACAAATTACAATTGAAACCAATATCTGAATGAAATGCATTTCCATACGTATATTGTGTATGATACCTCACCTGATCCCCTAATTGTCGTAAATAGCAGATTTATTTGATCGTGCAAATTATCAGTAAGTAACTATTACTGGCCGGCCGCGGTGGCCGAGGGGACTGAGGCGCTCCAGTCACGGTCTGAACGGCCACTACGGTCGGGGGTTCGAATCCCCCCTAGGGCATGGATATTTGTGCCGTCCTTAGGATTAGCTAGTTCATAAGTAGTTTTTAATTTTAGGTACTGATGACCCCGTAGTTAAGGCCCATAAGCTTTACGAATATTTGGAACTATTACTGTACACAGTCATAACACGTTGTGCAAAATAGTAATATTTCTGGGGGAAGATATGAAATTCACGAATTTTACATGATAATTTTCCAAATCATAAGATAACTATTGTTGGAATTACCTGCAAACGAAAAATAAATTATACCTGCAGCGAGATTCTATCACAGGAATACACGCTTATGAAACTAAGCTCTTACCTCTCTGACTACGAGACCGGTAAGTACTATGAACCATACATGGAATAAACTGAAGTGAAAAAGTCTCGGAATAACTATATTAACAAATGGTTCAAATGTTTGTAAATCTATCGAACCAAACTGCGTGGTCATCAGTCCGTAGCTTACAAACTACTTAAACTAATGTAAACTATCCTAAGGACAACACCTACACCCATGCCCCAGGGAGGACTCGAACCCCGACGGCGAGCAACCGCGCGCTCTGCAGCGAGGCGGTTTAGAGCGCTCGGCTACTCCACAGCGGCTACTATATTAACAGCTGGCGGTAATATCGCGTACGCAAGCAATAAATGGTCGGCGCATTCCGGAGCTGTTAATTGTACCCAGGTGATTCAAGTGAAATGTTGTCCGTACGACGAGAATTAACTGACGTTGAGAACGGAATGGTAGTATTTAAACCTTCTAAAGTCATAAATGTGCTGGAATTTATGGAAGGATATTACAATTCATTAGAAAAAATTAACCCGTTTCCTAGCCCCATAACAACATATATACTCTGCTAGAATTATTACACAGGTATTAAATGTTAAGTGGTTACTTTACGGACAATGTAACGGAAGTGAAGGTTAATGGTTTATCGTTAACTCTTAAGGGTATTGTGCAGCTACGAAAACTCGCATTCTGTCTCCGAATTTATGTATTTCTTGAGGCAAATCTTACACCAGTCGTCAAGTACGTAAGTTATTTTTTATTGACAAAAACTGTTACATAATTGATAACTGACGAGTGATTTTCTTTAATACAGGCGTCAAAACAGATTATATATTTACGTTGCTCCATTATTGAAATTATTAGTTAAGTCAAACATATTATCCTTGCTAATCTTAATATATATAAAAATTGAGGTGTTTGTGTCTATATTTCACTTTGCAGCCAGAATTACACATCGCAAACAAAGTGTATGTGATAGCAGGTATCAGTCTCCCACTGTGCACTATGGTGGTAGAGGGTTGATAACGATAAGAGGTTCGAATATATGGGACTTGAAAGTTACCTACTTATATAAAATTATACGTATTGGTGACAATATTTTGCTCTTAAGCAAAACCTACACAATGGAGACGAACGATCTCTGTATTGTTGTAGTACAAAGTCTCCCTTTGTATCCCGTAGCAGTTCAGTGTCGATAGCTATAGGAGAGTGGAAGATATAATGGTTGACAGTCGTCAGCTTATATAAAATTCGGACTGAAGACCAGCGATGACGTTTGACCCTGTAATAGCAAATAGATTATATACGGCGAAATGTGATGCACATTCTTCAGTTGTTTTTCTGCAATAAGCATATGAATAAGGAAAAATAAGTGCAAATTGCAGTTTGAAAAGTAAAGCTACCAAGAAGGTAATGCATAAGAAAGAAATTTCGCGTTCTCGACCCGTTTCTAAAAGACATAAAAGGGCGCTGAAAAGTGAATCTACAGACAATAGAAACTTGAAATTGGTAGACGTTGTTTATCTTACACTGTAGGCAACAGCGATTTTTAGATATTCCCATCCCTAATGGGGTGAAATAGGGCGTGAAAGGTATTTTGAAAATACGTTGCTATTCAGGAGATTTGGAAGCAAGAAATAAAAACTTCGAATTTAGAATTTTAAAAACAGGTGTTTCGATATTTTTGGAAATTCAACCTTTAAGCGGGTGAAATGAGTGAAAATCTTTTAAGGTTGCCACTGAGTCTATTTTGAAACTAAAAATACGAAAATTTGGATTTGAAACCAATGTTAGAATAAAAAAAAAAATTAAAAAAAATGTGTCTCGGGATGTTTTGAATTGTGCCATCAATGGTGCAAGTTATATCAAAATACTTGATTGGGAAAGAGCTTTTAAAGCTAAATCAATGAAAATTTGTATTTAGAAGTAGAAACAACCAATGCAAGCCATGCAGTCTACGCGTGCGAATCAGAGGGAATTAAGCTAGTCTTCTAATATATAAAGCAGTGTGTCCGTATGTTTGTGTTACATACAAATCTACAGTTTTGTTCCAATCTTTATGAAATTTTGTACACGTAAGCTTCAATCCATGAGGACGGTCGCCGTAGGTGTAAGAATCACATACGATATATAGTTCACGAGATATGACGTCATAAACAATGAGATGCGCCATTCGACCGATTTCAACGAAATTTGGTACACACCTTCCTTACCGTGAGGTAACAATTGCTCATGGTTAAGAACCACATACGGCACATGGTTCAAAGGTATTACGTCATAACCAATAGACATCGCAAAAAATGCCATATAATGCGGCGAGAATTTCGAAATACACTGTACGAGAATGACAGTACTTAGCGAGTTGCAACAAACTTTAAACATAATTTCAAACATTTATTAAACTTTTTCTCGCTGGCAACCATAGTAAAATGACGAAAGGAAAAAAGTTTCTCGCTTACTACTTTTCCGCTGTTTATGGAGTAAAACTACGGCTCTCGGCATGACGTTACAATTCACAATTTGTGCACTACAAATTGTAGTCGCAGGAAATTTTACAGACAGTATACACACATATAGTTGAATGTACCTTCTAGATTGTATCACTGTACGACACGTAGCTCATGAGATATGAGCACATAAACAGTAACGTTCATGGAAAACCGCCCCATCACACACCAAGTTTTGATCTATTACTTCTTTACTACTAATTGTATTCCCAAGAGATTTTACAGACATACAGCCCTTATACAAATGAAAATATACCTGAAAAATGCCGGGGATAATCAAATAAATATCCGAACAACGCCGTGTTTTCAGCTAGTATTATATTTATTGGATGGTCAGGTTAAAATAGGGCTTAGACAATAAATTAAGAGTAGTATACAAATATTAGTTTCTAATAGTAATT
This sequence comes from Locusta migratoria, assembly GCA_026315105.1. Classification (NCBI taxonomy): domain Eukaryota; kingdom Metazoa; phylum Arthropoda; class Insecta; order Orthoptera; family Acrididae; genus Locusta; species Locusta migratoria. The sequence goes on from CM048744.1 coordinate 744,243,544, forward strand.
ACTTAGCAAATAGTGAGACACTTTTAGGAGTACGATATATATTTTTTCTGTAGGAAAACGGAAAACGTATTTTTTTTTTAATTAGAAGTTAATCCGTTATCAAATAGTTAACTTCGTTGATCAACGACGAACAAATAATGGATTTGTTCCCACCTCTGAATAGGACAACAACGAACGGTAAACAAGGCGCATTATGTGTACTTGCTCATTAATTAATTGGCTGCCTCGCTGGAGGATCCGGCAGGTCAGCAGAGATTACAACCATCGTTCATGCGTAACGGCGCACCAGCAGCCTTTCGTCGCAATCTGTCCAGACGCTTCAGGACCGCTCTATTGGTCGACGAAGCTCCGCACCTTGAACCTTCTCGTTCACCGGATCTCAGTCGTCTACACTTTTGGTTACGAAGACTCTTGAAGCAAGTATCTTAGACAACTCCAATCATCGATGTCCAGACAATGCCCAATCGCGTCCTTCGAGCGAATAGATAACAACAACCGGATATTCTGTAAAGGATACCTTACGACTAAGTGCAGAGGGTTGCACTGCGTTTAATAGACCCCACATATAAAGACACTAGTAAGAGCTCGGCAGTCAACAGAATTGACTGCTGTTCTAGCGATTATGAATTGTGATTAAGAATATCAGTGCAAAGGTGTCTGCTAATTCAAATTAAATTACCCAAGGCAGGCGGCGAGGACCCCGCTTTGCTTACTGCCACACGCAGTTTCTTGCTAAACTGCTCAAAGTAGAGTGCAATGGAGGAAACCACTGGGATACATTTGTAAATAGCCACCGCTAGCTCAATAAATAAAGGTGATTTAAATAACGAAATGTTAATTTAGATGTCAAAGATTTCTTTGTACACAACATTTCTTGTGTAAATCTTTCCGTCTTTACTAAGCAATCCCTGCAGAGGACCATCAATAATTTTTAACTTTACGCACTTTCCATTACGGACTCTTGAACAGGCAACATAAAGTTGACCATGTCCGAATGCAGGCTCAGGTAAAAAAATGGCAACACGCTTGAGCGTTTGCCACTGAGACTTGATCCCTGATGGTTTCGCGGTAAAGCGTTCGAGTGGAAATCGAAAGGTCGCGGGTTCAAAACCCGGTCGAACCTCGGAATTTTTCAGTCTGTGTTTTAACCCAGCCTTCACCTCTCAATGATGAAGCAGTCACCAATTGAAAGACTTGCAATACGCCATTGCGCCACACGAAATTATTATAGCGAAGGCAAGTTTTACAGGAAATTGTCTGCATCTCAATTGAAACGGCAATCCTGTTTGAGATGGAGCCAAGTCAGTTCTTGGAATGACATGAAGTTTAAAGGACCCAGTAAAACACTTAGCTATTATAACATTATTTATTAGTTGGAGAACCTTCCCCCTGACACGCTCAATTTGCGTTCAGTCTTAAATCGTTTCAAACTTATGTCAGTTTTAGAGCTGTAGCAAACCGTATGTTTTGGGTACTGAGTAACGAATACTTTGGGTGATACGAAATACTGAATTGTTACACATGAATACATTTAGTTACTCCTATCTTCGGTATCGATACGAATACATTTAGTTATTCGCATCAACCGTACTCTGTAACGAAAACCAATACGAAGAATGCACATATTGTCTGATACTATTTATTATGAGATGAGTATATAAACATCCGTGACGAAATTAAGGTGCATATTGCACAGTTCTTCGATTTTAGACGTTTATTTTTGTTTTAAAACATTTTGGTTTATACTTCTTGGCCCGTGTTTGCAGGTTAATCTTCGATGTTCTGACGTCCGCTTTTAACATAAACATACGTTTTATTGTGTTTTTACCTGTAAAGGTTTCAGTTTAATGGTTAATTATTTGTTTTTGATCTTGTCTACCGTAACAAAATTGTAAAACGTACTCAAAAGTTATCATCTACACATTTTCATTAATGATGGTATTATCTTAATTGTTAATGTCACATAATACAGTACAACTGTCCCGCTGCGCGCAAATGTAGTGCTACTACTACTATCGGTCCCACTTGCATTCCTCATGTAATATTCCGATTGATTCCAACTTTCTAAGCCTCTAAGTAAAATACAGAAACAGTACTTAAAATAGGTCGCGGGTGGGTTTCACTAATTTTGATCAATTTGTATTTTAATCACGAGGGAAAATTAGTGTACTGATATTTTCCTCGGTAGTATAATTGCCTCAGAAAGCAGGCACACAGTATCTACGTGGCAATTTTAAAATTTAAAGTAATATTAACAGTAAATTTAAAAATTTTTCACGGTTTCAAGGACAGTTTAGCGGCCGCTTTTCTAGGTGGTAATGGTAACGAGAGTAACGAGTACTGTTTCATTTAATAACGGATACATACGTCACTCTCGCAGTTGTTCTTTTCATACTCGACGGGGGTGTTTGAGATCCGGCCTATAAAGTATCGCGGTTCTATTCAGCCAATTATCAGACAAGCTGACAGTGGGGCAAGGGGGGATCCAAATTGGGAGTTAGTGGGAGGGGCTTACCAGTTCCTGCATACACCTTACATCCAATGAAAGCCTCCTGAAAACCTTGGTCGGAAACGGGGGATTGAGACGTTTCTCTGTGAAGTAACTGCTAGAGAGTAACGCTCTGTGGTAGAGTTGTTCGATATTCACTGCTGTTAAACTGACATTGGTGTTTAGTGGGAAACATAGATGTTCTTACATCGGTTTTCAGTTCTCTAAAACATCAACACATCGGTAGTATGAATACAATATAGAACCATCGGTATCTCATCCTGAAGATTCAACTGGATTCTGTAATAAAATTTTAATATGTTCCAGGATACCAACCCACAAACGAAATAGGTATATATATAAATATGTATTCTGTATTGTACTCTATATATTTGTCTAGTTGTAACATATTTTCGTCATTCATGGTAATACACACATGGCCATTAAAATTGCTACACCACGAAAATGACGTGCTAAGGACGCGCAATTTAACCGAGAGGAAGAAGATGCTGTGATATGCAAATGATTAGCTTTTAAGAGTATTCACACAAGGTTGGCGTCGGTGGCGACACCTACAACGTGCTAACATGAGGAAAGTTTCCAATCGATTTCTCATACACAAACAGCAGTTGACCGGCGCTGCCTTGTGAAACGTTGTTATGCCTCTTGCAAGGAGGAGAAATGTGTATCATCACGTTTCCTACTTTGATAAAGGTCGGATTGTAGCCTATCGCGATTGCGGTTTATCGTATCGCGACATTGCTGCTCGCGTCGGTCGCGATCCAATGACTGTTAGCAGAATATGGAACCGGTGGGTTCAGGAGGGCAATACGGAACGTCGTACTGGATCCCAACGGCATCGTATCACTAGCAGTCGAGATGACAGGCATCTTAACCGCATGGCTGTAACGGATCTTGCAGCTACGTCTCGATCCCTGAGTCAACAGATGGTGACGTTTGCAAGACAACAACCACCTTCACGAACAGTTAGACGACGTTTGCAGCTCGGAGACGATGGCTGCGGTTACCCTTGACGCTGCAGGAGCGCCTGTGATGGTGTACAGAACGACGAACCTGGGTGCACGAATGGCAAAACGTCATTTTTTCGGATGAATCCAGGTTGTTTACAGAATCATTATGGTCGCATCAGTATGTGGCGACATCGCGGTGAATGCAGATTGGAAGCGTGTATTCGTCATCGCCATACTGGCGTATCACCCGCCGCGATAGTATCGGGCGCCGTTGGTTACACGTCTCGGTCACCTCTTGTTCGCGTCGACGGCACTTTGAACTGTGGCTGTTACATTCCAGATGTGTTACGACCCTGCGAAACCCTACATTTCAGCAGGATAATGCACGACCGCACGTTGCATGTCCCGTACATGCATTTCTGAATACGGAAAATGTTCGACTGCTGCTCTGGCCAGCACATTCTCCATATATCTTACCAATTGAAAACGTCTGGTTTTTGGTGGCCGAGCAACTGGCTCGTCACAATACTCCCGTCACTACTCTTGATGAACTGTGGTATCGTGTTGAAGCTGCATGGGCATCTATACCTGTACACGCCATCCAAGCTCTGTTTGACTCAATGCCCAGGCGTATCAAGGCCGTTATTACGGCCTGAGTTGGTTGTTCTGGATACTGATTTATCAGAATCTATACACTCAAATTGCGTGAAAAATGTAATCACATATCAGTTATAGTATAAAATATTTGTCCAATGAACACCCGTTTATCATCTGCATTTCTTGTAACTAGATTCCATTTTGTGCCAGCCCACCACAGAATTATAATGAAATAAAAGGTGTCCGCTTGGTAGGCGATGTGAAATGTTTCTTTTATTAAACTTCAAAATATATCGATTTCGTTCCTATGATGGGACATCATCAGTGCTGTTGAAAACAAGGTACCTTGGTCAGACATTGAAATTAAAATAAAATTCTTGGTGTATGTAATTTTATTTTCAATGTCTGACCAAGGTACCTTGTTTTCAACAGCACTGATGATGTCCCATCATAGGGACCAAATCGATATGTTTTGAAGTTTAATAAAAGAAACATTTCACATCGCCTACCAAGCGGAAACCTTGTATTTCATTATCACCTGCATTTATTCGTTGTGTAGCAATTTTAATGGCCGGTAGTGTAGTATCAAATGTTCAAATGTTTGTAAATCTATCGGACCAAACTGCGTGGTCATCAGTCCGTAGCTTACAAACTACTTAAACCTAAAACTTCCTGGCAGATTAAAATTGTATGCCGGAACCGGGACTCGAACCTGGGACCTTTGCCTTTCGCGGGCAAGCGCACTACCGACTGTGCTATCCCGACACGACTCACGATACCGCCTCACAACTTTACTTCCGCCAGTACCTCGCCTCCTACTTTCCAAACTTCACAGAAGCTCTCCTGCGAACCATGCAAGACTAGCACTCCTGGAAGAAAGGATATGGTGGAGACATTGCTTAGCCACAGCCTAAGGGATGTTTCCAGAATGAAACTTCACTCTGCAGCGGAGTGTGCGCTGATATGAAACTTCCTGGCAGATTAAAATTGTGTGCCGGAACCGGAACTCGAACCTGGGACCTTTGCCTTTCGCGGGCAGTGCGCTTGCTGATTCCGAAGGTCCTAACTGGTTCCTATCTCAGTCCCAAGTGAACGATGTCGTTCAGTGGTGGCCACGAGCGGAGTTGTAGCAGAGGGCGCTCGTGGCTGTCGTCGTAAGAACGCCGCGCCGTGCGTGCATGGCGGCGCGCGGCGAAAGTAGGTGGCGCGCACTTTGGACTTGTGCGACACCACACCCCTCCCCCCTCCCCAAACCGCCGCGCCGTCGTGGCGTAGGGCTGAGGGCCACGGCGACGGCACTGGGAGGAGGGCCTGGGCGAGGGCGTTACTGGTGGGACGGGCGTCGTAGCTGAGGCTGGGATCGAGACGCCGTCCGCGCCCCGGCATCCGCCTTGCGATCCTCCAGAAAACCCGCCGAAACTTGGGGATGGGCGCACAGAGGGAGCAGGTCATCTTCTTCTGAGGTGCGTGGCCCAAGCTGGGGGGGCCCGCACGGTCCCGGAGTCCCTCTCGGTGACGCTGTCATCTGCGGCGGCGACAGCGGCGGCGGCGACTGCGTCGGAGGTGCGTCTATCTCCATAGGGATCTCGTAGTCCGGGGACGAACGATGTGGCTGTGCTCCCTGGCGGTGAACTGGGTCTGGAATCAAGAAACCGGAGACAGGATCGCGCGGCCTGTGCAAGCGCAAATTGGTTTGCCTGGCGCCGCAGCTCCGACCCTGTGGAAGAACGTACAACATACATATTGCGACCGAGCACGCGCTGAATGGTGCCCGGCATCCATCGTGTCTTGTTGCCAGCAAACACCCTGTACAGCACCGGCGTGGAAACCTGAAAACGCGTAGCGCCATACGAACCGACTCGGTGCGTGGGAGGCTGCAGCAGGTGAAGGAGAGTGCGGTGACGGCGGCCGTGTAGCAGCTCGGCAGGAGACGGGCCGTCACGTGGCATGCACCGATACGTAGACAGGAAAATTTGAAGAGCTTGCTGCCTGGAGTGCTGACCTTTCATCTTTTCCATGTGAGACTTGAATGTTCGTACGAAGCGTTCTGCTTCACCATTGAACTGAGGGTGAAAAGGTGCGGTGGTGATATGCTGAATGCCATTCACACGACAAAACTGTTGAAATTCCGCACTAACAAACTGAGGTCCATTGTTACTGACGATAGTTTCAGACAAACCTTCGATGCAAAACACTGATGTTAAGGCACTGATTGTACTAGATGCCGTCGTTGAGTTCATGGCAATCACAAAAGGAAACTTGCTGAAAGCGTCTACAACGATTAAACAGCGCGTATTCCAGAAAGGTCCGGCAAAGTCAATGTGTAAACGTTGCCATGGTCCCTTGGGGCGTGGCCAGTCTGAGAAACGTTGCGGAGGAGCCGCCTGATGCTCCGCACAAACAGTACACTGTGACGTCATGCTCTCTATCTGAGCGTCCATACCAACCCAGGTACAATGACGTCTGGCCAATTGCTTTGTCCTAACAATACCCCCAATGTCCTTGATGCATGAGGCGTAACACTTCACGTTGCAGGGAACTAGGAACAATGACTCTTGTTTGGTCGTTGTCCGTATGTAACAACAGAACACCCTGACTTAAAGATAATGCATGACGTTGTGCAAAATAACGTCGAACCAGAGGCCGATCAATGTCTTTGGCAGGCCACCCTGAGCGAACAAAACGTGCTACCACACTTAGGTCTGCATCCGCAGCTGTTTCCTGTGCAACCCGACGAGAGTTCAAAGGGAAATCTGCGACAGCGGAAGCATCTCTGGAGTCTATCTGACAACATGCCATTTCCGAAGAATCAAACGACACATCCTGGCCAACCGGAAGTCGGGAAAGTGTGTCCACGTTGGCATGTTTAGTGGTAGGTCGGTAACAAATCTCATACTGATAATTAGACAATATGAAGGACCATCTCTGAAGCTTTTGTGCTGTTCGTGGCGGAATTGGCTTTGTGGGTGAGAACAACGACGTGAGAGGCTTGTGGTCTGCAAATAGAACAACAAATAGAATTTTCTGCCATAGAGATAATGATGAAACTTTGTGACGTCGTAAATGATTGCTAAGGCCTCCTTTTCTATCTGACTGTAATTCTGTTGCGTCGGCGTCAGTAGCTTGGATGCAAAGGCAATAGGACGATCGTGAAATCCAATACGATGTGACAAAACTGCACCCACACCGTACGACGAGGCATCAACTCCTAGCACTATAGGCTTCTGTGGGTCAAAGGGAATCAAACATGCATCACTGAGTAGTGCAGACTTTAATTTGTCAAAGGCAACCTGGCAATCTTTAGACCATACAAAAGGAACATTCTTCCTACGTAAGTGATGCAGTGGAGCTGCAATCTGAAGGCATTGGGAATAAATCTGAAATAATAGTTAAGCTTTCCCATTACTGTTTGCAATTCATGCACATTCTTAGGAGGAGGCAAGTCTTTGATTGCTCTAAGATATGACTGTAAGGGATGAATTCCTTGGGCATTAATCACATGGCCTAGGTACTCTATTTCAGTCTGGAAAAATGAACACTTTGCTTTATTGCAACGGAGACCTGCTGCAGTCAAAACTTTGAAATGGCACTCCAAGTTTGCTAAATGTTCTTCAACTGTACGTCCGGATACCACAATATCATCTAAGTAGTTCGAGCAACATGGTACAGAAACTGTCAGCTGTCCATAAAGCACTGAAAAATAGCGGGGGCGGAAGAACTGCCAAAGGGTAGGCGTTGAAATTGAAAAAGGCCCATGTGAGTATTAATGACGAAATATTTTTTTGACTCGTCATCAAGCGGGATTTGTAAGTATGCCTCTGCTAAATCAATCTTAGAAAAGAAGCGAGACTGTCCTAATTTGTCCATCAGTTCGTCAGGGCAGGGGATAAGTGTCTACAATTGTTTGACTATTCACAGTTGATTTGAAGTCCGCACAGAGACGAAGTTTTCCTGATGGCTTGGGTATAATTACTATAGGCGCGGCCCACTGACTTGCAGAAACAGGAGAAATCACCCCACTATCTTGCCAACGTTTAAGTTCTTCGGCAACTGTATCACGCATTGCGATAGGCACTGGTCTAGCTTTACGAAATTTAGGTACAGCAGATTCTTTCAAAGTTACATGTGCCACGAAGTCTTTTGCACAACCTAGTTCCGGCGAAAACAAGTCACTATATTTTTCACACAATGCATTTATTTTGTCCTGAGGCACTACTGACGAAATTTGAAGCACATCTCTTTGAATTGATAAACCAAACAAGTCAAAAGCATCTAGTCCAAAAATGTTCTGTTTAGATTTGGCCTGAAGAACTACAAAAGAAACGGTTTTTGTTACACCTTGAAAAGAAGCAGGCAGGCTACACGTTCCTAACACAGGAATATTTTGTCCCGCATAAGCCGTTAGCACTTGTTGAGACGGCGACAATTTTGGCGCACCCAGAAGTTCATAAGTGTCTTGATTAATTAAAGTGACAGCGGAACCAGTATCAAGCTGAAATTGCACAGTCTTATTTTCTATGCAAAGAGTCACAAAAAGTTTTTGCTTGCGGCGCTCGACAGGTGCGCGAATTTGGGCAACGTCTAATACAGCTTGTTTTCTGCGCATGCGCGGGCCGCGTAGTGAAGTAAGCGGCACAGACTCGGCACGCAGCGGATTAACAACACTGTCACTAGATGGCACTACCGCCGGCTCGGGGTCCGCGCAAGCATGCGAAGCTACTCCAGATTTACTAACTAATGCACTACACTTTTGAGTAGCTACTCCAAGTCTACTGTCACTAGCTACATAGTACTGGGCACTTTTACAAGGAGAAGTTGTAGAAGGCACTAGGTGCACTACAGGATTGCACTGTACATAGTCATTTTGCTTGTCCCGAACCCGTTTCCGTTGCACTGTTTTACGCGCTCGTCGGCGCTTGCTGCGTGGCTCCCTAAATAGTTTTGCATTAGGTGCAGAAGAATTTTCTTGCATTTTAGAATCAAGTAAAGCACTGTTCAATTCCATAGCGTCTATAACGTTTACTGTATGAACTGTTTTTGCATTTTGCGAAGCACTGTATCTAACGGCACCGTTCATTGAAAGTTTGTTTTGCATACACACTTTTTGTACATGTCCTGATTTGCCACATTGATAACAAATAGCGTTCCGACTTGGGCACTGAGCACGTTTGTGGCGAGATACACACTGGGGGCAAGACTTACGAACGTTTTTCGGAAATGAGCGTTGGCGACAGTTATTCAAATTACTGTTTCCAACACGACGGGACGACCTTTGTGTCGCACTTTTACACTGGCAACTGTTCACTGTCTGTTCAGCACAGCCGGTAGAAAAATAAGAATCACTAGGGCTACACTGAGAACTACGGCTAGGAAAGCGTCCGTTGCGGCGCACTGAATTAACACTGTGGCTTTGCATTTCTACATCTGCTAAGTCAAAGGTATCATGCGCTTCTATAAGCTGCAGTACACTGTCTAACGAAGGGTCTGACTGTTTTAGAATTGCTGCCCGAATTCGGGGGTCCTGAATGTTTTGCGTAATCGCATCTCTCAACATCACGTCACTATAAGAAAGTCCACAAGAGCAAGTAAATTTACATTGGCTGGTTAAGCCCTTCAACTCAGTGATCCACTCTTGGTGTGACTGTTGCGGTAATTTTTTAAGTCTGAAAAATCGGTACCGCGCAACGGCTACGAGAACTTTTCTCTCGTAATGAGCATTCAGTGCATCTACAATTTGTTCAAAGTCTACATCACAAGGAGATGCAGTAATACGAAGGTTTTGGGGCCCACCACGGACAATAAAAGATGCTTAACAGTCTGACCTGTAAGTTGATGAGCCGCGACGAGTTCTTGAAACTGTGCGAAATAGTCGCTCCATTCTTCCTCACGTTCGTTGTACTGGCGAAACGTAGGAAGCGTTGCGGCGGCAGGTGTGGGCTGCTGAAGCGGCGGCTGTTGTTGTTGGTGGGCAGCCTGTGCCGTTAACTGTGACACCGCCTGCAGTAGTTGAGTGATTTGCGCCGTCTGTAACTGAATAATTTCCATTAAGTTTGGGTTCGGGGTAGTGGCCAGGCGCCGCGCATACAAGTAAATTATAACAAAACACAAATACAATATGAAAGAGGACGCTCTGCAACAAAAAAGTCCACAAAACAAATAACCAAATATATTCCCCCAAAAATTCTTATAATACGGGTGGGTGGGCGGGAGCAATTTCTGCGTGCTCCGACTGTTGCTGTCTGGCTGCTGCAAGCGGGCTTGTCCAAGGTTCTATCACTCCTCGTCGCCACTTTTGTATCCCATCCTCGTCGCCACTTTTGTGTCCCAGCCTCGTCGCCACTTTTGTGTCTCGTTTCCGTCGTAGGTGTCAGTGGCCGAGTGGAATGAGACCGACACAAGAATAAAGATAGCACGCTGGTGCAGGTACGGAGGGGAGCAGCCAGAAACTAGAAACACTAGAGTAAATTAGAACGAGATATATATTGCACAGAATTTATACAATACTTAACTTTTACAGAGATCAGTACTGCAGAATGCTGATATATAGTTGTTAGAGGCCTGCCTAGTGCCTGTACGATAGCCAAGTCTTCACTGGTGCCTATCTGATTCCGAAGGTCCTAACTGGTTCCTATCTCAGTCCCAAGTGAATGATGTCGTTCAGTGGTGGCCACGAGCGGAGTTGTAGCAGAGGGCGCTAGTGGCTGAAGTCGTAAGAACGCCGCGCCGTGCGTGCATGGCGGTGCGCGGCGAAAGTAGGTGGCGCGCACTTTGGACTTGTGCGACACCACAGTGGCAAGTTCGCAAATGTTCAAATGTTTGTAGAGCTTATGGGACTTAACAACGGGCTCATCAGTCCCTAAACTTACAAACTACTTATGAACTACTTACGAACTAGGACGGCACAAATATCCATGCCCGAGGGGGGATTCGAACCCCCGCCCATAGTAGCCGTGCAGACCGTGACTGAAGCGCCTCAGTCCCCTCGGGCAAGTTCGCCAGTTAGCTAAATTGTACAATAAAAATTTCATAGAATTTAATACATCACTTTCAATAGTTAATGGAGTTTTATTTCAAATTTAGATGTACACTATTCATACTTAAAATATTTCATTTTATTTCCACGAAAGACAACCATTTGAAATATTGTTTAGTAAATTGCTGGCGAACATCCCTGCCTGTTCTCTAAGGCCCATAAGCTTGACAAACATTTGAACATTTGAGCACTCTACAAGACGACAGTAAGCTGAAGGGCCGAATTTCCAGGGTACGTTCAGCGTAGAAGACCAAATTTAACCTGATACACTATAAGCCCAGGTAGAAAATCAGTTTTGCGCACAAGCAAGTCAATAATGCAGCTGAATGACATCCACCGTACAGTCCTTATTTAGGGCTTTCAGATTTACCCCTGTTTGGGCCATCTGAAAGATGGACTACGTGCCAAACATTTCAAGAGCTGATTATGCGAAAGTTGCAAGGAAGTGATTAGCCTCAGTTGGTTCCCATTTTTACAAGCGCGGCATGTAGGCTCTACTTCATCGTTGACAAAAAGTGGATATATGGAAAAATTACCCATGAAATATTGCTCAATTTAGCTGTACTGTTGTTATTGGTGTAAGAAACAGAAAGCATTACTTTCGGAACGACTCTCGTACTCGTATTAGTACTGGTAATGTATAACAAGTTGGCAGTTGATTAAATTAGAGGATAGCGCGCTCCCGGGTGCGGTTTCTCTTGGGAGACGCCTATCCACTGTAATTTTGTAATTTGGTCGAGATGATCTCTGCGAGTTTACGAGAGTAACTCGGGCGTCCGATTTTTGATTGTCGATAGTGCACTAGCGCTTCCCTCATAATCTAAGTCAGGGACAACGACCCAGAAATAAATGAAATTGGTCCCAGTCCCCCGGTTCCGACCAATTTTTTCTGGAGGTTTTCCTTGCTTGTAAGGCGTATGCCGGAACTGATCAGCCCCTTCCACTTATTCCCTTTGCCCCACCATCAACCTGTCTGATAACTGGCTGAACAGAACTGCGACTCTTCATGAGCTGGATCTCAAACAGCCCTCTCCACTCCTCGGAGTGTAGAATGAAAAGAATAAGCTGCCTAAATCCGTTATGATATTGTCAAGATCGTTTATCTTAAATTTACACTTGATTTAACCGGTTTAGGCGGATCTTGCCGCCGCCAGCATCAGAACTATAAAACACGAATAAGAGCATCAATAAATGCACCTGAATCGCTAATGCCAGCATGCACTAAAAATCTTAACGTGTAAACATGGTGCTGACAAATCAGTAGAAACTCCATTTCCTAACTATTGTAAACATTACTTGTGTCTGCAAGGAGTGTTTCGGAATGGTTAATTATATAAAATCTGTTAATCAAATGATAAAATCCACAATTAATTGCTCCCAAATCAAGTAAGCTACCCACCTACTGGATTCCTATCGTCAGGAGTCATTGTAAATGGTGAAGTTTTGCTAGCGAAGATAAGCAAGAAAGGTTGCAGCCTATCGATTTTCCTCTCAGACAGGAAGTTACAGTCGCTTGCTTATCAGCTGTCTTTGGACCGTAAAGGCGTCGGACTTCTTCTTTTGGCAGGTGTTTCGACGCCTTATTGAATATTCATTAACTGAAAAGGGGGCAGTAGGAATGTTACAGAACAAATAGGCAGAAGTGTGGTGAAATCTTTATTCATAAACATATGACGACTGTGAGGTAGCCCTGTTGCATGTTTAAATGTTCAAATATTTGTTAAGCTTTAGGGACTTAACTGCGGGGTCATCAGCCCCTAAACTTACGCACTACTTAGTAACTACCTTATACTAGAGACACAAACATCCATGCCCGAGGGGGGATTCGAGCCCCCGACAGGAAGCGGCCTCGTGCATAGCGCCTCAAAGTGCTTGGCCACTCCGCCACGGCTTTTGCATGTTTAATATTATTTCACAAATTTTGCTACGAAACCACCTTGCTGTAGGACAAGGAATTACTAACAATAGTCAATAAATAAACCCCTTTAAAAAGATACATTTGCAGTCCCTAGAGAGAGCGGAGAGTGGTTACCAGAGAGAATGTTGCTCGCCATAAAATTCGTAATACTATAATCCGAGCAGGGCCCAAACGGCCAATCGTGCCTCATTATAAACTTATAGCGTAAGGTATGTTGGGTGAAGCTGTAGCTGTGGCTGAATAAAGATGGGAAAATTACCCTTTAAAGAGTCTCCATTACTGTTCCCTGACAAGCAACTCACCTGCAGATCTTCTGTCCCAGGCGGTCGGACTTCGTCTCTGATAGCAGGGGTATCAGCGCCTGGTATACGGTTTCCAAAAAGGGAGCGTAAGCGAAGCTACAGAAAATGAAAATCGGGGTAGCCAGTCGAAACATATATTCAAAACAATGCACATAGAGGCGGGGTAGCCCTGTCACAAATTTCCATAAAACCTCACATATTAAATGCAACCACTGGGCGTGGAATAGACTTGCTGTATTCCAAGTCGCAAAATACATACAAGAGTAAGAATATAAACAAGAACCAGTCCTCAGAGAGAGTTTAAGATGAAAGGTAAGAAACTAGCCATTGGTTCGTGCACGATTACAAGAACAGGCATCGGACCTAGGCATCGAACATGGTACATACCGCACTAGACGTCACGAATGTAGAAGTAAGGCGATCGCGTCCGCGGAAGATGGGAAATATGTCGTATCGGTGATCATGTCGAGTCCGGCGCGAAAGTATAGGACAGACTACTTGCTCCCAAAGTAATGGAAAGCACGTGTCACTAAACGACGGTAACTGCCGCGCGGTAATCTCCCGATGTCGATACATCCAGGAACTACAACGAAACGCGGTCTGGTGCTGCTCTTCAGGCTATTTAAAGAAGTGCACCTCCGCGGTTGGATAAAAAGTCCCTGTAGCCAACCTAACAGAGAAGGGAGGACTCACTGTTACCTATCTTGTGGCCGCCGGCAGTGACGAAGTTCTAACCGTCATGTTGGATGGCCTGAACTGGCGCGGCTTCGTATAACGCGAAAGCTCGTCACCCTCCGCCACCACGAGCTATAGCGACGATTTGAAATAACGGCCGGAGGGAAACTAAACGATATTTCGCCATCTTGGTCATCTCTGTGATAATTACATATGCAGTGACAAAATTACGCTGCCGCTCCAACCGATTCTCCTGTATGCATACAATACAACGGTACTGTCTGTGGGCCTGGGGAAGTTAGTTTTATGCTTATAATCGTGCGAGGAAATTTTAATGATTATTAATTTACTAATTAACAGGTCTGAGTGTGTAATAAACTGGATTCAGAATTTGTAATGAAATTTGACGTATTATTTTTATAAATGACTTCCTTTGTGTGAGGACTGGCCTGACAGATTCCGTGACTTTGCCACGTGTCTTTTAGCGTTATCGAAATTCAGTGCGTTACAAACTAAATGGTAAGTGTAGCGGATGTTCGTTGTACAATTGCTCGTTAGCAATTTGTTTCCACTAGTCAATCATTCTAATTAGCGCGGGAGGTCCTCAAAGTTACACTTCACTAATATGGCCGTACCTTCCGCCCTATATTGTCCGCAAGGTAAATATTTTGAAGCAGTGCAACGGAATGGCGGTGCGTGGCTGTTCGCAGGGCACGGCACTGCAGTGTGGTTCCACTGTTCTGAATGAAGAACACCTAAACGTGTCGGTATGAGTGCCCCACATACAACGATATGTCAACCAAACTACCAGATCATGGCAATTACCATCTGATTCGACAAGCTGACACCTTCAATGTTCTCAATAGTCTTGCGGCAGTTGCCGTCGTTTAGTGACACGTGCTTCCCATTACCTTGGGACCAAGTAGTCTGTCCTACACCTCTGCGCCGTACTCGACGTGTTCACTGATACGACATACTTCGCATCTTCCGCGGACAAATTGGGTTCCATTAAAACAAACGTAGGTTTGTGTTAAAAACATACTTCCGTGCATTTTTTGGTTTGTATTAACGAATTACACTAGCCCCTCTCCTCACGTTCGGTCTGTGGAATCGGTTCGTCAGTATTTGATGTGGTTTACGAAATATATCCAGCGGTAATGTTAGGTGACTCACCCTGTATATTCTACATCTACATACATACTCCGCAATTCACCGTAAGGTTCGTGGCGGAGGGTACACTGTACTACTACTAGGCATTTCCTTTCCTATTCCACTCTCAAATAGAACGAGGAAAAAAAGAATGCCTATATGCCTCCGTACGAGCCCTAATTTCTCTTGTCTTTGTGATCACCACGCGAAATGTAAGTAGGCGGCAGCAAGATCGTACTACACTCAGCTTCAAATTTCCTGAACAGAAATTCACGAAAAGAATGTAATCTTTCCTCCAGCGATCCCCAATTGAGTTGCCGGAGCATTTCCGTGACACTCGCGCATTGGTCGAACCTACCAGTAACAAACCTAGCTGCTCGCCTCTGAACTGCCTCTATGTCTTCCTTTAAACTGATCTGCTGCGGGTCCCAAACGCTTGAGCAATACTCAAGACATGATCGTACAAGCGTTTCATACGCGGTCTCCTTTACATGTGAAATACATCTTCCCAAAATTCTCCCAATAAACCGAAGTCGGCTGTCCGCCTTACTCACAACTGTCCTTACATGTTCGTTCCATTTCATATCGCTCTGTAATGTTACGCCTAGATATTTGAATGATGCTACAGCATTCAAGAAGCTCACTACTAATGCTGTATTCGAACATTATGGGTTTGTTTTTCCTACTCATGCGCATCACCTTACATTTTTCTACATTGAGAGCTAGCTGTCATTCTTCGCACGAACTAGAAATTTTGTCTAAGTCGTCATGTATACTATTACAGTCAGTTAAAGAAGACACCCTCCCATACACCACAGCATCATCAGCAAACAGCCGCAAATTACAACTTACTCTGTCCATCAGAGCATTTATATAGATAGAAAATAATAGCGGTCCTATCACACTCCCCTGGGGCACGTCTGATGATACACTCGTCTCTTATGAACACTTGCCGCCAAGAACAACGTACTGCATTCTATTACTTAGTGAAGTCTTCCAGCAAGTCACAAATCTGTAGTCGGTCCCGGTGGCCGAGGGGATTGAGGCGCTCCAGTCACGGTCTGCACGGCCACTACGGTCGGGGTTCGAATCCCCCCTCGGGCATGGATATTTGTGCCGTCATTAGTGTTAGCTAGTTCATAAGTAGTTTGTAAGTTTAGGGACTGATGACCCCGTAGTTAAGTCTCATAAGCTATACAAACATCAGAAACAAATCTGTGAACCTATTCCATAAGCTCGTATCTTCGTTAGCAGTCTGCAGTGTGGCACCGCGTTGAACGCCTTTTTGAACTCGAGAAAAACACAATCCGCCTTTTGTCCTTCATTTGTGCCGTCTTTTCGGGAACTGCTAGTGCGGTATGTAACATGTTCGATCCCTGGTCCGACCCCTGTTCTTGTAATCGTGCACGAACCAATGGCTAGTTTCTTGCCTTTCATCTTAAACTCTCTCTGAGGACTGGTTTTTATTTATATTCTTACTCTTTGGTACTTGGAATACAGCAAGTCTATTCCACGCCAAGTGGCTGCATTCAGTATGTGAGGGTTTATGGAAATTTGTGACAGGGCTACCTCGCCTCTATGTGCATTGTTTTTAATATGTTTCGACTGGCTACCCCGATTTTCATTTTCTATAGCTTCCCTTACGATCCCTTTTTGCAAATCTTTTACCAGGCGCTGAAGACTATGCGAGGGAGCAGAGAGAAGGTGCAGCCAACCTGGGCTGACCACACGCCCGATCATGCAGCCAAGTTGGACTGGCCGGCATCTTACTGGCGGAATCCTCTGCTCTCCTGGACCAGGGGGATCCGGGCGACAACTAATGAGGACGTAGGCAAAGTTAGACATAAGTTAGATTAGGCAGTACACTAACCCCTTTGCATAATAACTTATGTATCTGCAGTGAGAAATGACCAGCCCAGTGCCAGGGGCACGTTTGTCGGGTTTCACTAGGTAGACACATGGCCACAAAGTAGGATTGTACAACACTGGCACACCTGTGACACTGCGGGAATTAGTAGATTGGCTTATCCTTCCCGTAGTTATTAGGTAACTGTAGAATATGGTAGTCAGTCTAACAAAAAAACTGTACAACACATAAAGAAAAATGGGCATAATGTCTCACTAAAATATAGTAGCACAACTTGGCCCATTAATGTATTAGCTGATGGGTTACATTGCTGATTGTTATAATAAAAATTAAATAATGAAAAAAGTAGCACCTGTAGCCAACGTTACCGGTAGGGAAGAGGAACTGGCGGTGAAGCTACGCCCCTGCGGAAGGCACTGTTTTTCGGACGATTTCGCTGGGACACATGTTTGTGGTGCTGGACAAAGCTGGTATGCCTCCGCCATAGCGTGGCTTCCGCTTACTTTTCAATTTACTGCTACAGGAAATTCTAAAATTTGAGCAATTTTTACATTAACCAAACGGGTATTGTAGAAATTTCTCTGTCCCCTACAGTCCATTTTCCTCTACGTAAGCAATCATTCTGCCATGCTTCTTGGTTAATGAAAATTACTAAAACGGGCCAAATTAATTAATTTAATTTGGCAGCTTTTGCATTAAGGATCCGTCCGGTCTGTTACTTATATCAAGGAGTTCCTAATTTTACTGGAAACTCGAATCTGTGGTCGGAATAACAGAATAAATTTTATTTTGCTCTGTTCCTTTATTACAGCACAGCCGTTGCGGTCACGCAATTTGTGTCCTCATCATTCGGGATGGGGTCTCGAGCAGGCAGTCATCAAATTGATCGCTAGGTGGCGAATATGGTTTATAATATCTCTTTAGTAGCAATACAGCTAGGCTATTGTACCTATCGCTTGATAAGGGAATTCCTGAACTGTATAGCACATCATAAAAATGATAAAGAGGAACATTATGATCTATTTATGCCATGTACAGGTCAGAATGATAACTGTCTGCTTGTAAATCCATCGCGAGCTCTCGCAGTTGTGTGTGATGAGGCCTGACGATAGCACACCAGGAGTACGCGTGTCGGTTGTGATACGTGTTGTGACGGCAATAAAGCGTGGATTTTATCATTTGATCTACAGATTTTGTACAGTTGACAAACCCACAATACGCCGTGCAGACACAATTAATGAATGTTCACGATAGCTGGGCAATGGTGTTTCCACTGGCGTGTAAACACCACTGTAAACAATTGTTAGACATAGCGTTTTTTACTGTTTTTGACATTAGCGATGCAGGTGCATTTCCGGGTTCTGTGTGTGTTTTAGAATTCTGTTGTTGGCGCAAGATCCTCCAAAATCTATTAAAACAAGTGGACATTTTTATAAGCGTTATTGTTGTTGTTGTTGTCGTCTTCAGTCCGCAGAATGGTTTGACGCAGCTCTCCACGTTACCCTGTCCTGTGCAAGTCTGTTCGTCTGAGAATAAGTTCGGCAACATACATCCTTTGGAATCTGCTTACTGTATTCGTCCCTCGGTCTCCCTTTACGATTTTTATCCCACACACTTCATTCTAATGCTAAGTTGACGATTCCTTGATGTCTCAGAACGTGTCGCACCAATCTATCCCTTCTCTTAGTCATGATATGCCAGAAACTCCTATTCTCTCTCTAGTTCTGTTACTAATCGCCTCATTAGTTACGTAATCTACCCATCTAATTTTCATCATTCGTCGGTGGCACCATATTTCAAAAGTTTCTATAATCTTTTTTGTCTGAACTCCTTATCGTTCACGTTTGACTTCCACGCAGTGCTACATGGGACGTTAACAAGTTTCGCTACGTCAGAAACGTTTTTCTTCCCACATCCATTCTGCATTTTATATCTTTTTTACTTCGGCCATCAGAAGTTATTTCGCTAACCAAATAACAAAACTAATCAACTACTTCTATTGTTTCCTTACCTATCTAATTCCTTAAGCATCCCCTGATTTTCTGATGCTACATTCCATTATCCTTTATCTATCAAATTCTGCTCGCAGTATCATATCTCCTATCTCATCTTCCTCCACTTCGTCTTCCGTTTCTAGAATACTTCCTTCATGTTTATTTGCTTTGTATAGGCCCTCTATATATTCCTTTCACAGTTCAGCTCTCCACTCTTTGCTTAGTACTGGTTTTCCGTCTGATCTCCTGACATTCACACAGCTGCCCCTCTTTCTCGAAATAGCTCTTTTATTTTCCTGTATGCAGTGGTGGCAATATTATAACAGGTTTACGTAAACAACAGATCGTGGCCATACATACGAGTACATTGATCGAGTTGTACACATTTTTTCAAATTATTGTATAAAACAGATGTAATTTTACTATTACTAAAAATTTCCGGGCTACTATGCCGTGGTCTAACGGATTTCTTATTTAAACCCAACGTTTCGTCCCCAAATGCGAAGGACATTTTCAAGGGGGATTGTGGCACATTTTTATGTCCGATGCACACCATGGATCGTTACTAACTTAAACCGAACTCAGTTTACGAGTGCTCACGCGCAGAAGTGAGACATCAGATGTTTTGTATCTGCGCGCGCAATTCGTCGATGCCGATGGCCGTCGTCCGATGTTAAGATCGTTCCATGGTGGAAGACTGTTACATATTTTCTTCAACACCGGAATACAGATTTCATCCAGTTTCACGCCCTCCTCCATCCCACTGAAATTATTGGGGTGTTTTACAATTTCTATAGCCTCTCTGTACAGTCTTTCGTGGTATCCATTTGTGGCTGCTAAAACCTGAAACTTATCAAATTGATTAAAGTAACCCCCTGGTTGAAAAACATGTTCAGCAACAGCTGATCTGTGAATGTTCAATTCTTCAAATGTTTGTTAAGCTTATGGGACTTAACTACGGGGTCATCAGTCCCTAAACTTACAAACTACTTATCAACTACCTTATACTAAGGACGGCACAAATATCCATGCCCGAGGGGGGATTCGAACCCCCGACCGTAGTGGATCTGTGAATCTCTCCCCTTCAACAGTTCCCCTTGTGCTCCTCTAGTCGTTTTTTGACTACTTTTTGTGGTACCCATCTCCACAGCTACATGGAATCCTATAAATTCCCGCTTTTTCCAGCGGTTTTCGAGCAACCTTCGCCAATTTCATGTGGTCCTGTATCTTCCGAGTAGGTTTGTAAATAACGGCAACATTCCGTTTCGTCAAAATTTTACCGATGCGGTCGGTGACGCCCTTAATAGAAGGTAGGAAGACTTAAGATTTCACAGGAACCTTTTCATCTTTTTCAATTCTACGTGTCGGTCTCAACGCTCTCCTGATCTCTGTGGACGAATAGCCATTCTTAAGTAAAACATTACTCAGGTGTTTCAATTCCACGTCGAGTAATTCCGATTCGCAGATGTTCCTTGGACTGTCCGCCAACGTCTTTATAACGCCCCGCTTTTGTTGTGGGTGGTGGTTTGAATCCCGATGCAGATATCGGTCTGGCCCAATCTGCCATTCCCCTTTTTGAAAACCGTCACGTCAAGAAAATTCAATTTTCCGTCTGCCTCCTTCTCCATGGTAAACTGAATTCTAGAATTAATTTAGGAGAAATGTAGGAGGCAATACTCACATTACGACCTATCTTAGAAGGTAGGATAAGGAAGGGCAAACGTACGTTTATGGCGTTTGTAGATTTGGAGAAAGCTTTTGACAATGTCGACTGGAACACACTCTTCCAAATTCTGAAGGTAGCAGGGGTAAAATATAGGGAGCGCGCGGTTGCTCGCCGTGGAGGTTTGAGTCCTCCCTGGGGCATGGGTGTGTGTGTTTGTCCTTAGGTTAGTTTACCTAGGTTTAAGTAGTTTGTAAGCTACGGACTGATGACCACGCAGTTTGGTCCGATAGATTTACAAACATTTGAGCATTTTTTAAAATATAGGGAGCGAAGAGTTATATTCAACCTATACAAAAACCAGACAGCAGATATTAGAGTGGAAGGGCAAGAAAGGGATGCAGAGGTTGGGAAGGGAGTAAGATAGGGTTGTAGCCTTTCCCCAATGTTGTTCAATATGTACATTGAGCAAGCAGTGGAGGAATGGAAGGAGAAATCTGAAGAGGGAATTAAAATTCAGGGAGAAGAAGTAAAATGTTTGCGGTTTGCCGATGACATAGTAATTTTGTCGGAGACTGCAAAGGATCTGGAAGAGAAATTAAATGGAATGGTCAGTGTCTTGAAAGGTAGATATACGATGAACATTAACAAGAGTAAAACGAAGGTAATGGAATGGAATGTCAGGAAATCAGGCGATGCTGAGGGAATTAGATTAGGTAATGAGACAATAAAAGTAGTAGATGAATTTCGTTATTTGGGTAGCAAGATAACTTCTAATATCCGAAGTAAAGAACATATAAAATGCTGAAGGGCTATGGGGAGAAAAACGTTTCTAAAGAAGCGAAACTTTTTAACATCCAATATTAATTTAAATGTTAGGAAGTCCTTTCTGAAAGCATTTGTCTGGAGTGTAGCATTCTATGCGAGTGAAACGTGGATTAGGAATTTAGGTGAAAATATTATATACGCTTTTGAAATGTAGTGCTACAGACGAATGATGAAGATTAGATGGGTAGATCATGTGACTAATGAGGAGGTGCTTAACCTAATTGGTGAGAAAAGGTGTTTCTGGCATATCCTGACAAAGAGAAGGGATAGGTTGCTTGGACACATTCTGAGACATCAAGGAATTGTCAGCTTAGCATTAGAAGGAAGTGTGTGGGGTCAAAGTCGTAGAGGGAGACCGAGGGAGGAATACAGTAAGCACATTCAAAAGGATGTAGGTTGCCAAACGTATTCTCAGATGAAGAGACTTGCACAGGACAGGGTAGCGTGGAGAGCTGCATCAAACCAGTCTCCGGACTGAAGATGACAACAACAACAACAGAATTAATCCAGTTGAGGTGTTGAAGAACGCAGTTGGGGTCGAAACGTTGGGTATAAATAATAAATCCATAGGAGGACAGCTTAATAGCCCGGATTTTTTTAGTAATATTGACATTTCCGCCGGCCGCGGTGGCCGAGGGGACTGAGGCGCTCCAGTCACGGTCTGCACGGCCACTACGGTCGGAGGTATGGATATTTGTGCCGTCCTTAGTTGTAAGTAGTTTGTAAGTTTAGGGACTGATGACTCCGTAGTTATGTCCCATATACTCTACAAACATTTGAACATTTTTGACATTTCCGGTCGTGAAACTTTACATTTTACAGAAGTAATTTTACACTCAGCTTCACAGGATCTACAATTCTTTCAACATCGAGAGTGTCTTCTCACGAGCTACACACTACGGGGGAACATGAGGTTTACCTGGGCGCTTTAGAGCGGTAGTTTATTGCACGGGCACCCACACACACCCACACACACGGGAGGAAACTTGCCGCTGGAGGATCCATCCTCTTCCTCTCCAGCGTGATACGCTGCGGGAGGTGGGGCTGGCAATCCGGCTCTTCGGTCAGGAATTTATTTCCAAGGCGCAAAAACGGGCGAGGTTGTGCGTCGCCCGGCCGGGCTTAGAGCATCCGGTGAAGGATAAAGCCGGGGGTCTGGCCGGGAGGGACAGGAGGCTACAGCGGGGCCGCTGCTTGTTTACTGCCGGCAGCCGCCGGCACCGCACAATAAATACGACGCTGCCTTTGTGCCGACGCCGACGCCCTTATATTTCTAACGCCGCGCAGACCTGAAAACAGCGCCCGGACAATCACTCCCGATTCTCTATGCAGTGGCTCGTCCCAGTTTCTGCTCGACACTTATATTGGAAGGAGTATTATTAGCGTCCTGAGTGACGAACGCAACAGTTTTTGGTGCGTAGGTAATGCACACAGATCTTGGTAAAAGTCCAAGAACGTGACGAATTAATAAACATTCAATCAGACGATTAAATTCCTAAGGTCGGTATTACACTGTAAAGGCCCCTACACACACTCCGATTTATCGTACGACCAACAAGATGTCCAACGAACCAACCAATTGGCAGCAATATTCACAGAATATATGACATCAACTGCGATTGGGCAAAGCTGAAAATGTGTAGGGGTCAGCGCAACTGCCTAGAAAGCAGGAGACCCGGGTTCGAATCCCGGCTGGGTACACATTTTCAGCTTTGCCCAATCGCAGTTGATGTCATATATTCTGTGAATATCAAATAATAACAACTGCAGGATCTGAAGTGACGTCTGTTCTTTCGGAACAGACGCCACATATATATATATATATATATATATATATATATATATATATATATATATATATATATATATATATATATATAATATGCCGGTGACGGACAATGATCCTATCGTTAGTGAGGAGGGGTGGGCAAGTTAGAAGCCCTTACTCTTACGGGAATTAGTTTAATAACTACGAGTTTGAGTACTGTGGGCAGGACGAAGCTGGGAATTTGTATCCGACGGGAGGCGTGCTTAGGTAGTCCTTGTAGGTGCGGTGATCACTGTGTCCCCTGTGGTGTAGGGGTCAGCGCAACTGCCTAGAAAGCAGGAGACCCGGGTTCGATTCCCGGCTGGGTACACATTTTCAGCTTTGCCCAATCGCAGTTGATGTCATATATTCTGTGAATATTAAATAATAACAACTGCAGGATCAGAAATGACGTCTGTTCTTTCAGAACAGACGCCACATGTATATATATACAATTGGTAGCAGCCTACACACGTTCCGACCAACTGCACGCAGCGCCACCCTGTTCTGGTGCCTGTTTGTCGAACTGTTCTTGTTTCCGCGAGTTAATTAATATTTGTATAGCTTATGGGACTTAACTACGGGGTCATCAGTCCCTAGACTTACAAACAACTTACGAACTAGCTAACACTAAAGGCGGCACAAATATCCATACCCGACGGGGGATTCGAACCCCCGACCGTAGCGGCCGTGCAGGTTTTCGCGTGTTCGCTGTGCAGACGACCTCAGGCATGGAAGTTGGTCGTGAAGCACTACACGCGGTACAATTTATCGGGTGAAATGGTGGGGGAATCGGAGATCGGGTGGCCATGCACAACCAATCGACCGACAATGAAAGTTGGTCGTGTAGCGCCTTAAACGGCCCAATTAATCGGGTGACCAACGAATTGGTCCAATAATCGCATCGTGTGTAGGGCCCTTAAAAGATCTTTGACAAGGATCTCTTATGAAAGCCCTTTGATCAAATCTCTGACAGTATACTAGAGTACAGGGTTGCCATCCAAAAAACATTTTTCTCGTACATGAGCAACTGAAAACCTCGTATTTTGTCTATCAAACCTCGTACATTGGGTTCGGAGGGGAGGGGATGGGAAGCAGAGCACTGCTCCTGGTTTCATAAAAAATAATAATAAATAAATTGTATAATAACAACCATTTAAAATGTTATTCAACTGGCACAATTTTACGGCAACGAAACCTGTGGCCATCATTAAGTGCGCTGACGAACGGACTGCCTAGCGGTGACGATTCATTTACCTCCTCCGTCCTTCCGTGGATTCACACGCCGTCCGCGCCCGGCGACATCTCCTGGCGACGTTTCGTACTACCTCGCTCCCTATGCCGTCTGCGACTAAAGCTGGGTTCACATAAACAATTATATTGTGACAACAACGCGTGTCTTTTTGCAGTTGCACTGTGAGCTATCGTTCACACAGAACTTCACAGCTTTAAACATGGCGTCCGCAGTCTCAGCTGATCTCGATTCTCACAGCACATTTCATCGGCGGCCAAACGACCGTTGCACTTTGTTCCACAAGCACATGAAGTGTTTTCTTAATTTATTCGACATTTTAGCCGCAAATAAAGACGCCAAAACGTAAACCTTAAACGCAAAGACACTGATACGAAGTAAAATGGTTCGAAATACCCCGTGATGTAACAGTCGAATATCGATATTTGGTGTTGGCGGAAGAAAGTGGCTAAACAAAGTACAACCAAGTTGAACTTTATGTTACGTGGAAAAAGTAGCGCCTCTTCAGTGGCGCTACCATCACCAGGCAGTTCACACTTGTTACTGAACTGCAACTTTAGTAAGCAACTAGCTGCTGTACGAGATAGTCGTTTGTCTGAACCCGGAGTAATGCTAAATTTGCAGAAATTATTACCTGAAAATAAAATATATGAGCATGTAAGAAATTAAATTTCAAATAGAGTTTCTATTTCATGAAGCTCGATCCTATATGCCGAAAAAATGCACGAAATTCCAAAAAAAGTTTTTATTAAATAAATAAAAACCGATAACGCCGATGAGGAAATGTTACATTAGAAAGTTGTATCCCTTAATATTATTTATTTACTGCTTTGGTACGTATCGATTGATTTGATATGTTTCGAGATATATCGAAAAAAACTAAAATTCTTTAAAAACTTTATTTCCTATAAGTCAAAAGCATTCACGTTTCCAAATTTATCATTTACTACAAAATGGCACAAAATTAGTAAAAATGGAACTTTTTCGAAAAATTAAAAGTATTCAGTATTTTTTAGATACATCGATTTAAAAAAAGCTTCTAGAAAAATGGCTACAGTTGGTCAGGGATCGAGCTAGAGTAACGGTTTTTCGTCCGTTTTCTTCGTGAAGAGTTGTAATATCGTACTATTAAATATTATTTATAGATTTTGTTAATTATAAGTATCAAAGAGTGAC
The DNA here is from genome assembly GCA_026315105.1 of Locusta migratoria. Taxonomy (NCBI): domain Eukaryota; kingdom Metazoa; phylum Arthropoda; class Insecta; order Orthoptera; family Acrididae; genus Locusta; species Locusta migratoria. Next base: position 744,269,264 of record CM048744.1, read on the forward strand.
TTTGAAAAACTTGTACTTTTTGGGCCCATTATCTTCAACTGACTATTTCTATTTTCATGTTTTGAAAGGAACTGTTATAGAAATACATGGCTGACATTTTTTCGCGGATTATAAAGCAAATATCTACATCTACATATCTACATGGATACTCTGCAAATTACATTTAAGTGCCTGGCAGAGGGTTCATTAACCACTTTCATAACTTTTCTCTACCGTTCCATTCTCTAATAGCGCGCGGGAAGAAAAAACACCTCAATCGTTCCGTTTTCGCTCTGATTTCTCTTATTTTATTCAGATGGTCATGTCTCCCTAAGTAGGTCGGTGCTAGCAAAATATTTTCACATTCAGAAGTAAATGTCGGTGATGGAAACTTCGCAAACAGATCACGCCGCAGTGAATAACGTCTTTCTTTTAATGATTTCCATCCCAATTCATGCAATATTTCCGTGACGCTTTCTCCCCCGTAACGTGATAAAACAAAACGAGCTGCCCTTCTCTGAACCTTCTCAATGTCTTCGAATGTTCCAATGTTCCAATGTTTGTTAAGCTTATGGGACTTAACTACGGGGTCATCAGTCCCTAAACTTACAAACTACTTATCAACTACCTTATACTAAGGACGGCACAAATATCCATGCCCGAGGGAGGATTCGAACCCCCGACCGTAGTGGCCGTGCAGACCGTGACTGGAGCGCCTCTGTCCCCTCGGCCACCGCGGCCGGCCAATGTCTTCCGTCAGTCCCACCTGGTGAGGGTCCCACAAGGGGCAACAGTACTGAGGACCACAAGTGTGATGTAGGCAGTCTCTTTGGTGGAGCTGGTGCATCTTCGAAGCGTTCTGCCAATGAAACGTAACCTTTGGTTCTAGTCCAGTCAGTGAATGCATTGTAGAGTGCATGGAATATGCGAGAATTTTTGACTTCAGGACTTTGTTAGGGATTGTTAGGAGGTGAACATACTAAAAGTCCCCGCCCCTGGGGTTGAGCTAAGGTGGGGTGGGAGTGGAAAGGTACAATTTTTTGGTTTTTCGCTTATATCTCGAAATCGGTCCGCTTGAGGAAGAAAATGTTCCAAATAAAAATGAAAGATAATTGAATTTGCTATAAAATTGTTTCTATACATATTAGTCGAATTCCCAACGGTTTTCGAGATATACGTTATTGAAAATCGACAATTTCGGAAAAAATCATTTTTACCTCACTAATTTTGTCAAATATTTACTTCTAATGACTCACTCGATCGTTTCTCAGAAAATTTGTCGGAAGGAAAGTTGTAGATCATTAAATATCCTTGAATTTGATATCCACATTTATTACCTTATCTTCAGCCAATCAGAAGTTATATCATTTATAAGATGTGCACTCAGTTTCGAGGTCCTTCTAGAAATGAGTGTTTTGAAAGGCTGTGACATTTTTATCTTATGAAACGTGCTAGCGTAGTAAATAACACCTTAACAATGACAAGAAGGTAATTTCAATTGAAAGAGAACACCTTTTTACAATTATAACTTGTATTACAATGTTCTGAAGCATACAATGCAAGTATTTACAAGCACTGATAGTGATTCCAAATGAAAAATAAGTGCATTGAATGGAACATTTTCATTTTTCTGAGGAATGGTCGAGTGTCATTCGCCTTAGTAGTGGAGACGTCGTCCAACAAGATTGGTAAAGTCTCGATGTCACTGTCTCCATCTTCATCCTTAATTAATATTCAGTCTCCGTTGTTGCAGTCGCCCTCGCAGTTCGGGCATGTAACAGAGCAGTGTAACATCGATTTTCTGGAACCACATCTCCACTGTCACAATCTTACGCTTATCGAAAACAATTATCTTCAAGAATTCGTCTGAGAGTTTCGGAACTAGTTGGTCATTTCTTATTTCCCAACCCCAATTCGGCGCTCCACATTTCGGTTCCTCTCTTAACCAAAGGCGTACTTGGTGCTACATTCGGAATGGATGCTGCTTAACAGCTCCTTCAGTTGGAGGGTGAGTTCAGAGATTAGGCTTCATGTGCCCAGCTGCTTTTATAAATGATTTGTAGCGGAACTCGTTGAGGGTTGTCTTGGTGGCTGGAGCTCCATACCATGAGAGAGTACTCATGATTCCGCTGTCTGAATGGAGTCGGGAAAAGAAGAATTATTGGAAAAATATCTCAGCAGCATGTTGTATGGTTTTGGACTTCTGATGCATTTTGACAAACCCCACTTTACTCTTGCAATACGCTGCGGATGTTGTCACAGCCTGTAAATACATGTAGGAATAACAAATGGACGTTGTCATTCATTTTCAATTCCTGCTCCTCTTGTTATACATTGCTTGTGTCCCTTCCACTCTGGAACTACAATACCTTGTTTTTTTGGCAACAAACCACAGAATGTCATTTGGTGCAGACCTCCTTTCATCGTAATGTATGCTTCTAGTGGAATAGTTCCGAGTTTTCCCGTTACAGCTGATGTACAACGATCTCGCAAATTCAAACTGACATTCATCATGATACACAGCCTCGTCCGCAACTAAATCATTTGAGGTGGAAATATGCCTCATCGCTTCCTCTCCCCACTGATCATGTCTATCTCGAGAAGCGTCCATACTCGTCACTTGTATGTCAGTTCTGTTGCGTCCTTTTGTGAGAAAATAACTAAAAATATCTTCCTTGGGCCTCTTTTGCTCACCATCAGCACTTTCGGCACAAAAGAAACATTTTGTTTTGAAATGTAATTTCGGTTGTTTGGATCTCAAAGTTGAAGGCTGAGAGTGTTTGTCTCTTTAAATGAGCGTTGAAGGATTGCGGCCGGGTGTAATTTTTTCGACATTCATTATGAATCAGAAGGATGCCCAAACCTTCTAAAGATGAGCCATTGCTATGTCCCCTTTCTCTAATTGCTTTGATGAGTGATAGTATTCCTTTTTTGTCACTGTGAAAACACCAACATCTGGTCCATCTATTGTTTCATCACATCAAAACACCGAGTAGCCATTACGCTGACTACATAGTCAACATTTTCATAAGTAAATGAGAAATATCGCGAAAAGCCGACATACAAAGTTTTCTGTGCTTGGAGAACTTTTGAAGTGAACTGAAGTAAGAAGTGAGTGAGAACACTCCATTCCACCCCCCCTCCCCCCTGTCCAGTCTCTTGGAAGGAGCCAGTGGAAGGCCTTCGATGTACCTCGTGGGGCTTCCCCATCGTTAACCCTCCGCCGGGCGTTAGGTACCGGCAACCTTGAAGGCGTGTCCACTGCAGGTGACAATAAATGAGCATCGATCATTCCTCCTCATAAAAATGAAAAATGTTGCTTTGAAATGATTCATTTTGAATCACTATCAGTGCTTGTAAATACTTTCATTGTATGATTCATAATATTATAATAAAAGCTATAATTCTAAAAAGGTGTTCTCTTCCAATTCCAGTTACCTTGTTATTGTTAAAGTGTTGTTATTTACCATGCTAGCACGTTTCATAAGACATAAATGTCACAGCCTCTCAAAACACGGATTTCTAGAAGGACCTCGAAACTGAGCGCATATCTTACAAATGATGTAACTTCTGATTGGCTGACGATAAAGTAATAAATGCGCATATCAAATTGAAGGAAATTTAATGCTCTACAACTTTCTTTCTGACACATTTTCTGAAAAACGATCGAGTGAGTCACTAGAAGTAAATGTTTGACAAAATTAGTGAGGTAAAAATGATTTTTTCCGAAATTGTCGATTTTCAGTAACGTATATCTCGAAAACCGTTGGGAATTCGACTAATATGTATAGAAACAATTTTATAGCAAATTCAATTATCTTTCATTTTTATTTGGAACATTTTCTTCCTCAAGCGGACCGCTTTCGAGATATAAGCGAAAAACCAAAAAGTTGTACCTTTCTACCCCCACCCCCACTTTAGCTCACCCCCCAGGGGCGGGGACTTTTAGTATGTTCACCTCCTAACTATCCCTAACAAAGTCCTGAAGTCAAAAATTATCGCATATTCCATGAACTCTACACCCCTCTTTTGAGCACTCATTGACTGAACTATTCGCCTTCCCCACAATATTTTCTGTTTTCTCTCCAGTCAAAGTTGTTCGTAATTGTAACTCCTAGGTATTTGGTAGAATTTACGACCTTAAGGTTTGACTGATTTATCGCGTAATGAAAGTTCAGCGAATTTCTTTCAGTGGTCATGTGTATTACTACACACTTTTCTTTATTTAGTGTCAATTGCCAGTTTTCGCGCCATGTAGAATTTTTGTCTAAATCGCTTTGCAGTTGCTTTTGATCCTCTATTGATTTCACTAACCGATAAACGACAGCATCATCCGCGAATAGTCTAAGGGAGCTATTCTCTCCTAAATCGTTTATAAACACGAGGAAGAGTAGGGCACCTATAACGCTCGCCTGTGGAACGCCAGATATCACTTCTGTTTTACTCGAAGACTTACCGTCAATTACAACAAACTGTGTCCTTTCTGATAGGAAATCGTGAATCCAATCGCACAATTGGGGAAATATTCCATAAGCACGCAATTTCATAAGAAGACGCTTGTGGGGTACAGTGTCGAAAGCCTTCCTGAAATTCTGAAATATGAAATCGATTTGAGATCCCTTGTCGTTGGCACTTAACACTTCATGTGAATAAAGGGCAAGCTGTATTTCGCAAGACTGATACTTTCTTATTCCGTGTTGACATACACACTCCGATTTATCGTACGACCGACAGGATGTCCAACGAACCAACCAATTGGTAGCAGCCTACACACGTTCCGACCAACTGCACGCAGCGCCACCCTGTTCTGGTGCCTGTTTGTCGAACTGTTTTTGTTGTCGCGTGTTTGCTGTGCAGACGACCTCAGGCATGTTAGTTGGTCGGAAAGCACTACACACGGTACAATTTGTCGTGTAAAGTGGTGGGGGGAATCGGAGATCGGCTGGTCAGGCACACTGAACCGGCCGACAAGGAAAGTCGGTCGGGTAGCGCCTAAAACCACCCAATTTATCGGGTGACCAATGAATTGGTCCAATAAATAGCATCGTGTGTAGGCCCCTTAAAAGAATTTTGACAAAGATCCCTTATGAAAGCCCTTTCATCACATCTTCTGACAGTATACTAGAGCACAGGGTTGCCATCCAAAAAATATTTTTTCCTCGTACATAAGCAACTAAAAACCTCGTATTTTGTCTATCAAACCTCGTACATTGGGTACGGAGGGGGAGGGGGGTCAGAGCACTGCTCCTTTTTCTAAATATTGTATAATATCGAGCATTTAAAATGTTATTCAACCAAACAGAAGACATATTAAATGAGTGTGAATTCAGCAGGCATATGTTAATTTACAAATTTTAATTAAACAAATAGAATGCACAGCGGCCATTTTTTCTAAACACAAATTTTTGCACCAAGGAAGTACATTCCATAAACTACTTATTTTTCACACATTACTCGTCTTGCCAACACCACCTCGTAATTATGGGTTCGGCTAATACTGCCATAGAGGTTGACCTTGTCGTTGCACTGTAGACCACAAGCCTCGTATTTGAACAAGAAACCTCGAGCCTATGGAAGCCCTATTTAGGGCATCTCATTCACAAGCGTTATATATGCTTGCCACTTCGTCGATCGTAGAATTGCGCATGCGCTAATCTGCTGTTGAAGCCTCGTATTTGAACAAGAAACCTCGAGCCTATGGAAGCCCTATTTAGGGCATCTCATTCACAAGCGTTATATATGCTTGCCACTTCGTCGATCGTAGAATTGCGCATGCGCTAATCTGCTGTTGAATGGGTTAGCAACCGATATAAATGTAAATTTGCCACCGACAGCTATTATAAACGTTTGCCCTGAAGTAACTGCGAGAGAGTAATGTTCTGTCCTCGATTTGATCGATATTCATCGCTGTTAGATAGACAATGGTGTTGGAATCAATTTTTAAAAAACTTTGCACAGATATTCTTAATCACAATTATGTTGACTAGCAACCAATTCGAGTGTCTGTATCGACCATGGTCACGAACCAAGTGTTACATCTACATGACAATCTTTGGTTTTTGCTTCTCTTGTATTATCCGCAAGTTCGAATCAGTCTGTTATTGGTCGTTGTGTTAGTAACAGCTAATAAAGTTTCTGTTCTGTAAAGTATGTGGTCGTTAGGTTCCACCGCCCTTAGTAACCTCCACAGTTGTCTTTTATAACAGATATCTTTAATAAAACATATTTGATAACAGTCAGTGCGAGAGCCTAGTTTTTATAAAAGTTCGTCATTGTGTACATGCGTCTTTCCTTGCTTTGGCGCCTTTTAAGCTACAAATTAACGTCAAAGTGTATTTGTTGCGTCGCTACTATCACAGTGATCGTTTCAAAGTGTAAAGTGTATGAAATATTTTTCAATACAAAGCACATTTACTAAATTTGACGGTCAAAATCGTACAAAGAAAATGCTGCTGCTGTCAGTTATATTCAAAGATGGCTCAGTGTTAAAGATGATAGGGGAGAAATTATACGGACCAAAGGATATACGGAGATGCATAAATGAAATAAACGTTTTTATTTGTACTCTACCCTATTCTCGTAATTCTTCCTTAATTGGTTTACATTTCGGTTCACTTTTGTCTGCAATAATACGTCAAATACTAGGCCTACACTGTAGGATTCGTGTATTTTATCGCCTGCTGCAATAATTTTTTCTGTGGAAATACATGGTATGATCTTCAGCGGAAAAGGCATTTGATTTGCACTATTTTTTTCTTGCTTTGCACGATGAATTTCGACATTTAAGAACAAGTGGAAGTATTTATGGGGATATTTTGTGTTCCGGAAAATCAGGCAAAATAAAATGTCAGACTGCAGTAAACTATAAAAATGTCTTTTGTAGCGCATAATCCACAATGATGCACATGAGCATAACATAAAAAACTACGAAAACATTCTCTCTTCTTAATTATGATAGTGTCCAACGGAGATAACGTTCAGCATGACACATATAACTTAGTTCAGCGTTTCATTATTTACACATTGACACAATTTTAGTATTTTCCGACACATCGATTATGATTAATTCAAGTATTTGTAAATATGTGGGCGAATTAAAATGTTTGGTCAACCGTTCTCAAACGCTTTAGGATATTGTGTCCTAATGCAGCTCATGAAGTACATTTGTGCGAGTACTTTTTATCCTTTTCTCTCGTTATTCACGGGTTTACCTAAAAAAAAGAGTATAAAATAAAAAAAAATAAAAAAAATCCATTTTCCATTCTTTTCAATAAATGCACTCCCGAGCAACATTATGTTATGAACTATAATACAGACGATGGACTATTTCGGAGAGTTTTCCGAGCAACTACGGCGAAAAATTTTTTACTAGTGTATTATGCTGCAGTGAATTAGTTTCGTCAGAGATGTTGCATAAAATCTTTGTCAAAGGCCTTTTACAGTGTAATATCGGCCTAATGCCATGCAAAACAGTCTTGACCATGCGCAGATATAGCTTAACCCTCTCAGCCACCATGAACGTTTTCGTTTTGTGCTTACTGGAAACTTGGTTTCTCACTGAGTACACCTTGTCGTTGTTAATCTGTGCAGCCATTTAGCGACAAAACGGCAACCAAGCGCTCTGTGTGGATGCAGCGCAACCGGTAACAAATGCAAGTCAATAAAAACCACATGGTGTTCGATTGCTCTTATTTTTTCAGTGGAGGTAATACGTCTACTTGTTGGAGCTCTCGTACCTGCATTAGGCCGAACTGGCCTCGTAGCCTAGTGTTGGCCTAGATATGGAAGGCTCAGCAAATCAGTTTACTTACGTTTATGTTGGTGATTTCTGCTATGTCGATACACATTCGACGCTGCGCACCAAAGATGTGGCACGTCGTCTTTCCGGGCGCGGCGCTAGAGGCGCTGTACCGGACATGCGCGGACGCCGACCAATAGGAGTGGGCGTCGGCGGACCTGGGCGAGGCGCAACAGGAGGAAGTCAGTCTGGGCCGGGGAGCGAAGAGTCTTCAATCATCCCACTACCGATTCCTAACTAACCCCAGATACAGCAATTTCAATCGAAACCACAGTGGCGCAAGCCATTTTCGATTGTTGGGTTATGTATGTAGTGAATCTCAGCTTGATTTTCTTCAACTCCCGTATCGATACCTCTTTGTTACTTCACCGCGGGTGGCATGGCTAGTTTCGTTTGTCACTTGTCCCGCGGTCGGCACTACTTGTCGCGATCGGAGGGTATACCTGGTGGCGCGTGCGGAACGAGCTTGAGTGGCTAACACACGAGCTACAGCCTCTTTGCGGCAACCTTTGTAAACTCGGCCGACATATTTTTGGTGGTCAGTGCACTTGAGAGGAGTCTTTCTATCGTATGTTGTTGTTGATCTTGAATCGTAATTACTGTGTAGTGTCTGTACAATTTTTGCTGCTGAAATATGCCTAAAGTGTGTCCAGCATTTAATTGCACAAATCGAAGTGATAAAACAAGTGCTTTGTGAAGTGTCTGAACTCAGTCTGTCTATACTCAGGCAGAATTCCTGCCTAATGGCACGTAATTGTCCCAAGAATGAAACTTCAGAAAACCTATCCTGCAATTCCATTGAAGTACACACCATAACCACCGCCATGAACCACAGACATTGCCGAGGTGGGGTGGCTTGCGTGCCTCAACGATGCAGATAGCCGTACCGTAGGTGCAACCACAGCGGAGGGGTATCTGTGGAGAGGCCAGACAAACGTGTGGTTCCTGAAGAGGGGCAGCAGCCTTTTCAGTAGTTATAGGGGCAACAGTCTGGATGATTGACTAAGCTGGCCTTGTAACATCAGCTAATGTGGCTTTGCCACACAGCTACTGCGAACGGCTGAAAGCAAGGGGAAACTACAGCCGTTACTTTTCCCGAGGACATGCAGCTCTACTGTATGAAAATATGATGATGGCATCCTCTCGGGTAAAATATTCCGGAGGTAAAATAGTCCCCCATTCGGATCTCCGGGCGGGGACTACTCAGGAGGATGTTGTCATCAGGAAAGACAATACTGGCATTCTACGGGTCGGAGCGTGGTATGTAAGATCGCTTAATAGGGTAGGTAAATTAGAAAATTTAAAAAGGGAAATGGATAGGTTGAAGTTAGATATAGTGGGGATTAGTGAAGTTCGGTGGCAGGATGAACAGGATTTCTGGTCAGGAGAGTACAGGATTATAAGTACAAAATCAGTTGGGGGTATCACAGGAGTAGGACTGATAATGAATAAGAAAATAGGAATGCGGGTAAACTACTATGAGCAGCACAGTGATCGCATTATCATTGTCAAGATAGATACGAAGCCAACACCGACAACAGTAGTACAGGTTTATATGCCAACTAGCTCTGCCAATGATGAGGAGATCGAAGAAATATATGAGGAACTAAACGAAATTATTCAGACAGTTAAGGGAGAGGAAAACTTAATTGTGATGGGAGACTGGAATTCGGTAGTAGGAAAAGGAAGAGAAGGAAAAATAGTAGGTGAATATGGACTGGGCAGGAGGAATGAAAGAGGAAGTCGTCTGGTAGAATTTTGCACGGAACATGATTTAATCGTAACAAACACGTGGTTTAAGAATCACAAAAGAAGGTTGTATACGTTGAAGAGACCAGGAGACTCCGGAAGGTATCAGATAGATTTTATAATGGTAAGACACAGATTCCGGAACCAGGTTATAAACTACAAGACATACCCAGGGGCAGATATAGACTCTGACCATAACTTGTTAGTTATGAACTGTAGGCTGAAGCTGAAAAAACTGCAGAAAGGTAGGAAAATAAGGAGATGGGACTTAGATAAATTGAAGGAAAGTGAAGTTCTGGAGAATTTCAGAGGGAGATTTAGGCAACAATTGACAGAAACAGGGGGAAATAAAACAGTAGAAGAGGAATGGGAAGCATTGAGAGATGAAATAGTGAAGGCAGCAGAGGAAAAAATAGGTAGAAAGGCAAGACCTACAAAAAATCCTTGGATATCACAGGAAATACTAAATTTAATTGATGAAAGGAGAAAATATAAAAATGCAGTAAATGAAACAGACAAAATGGAGTACAGACGACTAAAAAATGAGATTGACAGGAAGTGCAAAATGGCTAAGCAGGAGTGGCTAGAAGCCAAATGCAAATCTGTAGAAGAATGTATAACAAGGGGAAAAGTAGATACCGCCTACAGGAAAATAAAAGAGACATTTGGGGACAGGAAAAGCAGCTCTATGAATATTAAGAACTCAGATGGGAAACCAGTTCTCAGCAAAGATGGGAAAGCTGAAAGGTGGAAAGAGTACATAGAGCAGCTCTACAAAGGAAATGAACTTAGAGACGATGTTGTAGGAAGGGAAGAGGAAGTAGATCAAGATGAAATAGGAGATACTATACTGAGAGATGAATTTGACAGAGCCTTGAAAGACCTAGGTCGGAACAAGGCCCCAGGAGTAGATGACATACCCTCAGAGCTACTAAAGTCTCTGGGAGAGCCAGCCATGACAAGACTATTTGAACTGGTATGTAGGATGTATGAGACAGGCGAAATGCCCTCAGACTTTAAGAAAAATGTAATAATCCCCATTCCAAAGAAATCAGGCGCAGACAGGTGTGAAAATTACAGAACAATCAGTTTGATAAGTCATGGTTGCAAAATTTTAACACGAATTATCTACAGGAGAATGGAAAAGATGGTAGAAGCTGACCTCGGGGAAGATCAGTTTGGATTCAGAAGGAATGTTGGAAACCGGGAGGCAATACTCACTTTACGTCTTATCTTAGAAGATAGATTAAGGAAAGGCAAACCTACATTTTTAGCTTTTGTAGATTTGGAGTAAGCATTTGACAATGTTGACTGGAATACACTCTTTCAAATTCTGAAGTCAGCAGGGGTAAAATATAGGGAAAGGAGAGTTATTTACAACTTGTACAAAAGCCAGACTGCAGTTATTAGACTCAAAGGGCATGAAAGGGAAGCATCAGTTGGGAAGGGAGTAAGACAGGGTTGTAGCCTTTCTCCGATGTTATTCAATTTGTACATCGAGCAGGCGATGAAGGAAAGCAAGGAAAAATTTGGAATAGGGTTTCAAGTTCAGGGGAAGAAATAAAAACATTGCGTTTTGCTGATGACATTGTAATTCTGTCAGAGACAGCAAAGGACCTGGAAGAGCAGTTGAATGGAATGGACAGTGTGTTGAAGAGAGCATATAAAATGAACATTAACAAGAGCAAAACAAAAATAATGGAATGCGGTTTTAGAAAATCAGGCGATGCTGAAGGAATTAGATTAGGTAACGAAACAATGAAGGTAGTAGATGAGTTTTGTTACTTGGGTAGTAAAATAACATGCGATGGTCGCAGTACAACGGATATAAAATGCAGAATGGCAATGGGAAGAAAAGCATTTTTGAAAAAGAGAAATTTGCTAACCTCGAATATTGATTTAAGTGTAAGGAAGTCTTTTCTGAAGGCATTTGTGTGGAGTGTTGCCTTGTACGGGAGTGAAACATGGACGATAAGCAGTGCGGACAGGAAGAGAATAGAGGCTTTTGAAATGTGGTGCTACAGAAGAATGCTGAAGATTAGGTGGGTAGATTGCATAACTAATGAAGAGGTACTGAACAGAATTGGAGAGAAAAGGAATTTTTGGCATACCTTGACTAAAAGAAGGGATCGCTTGGTAGGACACATTCTTAGACATCGGGGAATCGTAAATTTAGCATTGGAGGGAAGTGTGTGGGGTAAAAATCGCAGAGGGAGACCAAGAGACGCGTATAGTAAGCAGATTCAAGTGGATGTGGGTTGCCGTTCTTATGAGGAGATGAAAAGGCTTGCTCAGGATAGAGTAGGGTGGAGAGCTGCATCAAACCAGTCTCCGGACTGAAGACCACAACAACAACACACACCATAAAAAAATTCCTCAGTTTTGTACCTAGTGCTGATGGGTTTTTGAGATGTTTCTTATCCTGATGCTCCTGTGGTTGATGAAACCGCACTTTTGGGACTCTACAGCTTCTTTAAAAATATTTTCATTTGTTGTTGACAATACTTGATCAAACATGGTTGACGTGTAACCAGTGCGAAGTGTGGAAGCAGTAGTCACGCCAGAATCTTTTCACTTGCATATGTCTGTGTTCTTGGCAACAAATATGTACTTATTTAAGCATGGCAACAACGAAAATTATTAATGATACATTATTTTGGTGTGGAATGCTTTTGTGTCAACTGACACTGGCGCATTTTTATTGCCGTATTCTGTTGTCACTTTCATCTTTGTAGACTTAATACGTTTAGTAAACATAAGATTAATGTAAACTAGACTTTTATAAAAACAAATATTACAAGACATTAACAACAAATGCAGATACATGGTCATGATTATTCGTCATATCAATTACTGTTAACTGTAAGTTTCTCATCTACTTTAGATCACATACTTGTATTAAAATAAATACAAATATTTTTAACAGCGGTACTTTTGTTGTTATTGCAAATCTCAGCTAACTGTTATACTTCGAACTGAAACTGTCTTATTGACAGGATAGTAAAATTTCATTATCGCAGCTTCGATAAAGTCTTGATGCACATCGTATTAAATAGTCAATGTTTGTTTAAAACGTAGAACAGTAAATAGATAAAATTCTCAAGTGTGGGTGGCATATGAGCTATCAGCCGATACCCCAAATAATATGGCGGACGCCAAATCAAATTGCCTCAAACATGGCGGACCTATCGCCACTCTATGAAATTTAAGCTCGTGGCACGTGCGCAAGGCAAGTTAGTGAGGCTCCCAGAGAGTCATTCTGCAGCTTGGCGTGTGCCCGCAGTGTGTCTGTCGGGCGCCGGTCGCGCTGGGCCGTTCAGGAGGGCAGCAGCAGATAAAGAGAGTTCGGCAACGAGTAAGGAGACGACGTGAGCGAATGTGTGGTTCAGCGCTACCGCGGAGAGGCCGAGCGCATTGAGGCGCTATGCTCCGATGCGCGAGGCCGTTCCCCGTCGGAGGTTCGAATCCTCCCTCGGGCATAGGCATGATGTCTATAGTACAAAACAGTTCATAAGTAATTTGTAAGTTTAGAGACTGACGATCCGGCAGTTTAGTCCCACAAGCTTAACAAACATTTGAACATTTTTTTGGTTCCGCGGGGCAAGTGGAAAGGAGGAGTTCGACGGAGCCCGCGCCGTGTTGATAAAGGCTCTCAGCCAGGCAGCAAGTAGCGCCGAGCCACGCTCCGATGTCTGGTCAATGTGGTGACGTCTCTCGCCTGGACTACGGGAGTTTACCCGCAGCACTGGTGTCAACCATCACCGGGTACCGGATTCAGTACTGATGTTGGAGATCTTTTACTTACGTCTCCCCAAGGAGGATGACTATGACGGATGGATGCATGATATTGTTCACCTAACTCACCTGTCTAAAACGTTTTGGGGGAAGTCGCCGTTCCCAGCTCCCGCGACACAAGTACCTTCCACTTGCTGTCCATCTGGATGTTGTCGATTCCATTTGTGGTTGTTGTGTCTTCAAGTCTTCCCTGCGTGGTTCCGTAATTTTGGTGTCGTTTGTGATTGATTAGGGTTTGTGCTGCAAAACCCCAGATGTCGACATTCCTTAACGTCTACGTCTTATTCTTTTCTTTTGTATTATTAAGAATTCAAATTTGTGAGTGTCTTACTAGTAATCAATCGGCAATTTCACACTGCTAAAGTACTCATCATTTGTTCTCTAAGGGTGTCTGGGGTTTTATTAGATGTGTGCCCTTCTGCTACTTCGTTGCCTATCCACAGGGCAGAACCTTTTCCCTCCGCCGGGTATTCTGCCCACCATGCTGTTGTATTGCGGCAGTCCCTGAAATTCCCATATGTTTTCTATCTAGCCTTCATCCTTTCCTTACTTTCATCCCGTTTGACCGTGGTGACCAATGTGTGTTATCGCCAGTCTGAGCCATTGCTGCTTCATTTATAGAAAAAAGGGTGTCTGAAGGTGATACTTGTCTGTCTTGGACGCTTATTTTAATGTAAATAACCTTGTTACTTGCAAGTCACCGTCTAAATTGTGCCTTATGTCTAGGTTTCGTGTTACAAGCGCTATTCTGAAGTGGTATCTTTACTGGAGGGGCAATTGTATTTCGTAATTTTAGCTTCCTTGCCACAAATTGCATTTTGAAGCTACGTCTCCACTGAAGTGGCATTTGCGTTTAAATTTAGATTGTGTGATAATTTCTGAGATTTTTATTATTCAGGTTCGAGTTTTGAAACTATTTGAGAATGAATTTTTAAAACTCTCTTTGAAAACAATCTTTCAGAAAGAAGAAACTTGTTGTCTTGAGTTTCTTGACTTTATTGTTCATATCAGAGTTTTATATAATTCTTTGGATCTGCCTCTGTCAAATAAGAATGGCCGCAAACACGGACTATCATTGGTGTACCCACCCAGTCCTTCCACGTCCTATCAATCCATTATTTTGAGAATTTATTATTAATTAAAATTACTTTTTAATATTTTAAAGGCTCACCCACCCCATCCCAGAATCCTTGAAAACAGAACACATTACCGAATAACTATAACTCGGTGATCTTATTTCGAAATACTCTTAACTTTTCTCTCAATTTTTCTAATGTTTACTCCATGATGTTGACAATTAAAAACGACAGTGATAGATAGAAGTATGCACTATTAACTTCTAACAATTATACTGCTTGTTTCACAGATGTGCAGAGCAGGCAGAGATCCTATTTCTGCCCTTTGAGTCTCTAAGAGGAACTTCGCGGTGGCTATCAGTTTGAAGATTCACTATCAGATTTCAGTTCTGACTCTGATGAACTAATGACACTGGAGAATGGGCGTACAGATTCTGTTGATGTGATATAAGACTGGGAATCTGAAGATAACCATCCAATAAGTAGTTTCGCTCCTGCTCAGCAACAAGCTGACTGAATTTACAAACAGACCAACAATCACAATGATTTATATTCTGATGAGAGAATTTTTTCACCATATTGTAGAAAATATTATGTGATTCTTTAGCTTTTTTCGGCATAAATCTAGATGAAAAATTTCACGGGTGTGCGGCCAGATCCCTGTGTCAAAATGGCAAAATATTTCGGCCACCAAAAATGTTGCCATCATTAGGTGCGCCGATGAACTGACTGCCTAGCGGTGGCGATTCATTTACCTCCTCCGTCCTTCAGCAGTTTTACACGCCCTCCGCGCCCGGTGACATCTGCTGGCTTCGTTTTGTGCTACCTTGCTCCCTATGACATCTGCGCCTAATAGTTCAAGCATTGTGTCAGGGCGTAATGCTAAATTTTCGGAAATCAAAGTATGAGCATGTAGGAAATAAAACGTCAAACAGAGTTTCTGTTTCATGAAACGCGATCCTAGAGGTCGAAATTTGCCGAAAAATTTCGCGAAGTCACAAAAACAGTTTTTATTAAATAAATAAAAACGGTAACTCCGATGAGAAAATGTCAAATTAAAAAGTTGTAGCCCTTAATATTATTTATTGACTGCTTTTTTTTTTTTTTTTTTTTTTTTTTTTTTTACGTATCGACTGATTTGTAAGTTTTGAGATATATCGAAAAAACACCTAAAATTCTTTAAAAACTTGTTTCCTTATAACTGGACAACATTCACGTTTCCAAACTTATTATTTACCACAAATATAGCACGAAATTATTAAAAATATACCTTTTTCGAAAAATTAAAAGTATTCAGTATTTTTGAGACGTATAGCTTTTTTTAAAGGGCTCCTGGAAAATTGGCTTGTTTTCGTCGTGAAGAGTTGTAATATCATACAATTAAATAATTATTTAGATTTTGTTAATTGTAAGTATCAAAGAATTACTTTTGATAAACTTGCACTTTTTGGGCCTATTTTCTTCAGCTGACTATTTCTATTTTTATGTTATGAAAGGAACTGTTATAGAAATACGTGGCTGACGTTTTTTAACTCTTCTGTAACCGAGATATATTTTTCTTTATACAAATCTAGTGAACGTAATTTACATTCTCCAGCGATATGCTTCATGCAGCTTCATATTGAATACTTATACTAATAATTAAAAATACTTGGATACGTTGCATTATTTTTTAGTGTTACTAATCGACAAAGTGAAGCGTGCCTTTGAGCCATAGGGGGCGAGCGGATGAGCGGCCGTTGGGACAGGGGGAGCGGGCGGGAGAGACTGGTGCGTGTTCTCTCTGATAACATTCTAAACAGCCCGCACTTGCAAAACCTTTTATATTATTTTTGTTTCCTTTCGGAAACAGAGTCCCTCTTTTTGTTTATTTTCTTTTTTATTTTTTTATTTAGAAACAGTATAGAGCGGACTGGTTAGACCAGTAACTACGTCACAAAAAAAGGCCTTTTGCTTGTACAAACTGTGGTAGGAGTTATTTATTTATTTTGTGTATTTGGTTGACAATGTTTAGAATACATGTATTCGTCCTTCAAAACCGTCGGAACAACATTTTTATTTTTATTTTGGGACTCTCTTTAGATTTTCATCCATTACTCGGAAACTATGCTTCCTACTGAAGATATTATCCATACCAGGATAAAAGATAATTAAATTTTACGTCGAATTACATATTGAAAAGCTAAATCGGTACAGTCATTTGACCGCAATCAGTTTTCAAAGTTGTCATTTTTACGAACCTGCCTAAAAAGTCGGCTCCAACGTCTGTATCTCAAAACCGGCTACTCCAAATGAAAACTGTCAAATTGTGGAAATTGTAAAGAATGAAATTTCAGGTTAAAAAGTACGAAGTTTGTATATTTTTCGTTTGCACTAATTTTGTATTACTCAAATTTAAATGCATATTGGCCGTTACTAAGTACTTCATTTCCTTTTTTGTACGCGAATCTTAACATTTAAAGGCATAGATAAAAATAAACGTTAATGAAAAGATTTATGTATAGAAAACACCGTCTTCCCACAAGAAATTTCATTTCACTAAATATGACCAATACATAAATAAAGAACAGAGAAACCAAGGAAATTGAATTACTTTGGTTTTCAAGTGGATGAATGTTTAATAATGCCCAAAATAAAAAATAAAAAAAAATTAAAAAAAACTTGTTACTTTTCTAACATGGTTTTCAAGTGGATGAATGTTGAATAATGCCTAAAATTAAAAAAAAATTAAAAAAAAAACTTGGTACTATTTTAACATGAAATTTCATTCCTTACTATTTCCATAATTTGACAGTTTTCTTTTTGGGCAAGTTCGTAGAAATGACAACTTTTAAAATTGTTTTTGACATTTGAATACGTCATTTGACGTAAAATTTAATGCTGTGTCATTTGATTAAGGATGACATCTTCAGTAGGATGCATAGTTTCCGAGTAATAGGTGAAAATCTGAAGAAAGTTCCTATTGTTTTTTTTTTTTTTTTTTTTTTTTTTTTTTTTTTTTTTTTTTTTTTTTTTTTGCCACAAAAATGTTGTCCCGGGTGTTTTGAAGGACTAATACTAGTATTCTAAAGATTGTCAACCACTTACACAAGATAAAAAAATATCTCCTAACTAATTTTTTGCCAACAAAAGGCCTTCTTTGTGACGACGTTACTGGACTATGCAGACCGTTCTAGACAGTTTTAATATGTATATTAGTAATAATAATAATAAAGAAAAAGAGGGACGCTGTTTCAGAAAGGAAGCAAAAATGTTACCAAAAAATCGGTTTCGCAAGTGCGGGCTGTTCCGAGTGTTCTCAGAGAGAAGACGCACCAGTCTCTTCCCCCTCCCCTCCCCCTCCCCTTTCCCAACGGCCGCTCGCTTGGTCACCCGCTCGGCCCCTCTGGCCCAAGGCACTGGCGCGCTTGCACGCTTCACTTTACCAGTCGATTAGTAACACTAGAAAACAATGCAACATATCCAAGTATTTCTACTTACTAGTATAAGTACTCAATACTAAGCTGCATGAAGCACATAGCTTTAAAAAAATAAATTACGTTCACTAGATTTTTTAAAAGAAAAATATTTATCTCGGCTACAGAAGGTTGTACAGCAACATTATTTGTTTTAAAATCTGTGAAAAAATGTCAGCCAGGAATTTCTATAACAATTCCTTTCATAACGTGAAAATTGAAACAGTCACTTGAAGAAAACGGGCTCAAAAAAGTGCAAGTTTTTCAAAGTCATTCTTTGATACTTATAATTAACAAAATCTAAACTATTATTTAATAGTATGAAAACGGACGAAAAACCGTTACTCTAGCTCGATCCCCTGACCATCTCTAGCCAATTTTCTAAAAGCGTTTAAAAAAATGATATAACTAAAAAAATGCTGAATATTTTAAATTTTTTCGAAAAAGGTCTTTTTTAATTTTTTATTTATTTATTTATTACTGATTTCGTTCCATGCTTGTGGAAACGTCAATATTTTCGAGTATATGTAATCTAGTTTTTAAAGAAGTTTAGGTGTTTTTTATCGATATATCTCGAAACGTATCAAGTCAATCTATACGTACAGAAAATTAATAGATAGATAATCTCCTCATATAATAAAAACCGCTTTTTCGGAACTTTGCGATTGTTAAGGCAAATTTCGCCATCTAGGCTAAATAGAAACTCTATTTAAAATTTAATTATCTACACGCTATTACTTTTTGTTTCCGGGTAATAATTTTTCCAACCATTTCTCCGTAATGCTTGGACAATAACGGTGACGTCTGGCAGTGCATTTTGTCCCCACTCATTTAGGCAGGAAGAAGTGCCAACTACTGCGAATGAAATTAACTGTATTCCTGTTGAACACATTATTGATTTAATAAAAATTTTCATCAGTGATAAAAAAATTAACAAAAGCATGGGAGTTTTTATGTGCCGGTCTTAAGTTGATATTGCTACAGTGGTTTCATACGGAAACCACCACTTTCACCCATAATGACGAAAAAAAAATGAAATAAGGGGAGACATTCTAGTGCGACTGTACGAAACAAAAATGTCAGTAACCATGACGAAAATTGAGTAGAATTGTGAGAATCATCTCTTGATAAATAAATTTGAGTGCTTTCCAGAATTGTGGGATAAAAAACACGTGGATTCCAAAAACAGAGTAAGAAAACCGATTGCTCTCCCAAATATTGGGGAAATGTTCAGAACAGCAGATGCCGGAAGACCAAAAAAATCATAGCTTGAGGACCTACTAGAATCAAAATGAGGAAACAAAGAAGTGAACAAAGTGCAGATTACATTTATACTAGCAAATGGGAAGTATTTTCAATCAATAAAATTTATGTTTTCTCTGATTTTAGATCGTTCAATAAAGCTTCTTAAAAGTTTAAGCATGTACGTCTTTGTACCCACTTCTTCACGCAAACAATTCATTTTCTCATGAACGTTCTTTCGTTACGTATTTTTTCCTTTAATACTAAAAATGGTAGCGGGTGCTCTTATTTTTGTACACAACATTGTAAACCTACATTTGCTTATCTTAAAACACGACTCTGGTGGAAGCACTTATGTAATTCCCTGCAATAAGGTTATTGCCTAAGCAACTTCCAGAAGAAACCTTGCGCAAATTTCTGTAGTAGTGTAAATTCAGCGGCAATTACTTGCTGGTGGACACAGACCTTTAGCTCAACAGTCCTTGGTCACAGTGTAGAGTTGTGATATGAAGACCGTAGTGCAGCTGAAGGCGAAGTCCTCTTGAAGACGAACGACGATCGTGAGAAGAAGACCTCGGTAACCCCGCGGCGTAACAAAGCGGAGTTTTCTTTTTTTTTTTTTTTTTTTTTTTTTTTTTTTTTTTTTTTTTTTTTTGTTGAAGCTGGGAGGAGAAGGAGGAAAGCTTAATGTTTAACGTACTATCAACAGCTTGGTCATTAGATACGGAGTTAATGCTCTTTGCTTTGGGTAACGATGGGGAAGGAAATCGGCCGTTGCCTTTGAAAGGAACCATCCAGCAATTGCTTGAATTGATGGCTGGAGGTGGATTTGAACATCATTCATCCCAAATGCAAGTCCATTGTGATACCACTGTGCCACCTCGCTGGGTTTTGTTGAAGCTCACAGCTGCTTTAGACGGAAGGTGAACTGACCTCGTAGCCGATTGTCGACCTAACTGTGATAGCCTCAAGCCAATCAGCGGTGAGTGTGTGGACACATCAAGGTGGGGCACGGTCTTTCAGTGCTCTGTATTGCTGCCAGCTCTATGTTGAAAGACCACCATTAATTGTAAAATTAATTATAGCTGAAAGGAGCAAGTTAAAAAGCTTACTTTAGACATATAACTCTGGCCGTAAAACCACCTAAAGTATTCGCGTGAACTACTAACTGCTTCCTGAAATAGAATTTTGTTCCATAGCCCAGAATTTAGAACTGACTCGAACATTACTTTAGCAGCAGGAAGACAAAGAGACGGTGGCCAACATACGTCGTAGATCACGGAAATTACACACAATTATTAATATACAAGCCACCCCGAACTACACCATTTCATGAAGGTGGCTGTGAGAACATTTTTGGCGCAACGGAAATAAAAATATGATAATATGCGTCTGAATTTGTTCTTAGCGCTGGTGAAAACCGACATTAAATAAAAAGGGAGGGTATTCTTAAACGAATATTTATAAGAAGGATAAAATTTCACTGACAATATATTATTTATCAGTGCAAATATGAGCAAATGGGAACACCAATTTTGTTAAAACAATAAAAAATACATGTCATTAAACTACTAAATTAAATTAAAGTAATCTGAACTGAACATCGTCGGGGGAAGAATTTACAATCAACAAGCATTCAAAAACTCACACGCGCGAACCAAAGCGAAACTCACCTAAATCAGCGTACTGATACGAAGCAGAAGCAGGCGCCGCTATCGTAAGCGAAATTCAGCGTACCAGGATGTATCACACAACACAAGAAAAAATAAAATTCGTAGGTCGCTCTTGTATGTCTTTCTTTACTTGACATGGTACGCGATAATAGCGAGATTAATTTCCATTCAAATCAAACCGTGAGCTTGCAGTATTATTGAGACACACGGCACGTGTCTGCTACATTAAATATTCGCACCCCACTCAACGCGAAGTGCTTAAAGATTTCAACAAAAACGAACGGAATCACAGATTACGAAACAAGAATACACAATAAGAAGGCACTGGTATGTGAGCAGTGGCGAGAACTCAAGGGACTCCACACCACCATCTAGTCTAACACAGGCTACCGATTCCCAGCCGTTATCAAACCGAGTTAGTTGCATATTCACCGCGTTTACCTATGCAAAATCACCGAAATGAAATTGAACACATTTCCGTACATGATCGGAAAAACTTATTCCGAAAAATGAACCTAAGTTCTGAAGTGTGAAGATTCGTTACCGTCTCAAGGGAGGAAAGAAAATCAGAACGTCTTACCAGCTCGAAGCGCAGCCATAGAGTGTACATTGGCCAGCCCGTGAGCCCCTCGCCAGCACCGGGAATTGGCAGAACCCACGAAAACCGAGGTGGGGGGAAGATCTTAAACTCCCGTGTCCAAATGAGGCTCGCTACTGGGCATTGCCAAACCAACTTGCAACCAAAGGGTGGAGGAACCTCTCTGGTAGCATCAAAAGCAGAGATTGGTAACGAATACCTATCGACACGAAGCCAGAGATGCAAAGCGCGCATCCAGCAGTCGACGACGAAAACTCTCATACATACACTCAGACTGCCATGCAAGAAGATACTCATACATGCACATACAGAATTAAGCAAGTACAAATTCTCACAGGGACAGTGGGGTCACGGAGAAACCGTTTATATTGCCACATTCATAGACAGAATGATAAATTATTAGCATAATAAAATCCCAGCAAGATTAACATTTAAAAACATGAAATACAATGCTATTCATCATGCCTCCGAACGAAAGGAGCTGTCGTTTAGCAAAAAATCCCGTCTAGTGAACTTAGATAAATTACAAAGTTAAATACCTAGGGAAGGAGGCAGACAACCGTCTTTCAATCTGCAAGAAGTAAAGCGTATTAGGCTTGTTGATGTATACTTCCAGTGTAATGGGTATCGTCTCTGGGTTGCTTACGAAGTAAGGCATTCATCTCTTATGTTTCCAGGTACACCACTGCACTATGAGGGTTGCCCGACCACTGGGACCGATCTGTGGCCGGTATAGTATCCATTCTTCGATGGCAAAAAAAAAAAAAAAAAAAAAAAAAAAAAAAAAAAAAAAAAAAAAAATAGTTTGCTTTTAGACTGAGTTGTGTTAATATGTGTTCCTGCAGGCAATGTCGCACACTAGATATCAAAGTTTTTGCAAGTGTGAGGCATTTAGAACTTTTTCAGAGAGAAAACATGTCACTCTATCCTCACTACTCCTTCAACTTTCCCAACAGCCACTTACCCGCTCAAGGTCGGGATTGGACCACTTGCAAGCATGACAGCTGCACGGGGTGACATCAGCAAGGGGTGACAGCTGCATGGGGTGACAGCTGCATGGAGCCAGGGGCTCTTTATGGGCTAACCTGCATGTCACAGCTACTGGCAGTGCACGATAAGAAGCCACTCTTGTGAGCTAGCTGGCGCTCACATCACAGCAGTAAGCTACTGTGTATCGCATCCAAGTGGCCCATTAACGCGTTTCATGGAAAAATTATTTTTAAGACTGTGTAATAACTGACAATAAAATTCCACATAATGAGAAAGGGCAGTGATGTTCATAATCTCTTCTAATATTTCGACGATTCAAAGATAGGGGAGCAGCCAAGTTAAGAACATAGTGTTCTTTACAATTGTTATAGTTTTATATAACAGCTGTTTTAGGACGAAATTTAAAAATATATATTACCATTTAATTTGCACATTAAATATAGAAACGCAGCGATGTGAGAATGGACGTATGGTCGAAATCGCCACGTTACTGATCGAGCGGCCACTCACGTAGGACGTTCATATCATTCCACAGGCATGTGTGTTTGTGTTGTGTTCAGCATACGTTAGGTCAAGTACTTTTTAAGTTTACAGACTAATGACCACAAACGTTTGGTCCCTTAAGCTTACAAACATTTGAAAATAGAAACACAAAAAGGTCACTCAGTATTACTTACTTTCGTTTTCACTAAACAATCAGTATGTGAATCTACTTCTCCAGTAACGCCAAGTCGAAGACAAACTCTTTAAGTTTAAATGTGCCAGTGTGCTTCTGCGACTGTATATACTTTCCTTCATTGCTTATACAAGCACCATGTATATACAAGTCTAAACATGGACATAATCATAGCCGCAAATGTCCATTGACGAAACTGGAGTCTAGAAGTCCAATTTTGCTGGTAAACTGATCACACAAACTTCACGCTCTAGGTATATAATTTCTAGCTGTAGACAAGTTTACGCACTGTCAACATAGCAAGAAAACACGGTACACCCTTTTGCAGTATAATAAATTTGTCGAATTTACCTTCTGAAAACAGTGTATTTTCATAGTAATTTTTTAATAGTTATTGAGACGTTTATTTCTCTGCTACTATATGATGATGATCATGATGATGACGTTCTTTAGTCATACTTCTTAAAACCATTTAATTTAGGACACTAAGCATATCAAGACACCTTTGCGTAGTATAAACATATTAGGAATACTGCACAGATATGTTGATGAATATAACCATGCTACTTTAACATCTACTCTCCATTTTAACGGGATACTCCACCATAAAACTTCTTTTAAATAAATAAAATTATTAAAGACTATTTCACGTATTCCTAATGTTTACTCTTAGCTGTATTCGAATTAAAAATATTGTCTGCTATACGGACTGTGTGAGAGGCGACGTGGAGAATGAGCTGATGAGAGTCCAGAGTCCTCATGTATACTGTTGAGCAAAGGCTCGAGATGCGCTCAACTGTACTTCGGCGACCATGCCGGTGTACCTTACTTGAGTAACACTGTCCACTACCTGGAACGTACTGTGTTTCGAGCAAAGATCCACACATTCCCTTCTGGGCAAGTGTCAGTCTATGAAAGTGTCACAAACTCATCTAGCTCTAGGCCTGTCCGTTTAACTTTACTACTCAATGCAACATTTACTAGTAGTTTGTTCCTACAAATACAAGTATTCAATATTAAGCTTCATGAAGCACATTGCTGTACAATGTTAATTACATCCATGAGAATTTTTGTTAGGAAAGTATTTATTAAACTTATAATTTAGTTATGGTTGTGAATTTTTATGCAATGAGGCCAACAATAAGCGATTAAAATCGACCGCCCTCATTTTAAGTAGTAATATGGCTACACCACTTTAATGATATCGACCGAAAATATTAAGGTTGTGACTCGAACACCGTTTTTGCATCTTATGTATCGGTTTTTCGTGAGATTTATTTCAGTGTATCATAAAACCATAAGTGCCCGGCAAGTGGTATTATTATGGTAGACACAAGGGATACAACTTTTCAATGTCTACTACTAGCTTCGCTGACATACTTCATCATGGAGTTTTAGTTTCAATTAAAATTCGAAATTGTAATTCCGGGTAAAATTACAAAGTACTAATTATTGTCAATTAATATGGTCGCATTATTTCATTTCTTTCTCGATATCAAATACTGTCTGTGAGACTGAGAGGCTCTCCCTAATAATCAATTTAATAACCATCAAGAAAAATTACTGACGCAACACAGTAGTAAACTTCAAACTCTATACTTGAAACACTTATTACATATAACTTGTATTAATTCCAAATAGTTGTTTAATATTTTTATACATTTATTTAACGATGGCCATTTCGGCTACAAAGTCGTCTTCAGGTTAGCTGCAATTGTGTAATACTAATTTCGTGAGATAATATAAAAGTCACAGGATACTATATTTACATAAAATTTTGATGTTACATACTTCTTGTAATGTGGTAATCGTTGTCATGCCACAAATGTGGTACAGTTATAATGTATTGTAAGAATTGCCGTAGATGTTATCTGATGGTGTATGTCAACGATATTTTATTGTTACAGTAACTTGTTTATATTTATACCGACGATTTATTAATCAGTTCAAAGTGTATACTACATTTTGTCTCTGTTTATGATAGGCAACGATATTACAGGTGTAACCTGCAGCACTACACTGAGAACCGCACAACGCTGTTGAATGCCCGTGGTAAAAACTGTAGCAGTCCGCTAATTTAGCGTAGTAGCACACTGCCTGATCGCCCAAGGTGTCAGTTCGACGGAGATTGCATACACTGTCTCTCCTACTCCCTTCTGAGTTTTCTTAGTTTAGTCAGTTGTTTATATTTTTCGATATTTCCTCCCCAGTTTGCGGCCGAGATGCACCTGCTGCAGACAGCCAATGAGAAGCATCGTACTAACTTGTTGGAGACTCCTGCACATCACGTCTCTCCAATAAGAGGTTTTAAACCGTTACGGTACGCTTTAAACCTGATGCGACTGTTTTGGTGCCAAGATGTTGCGCACATTTTTATGTCAGTGACCAGCAGACAGGAGGGGGTGAGTCACTGTGCCACAAAGTAATACGAGGCGTTGTAAAACTCCTATCGTATGCTAAAATTCTCTCTCGCTTTACCTCCTGCAGTGCGAGTCTGGCCTTCCCGCCAGGAGAAATAACAGCTCCTCCTCAAAATAAACAGAGCTTCCGTGCCACGTCACACAGTTTAAATTGTCTGTCTAGTGGCAGCCTCTTAATATATGCAGCGTATTTAACATAATGACTTCTGCAGGTACAGAAACTACTGTCTCTAATTATCATGTGTAGATTGCTCTTCACAGATCTGCTGTACCATTCCCGTAGCCTCTTTCGTTATTTTATCTAGTTTCTGATTGACTTTAATGATGTCCAATACGACCTAATCAATGTATGTACATAATTATCTATATACACACATTAAAGCCTCAACAAAGTTGCGTAATTTCTTCACGCCATCATTTGGTTTTCTATTATACACACACCACTTTGCATCTGCGTCTTACGTTCGCTTGTTTGTATCATTATTTCCTTAAGTTCTAAACTGTGTGTTTTAATGTCTTTTCTAAACTCTTCATTCTGTGTTTTAAAACTTGTCGTAAATCTTTGTCCTAACAATTAATTTTGTGTCTTCACCTGTTACATCATCGCCTGTAGCGTTTCCATAATGCTGATGGGTGAACTATACTTTTTTGACATGCCTGGTGTTCGCTGTCTTCCATTACCATGTGTGTGAGTTGCATTTTTTATAGAACCATGCAGTGGCCTTTGTAAATCCACGTATTGTACCTGACCTTACTATATTACATTTTTTATGTCTACAAAAGCAGTTGCGTTTGTTACAGAGCCATGAAATGGCGTTAGTAACTCCGCTTTCTGAATCTGTATGTTTTCTTTCCCATTTACAGTATGCACGATCGGTTGTATATATTGTAATTGAGCTACAGCTGTTTGTTTTATTAGTGTGACTACATCGTGCACTCTGTTTCTTGTGCCTTTAACCGATGTATATTCTGTATTTTAACACATTGAACGTACTTATGTTTGCAATCTCGTTTCGCTTTTGCTCTCTCGAATTCTACCATTCAAGTGTCGATATCTAACTCAGAATACGACCTCCATGTAACCCTATGCTCAGGAATCCCCGTATTTCCCCCTAATCTTTCGCCTCCTGTGAAATTTACTTCTGTTCTATGTATTTCGGCCACCTTTCCTGTTGTCAGATCTGAACTCGAAAATCATTTAACTTTTCCTCTTCCAACCTGGTCAACATATGACAGTCACCAACAATCAGCATTTGTTTACAAAATTGTCAACCCACTTACCAATTGGATGAACCAATAAAGCAAAAATGAGTAAAAGGATAATTTCCAAGAATGCTTGTAATCGAAGTAGCTGGGCCTGAAGCGATATATATCGAATGTGCAACTGTAACTCGATTAAGCATTCATTGATGCACGAGAGAACAAAATGATAATGTTTACATACTAATTATTTTGCCAAGTGATAATGTAAAGCTGCATTGACGTGAATATTTTTACAGCAGAATCGCGACACAGTCATAGGAAATATCAATGTTTTTGACGAATTTCGATGTAAATGTCATTGTTCCAACTGTCACTGACGAAATTTGAAGATGGTTTAGTATGTATCTACGTGACATCTGCGTAAAAATTTGTTGAATGTTTCTCTTATATACAGGGTCATGTAATGTGGAATATGCGATAACTATCCATGCAGTATATATTTCTGAGATAGCGAGGACAAAAGATCAACAATTTTATCCGTATAAATAAATGACATCTATAGATACGATTTTCATACTATAATAAATCATTGCAGAAAGCCTTCAGAATAGTACTTCCAGAACTAGTTTCTAAATGGATGACCGTTTTACTTTTCCTTTGCGTAGCTTTGAAGTCTTTTAAATCATAGTGAATAAAACAAACTTCACCGTCACTCAAGGCTATAGAAACCAATAAAATACTTTCGCATGACTGCCAACAAAAGGCGAGTAAATATCCGCGTAATCGATTTCGAGTGGCACGTTCGATATACATCATTTCAGACCGAGCTACTTCGATTGCAAGCATTCTTGGAAATTACGGTATCAGTATCAAGTATCAACTGCACGTGTGTCCAGCAAAGGAAAAACTACTAAACTACATAAAAATTTCTAATCTACAAAATTTTTCAATCAAATTTCATACAATACTCACTGTCTTCAGTTAGGATGTGTGTGAAATGCACGTCCTCATTCAACTCAGTTACTGTATAAAAATTGAACAATTAAGAAAATATTGTTCAACAGAAAAATTTGCGACCCTCACTTTCACTAATTCAGGCTCAAGCGGATTGAAACTATCTTGTCAGCTCCGTTTACATGTAAATCTCAAAATTAAAAAAATCTAAAATTACTTTTCATCAGAAGAGTGTGCAACCGTCTCCGTATCTAGGTCGGATTCGAAGGGTCATAAGCCTATCCTGGGAAGGTCGTTAAAAGAGTTTACGTGCCACTGGCCTGTCTCAAAAAATTGACAGATGATTTATTCAACCTTGTATTATTTACAAAAGTTGATCCGCAGTAATTCATACCCTAAAACAGTTGACTCTGCAGGTGTAACAAACCTACCTTGACATAAAAGAACAGTGCACGTCTGAATCCGAGACAGATAAGAGGGTTTCATCTGTGCTCATAATGAACCGATCACTCCTGTAAGTAGAAGAGAAATTGTTACTGCCAAATGACCTCACTGGGTGCAGCAATGTGGTATTAAGTGGTATCCCAATAAAAACAAAAGTGCTGTTGTACTGAAAGGTAAATTTTTTGATACATTTAAAAACCGTAAGACTAAGGCAAATAAATTTGGATTAAATTAAATAATGAAATCAAATTTATGAAATATTCTGTCGGTTCTTGGAGGAACATAGACATATTAAAAACTTGAATACTTTTATTTATGTTCCACAGTGTTTTTATTTGTTTGTTATTAACTGGCTTTGGGCTATTCAGGCCAGCATGAGATAACTTGATACTAAACACACAGTTCACACAATAACAGTGACCATACATAGTTATGCAAATATGTTCTTACATAGAAATACAAATTTTATGACTATTGATAACAAATTCTGGCTATTAACAAACATCTGTCAATAATGACCAACCCCAATTTCATTATTCACCACTATCGGGTAAGGGTAGTTTCTTCATATTTGTATCACCATTGGTACATAATTTTGTTAAAACTGTTCCATACCCAAACTCCAGAGACTCCTATTCCACTCAGTTATCGTCCCTTCACCCCACCCCTTTTTTCAACTCTTCAACAAATTCCGCTTTTTAACCATATAACACACTGCCCATCAATGCAATAAATCCGCATGAATTCCTAGTCCTTTAATTAGTAAACCAAAGTAAGGTAATTTATAGTAATGCTCCTCTGGTATTTATGTTATTAATTTAGTATAATTTAGAGGGACAATATGTATTTCATATGTTCAAAAATTCTAATTTTTAAGTTCAATGTAATATATGATAATTATTTAGATTCCTCTTGTGTTTTCTGTTATCAATAGCCACATAATTCGCATATCATTGTAAGACCATCTTTGCATAACCTTGCGCTGTCACTGCTATTGTGTGGAATATCTGTTTATTATTGAGTTATCTGATGACGGCTTAAAAAGCCAAAAGCCAGTTCATAACAAACATAACTATTGTGGAACATAAATGAAAGCATTCAAGCTTTTCATAAATAATGAAATATAAAAAATAATAAAGGACTCGATTCCACCATTAATGGTACCGTTGCTATAACCCAGATTGCAAATATAAACAAAAGAATTATCACCAGAAAAATATGTATCAGAAGGTGCTTGAAGTCACCTCTACACTTAATTTTACAATTTAATTGAGATAAAAGAGGCTTTCACAGTAAATACAGCGAGTAATGTTGTAGTGGTGTTGATGCCATTGAATGGAAGCGACCTTAGAGAAATAAAAATTAAATTTGTGTCAGCGCATGATTCCCATACCCTGTGTTAGTGGCGGCTGCATCAAAAATTTAGAAATCCTATCAAAAACTAACTGATATAATCTGTAGCTGAACCAAATCAGGCAAAATTTCTTATTAATCTTGACAAAGTCAAGATTCACTAATATGTCTGGATACGCTGATTCAGCTAAGCAGCCCATCATTGTGCCTTCTCCCTATTGTCTGCAGATGTGAACTAATTTATTGTGAATGGGCAAAAATGTACACTGCTCGCTTTGAGGAAATGCCTTAATTACACGTGATGTCTGCAGCTCTACACTGTCAACTGTGCACTGCTGTTTTATGCCACTAGGCGGAACACTAATTATTCACATGAGCACACTGACCATCCGAGGTGGCAGACTGACAGAGAAGGTAGACACCAAGGTCTGTTTCTTCTACTCTCTTCGGAGTTTTCGTAGCTTGGTCAGTCATATATATTTCTCAACATTTTTCCCCAGTTTGTGACCAAGATGCACCTGCTACAGACAGCTAATGAAAAGCATCACACTAACGTGTCATTAGCGTCACCATATCGCATCCCTCCAATGAAACGTGAGGTTTTAAACCTTTATAGTACACTTTAAATCTGACGCAACTGTTCTGGCAACAGGATGTCATGCACGTGTTTACGGCTGCAATCGGCGGGTGAGTGGGGGTGATTCACTGTGCCACACACAAACCCCGGGAATTGTAAAACTCCTACTGTCTGCTAAAATCCTCTTTTGGCTATCCTATCCTATCCTGCGGCGTGGATCTCGCCTTCCTCACGGTGTGAGGAATAGCTTCTTCCTCAATGAAAACACGACTCCCATGCCACGTCATGCAGTTTATATGTCTGTAGAATACTTAATGGAATGACTTCTGCACATATAGTAACTACTGTCTCTAATTGCCGTCACAAATATCATGTGTGGCGTATCAAATTTCCCATAAAAATAATGATATGCCATTTGAGTACATGAAAATGACATGTAATTAGGTCAGTATTACTTGAATCCTTCCAATGAAATAAACAATGAATGCGCTTTATAAGTACAGAATAGAACAAGAAGCTTTCAATTGAAATTATAAGTACGTTTAAAATTAGTTGAGACTCTTGATAGTTGGCTTGCCGTGGGTGATCCAACACCATTGCTCAGGTAACACGAATAATGATCCAGGATTTTGGCACACTGCCTCCACTGCTTCGGTTGGTAAGGTGCCCCTGTTGTCACCTCATATGTAAACAATAAAATGTGGTGACCGGTCTACACAGACATTGTTTCTTTATTGCCAGAGTTCTCTGTTCTGTACTGGCATGTTTCTGCCACTAAGCAATGTTTCTCAGCAGTGCGTCAAGCATACGCTGGCAACTACGCGTCCCTCCACTCCTCTGTACTGACTGGTCAATGGTCACAAGTATACAATTTAGAACATACCATAATCTCTTAGTTTCTGTTTTACTCTATATACTTAATTTTTAATAAATATTGTCACAATACTTACTTACTTATTTACTTACTCACTGGTCAGACTGGACTTGAAAGTCCATTAACGCAGCAACATGTTTCCGCCATCTGTCCCTGCCTTGCGCTCAAATCGGCCTTCACTTTGTCCTCCCATCTACGCCTCGGTCTCGCCACAGGACATTTTCCCTCTTAAGTGCCCTACCAATACTCTGCGCGCTGCCCTGCCTTCATCCATTAGAGCTACGTGACCTATCGAAGCCTACGTGATTTAATAACACTGATTATGTTAGGGCTTCAATAGAGTTCGTGAACTTCTTCGTTATGTAGTTTTCGCCACTTCCCGCTAATTTCATCCCTTTTTGCTCCGAAAATTTTCCTCAAAATTATGTTTTCAACTGTTCAAAACGGTTTTTCATTTTTCAAAGTGAGAGACCAAGTTTCACACCCATACAGTACAACTGAAAGAATAATAGTTTTTTATAATCTGATCTATAAATTTCAAGACAATAACCGTGATCAGACGTAGCAAGCATTTCCAGCCCATAATCTCTTTCTCAGTTGCCATGCTACAATAATTAGTACAATAATTTTCAGAAAATTAATACAAAATTCCCACTCTTGAAAGCACAGTATATGCTTAAATATGTGTGGGAAAATAATATGCAGTGTGTTGCATACGATGGAATATCCTCACCATTTAATGCAATTTACATTTTCAGATGCGAAACGCCTCGATTTATGTAGAAATGTTCAAGAAGGAAGGGAAATTACTTAAACCTATATTCTTATTCCATTTTGCCACAATATTAGGCCAAAATAGTATGAACCTTTTTTTACATATATAATCATTCGTGACCACTACCTTCTCCTGAAGAAATTGTAAACTACCTGAGTAAACTCTTCAATCGTGTTACAATTATTTATCGCCGTTAAAGACACTATAGAGCAGAGGTCGGCAAGTAATCTTGGATGAGGTCCGGATACTTTTAAAATTTTTATCGAGGTCCAGAAGTAAAACCACATATTCCTTATCGTTTTCTTTAAACTAATGTGAAATACTAAAGATGTAAAATAAAAATGTATAATATTGTGTTTATATTCACTCACAAAAAGTACGAAATAAAATGTGTAGTCAAACTTCTATTGAAAAAACCAGTAATTTGTAATATATTAAACATACCATTATTTGTTTAATGTTAAGAAAAAAAGTATGAAATACAATGAACTGTGCGTGATAGTTTTAAAAAAATCTACGTAATAAATTACATTTGCGGTCTTTAGCCAGTTCCTTAAAGTTACGTTCACAAGCGGAGCAGCTTATGCGAATAGTGTCTTCAAGGTAGGTGGCCGTTAATCTTCAGCGATACTTATTCTTGAAGAAATTAATTTTTTAAATGAAATTTAACAAATCTATTTGGAGCCAAACTTGGTAGCTAGGTAGATGGCTAATGATTTGCAATTTTCATATTTTTCCGGGACATTCGCCAAAGAAATGTCGTCCTGCAAGTCTATTTATTATCTCTATTTGGAGTAACCGCTATGAAAGGTAAAACAACATCGCAGCCACAACCATCCGTTCTGCTGCTGGAGAAATCTCAAAAGAGCACAAAAATGGTATTTAAATGGATATTCCCCGATCACTTAAATAGAGGTTTCAGAGACTGTCACGGTATGGAGTCTATTTATGGAATTTCCTGGCTCGTTAGATAAAGTTCTCGTGCTGCATTCGTGAGTACGGGGCTTTTTTGCGGATCACCGTCCAGCTTGCTCCGTTTTGCCACCGCTCGTCAGCATACCCTCCAGCGTTGCACATCAAGACAACCATTTATTTAATCTATCTATAACAATCATTATGGCTTCTAATTATTCAATACTTAATTGTAAAATTCTAGGAAAAATATAAGGGTGGCTCTTATACGAATTGTTATCTACAGAAAAAAGTATTAATAAATGATTTGAATGTGTAACTTATATGTTTGGCAGTCCAGTTTTTGGCCTTCCGCGGTCCGGATCTAGACTGCGGTCCGCCAGTTGCCGACCCCTGCTATAGAGAGTTCTGCTGAAACTTCGTGACGGAGAAGTAACATCATAGATGAAGCACATTTTGGCCCACTTTTAGTGTTAGGTTACAGTAGTAACACTAAAAATGGGCCTTTGCGATCGTTTTTTGACAGCTCGAAATTTAAATAAAAATAACGGCTTAACCATTCACCTGACACGAAAATTGAATAACCGAATTTGTAGAGAAGAAAATTCTCTACAACATTGCTCTCTTATGTTTTTTTTTTTTTTTTTTTTTTTTTTTTTTTCATATCTCGTATCGTTTCAGAGATATTTGCAAAAATAACGGCGATTTTGGGATGTATGTCTGTCTATCTGTCCGTAACGTGTTCCCCGTTTTTAAGACGAACCGTTCAACCGATCAACACCAAATTTTACAGACATAATTGTAACTTAGGCTGACAGAGACCAGAACCTCCCTTTTTCAAATTTTTCGGACAAAAATACGGCAGTAACGCCAAAAAAAGCCGTTTGCAATATAATTGTAATTGCAAACGAACCGTTCATCTGACACGAAAATTGAATAACCTAATTGGTAGAGGGGAAAATTCTCTACAACGCCGCTCTATTATGTTTTTTCATATCTTGCATCGTTGCAGAGATATTTGCAAAAATAACGGCGATTTGACGATGTCTGTCTGGCTGTAACGTGTTCCCACTTTTTAGGTCGAACCGTTCAACCGATCGGCACCAAATTTTACAAACATAATTTTTTGACTACCAGAGACCAGAACCTCGGACAAGAAATGCGTTAGTAATACCAAAAAAAAGCCGATTGTGATGTAATTTTAATTGCATATAAACCGTCCATCTGACGCTGAAATTAAATAACCGAATTTGTAGAGGAGAAGATTCTCTGCAGCTTTGTTCCTTTATGTTTTTCTCATATCATGATTGAGAGATATTTGCAAAAATAACAGAATTTTGACACCCTCCACTGAATTAACGAAAACCAGCCATTCGCAGATGTCAGGTGACATTAATCGCCCAGTACTCTCTCTGGCATAAGCCATCTTGCGTTGCGTATTTGATGATTTTCTTATTTTAACTTACACGCTTTCGCTTCAAAGCAATGGCGCACTGAAGAATTAACAAAATCACGTCGTTCTTCGTACTATACATGGTAATGTAGTGTCTACAAATGCCATATTATCATCAATTAACAACGGCCATGAATAGTATGAAATTTAAGAATTAAGGTTCTATGTGTTGGTTGTAGCGTAGTGGGAATGCGTTGAACTGACGCTGAAGGTCAGTGGTTCAAAAACCACCACTACCTTCTTTTTTTTTTTTTTTTTTTTTTTTTTTCTTAAAGGGTTTCAGACACTCTTATCAATTAATTTTTTATTCTTTACATTATTATTTTTGTCCAAAATGTTTGCAAAAACGTATAAAACTACAAATCTAAAGTGGGCCGTAAAACACGTCAGTGCGATTTTTTCCCTTACATTCTGAATAATATATTGAAAATGTTAAGGAAGGGGGTACAATCTTGTGACACAATTGACACAAGTGGGGAAATAGAAAAAGAAGACAGCTCGTCGCATCACTTGCAGGTCTAGTGAAAGTGATGAACACAGTGGAATGTGTGCTGAATCCGTTTGCCTCAATATTCGGACTCTGAGACTGATATCAGAGAGTGTGATGGGACAGTATTGAAAGTACAAATAAAACATAAAAGAACAGTGATATTGGAAAATGTGTGCACTTAAAAAGCCTGAAGTAAGTTACAATGATTCGCGTTCCAGGCAGTTGTGATTCTAGGTACTTCCCAATTCTTTTTAATATAATACACACATAGAGGTGATGGACAATCGCAGGTATTAATTGGTTTTGAGTTTGTTTTCACAGTGCAAATCACTAAGATTCGCATAGAAAATTTCCTGTTTATTTTATTTGGTCAAAAATTTAATCTAAAAACGACGTTCTCGCGCTTAATACTTATCTTACATTACGTTAATAAGGCTGAGTATATAACTTGTTCCTGACTGTTGTTCTAATTTGATATAGACTGTGATCTTTCAGCGTTACGGCCAACCACCCCCTATCCTTAGATATATTGTCCCTCTCAGAGCGGTTGTCTTTCTCTAGTTTATCTCTGAATCCCACAGTAACCGTCTTTTATCTTTACGAGAGAGAGAACAGCACTGGTCATGTGTCTTTCCACGACTGACCTCCGTCCGATGCAGACTTATCCGTGTCGGCGCCGCTTTTCTCATTGTGAGTACAGTACTTCAATTGAAGTACTGTTCTATTAAACTTAACAAGAACGTATCTCTTTTTTCAGTCCGTCTGAGCAATGATATGGCGCAGTAATTGAAACTGTCACCGAGTCGTGGAGTGAACTTGGACGCCATTACGGCTAATCTTTATTTCGTGCAGCCGTTTTTATCTTTTTACGAAATTTGCTTTTTTATCACTCATCATTAAAACATGCAAGGCCGTCTCTTTTGTAGCTAATTAGCATTCAGAGGTCCGATATTTCCAAATTCTTCTACGGCAATTTTGTTTCCAAATCTTATGCGCTGTACAAAAATTAAATTAGTTGTTTTACCTTAATAAACTGCCACAAATTCCCGCATAATTGTTTCATAGTTGCTTTCCGTTTAATATTCATTAGGGTTGGGGAGTAACACGTTACTTTTAACGCCGTTGCTAGTAACAGTTACTTTTCGAAGGTAACGGTCGGTAACGGCGTTATTATTTGCATAGAGTAACTTTAACTGCAAGTTACTGTTATCGGTTAACGATTTAACGGAAATATCGTTACTTTTTTTGTCGCAAGTAGCGTAACATAATCCTTGTAAGAATCCCAAACTGCAGAATAACACGCTCTGATTTTAGTGAAGAGGGAAAAAAAATTCTGTTTCTAAATTAAAACTTTTCAACAATGTACATTGCAGTTGTATGAATTATACACTTTAGTATCGTTATAACATTTAATAGTGCTCATAATAACATTTTTATTTTATATCACAACAATTAGTATATAACAAATTATGTATTGTGGGCATCCGCAGCTGTAGACTTCAGTCATAATGGTGTAAACCGCTTCAGCTGTATGGTGTTCTTTTATTAACCAACTAGTTTCGTGGCATTAGAGCCACATCATAAGGGTCATAAGTTATTTCATATTTGTCACTCCCAAATATAAAATAACTTGACAACAATATCTGCAGAAGTGAACGGTAGGAAAGAAACTACCCTGTACTGTATATAATGTAACCATAGATTTGAACAGCTTGCGCCCAGGTCGAAACGCCGTAAGGGCGTCGATTACAAATACTACAACTCAAGGGAGTGACAGTGTGACTGACACTCGAGCTAAATAGCAGGAATTTCTCAAAAACGAACAGGTAGAAATTAGGCGAAGGCTCCAAGCATAGCTTGACCATTTAATTGAGACTGTTGAAACCAATGTTAATGAACAACAAAATGATACGGTCAGATCACCGCCGGAAGAAATTTTTTCTGTTAGATCGATATTGAGAAAAGAGAGGTACCTAACTGGCAGAGAGCTGTTAATACACAAATAGATTTGCCTATTGAATGGAATAACGTACATGACGGGGCACAGGCTACACCTGTAATAATTGCACGCAGTGTAGAACACAATGTAACACCACTAAGACAGACGAACAATGCACCAACCGTCACAAACGGTAAGTGAAGTCTTAGGACTCCCACACATAATGTAACGTTTCCCGCACTATAGTCGGAATCAGCCGACCATAGCGTCGCTTCCATTTCCATGTAAAGGAGTTCGAAGAAACAACACCAATTTCAGACTTTTAGCTCTGAAATTAAATCCGTTCACCCGATAATTTTCATCAGATCGTTCGGGTAAGTCTTATCTCGCTCTTGGAGCGAAAGGCGCAAAATCCGAATTGTAGCTGGGTTAGGGTGACCAAATTATTTTCGGAGAAAACTGGGACACTTTAAGCCAGGTGCCAATGAATACTTCATTCCACATATACGAGTTTTAATTTTAAAAGTTATTTTGTTTGTACATTTTGCTAACCCGATTATTATACGTTAATCAAGATAAGAAAAATACTTTGATTTGTATATATCTATAAATTAATGATATTTAATAGACGTATACAGTGATAAAGAAATGAAGGCCTTTTACAATTTTACAGCACCTGTAATTTTCAACCAAATAATAATCATATGAAATTTAATATTACTGAGCGTTTGGAACTCATTGTCCTTGGAGGAAAGGATATTTTCACTGCCTGTAGCCTTCTTGATCATGTCTTCGTTCTTTGAGACATAGTGATAAAACTCTGCACAATCGATTTTGTAGTTGTACAGGATCTGGAGGATTGCTTCAAAAGAGACCACCTCCAATCTATTCCTTTCATCACTTCACCGGTGTATATGGCTGTTACAATAGAATTACCTTTTAGCGAAAATTCCTATCAAAGTAAATTATTGTTTGAGTTTATTAATACTAATACTGTGATTACTAGTATGTGAACTTGTGGAGGTTAGACAAATAAACTAAAAGTATTAATTTCTCGTTTTGCATTTCGTTTAATCTAGGAAACCTGAAAAGTTAGAAAAATTTCCACGAAGTGTATATTCGAAACTGAATTTCGGGGCTTTGAGAGTTCTGAAACAATTTTACCGGACTCCGGAACACGAGGATGAAAACCGGGACAATCCTGATTTTCCGGGACGTTTGGACACTCTACGCTGGGTGTATCCAGGGTGATCGGACACTTTCGAAGACTGACGTGGTCGATTATTGTGACACCTTAAAAGACTTCGAACAAGAATTTTTATCTAAGTATTTTTCCCGGGGACGGAAGAAAGATTGCGTAATGAAATATAAAACGGGCATCTTCGTAAGTACTTCTCAAAGTATTTACGAAAAACAAAACTTTTTGATAACCCATGTCACACCGAGAAGTAGTCACAATTTCAAAAGGCAAACTATCATCTCACAAAAGAAAGGAATTGTACAGTTTCTCGGATCACAACCTTGAGGAGTTTTTGTCAGGTGTGGACAGGGTAGATTCGATCTACGAGGATAACAGAGCTCGTGCAAACAGCAATTGTGGAAACGGCTGCAAATTGCAAAGCGGTTGCGCGAGTCAGCTGGCTGCTCCACGCCGCTCCGGTAGCAACAACAATTACACTGAGCCATCAGTGGATTAGCGGCAGTCGATTGGCGGAGCACCGCGCCAACCACAACAACAGGCTGGTACTGATGCTGCGAGAGGCACCAACGCGAAGTACATTCTATCAAGACAATAGCGTCCAGTTCCGCAAGAAGCCCGACAGTAATTTCCACCCTGGCTATCAGATCAGGTACAAAAATGACATTTATGAATAAAGAACAGCCTAGAATGCAATAATTTACTTCATTCAACTAAATTCAGTCTTATGTAGACCATCTTCAGGAATTTTGACTCCATCGATGTTGTGGAGCTGGCAGGTAGTTGGGAGTCTTCCAGTGCGTCACTGCTCAGATGTTCTAAATAAGACTGAAACTAGTTGAAGTAAATTATTGCATTCTAGACTGTTCTTTATTCATAAATTTAAATCAGAGTGCTGGTGACACAAACATAGTGAAACGAAAATTTTTCCAAAAATATGTGACAAAAATAACAAGCCTGAAGGAACGGACAGCAAAATCTAGGAAACAGGAATCCGACATGGCAAGACAATGGGGGCATATGAATAAAACAGAGTACATGCTCCAGGAAAGGTTCTTAGAGCAAAAGAACGTTTTCTGAGTAACTTCTCAATTTCCCCTTCTTCTTGAGTAATTTCTCCGTGTGTCATGCACGGCGCACAACAGTCGTGTATTTCTTTAACCTAGACCAAACAGACAAATTATTCAGTGTACAAATATGGAGTAGGCATCTACGTGTTCAGGAATAACTCTAATATGTTTAGATATTAAGTTTATGTGAAGCAGCATATTATTAAGTCTAAATATGCACTTTTTACGAAAATGTATTCTTCTGACGATGTTACAAAAGTTTCGTCACGCGAGAAACTTCTTTGTTATTGACATTTTGTTAGCACAATTTTTGAACGAAATTTCAGGAAAGGAATCCCACATTCTTCTGTTTCAACGTGGAATGTTGTCAGAGCTTTCTAATACGAGATACTTGTTGGTAAATATGACACCCAATGGTCTGTCATAAGCGTTAGGCCATGCGATTTTGTTTCAGGCTGCTACGTACATAATTAACCTGTTATTAATTTTCCAGTCGTGTCTGCTTACTTCTAACACAACAAAAGTTACGATTACGAAGCCATAAAACGCATCTTAAAAAGGCCAACCGGTTTGGATAGAAACAATACTTCAGTAGGCGAACCTGGTATTGCAGCAATATTTCTTTTTTGATACAAACTGTGAAGTCCTGGGATGCACTTTATTTGGAACTAACATCATAAGGCCTTATTCATAGACCCTATTTAAAACCACAATTTTATTTTGCTATGTAGCTGTTTACGACTGTAAATAAACAATCCAAACAAATGCGTAAACACGTAGCTAAATCCACTTGTGTTTCATTCCTATGTCGGTAATGAAAACATTCCTCTAACATCACTGTCGTCACTATTTAAAAGCTTGAAATGTCACACTCACGATTTTTCTGAAGGAAGCTACTAGTCAACAAAATACGAGGCGCGTCCAGAAAGTAAGTTCCGTTTGGTAATAAAATGAAACTGTACACAGATACAGAATAAATTTTTATTGCACAA
This sequence comes from Locusta migratoria, assembly GCA_026315105.1. Classification (NCBI taxonomy): domain Eukaryota; kingdom Metazoa; phylum Arthropoda; class Insecta; order Orthoptera; family Acrididae; genus Locusta; species Locusta migratoria. The sequence continues at coordinate 744,308,949 of CM048744.1, forward strand.
AATTCTACAACTCTTTAACTACTTTTCCACATAACTGCCGAAGTTTTGTAGGCACTTGTCATACCGTGCCACAAGTGTTTGCATGCACCCTTCACAGAAGGTTGCCGCCATGTGGTAACAGCTCTTTATCATCATTGAAGTGTTGACCACCAACAGAGATGAAAGAAGAGATGAAAGTCGATAGGAAAGACGTATGGAGGATGATCAAACAGGTCCCATTGAAATTTCCGTAATGATTGTTTGGTCACATTCGGTGTGTGAGGTCAGGCATTATCGTGAAAAAAAAAATCTTTTGACAGTAATCCTCTTCTTACACCTAAAATCTTCTTCGTCTCTACTTCTCAACCAAGGACACATCCAACTTCTATTTCTTCTTCACTGTAGTGTTCTAACAAACATTGCCACAGCTCCTGCAACCGCCGACAGTGTAAGTTTCTTATGTTGAATATTATCAGTTATGACATACACACAAACGTGAACAATACACGTATACAAACAGTAATAAGCCCGTATTTTCGCACAGGCGCTGCTGTTTGTTGTAATCAGACGTGTAGACGGAAGTTTATCGCATGAACGCAACCAAGCCTGTACGATAGCACATCATTAGTACCGAGTTAGAACGCTTGGAGCGCTGCAGCAGACAGTTATCTTTCTTGTGAACTTACGATCGTCGTGTAAACTAAGCATTGCGTGGGGGGTGCCGCGCAGCGCGCACTGCAGCGGACTGCGACCAACCGCATATCCGGCCAGCACCTGGCCATGCGGCCAGCGGGTCGCTGCGGCCGACTTTACACGCGGTTGAATGAAGCAGCGCGCACGACACACTGCCTGTGTGCGGGCAGCCGTCGATGCGGTTCCACCTGTACACGTGTAGCTTAAAAGTTGTGTACGTATTTTTTAATGTTGAATCTATCGTTTAATCAGACAACAAAACTAGTTTATTTTAAAGTTACTTATTCAAAACCTGATCTGGTATTAGTTGCAGTCCAAATAGTTGTCATTTATTGATGTTTAACAGTCAAGATCACTACGTCATCAGATAACTGCATCAAAATTTAAGTCAACACGTACATTGTTCATTAACACAGTAATTAGGTTTAATTATGGCCCTGAGATTGGTGTATGTGCTGTTAAACGGGAAACAGTGCATTTAAAATGATTATGTGCGCAACGGATATTTTAACAAAACAACAGTGACACGTAACCTGCATGAAACACACAGACTGTATTCAAAAAATTTGACTGCGAGAAAGATATTAAAAACACAAACCGCCGGCTGCGGTGGCCGAGGGGACTGAGGCGCTTTAGTCACGGTCTGCACGGTCACTACGGTCGGGGGTTCGAATCCCCCCCTCGGGCATGGATATTTGTGCCGTCCTTAGTATAAGGTAGTTGGTAAGTAGTTTGTAAGTTTAGGGACTGATGACCACGTAGTTAAGTCCCATAAGCTTAACAAACATTTGAACATTTTTTGAAAAACACAAACCACTTTCTTAATGTTCGACTACGGGATTTTCAAAACTCAGTATCATAGTCAATTAACTGCCGTGTTGTATAACAATCGTTTACTACGGTACCCATAAAGAAATCTGTTCAACAAGATTACCAAATTCAATACTGCACTTAAAATCCACAAATAACTAATTATCAAATAAAGGAAGTAGGTTAATTTTCTAACTAAGTAAATGAAACAGGAAAGAAAGGTCAACTTGTTACTTATTACTAATAATCACCATTACATTACCAAAATGATACAACCTTTTCATAATTACATGAAATGCTATTACCTTCATTCCAGGGGTGGTACAACCTTTTCCCCAATTACATGAACTGCAGTATATATATATTTGCTGGCACTGCAGCCTCTGGTCTACATCGGAGCCATATACACAACACAACTGCTCTCTAAGCGAGCTGAACCACAAGTCTGACTCTCTGTCTCTCTGCACGAGGTACAATGCTATGCGATCCAAAATCTTTGCCAAAGATGAAACCTCACAGATTTATGTACACATATCGATACACACAATAGAAGCAATACTATACATTTTCTTGCAAGCAAGTTACTCGACACCACACAGGAGACACAATATAAGACATTTTCTTACAAATTCAGCAATATACATTTTCTATGGACACGTTTAAAGCTTTCACATTTCAAATGTTTGTAAATATAAGGGACTTAACTACTCCGGCTCATCAGTCCCTAAGTTTACAAACTACTTAACTAACTTATTCTAAGCACAAACAAATACACCCATGCGCGAGGTAGGACACGAACCCCCAACGGCGAGCATCGGCGCGTTCCGCAGCTAGGCGCCTTGGAACGCTCGGCCACTCCACCGCGGCTTTATTTTCATTATTCGTGTATCGCTGAGGTTAACAGAAAGGATCTTCCATTCGTAAGGCTTTCGATACGGAGAAATTTATTATAAAAATTTGGGAGATGCCTCCTTTGCGGGACTTGACATGCGTAGAATATCTAATGAAATTGTAAAAATGTCGTAGGAAATGATCTTTTGGGGTAGTGAATGTGCAATACCACAGGAACAAAACACGCTAGGTCAGTTACTTTATATTTATTTGTCTTTAATTAACTATCAGTTCTTTTTCATTTCAAATGCATTGTCGGATTGGAGTGTCTATACCCCTTATGGTGTCTCCAATTTAATAATCCATCAAAACTTTTTGTCGACGATAAAAGTGGAGTATCTGTGTGTGTGTTCAAATGTTTGTAGAGCTTATGGGACTTAATGTGTGTGTGTGTGTGTGTGTGTGTGTGTGTGTGTGTGTGTGTGTGTGCGCGAGCTTGTGTGTGTGTGTGTGAGTGTGTGTGTGTGTGTGTGTGTCGGAACAATCGTGACACGGTTTGTATTAAATGACAGTGCCCGAAAAATTCGGAAATAAATTTTCTATTGTGGCTTTGACTATAAAGTTACTTGACTGAGCAGAGAGACTTAGTACAAATGTTTGTAAATCTATCGGACCAAACTGCGTGATCATCAGTCCGTAGCTTCCAAACTACTACGGTAAATTAACCTAAGGACACACCCATGCCCCAGGGATGACTCGAACCTCCGCAGCGAGGCGCCTTAGACCACTCGGCTACTCCACCGCGGCAGTGGAAACTGTCGTTTAAGAAGCAATGTATTGTGTTTCTATCTGCTTTCCTAACAAATATACTTTTCGTCTATTTTTGGTAACTTTTGGACTTTCGATATTCAGTCTCGCTATGTCAGCTCTGTGTTCACTAATACCACTCCATCATACACTGAACACCCATGTGTATGATGCAGAGGTATATGAATGCTCTGAAAATTGTATTTGTCATTTATATGTTCAAGATGCATTGGGACATGGTTCTCTCACTTATTGATGTCATGCATGGTTGGACATATGTATACTGTTACCTTCAAGAAAGACGATTTGGTTTCGTACATGTACCAATCAAATCAAATGTTTAAATGTTTGTTAAGGTTATGGGACTTAACTGCTGTATCATCAGTTCCTAAACTTACCAAATACTTATACACTTATACTAAAGTCAGAAAAAACATCTCTGCCCGAGAGAGGATTCGAACCCCCGACGGGGAGTGGCCTCTTGCATCGGAGCATAACGCCTCCATGCGCTCGGCCACTCCGCCGTGGCATGTACCGATCAATAGACATAATTGTACACTTGAAAATGGCTACATAGCCGAAATTCGGATTGTGACGAAACATAATAGAACAATAGTCAAATGGTGGTCGAATCTATCTATCGCTTTGGCCCTTCTCTCGCACATGGAGGGTCGGATTTGCCATTTGTTAAGTGTTACGAAATGTTTGCGAATCGTGTAACTGAGTCGAGACCAGCCCTAGGGGTTGTTGAAAACCGCCTGAAAACCACATCCAGGCTGGCCGGCAGTCCGACCCCTTTCGTTAATCCGCCGGGCGGATTCGAACCGGGGCCGGTACGCCTCCACATCCCGGAAAGCGGGGCGTTAGACCACACGGCTAACCAGGCGGGAAATGGCGAACAAATCATTCAAATGTACAAATGTTTGTATAGCTTAAGGTACTTAACTGCGGGATCATCAGTCCCTACACTTACAAACTACTTATGAACTACCTTATACTAAAGACGACACAAACATCCATGCCCGATAGGGGGATTCGAACCGCCGACGGCAGACGGCCGGGCGCACCGCAACACGGCGCTCCAGCACGCGCGGCTAATCCGCCGCGGCATCAAATGATTTAACATATAATTTTTTATTGTTTTTGCCATGACATACCAATGTATTGTAGCTCCATAGCAGACTATATAACGCGCCTAACGTTGGAGCTCCCGAATCCAGCAAACCTCTCCGACAATGTACCTCTAACTCGCATTCGGTAGGATGGTGATCCAAATCCGCCTCCGGCCATCCAGGTTTGGATGATTCCTTTCAAAGAGCACGGTCGATTCACTTCCACATCTTGACAGAACCAGTAGCAGATTGTTCCTTGTCTCTAACGACGACGCTGTCGGTGGATCGCTAAGTCCTAATCTTTCTCTTTGTCCACACTCTCACAAGGGTAACACCAAGTTTGGTACCAACAGAATTTGATGGGTCGTATATATGTTGTGAGGGAATTCCTCCAAACCATCAAGCTATAAGAAAATCGAAATCAAATTCGCAGCAAATTACCACGCGTAACGTGTCTACTTATACATGTGGGTTACCGCTCAGCGAGACAGCGTCGTGTAATCGGCAAGATGCGAGGCTTCCATGCAGGCGACCTGGGTTCAAGCCCGACATGCGTCAGTTACTTTTCACACCTGTCTGATGATTGTACATAATCATGTATTTTTATAACCATTCTTATGTAAACGTTTGCAGTAAATGGTCAGGATAAAAACATGTAACATTCGCTCAATATGTTATGTATTGCGACGATTATTATATTCATTTTGTTTTTTCGAAGCACACTTTTAAGGCGATTGAAGCATATTTCGAAATCAGTAAACAGTCTTTTGTCATACCTATAATATATGGATAGTGGGGATTAGTGAAGTTCGGTGGCAGGATAAACAAGATTTCTGGTCAGGTGAGTACAGGATTATAAATAGAAAATCAGTTGGGGGTATCACAGGAGTAGGACTGATAATGAATAAGAAAATAGGAATGCGGATAAACTACTATGGGCAGCACAGTGATCGCATTATCATTGTCAAGATAGATACGAAGCCAACACCGACAACAGTAATACAGGTTTATATGCCAACTAGCTCTGCCGATGATGAGGAGATCGAAGAAATATATGAGGAGCTAAAGGAAATTATTCAGACAGCTAAGGGAGAGGAAAACTTAATTGTGATGGGAGACTGGAATTCGGTAGTAGGAAAAGGAAGAGAAGGAAAAATAATAGGTGAATATGGACTGGGCAGGAGGAATGAAATAGGAAGTCGCCTGGTAGAATTTTGCACGGAACATGATTTAATCGTAACAAACACCTGGTTTAAGAATCACAAAAGAAGGTTGTATACATGGAAGAGACCAGGAGACACCGGAAAGTATCAGATAGATTTTATAATGGTAAGACATAGGTTCCGGAACCAGGTTATGAACTGCAAGACGTACCCAGGGGCAGATATAGACTCTGACCATAACTTGTTAGTCATGAACTGTAGACTGAAACTGAAAAAAACCGCAGAAAGGTAGGAAACTAAGGAGATGGGACTTAGATAAATTGAAGGAAAGTGAAGTTCTGGAGAATTTCAGAGGGATATTTAGGCAACAATTGACAGAAACAGGGGGGAATAAAACAGTAGAGAGATGAAATAGTGAAGGCAGTAGAGGACAAAATAGGTAGAAAGGCAAGACCTACAAAAAATCCTAAGATATCACAGAAAATACTAATTGATGAAAGGAGAAAATATAAAAATTCATTAAATGAAACAGTCAAATTGGAGTACAGACGATTAAAAAATGAGATTGACAGGAAGTGCAAAATGGCTACGCAGGAGTGGCTAGAAGCCAAATGCAAATCTGTAGAAGAATGTATAAGAAGGGGAAAAGTAGATACCGCCTACAAGAAATGAAAAGAGACATTTGGGGACAAGAAAAGCAACTCTACGAATATAAAGAACTCCGATGGGAAACTAGTTCTCAGCAAAGAAGGGAAAGCTGAAAGTTGAAAAAAATACATAGAACAGCTCTACAAAGGAAATGAACTTAGAGACGATGTTGTAGCAAGGGAAGAGGAAGTAGATCAAGATGAAATAGGAGATGCTATACTGAGAGATGAATTTGACAGAGCCTTGAAAGACCTAGGTCGGAACAAGGCCCCAGGAGTAGATGACATACCCTCAGAGCTACTAAAGTCTCTGGGAGAGACAGCCTTGACAAGACTATTTGAACTGGTGTGTAGGATTTATGAGACAGGCGAAATACCCTCAGACTTTAAGAAAAATGTAATAATCCCCATTCCAAAGAAATCAGGCGCAGACAGGTGTGAAAATTACAGAACCATCAGTTTGATAAGTCGTGGTTGCAAACTTTTAACACAACTTATCTACAGGAGAATGGAAAAGCTAGTAGAAGCTGACCTCGGTGAAGATCAGATTGGATTCAGGAGGAACATAGGAACCCGGTAGGCAATACTCACTTTACGTCTTATCTTAGAAGATAGATTAAGGAAAGGCAAACCTACATTTTTAGCTTTTGTAGATTTGTTGACAATGTTGACTGGAATACACTATTTCAAATTCTGAAGACAGCAGGCGTAAAATATAGGGAAAGGTGAGTTATTTACAACTTGTACAAAAGCCAGACTGCAGATATTAAACTCGAAGGGCATGAAAGGGAAGCATCAGTTGGGAAGGGGGTAAGACAGGGTTGCAACCTTTCTCCGATATTATTCAATTTGTACATCGAGCAGGCGGTGAAGGAAAGCAAAGAAAAGTTTGGAATAGGGATTAAAGTACAGGGGGAAGAAATAAAAACATTGCGTTTTGCTGATGACATTGTAATTCTGTCAGAGACAGCAAAGGACCTGGAAAAGCAGTTGAATGGAATGGACAGTGTGTTGAAGAAATCGTATAAAATTAACATTAACAAGATCAAAACAAAAATAATGGAATGCGGTCTTAGAAAATCAGGCGATGGTGAAGGAATTAGATTAGGTAACGAAACAATGAAGGTGGTAGATGAGTTTTGTTACTTGGGTAGTAAAATAACATGTGATGGTCGCAGTACAGAGGATATAAAATGCAGGATGGCAATGGGAAGAAAAGCATTTTTGAAAAAGAGAAATTTGCTGACATCGAATATTAACTAAAGTGTAAGGAAGTCTTTTCTGAAGGCATTTGTGTGGAGTGTTGCCTTGTACAGGAGTGAAACATGGACGATAAGCAGGGCGGACAGGAAGAGAATAGAGGCTTTTGAAATGTGGTGTTATAGAAGAATGCTGAAGATTAGGTGGGTAGATCGCATAACCAATGAAGAAGTACTGAACAGAATTGGTGAGAAAAGGAATTTTGGGCATACCCTGGCTAAAAGAAGGGATCGCTTGGTAGGACACATTCTTAGACATCGGGGAATCGTAAATTTAGCATTGGAGGGAAGTGTGTGGGGTAAAAATCGCAGAGGGAGACCAAGAGACGCGTATAGTAAGCAGATTCAAGTGGATGTGGGTTGTCGTTCTTATGAGGAGATGAAAAGGCTTGCTCAGGATAGAGTAGGGTGGAGAGCTGCATCAAACCAGTCTCCGGACTGAAGACCATAACAACAACACAATATATGGGCAACATTTAAAACCTCTGTTTACAGTTCCTGGTTTGCGTCGCAATTAATTGGCGACTGAACATTGTTTTTGAATGTGAACGACCAGTGTTTTCCAGTATCGCTGATGAAACCACCTTGCGCCTGTAAAGCGGTAGCATTTATTAGATGTGCGTGGTGCTACAATTTTCTGGTTTTTGGTGCTTCTATGACAATTATCACGTAGAATTTTGTACAGATATTAAAGATAGTGACGATGGCGAAAGTGAGTAAATAACATTGCGCAATAAGTAAAACAATCAGTTGCTACTGTGTTATTTGCTATTATCCTGACTGTTTACTCAAGCTTTAACATAGGAGTGTGTTTAAAGGCATATAATTATCACAATAAAACAAGAGAAACGAAGAAAAGTGAAATATAAATGACCCATAGGGGAAGAACCTTTTTTTTCATGATTTTCTTTTTAATTGTTTGACTTTTTATTATTTTTGTTTTTCTTTGTCTATATCTTCTTCTTTGCTTAATTATTTTTTAATTTTTTTATTTTGAAATATAACAACTAGCAATTACAGTTTTCAAAAATTGTTCTGCCACTTTTTTTGTTTTTGCTCTATGGATAGTTTTTGTCCTTGCGGACGCTGATCGTGTTTGTTCGCTTTGGTTCTACGTGTTCTTTGGCTCAGCTGTTTTATTACATAGAACGTTCAGCCCTCTGACCGGCCGCGCTGAGCCACGGCGCCCGGCATCTTGCTTAACTTCGGGGATCGAACGAGAACCGGTGTATCCGACGTGGTATGGCCGTTGGCGCCTCCGCTAAGTATCGAACCCGTGTCCCCTGATTGGAGCCTAGCACCCTGCCTCTTAAACCACGCTGTCTCGCTGAGCGGTAACTTTCATTTATAAGCAGACACGTTACGCGTGTGGTAATTTGCTGCGAATTTGATCTAGATTTTCTTAGAAATCAAGGCCTATTGGAATAAATCCTTTGAGGTTGATGGTCTGGAGGAATTCCCTCACAATATACCTGCGACCCATCAAAATCCGTTGGTACCATACTTGGTGTTCCCTTTGTCAGTGTGAATATGCGGCACGACCACGTTGTTCCTCCACCGCAAGCGCCTGTGGTGAAGGAGGATTAATTGCGTGAGGTACACATTTAGGGTTTCGCGGCAGCAAAGCCCATTGGCGAAACAAGTAACATCTCAAGTAATCCTTGCCATACACCAGATTCTCCGTCGCCGCTAAACGCCGACGCAGCGACATGAAGACGGTTCGCCTTAACCAAAAGCGCCTTCAACTGTTCACGAATCGCGATCGGAAATCAGTATTCTCTGACTTAGTGCATTGAAGATATCCGGCACAGATTCAGATCTTTTGTTAACACCAAAAACCCTTTCCAAAGTTCAAAGAAACAATTATTTTTCTGATCCTCTCATATATCTGCAGAGATGTTTTGTTTGACAGTTAACTACGTCAATGAAGTTTTATCGAATCACTTCCAACTGTGTGGCACGTATTCGTGTAAGTACACAGACTTTATATTAAGACCGCCTTGAAGCCCCCACTTTTTTTTCCTTGGGAGACGCGCACCTTTGATCAGCATTACGAGGGGCATTCGAAAGTCCGTGCAAAGTCAGAGAGATAGCATCACCGGCACGTATCGCAGTCATGTTTAGTTAGTAGCATCTTTGGAAAGAACGTAAACCAAGTATGATCCATATTGTTCTATTTCTTTGTGTTTGGAATTCGTGTGAATCAAGTAAATCGAGTGATTGTCAAAGAATGGACGAAAAAGAATTTCGAGTGGAGATTAAACACTCATTTATGAAAGACAAAACGTCTCAGGAGACTAAAGAGAAGCTTGATAAACGTTATGGTGACTGCACCTTCGATTAGAACAGTTTATAAGTAGTTTCAAAATTTTCGGATTCACCATATGGGCTCAAGTGGTGCTGAACTTTCTGTGGAGATTACGACTCCAGAAACCATTGATAAAATGACTGCTAGTTCTGTGGGCATAAACATTTGGACATGAGAAAGCTATCCGCAAGATGGGTGCTGCGATTGCTCAAGCTTGACCAAATCGAAATCAGGTGAAGTGTTGCAAGGAAGGTTTGCAGCAGTTCAGGAAGACTCCGCAGGACTTAGAGCGTCGTTTCGTCACTGTGGATGAAACATGGATTCAATACTATACTCCTAAGACCAAAGAACAATCTAAACAATGTGTTACCAAGGGAGAATATGCCCCAAAAAAGGCGAAGATAGGTCGTTCGGCCGGAAAGGTTATTGCGAAGGGCTTTTGGGATTCGCAAGAGATGATACTCATCGACTATCTGGAACAGAATAAAACTATTACAGATGCATATTATTCATCGTTATGTATCGTTAATTATACCATTATGAGAACGCCTGAAAACATGCGTGAGCGCAATGTTAATACATGTGAGAACATTACTGAAGGCGAACTACTCACTGTTGAGAGAAATTTCGTTACGCATATTACCAAATGCATTAAAGTTCAAGGCGTCGCGGCGGAGCGGCCGAGCGCATTGAGGCGCTATGCTACGATTAGCGAGGCCATTCCCCGTCGGGGGTTCGAATCCCCCCCTCGGGCATGGATATATGTGCCGTCTTTGGTATAAGGTAGTTCATAAGTAGTTTGTAAGTTTAGGGACTAATGACCCCGCAGTTAAGCTATACAAAAATTTGAACATTTCTTTTAAGTTGAAGGACATCATTTTGAGCATTTATTGAAGTCACGAGGTAATTAGAGGTAATCACGCAGTAACAGCATTCGTTGTCATAATGTATGATACTTTCACAAAAGTACATGTATCACAATGGAACAACCGAAATAAAGTAAAAATGTACCTACGTTCTGTGTTTTAATTTAAAAAAACCTACATGTTACCCACTGTTCGTCTAAAATTGTGAGCAATGTGTTTGTGAATATTACAGCGCCATCTATCACAAAGCGACAAAAGTGTTCCAAATAAAACATTGATATTTTTTTACTTACTAGACGAATATGTGATAAAAATGGGGGATACCTACTGAAAAATAATGCAGTTGATATCCATTTGACCTATGATATAATAGAAATAAATTTTATTACAGTCTTTATCACAATTAACGGGTACAGGAAACGCCCAAAACATACTCGAAAGCCACAGTCGTTTCTTAGTAAAAAGTTTGGAGTATACTTCCATCCAACTTTTAGTACTATTAATGCATTATTATTTTCTGTGCTTTATGGCGTCATTTTCAAGTGCCCATGCTTACAAAAATATTACATTGATTAAACCGTATCAAGTAACTTAGTGAAAAGTTTCAAAATTTACTACAAAAAAAAGAGTATTCAGAGTCTGAATGCCTGTGTTCAGCTGTGGGCACATTAGTTTTATTCTGTATTATCATAAAGGATGAAACTCCTTACCACAGTTGAACACAGGGCATTCAGTCTCTGAATTTAATCCGATTTATAGCTGAACTTTTCTGGCAGATTAAAATTGTGTGCCGGAACCGGGACTAATTGTAAGTTTCATATCAGCGCACACTCCGCTGCAGAGTGAAAGTTTCATTCTGCGATTTATAACTGTTTCTCAGCTTGGCGATTTGGGCATATGCGAATCCCTATACACAGGAAGCCATGCGAAATTGGCATTGCCGACCGCGGTGGCCGAGGGGACTGAGGCGCTCCAGTCACGGTCTGCAAGCCCACTACGGTCGGGGGTTCGAATCCCCCCTCGGGCATGGATATTTGTGCCGTCCTTAGTCTTAGTTAGTTCATAAGTAGTTTGTAAGTTTAGGGACTAATGACCCCGCAGTTAAGTCCCATAGACTATACAAACATTTGAACATTTTTGGCATTGGTTTCTCCACATATTTACAACTTTGGAATAATTTGACTAAAAGATTGAATAAGACTGACCACTTGAAAACTCTAATTGTACAATACGGTCGAAAAATAATTTTTCTACAATGATGCCCACACCATTATGATATTAGATGTGCCAAATGAATTAATGGTGATTGTACAAAAACTTTGGGCATATCGTTCACAAAACAATAAAATTTTTTTTATTAAGTTCAAATTCTTTTAATCCCAAGGAACGAAACTCCAAGTGTTTCAAACTAGTTAAACTAACTCATTATAAGGACAACACGGGAAATCATTCCCGAGGGACGACTTGAACCCCTGGCGGGAGCGACAGCGTATTCCGCGACGTTGCGCCCCAGATCACCCGGCACACATGGTTTAATTCTCATTTTGATAAATGTAGAGTTTTATACTCCCGATAATTTTTTTTTATTCTGTAGTAAATTTTTAAACTTTTCACTGTTTACTGTGGTTAAATCATTGTAATATTTTTGTAATCATAGGCTTTTGACAATGATGCCTTAGTGCACCGAAACTAGTAGTGCATTGGTAGTTAGATGGAAGTATATTAATTCGACAACTGATTACCATTTTACCTGGTGGTGCCAGGAACAGAAAATATTTGCACTCACTACTGTTTATTTCACCCCTGACTTTGAACTCGTTTTCTGGTCACATCTCAGTTCGAACATCGATGTTTTATACCTCGCCGGAATTGTTGAAATGTCTAGTTTTATTTGGTGCATGAATATTACATTTTATTTGAAAAGGTGACGGCACACGCGGTAATATTTAAAAGAAAACGTGCTTTTTCTGGCTTTTTCGGCGAATGACAATTTTAAGGATGTACAGAAATCAGACCATAATTAGGAAAATTTTTCTTTGCGCAGTTTAAAGATCCAACCTTGTTCTATTTACAGACGGAGTTTCTTTATTTTCTGATTAGTCGTTTTGTCCTAATAATGGTAGGCGTAGACTGCTGCAGTTCGCCTAATGATGATACGCGTTAACAAGACGAAAAATGTAAATGCAAGCTCTCTCCTTGCCTTTCAGACGTGTTGTATTTTTATGATCATAAATCTATACCAAGCGCTAATATCACATAATTAATTTATTCGCATTTTCATTCCTATGTGCTACGTGCTCGCGTGTGCTGTGTTGCCGTTCTTCACTGTTGAATAGGCGCTTCTTGCGTATTGCAACAATGACGGCGCGCTGGTGTGACAACTACGCTCCACAGTAGTGTCGCATAAACTGCGGCTACTAACGCACTTGCTTTACAACCTCTTACTGATAAACAGGGAGACAATATATTAGTAATGACATCCGATGTGACCAACAAAAGTTCAAGCTTAACAGCAGTGCCCTCTCCGTCTCAATAGCTACAACGGTAAGCTTAATCGCAGCGTCTTGCCTTTTATTTTATAGCGACGAAACGAGTAATCAGAAAATAACGAAACTCCGTCTGTATATAGATCAAGGTTGGATCTTTAAACTGTACAAAGAAAAACGTTCTCCTAATTACGGTTTGATTTTTGTGCATCCTTAAAATTGTCATTCGCCGAAAAAAGCCAGAAAAGCATGCTTTCTTTTAAATATTAGCGCATGTGTCGTTCCCTTTTCAAATAAAATGTAATATTTATACACCAAATAAAAGCAGACATTTCAACGAGTTTGGTGAGGTATAAAATATTGATGTTTGTCATGCGATGTGACCAGAATATGAGGTCAAAGTCAGGGGTCAATCATTATGAAATGGACAATAGTTCCAGGACATTCATCAGAGCGCTGTCAACTACCACTTATTTGGTATTTAAGTTTTTCCTACTAATTTCGCGGGACCGCGGGTAATGAAGTCTCCGTAAAATTTGAATAGATATTAAGTTTAGAAGACAAATTATGTAGACTGATTAAGCATTCCGCCAGAATACGATGACGCCACGACATGGAGATGTTGACTATCTTAATGAAGAGCGTGGCAGCAATATTTCATTCTAGCTTATATGTCAGTGCTTCGCAACGGTTGTAGAAAGAAGGCCGGTGTGTATCATGGCTTTTTAGGGTTTCGAACCTCAGTAAGTAAAAATAGATCCGTGTTGCATCGCTCTGTCAGTAAACTCATTTGTCCTAGCTAAGATGTCAAATATAAGTAAACGCCATTGTCCGAAACGATGTATCTTCATAAAGATGACAAATGTCATTGTCCGAAACGATGTGTCTTCATAAAGTTTTTGATACAAAAATTGTACCAAAAGAAGCAAAGAAATGTCGTTACATATTTAATACACAAAGCGAAATTAGTAACACTATGTTCAATGTTTGTTGGTATTCGCAAATATAATACTGCTTAATTCTGTCATAGACATTCGCTTCCTTGTTGTACTACCCCATGCTTATTATGCGGCAGCGGTGTTTATTAGTTCTTTGGTGCACTACAGCACCTACATCGAAAACAATTTCCCTGATTCCGCTTTTATGGAACCAAGTTGCTTCATGCAAATCCGTGAAGTAGTTTAGCAGATTAGTTATTTCTAATAGATTAACAGACAGTTACTTCGATGTGTCTTTCTTCCGTGATCTCATTTTGATGAAATCATGCCTATATGTTGCCCCAATCTTAGCTCAAATTTACTGTGAAAACCACATGAAAATGTGCCAGTAGTTTTTTTAATACGATTGCGAAACGTGTTAGAAATAGGCATATCTTCATGAATATAATGTGGCTAACATTATAAATCAGTTATATTCGCCATTTAAAACATTTATTTCATGATCATTCAAATATCTGACCAACGGGCTGAGGCATGGAAAAGTGAATAATTATTTCATTAAGGACATAGAAACACAACTGAAAACAATTATTATTCTTACGGGTGGTTCTCTTTCCGTTAGATGCGTTATTGTCGCTCCAAGCGTGAGGCGACTTAAACTTCCATAGCAGTTGTACGTATACGTTAGACTGAGATATCAGTATGTAAATAAATGGATTAAGCACGGCGAGGATTGTATCAATTTTATATTCACTGCTTTGAATCATATTTCGTAAATCACAGCAAGAAAAAGATTGTCAGAAATATGGTAAATTTGAAAAGTCAAAAAGTACTATAATTAAATAATTCCCAGTCTCTGTTGCAATATTTATATCCTCCAATTACACGTTCCGCGCTGTTAGCTCATCGTCAGACTGGAAAAAGACAAATGTTTTGTTACAGTCCGTGTACTTGTGGGGCAGCGAATCTAATGTGGCTAAGGTGAATAAATTTTAAAAAGTCAGACTTACTTGGGCGGAGATGGAGACACAGAACTATCTATAGCTGTGGTGGAGGTAGCTTAACAATTTGTGTTGTCATTGGGCCCCTGCAAAGATAGGATATTCTCTATTTATCTGTGACACCCCCATGAATGATCATCTAGTACTTTTGGAGATTACTCTCTACAAATAGACACATGCGACTGCTTTCACAGAAATGTTTAAATTGTGATATCTTTCATTTTCTGATCCGATTTTGTGAAATGAAGCGTTTGTGTAACAGCAAAAAACCCTCACGTTTCCTGTGAAAACCAACTGAAAATTCGTCTATTAGTTCTGAAGATGAAAGAAAAAGATTGACATGACGGTTGTCGAGGAGAAACGTTAAATTATGATGTTCTTCTTTCCGTGATCCGATTTTTATGATACTAAGTCTATTTATTATGTTGTCCCAAGGTACGCTGAAGTTACCTGTGAAACCCCAAGTAAATTCATGGTTTTGGCGAAGTAGTTTCTAATAGATGAACAGACAGACACAACGGTCTATGAAAACACTTCCTGACTCTATTTTGATGGAATCATGCCTAGATCCTGAACCAATCTTCGCTCATGTTTCCTGTGAAAACCGTATGAAAATTCGTCCAGTAGTTTTGAAGATTGAAGCGAACAGCGACAGGCCTACATTTACAGATTTATTATCAGTATAGATGTGTTGTACAATTGTAAAATTTTGCAGTAATATATTCATTTGTATAAGTGCTGTATGTCGGTAAAATCTGTTGAGAATATGCTTAGTAGCAAAGAAGTAATAGATCAAAACGTGATGCTTGATGGGGCAGTTTTCCGTGGCTACGTGGCTACTCTTTATGTCCTCATATCTCATGAACTATGTGTCGTACTGTGATACAATTTCCAACGTACATTCAGCTTTAAGTGTGTATTCTGTCTTCAAAATTTCCTGGGAGTATAACTGGTAGTGTAGAAATTATAAATTGTAATGTTATATCGAATGCCATAGTTATCCTCCATGAACAGCAGAAAAGTAGCAAGCGAAAAACTTTTTCCTTTCATTATTTTGATGTGGTTGTCAGTGAGAAAAAGTTTGATAAAGGTTTGAAATTATGCTTAAAGTTTGATGCCAAGTACCCAAGAACTGTCATTCTCATGTAGTGTATTTATAACGTCTTGTCGCATTATGTAGCAGTTTTTTGCGATTCCTATTCTTCATGACGTTATATCTCCTGAACTATGTGTCATATGTGGTTCGTACTCCTACAGCAATTCCTATCTTACGTAAGGAAGATGTGTACCAAATTTGGTTGAAATCGGTCCAGTGGATTAGGCGGAAATGTGCAGCATTTTCGTTTGATGCAGCAGTTTTTCGCCCATCTCATTGTTTATGATGTCATATCTCTTTACGTATGTGTCGTAGGTGATACGTACCCCAACAGCGATTGTTACCTGATATTAAGGAACATGTGTACCAAGTTTGGTTGAAATCGGTCCAGTAGTTAGGAGGAGATGTGGAACATACATACGTACTTACACACACACTTACAGCCTATTTTATAAGATTTAAGTTTTCGATAAAACTTTGTTGGACACTTAGTTTTTATAATGTTTACCCACATAAATATTTCAATATTTCTTCGATATATCATTATGGGGCAGTGCCAGATCAATTTTTCTATTCAGTAATTGTTCCTTCTGTGTCTGCTGAAGTAAGCGCTTATATTACCTAAATACATATTTGCACAGAGAAATAGTATCTTACTAAATTTGTGATGATAGCAGCAATATAAGATGAAGAGCCTTACTAATTCACCTGAAAAAAAAAAAAAAAAAAAAAAAAAAAAAAAAAAAAATAAGCACGCAGGTTAACATCTGCACGAATGCTTATCTCTGTGGAATTCAACTGATGTATTTGCTTTCCGTGAAGCAACTAACTTTATCTTCAACGCAAACAAATGTTGTGCTGTCACATCTATTTCCGCTTCGTGTGTTCTTTACCATTGCCCATAAATGCAACTTGTTAGAGAAATAATGAGACGGGCGGTTTAATATCAGATGCAATGAAAAAGTTAGGATGTTATTTTCTTTCGCTTTATATCACTTCTAGATCATTCACAGACAACTGATTATTTAGATCCAAATTTCCACCATATAAACATAGTCCGTGAAAGACTGTTTTATTTTATAACTGCGTCCTAAAATGATAATTTTGTAGACATATTCTATACTTTACTGCCCACCTGATGAATCAGTGCAATTAAGCGACTTTCTAAAATAGACTTCATTCGCACTAACCGAAGGAAGTATTTGTTTTTATAATTTTTGAACTTACAGCAATTATCAAACGGCTGTGATTCAGTACGTGTCAAAATCTGAACATCCTCATATCTGTACATATGTCATGACTGTATCTAATAAGGAGACCACATAGGTATCGGATTTAAAAAATTTTTATATTTATGGTTCGTGCAGGTCAGCCACAAATAACACTCAGCCAAAGCCATTCGACGCAACTCACAAAAATTCTCGAGAAATCGGATTTGAAGTTTTGCAAGTACGCGTGTTGTTGTGGTCTTCAGTTCGGATACTGGTTTGATGCAGTTCTCCACAATACCCTATCCTGAGCAATACTCTTCATCTCCACATAAGAACGGCAACCAACATCTGTCTGAATCTGCTTACTGTATCCATCTCTTGGTCTTCCTCTGCGGTTTTTACCCCACACACTTCCCCCCAACGCTAAATTCACAATTCCTTGATGTCTAAGAATGTGTCCTACCAATCTGTCCCTTCTTTTAGTCAAGGTATGCCAGAAATTTCTTTTCTCCCCAATTCTGTTCAGTACAACCTCATTAATTAAGCGATCCACCCACCAAATTTTCAGCATTGTTCTGTAGCACCACATTTCAAAAGCCTCAATCCTTTTCCTGTTCGCACTGTTTATCGTCCATATTTCACTCCCATACAAGGCAACACTCCATACAAATGCCTTCAGAAAGGACTTCCTTAGGCTTAAATCAATATTCGATGTTAACAAATTGCTCTTTTTCAAGATCGCTTTTCTACCCATTGCCATTCTGCATTTTATATCCTCTGTACTGCGACCATCATTTGTTATTTTACTCCCCAAGTAACAAAACTCATCTACATCCTTTATTGTTTCGTTACCTAATCTAATTCCTTCAGGATCGCCTGATTTTTTTAGACTGCACTCCGTTACCCTAGTTTTGCTCTTGTTAATCTTCATCTTAGATGTACCTTTCAGCACACTGTCCATTCCGTTCAGTTGCTGTTCCAGGTCCTTTGCTGTATCTGACAGAATTACTATGTCGTCAGCAAAACGCAATGTTTTTAATTCTTCCCCCAGAACTTTAATTCTTTCTCAAAATTTCTCCTTGCTTTCCTTTATAGATTGCTCACTGTACAAATTGTATAACAATGGATAATCGCTACAACGCTGTCTTACACTGTTTCCAACCACTACATCCCTTTCATGCCGTTCAACTCTGACAACTGCCGTCTGGTTTTTGTACAAGTTGTAAATAACCTTACGCTCCCTATATTTTACCCCTGCTTCCTTCAGTATTTGAAAGAGTTTATTCCAATCAACATTGTCAAAAGCCTTCTGCAAATCTACAAAAGCTAGAAATGTAGGTTTGCCTTTTCTTAATCTATCTTCTAGGATAAGCCGTAAAGTGAGTATTGCCTCCCGTGTTCCTACATTTCTCCTGAACCCAAACTGATCTTCCCCAAGGTCGGCCTCTACCAGCTTTTCCATCCTTCTGTAAATAATTCGCGTTAATATTTTGCAACCATGACTTATTAAACTGATGGTTCTGTAGTTTTCACACCTGTCTGCATCTGCTTTCTTTGGAATGGGAATTATAACATTTTTCTTAAAGTCTGAGGGTACTTCACCTGTCTCATTCATCTTACAAACAAGGTGAAACAATTTTGTCATGGCTGGTTCTCCCAGAGACTTCATTAGCTCTAAGGAAATATCATCTACTCCAGGGGCCTTGTTTCGACTTAGGTCTTTCAGGGCTCTGTCAGATTCTTCTCTCAGTACAGTATCTCCTATTTCATCTTCATCTACATCCTCTTCCCTTCCTACAATATTGTATCGAAGTTCATTTCCTTTGTAGAGCCCCTCTATCTACTCTTTCCACCTTTCAGCTTTCCCTTCTTTGCTGAGAACTGGTTTTCCATCAGTGTCCTTGATATTCATAGAGCTGTTTCTCCAAATGTTTCTTTTATTTTCCTGTAGGCTGTTTCCATTTTTCCCCTATTTATACATTCTTCTACATCCTTGCATTTGCCTTCTAGCCACTCCTGCTTAGCCACTCCTGTCGATCTCATTTCTTAGTCGTCTGTACTCCATTTTGCCTGTTTCATTTACTGCATTTTTATATTTTCTTCTTTCTTCGATTAAATTTAGTATTTCCTGTGATATCCAAGAATTTTTGTAGGTCTTGCCTTCCTACCTATTTTGTCCTCTGCTGCCTTCACTATTTCATCTCTCAATGCTACCCATTCCTCCTCTACTGTTTTATTTTCCCCTGTTTCTGTCAATTGTTGCCTAAAGCTCTCTCTGAAATTCTTAAGAACTTCAGCTTCCTTCAATTTATCCAGGTCCCCATCTCCTTATTTTCCTACC
Organism: Locusta migratoria; assembly: GCA_026315105.1. NCBI lineage: Eukaryota > Metazoa > Arthropoda > Insecta > Orthoptera > Acrididae > Locusta > Locusta migratoria. Next base: position 744,328,497 of record CM048744.1, read on the forward strand.
TTTTTGTAGTTTTTTCAGTTTCAGTCTACAGTTCATAACCAACAAGTTATGGTCACAGTCTATATCTGCCCCTGGGTATGTCTTACACTGTAAAACCTGGTTCCGAAATCTATGTCTTACCATTATAAAATCTATCTGGTATCTCCCGGAGTCTCCTGGTCTCTTCCACGTGTACAACCTTCTTTTATGATTCTTAAAGCAAGTGTTTGTTATAACTAAATTATGTTCCGTGCAAAATTCTACCAGGCGGCTTCCTCTTGCATTCCTTTTGCCCAGACCATATTCACCTACTATCTTCCCTTCCCTTCCTTGTCCTACTACCGAATTCCAGTCTCCCATAACAACTAAATTTTCCTCTCCCTTAATTATCTGAATAATTTCATTTAGCTTCTCATATATTTCTTCGATCTCCTCATCATCGGCAGAGCTAGTTGGCATATAAACCTGTACTACTGTGGTCGGTGTTGCCTTCGTATCTATCTTGACAACGATAATGCGATCACTGTGTTGCTCATAGTAGTTTACCCGCATTCCTATTTTCTTATTCATTATCAGACCTACTCCTGTAATACCCCCAACTGATTTTGTATTTATAATCCTGTACCAACCTGACCAGAAATCCTGTTCGTCTTTCCACCGAACCTCACTAATCCCCACTATATCTAACTTCTGCCTATCCATTTCTCTTTTAAAATTTTCTAGCTGCCCTACCAGATTAAGGGATCTAACATTCCACGCTCCGATCCGTAGAATGCCAGTGTCTTTCCTGATGATCACAGCCTCCTGAGTAGTACACGTAAGTTCCAATAATTAAATCAATTGCAGCGTATGTCGGTGTACCTTAGGTGGTAGCGTTCTGGCATCACAACCATAGAGTCTGTGGTTCAAATACAGCTGTGACAGAACTTCCTTTCAAAATTCAGTTATATAAAAAATTTATGATATCGAATTTCCCGTGTTGTTTCCTTTTTTGTTTATGTGTTTGTACCCGAGCTGAACACTTTGTCCTCACCTAAAACGATGATTGAGTGGGTTAACGGCTTGGAAAGCCATTAGTTGCTATGGAGATGACTTTCCAAAAACAGCGTCGTAGCTCTTCACTAACTGAACAATCAAAGACTACAGTTGTCAAATAATAGTAAAGCCAACACTGTAAAATAATAATAATAAAATGTAACTTATGTATTTTTGTTTATTGTAAGCATCATTATTAACGACCTTTTACAAAATATAGAAAATTTCGAATAAATAAAAGAACATGCATTATTTCGTATATTGTGTTAGAATTCGAACACACACACACACAACAAATACAAAAAATAAGAAAAACGTCACTGCAGGACTTTAACCAACGACGTTATGTTTCCAAGGCCAAAACGCTACCACTTGAGCTACACTGGCAGATAGTACAAAATGCTTTAACTATTGGTACTTCGGTGTACTAACAAAACGTCAAATCTGATAAATCTCGATAATTTTTAGAGTTGCGTCGAATGGCTTTGGCTGATTGTTATTTACGTTCTGAACATCACGTACCATAAATATGGAGAAATTCTAAAATCCGATACCCTTGTGATCTCTTTGTCAGTCTTTTAACAATGTTACCTGTCTTAACAAATTGAAGTACCCTACGGTTCTTGTAGAGTGCATTAATGTGAACTGAGGACGAACTTACAATTGTGAAAATTAATACCTTCTACAGTAAGCAGTTAAATGATGTCCTTTAAAAGGTTCTTCTTATCACTGTGAACCATATGCTTTGAACTATCGTGCTACTCCTTTGTATAAACTCATAGATTTAGGCAGTTCTGTATGACCAAAGTAACAAAGATACGAAACCTCTTTTAAAATCTTCTTTACCTTGTTTCTGGTCACAACAGTCTAGTCTTCAGCTCTAGTGCCAATACCGTAGCAATTGTACCAGTATCTTGATCTGTTTTGAAGTATAATCTCTCCGAAACTTCAGCTACTCTGGTCGCTCATAATTCATGATTTCTGTATCCGCTTTATATTTAACATCTTTCTAAACATGGCTGCATCTTTAACAGCTCTTTATAGAGCTGAATCTTTCCTATTCGATTTTCCCGTCGTAGACCAATTCCAAGTCACTAAATGAAAGCCTATGTCAGACCTAGAAAATTCATATGTTCAAGAGGGTACCTTTCGCATGTCTAGACTTCAACTAATCTTTTCGTTACAAGTGATCGTGTCTATAGACGTGGTTTCTAGGTAGGACAATAACTGACTGAGTCCGTTAGTCTTACACGTTTTCGACGCTAAGCAAATATCTATTTTTCTTTCCCATACTTCATTCACTATTATTTCACGGTTCCTGTGGCAAATATTGTTACGATGAAAACTGCAGGTGGTCCGAAATTCGAAGGCTGGTCGATAATAGAACACAACAGTACACGTTTCTTGGTAACACAATCATAAATTTAAAACAGAGTGCTTCCTGCTTGGTGTTCTCCGCCATTTATACATAGAGGGAATTTTCTGGAAATTACAAGTATATCAAACATAAGAAACACATAGTTCTAGAAAAAATAAATACATAGAAATAGTTTCTTTCTGCATTGGCGGGATTTGAATCAGAGGCCGCCAGAACAGTGAGCAATTGCCATGGTAACCATTGCACCACGCGTTCCGGCGGAAGACACGCGGCAAAATTATAATTAAAACTTCGTGGAAATTCGACAATAATTCGGATTTATTTTTCGTTTATAAATGTTTATTCAGCCGGCGAAATCACATTTAGTGTTGTATAGTAACAGTTTAGCTTCTCCCAGAAAATTAACATACTCAAATTTATCTCGTGAAATATACGAACATATGATTCTACATTCAAAAAAGTCAGAACTGAATCAATACTGGAGTAATTAATATTATTTTGAGATGAATAATAATTTATGTAAAGCTTTTCAGTCAACGTTTTGAGGTTAAAACTAGAAGACTTTTATATAACTTGTGTGTTTGGTATTGGTATTGGTACTTATAGTCCTCATATTATTACAATAGTAAAACCCGTGGACTCTTGTATGACACTCATTGTGAGCTGAAGTTAATGAGAAATTAAAAGAAACAATTCTTGCAAACACGGATGCAATGAGAAACTACGTCAGTAAAATCAATCCCTCGCTTTGCGTTTCTGTTGTTTCATGTAATGGAAGTCTGAAATTTCTGTTTTACAAGAACAAAATATATTGCAAAGCCAGTGTATTTACCAGTTTGTTTCTACTATTTCTTCATAAACATAAAGACAGTAGCTTTACGGGCTCGGGGACGTGCGACGTACAGTTGCTCTGGCGAAAATTGGATTTTATTTATTTATTTATTTTACATTCTGTCCATCCATTCCCCTCCCCTTTCTCCTCCTCCTCCTGCTTTCTTTTCTTTCTCCTCCTCGCCTTACTCTTCTTCCTTCCTCTAGCCATCCCGCTTCTCGGTCCGTCTTCTGCTTCCTTTACCCCATAGATGAAACAGAGCTAGCAGGCTTAGATTGTGAAGTGGTGTTACACGCATGGGTTCGGCATTAGAGGACGGGAGGAGTGAGGGTAGACCAAGGATATGTGTTTCGAATCAGACAAGAATAATTTAGAAATAACAGGCTTAACATCAGATAAAGCATCAGTACCAACATTGAACAGGGTAACGTGGTGGGTGAACGCTGAAACACATATTCTGTTTCCTTAACAATATTTCCTACAATAATATAATTTGGTAGGAACTTAGAGTGGAGTATTAGGAAACTATGTGCAAGATGATGTGTTGCGATTACAGTAGGTAGTAATGATGTAATAAATTACAACCTCATGCGTAAAGAAGTGGTTTTTCACGAACCGTAATGCTTCCTTGTCTCATGAATTGTGTGTCTTATTATAAATTCTAAGGTACATTCAGTGGTGTGTATGTATACTTTCTGTAAAATTTCTTGCTAATGTAATTAGCACTGTAGGAGTAATATATTCTAACTCCATACCGAATGGCGTAGTTTTACTTCGTGATCAACGGAAAAATAGCAATCAAAAAACTTCTGAAAGTTTTACTGAGATAAGAGGTAACAGCCGTAATATATTTTATGAAATGCATATGGTCAACTATCAGATGTTGTAATCCCTTTCCTGCCCAAGTTATCTAGTATTCGAGCATAATTTCATATTTGGTTATTTTACCACCAAAGGGAATAAAAGTACATTAGTCTATTCACACAGTTTTGTTTTTCTTATTTGAAGCAAAAAGTATCATCATCATCATTAGAGACTGATTGTGCCTTTCAGCGTTAATTCTGGAGCATAGTCCCCCTAATAAAATTCCTCCATGATGCCTCGTTTAATGTTACACCTTTTACTTGGAAATCTTTCTTCACCGAATCTAGGAAATTTCTCCTTGTTATACCTCGCAAAAAACATAAAATTAAACAATGGTACTTCAAATGCCAACAGGATATAATATTATTAGGAGACATTATGAAATGCTTATCTCTGTTTACCTACGGATTACCAGCATCAAAGGGATAGCAGAGTTTTCATATCGAAATGTCATGGTAGATATTGATCTAAAGAGGAAAAATTAAATCTTAACTATCTCCGAACCATATTCATATTTAGAAATTCGTAAACAAAGAAAAACAAAGCTGCAACCACTTATTACTGACACCTAACAGCAAAGACAACTACAAAATTAACACGCACAACATGCCTTTGATATGCTGTCGGTACTAAAAACTACCAGCCACAGTTTTGAACACAAAATAAATAAAAAGAGCTGTATTCCTTGAATAGTGGCAGTTGTCATTACCTAAAACAATACTAAAGCAAATTAACAACGTCAGTATACACACAACAGCGTCTTTTTGCGACAACAAAAGATTGAGATGTTTGTAAACCTTATTGTACTTAACTGCGGGGTCATCAGTCCATAAACTTACAAACTACTAGACGGCAAAAATATCCATGCCCGAGGGGGGATTCGAACCCCAGACGGGGAACGGCCTCGCGCATAGTATCATCCGCTACCTCAATCCGCTCGGCCGCTGCCGACAACAAAACTAGCCTGACGAAATCGTGCACCCATACATAAGACAGCCCGTTGTTCACTGCTCTCTGTGAGCAGAGATACTGAACAATCTGGGTTGGCGAGTGTTTTATACGATATACAAAAAAAATGTTCAAATGTTTGTTAAGCTTATGGGACTTAACTACGGGGTCATCAGTCCCTAAACTTACAAACTACTTATGAACTACTTACGAACTAGGACGGCAAAAATATCCATGCCCGAGGGGGGATTCGAACCCCCGACCGTAGTGGCCGTGCTGACCGCGACTGGAGTGCCTCAGTCACCTCGGCCACCGCGGCCGGCATACGATATACGATAGCATCAGCGCGACACGAACGTCCCGTTAGGAACACAACTCAGATACCATTTCCACTTTGTTTTATGATGCTGCAAATGGACAGGGACTTTTAAAGTCCCAACAGTTAGGAAAGGTTTATAGTTACAACTATAATAAACAGCTGATGGTTGACAATATGCACTTCTTACAATAAACATCTTCCCTTCTGTCACTTTGCTAGGATTTTCCGGAAGAAACAGTCTTTTTTCTTAAGGTTTCACAATGTGCTACTTTTTTCTTTTTGTTTTGCGAGTCGCTTAGTTTTCTCGTTATCAAATAGCGGAACATGAGGAAGCATTTTTTTGCGAATTTCGTTATCTCCTGAATTATCTATTGCAAGTGGTTCTTAACCACTTAGCGATTGTTCTCTGGTATTAAGAAATTCGTGTACCAAGTTTGGTTGAAAGAAATCAAGCATTTCACGAGGAGAATATGTGGAAAAAACACACTTATGACACGTGGCAATTTCTATAATAAAACACCATTATAGTTTCTATCTCGAACTAAAATCTCACAAATATCGATGTTACTGATATTTTTCATGCTTTCGTGATCGGTCTTCAAATTTAGGCCTACTACTCGAATAATGATCATTGCCGCCTAAGATGGAGTCTGTTGTGAATTTGCTAGGTTTGCCTCGTGCGTTCGTGTGCAAGCAAGCTTCTGTTCTGGTACACGCTCCAACAGCGATACACATCTGAGTGTGTAAAATAAAAATAAAAACGTACCATGACACTGTCCCTCTTCCGGCTCATTGGCTCCAATTACATTTGCATGCAGATTGGCGTGGCAGTGTTCGCTTAGGCAGCTGTCAACTCTCGGATGCTGAATTTTTTTTTTTTTTTTTTTTTTTTTTTTTTTTTTTTTTTTTTTTTTTTTTTTAGTTCAAACATATAAAATTCGGAACAATTTGTGAGGAAATCAGTTGTATGCGTACCCGAAGGGAGAAACATGCTGCAACTGAAGTGCCCAGGTAGCAAAGAACAACTGTACGTATATTATTTTATATTATGTATTTTTTCTGTGGCTTAACGTCATTAGCTTTCTCGCAAATAGGCCTATAATGAACAGAAAATAAGAACACTGTGTGCTGCATCACAAGTTCACTTTGTTCAGTTCAGGCAAAATCTCAATCACTAACAATAACGATGGAATGTTCTTACACACACTTGCTCACTTTAAGAAGCGACGTTAGCGGATCTACGTTTCCATAACTCGTGATACACTGCCGTGTGCTGGATGGCTTTGATAATACAATACCTGGGAACGCAAAAAGAATCTACAATAGACAGTGGAGTGATTATGGGACAGATGGAAATATAAACTTCTAAACCAGGCGCCATAACTGTTGCCCGATAATAATGCACCTCTTTTTTTTTTCAGAGTTTATTTACTGCACATAATAAACATTGCACTCATGAAAGAAAGATGTGAGATAGAATACACAGCCTTGGTTGCGGCACTTTATTATCATCAAATGTTGATAACGTGTTTCGCTTGTATGAGGCATCATCAGACTATACAGTCCCGGCATAGACCGTAAGATACTGATTAACACGACAGTGCGAAAGCATGGACGGAATGGTTGGTGAGTCCGGTGCCAATCCGTCGCCATCCTTTTTGATGGCTTTTTTGCGTTGTCTGCCGCATGACACGCCGCAAAAGTGGAAGTATAGTAACACGTGGAGACGGCCCTGCTGCCAACCATAATATGTACAGTACATACATCAGCCGATGGCATGGAGTGGAATTTATTTTACAGAATAATGTGTCGGCTATGCACCCTATTTTCCATGTAATCTCCGTGCCGTTCTACGATCGTCCCTCAGCACGAATCTAGAGCGTCATGCCCTGTCTCGGTACCAACCATAGCTCTCGTCACTGTGGGAGTCAAAAAAAAAAAAAAAAAAAAAAAAAAAAAAAAAAAAAAAAAAAAAAACGGAATAAACGGTTTCTTTCTGTGATAATCGTGAACCACCGTCAGACATCGTGGCACTCATCTCGCAAACATTTTATCCAAGAATACAGATAATTGGATCCTTACGTCCCTTGATGAACGACAGATTCAGCGGCAACTGTCGCTGCGTTATCCCTTTCGCAGGCCATGGGAGATATACTTCCCACTAATGGTATTATTTTACTGCATTCATGGGAATACGTGTTCCTACTTCCGTTCGCTCCTGGCCCCAAGTGGTTGTCCGCTATACTATTGCTGGTTTCTGTTTGCTGCTAAAAATAGCTTTTAGGGCCGTGGGAAGTTAATATCCCACCAAATATTGGTGTTCCCAGTGTTCCTGGTAAGTATGCTTACCACCAAAGTCAGTTCTGAAAGGGGCTCGGGAAATATATATACCTCAATGTCTTTTGTGGTCCTTGGGAAGCACACTTACCACAAACGTCGAGGTACCACAATTCTTCTGGGAATATGTCTTACCACCTTTGTATTTGCCTGACATCTTGTGGTAGTACTCTGTACACGGTGTATCAAAACTGTGTATCAGTTTGTGTGTATCGCGGGATCACTACTGTTGTCAGAAGAGTTTGGTTCGCTTGTCAAGTTTATGTCTGTGTCACTATTATCAGCTCAAAGATTTACTGTTTCCACATTGTGGTAAGTAAATTTTAATTTTGGTGGCAAAGATATTTGGAATATTATTTTATCACTTATTGCTCGCCTCACAATCTTTCTTTGCTTTTCGTAGCAAAAATGTCAACGAAGCACGCCTATACTAAGGAATACTACACCAGAAGAAGCATTGGAGTTGCTATTCACTACCTAGGGAGAGGAGTCTGAAATAGAAAGTGCTGAAGAATCAGAAGACGAATTTGTTTCAGACGTGGATCCTTGTTTGGTTCCACGACCTAATATCAATAACAGTGCAAACAATTCTTGCTCCAGGGACGTTGATATTTCTAAAGACTGTGCCGTAAGTGCAGAAGAGCCATCGGCAGGAGAGGAATGGTCCGATGACACTGCTGTTTCCGAGTTTCTTCACGTTGATGCAAAAGGAGAAGCAAAAGTCAACCACCCATTGACAAAACAAAGCACAGAGAGAGAGACTACTTCCTTTCTTTATTTACCAATGAGATGCTGGAGTATGTGGTTCAGTAGACAAATCTGAATGCAGAGCAACAAAAACAAAAACGGCAATCTGGTCAGACTGTGAGTGAGTCAACAAATAACTGGACTAATTTGTATGTAGAGGAGTTACAGGCCTGGATTGGAATGAATATCTTGATGGGTGTGGTTGTGTTGCCAAGTGTAGTGCACTACTGGAGTTCAGAACCTACCTTAGGTCAGCCTTACATATCGAAACCTATGACATGCAAACGTTTCAAAAAGATATGTGAAACTATTCGCATAAATGACAACAGGCTGAATCCTCCGAGACGGCATCTAAACCACGATAAACTTCACAAGGTCAGACCTCTTACGACCTTTCTGAACAACACAATTCGTAAGCCATACACTGTTAGTAAGGTATCGGCTGTGGGTGAAAGCATGATTCCTGTCAAGGGACGATCCTCACTCAAGCACTATATGCCTCTCAAGCCAGTACAACGAGGATACAAGGTGTGGTGTTTAGCAGATTCAAAGAATGGCTATGTTATAAAATTTGATATTTACACAGGAAAATCAAATGACGGATCTACAGAAAGTTATCTGGGAGAGCGTGTAGTCATTAGCCTCACCCTAGACTTGAAATATAGTAACAGTTTAGTATCGTTTGACAACTTCTTCCCCACAGTGAATCCAATGCAAATGCTTTTGAACAATGTGAATCTACTCTATAGGGACTGTGAGAGCAAACCGAAAAGGGCTTCCTTCAATGATGAAAGATAAATGTACCTTGAAAAGAGGAGAATTTCAGATTCAATGCAAACTCTCAATGCAGCTTTAAAATAGATGGACGACAAACCTGTGACTATTTTGACAATTTCAGACAATCCTACAGATACCACACTTGTCTCAAGAAAGAATAAGGATGGCACGACCAGCAGGGTTACGTGTCCCACAGCTGTGGCAACATACAATACTATAATGGGAGGTGTAGATCACTATGATCAACTTAGAGAACGTTATGCAATAGGTCGACGTTCTCGTAAGTGATGGCTTTGGATTCTCTATTTCCTATTAGACAAGGCAGTTGTAAATGCCTTTATATTGTACGAAACTAATAAAGGAGAAGACGGATATGATGATCAATTGAAGTTTCGGTTACGACTCGCAAAACAATTGATAGATGGCTTTACATCCAGCACAAAGAAAGGACGTCCAGTAAGCATTGTAAACAAGAAGAACACCGTATCAGATCATGTTAGACTGGCAAAAGTAGGCGATCATATGCCTGTTTTAGAAAAAACCTACAGATGGTGCCGAAAGTGTTCAACAAAAGCTCGTGACAAGAGAACAAAATATGTATGCTGCTTCTGCAACGTATCCCTGTGCATAGAACCATGCTTCCGTCAGTTTCATGGAAAATAAAAAGAAAATGTAACAATAATTTGAACTTTTTGCTGAAAAAGAAATATTACTTGTAAATTTGTAATGTAAATGTTTTTGCAATAAAGTAAAACATAAAAAGCACCATCTTTAAAAAAAATTACATGTAATGCCAACATGTTACCGCTTATAAAATGGAAATGGGATGTCTTCTTCCCAGTGTAAAGCTACAATTGGAAAATCCGTTTACCAGTGTAAGGTTTAAAGAGTGCTGTGGTTATATATTTACCACCATAATTTTTAGACCTAAATCACAAAAATAAAATTATCGAAAAATAAAATACAATAAATTGATCACAATTCTAATTCGATGCAACAAAAATTAGCTTCGCTGAGTCGCCACAAAAAATACTCCCGTTAAAGTGTTATGTCAGGTGGGTCAGCCGTGCCCGACCGCGACAAATCTTGGAGTTCTAACGGACCGTCTTGTGATTATCTGAACCTCTGAGCGCAACAATTATCTGTATTGTCGTTGGCCATGTTTGTGAATATTCCCTCCAGCTTCTTTTCCTGCAGTGATATATTCCGTAATGGCACCTTGCATATGCCATGTAAATGTACGGGGTGCAGCCAACTGCTAGCGGTAGCTCATTAGTCCAGTCAACAAACACCGAAAAATAGCGAAAAGAGAAAAATCGTACAGTCGCAAATTTTTGTACAGTGGTAGGGAAGGCCGTCTTGCACGACATACTAAAAGTCACGACCTCTGAGGTGTGAGCTCGAGCGCATTGAGGTGCTATGCTATGATGCGCGAGGCCTTTCCCCGTTGGGGGTTCGAATTCCACCCTCAGGCATGGATGTTTGTGCCGCTTTAGTATAAGCTAGTTCATAAGTAGTTTATACGTTTAGGGACTGATGACCACGCAGTTAAGTCCCATAAGCTTTACAAACATTTGAACATTCAGAATCAGTAAATTTGCTTTTTAGGTATGGTCTGCCTTGAGCAACATAGGACTAATTGTTTTTAGTTTCTTCCTTGGGAAAAACTAAAAACAATTGTGTTTTCTCAAGGCGGACCATTCCTAAAAAGCAAATTTATTTGTAAGCAAACACGGATATTGAAGAGCTATTCAAACCTCAATTTGAATTTAGAAGAACTATTATCATAATCTTAAAAGCCAAATTTTTATGCTGTATACTTAAAATGTAAATGCCTACCGGCACCTGGTTCCCTCATGTAGTATTAGGGGATACATTGTGCACTTGTGATATGGTATAAGGCAGCGAATTCCCAATCTTTCTTGCTTTGTGGCTCACCCATTGCGTGAAAACTTCTGGGAGGCCCAGCAACTAAATATACATTAAAAATCATCAACATACAAAATAGGTGTGCGCACGCACGCATCCCACCCCTACCCCTACACACACTCACAGTAGCCAATACTATTAAAATATACAAATATATTTTAGTAGTAATTGCTACTGTGAGGGTGTGTGAGTGTTGGGGGGGGGGGGCGGGGAACGTTCGTGCTTTTTAATTAAACATTGGCTTTGATTGAAAGCAGTAATGACACGTTCCTTCATATTTTCCGACATTTAGTCCATTCTTCTCTTCACGGTAGTGTTTATTAACGGAATTACTTTAATTTTTTGTGCATTGCTTATCATTTTTTCTGCAGGTATAGTTTCTCTTCCAGTATAATCTCCTCCCTTCTTTGCAATTTTGCAATTAACAAAGATAGCTCATAAGAAATTGTGGTGCACAGTGCATTCTGTTTCGACGACTTGTCCATCACAGATCCTCATAGACAGATTTCTTTCCTTGCTTTGAAAGAAATCTGGAGACTTCCCTACGCATTCAGGATATTTAGTTGATTTATGCCTTTCACGTTTAGACAGTTTCATACATTCGTTGGATATAGGGTTGCCATACCCCACGGATTTCACGGACAGACCGCAATTTTAGGTAAATGAAAACATCCGGACCAAAAAGGCAAATGTCCGCGATATTTCCTGGATTTGAAGTTACAAAACTGCTGTCAGAGAAGTATCAATATGTTATCTCTTTGCCATGACAATATATAAAATCCAAAAAGAACAGTACAGCTTTCGAGATCTGGAAACAGTGGGCAATCAGTCATCTCAGATTGTATACAGTACTTCTTTTGTGTCCCAACTTCGTCGCCGCTTTTGTGTCCCAGCCTCGTCGTAGGTGTCGGTGGCCGAGTGGAATGAGACCGACACAGGAACAAAAATAGCACGCTGGTGCAGGTACGGAGGGGAGCAGCCAGAAACTATAAACACTAGAGTAAATTAGAAAGAGATATATATTGCACAGAATGTAACAATACTTAACTTTTACATAGTACTGCAGAATGTTGATACATAGTTGTTAGAGGCCTGCCTAGTGCCTGTACGATAGCAAAGTCTTCACTGGTGCCTATCTGATTACGAAGGTCCTAACTGGTTGCTATCTCAGTCTGAAGTGACCGATGTCTTTCCGTGGTGGCCACGAGCGGGGTTGCAGCAGAGGGCGCTCGTGGCTGTCCTGAGAACGCCGCGCCGTGTGTGCATGGCGGCGCGCGGCGAAAGTAGGTGGCGCGCACTTTGTACTTGTGCGACACCACACCCCTCCCCCCCAAACCGCCGCGCCGTCGTGGCGTAGGGCTGAGGGCCACGGCGACGGCACTGGGAGGAGGGCCTGGGCGGGGGCGTTACTGGTGGGACGGGCGTCGTAGCTGAGGCTGGGATCGAGACGCCGTCCGCGCCCCGGCATCCGCCTTGCGATCCTCCACGGAACCCACCGAAACCTGGGGAAGGGCGCACCCTGCCGCCCAGATTGAGCAGGTCATCTTCTTCTGAGGTGCGTGGCCCAAGCTGGGGGGGCCCGCACGGTCCCGGAGTCCCTCTCGGTGATGCTGTCAGCTGCGGCGGCGACGGAGGCGGAGAGGCGGACTGCGTAGGAGGCGCGTCCACCTCCATAGGGATCTCGTAGTCCGGGGACGAACGATGTGGTTGTGCTCCCTGGCGGTGAACTGGGTCTGGAATCAAGAAACCCGAGACAGGATCGCGCAGCCTGTGCAAGCGCAATTGGTTTGCGTGGCGCCGCAGCTCCGACCCTGTGGAAGAACGTACAACATACATATTGCGACCGAGCACGCGCTGAATGGTGCCCGGCATCCATGTCTTCTTGTTGCCAGCAAACACCCTGTACAGCACCGGCGTAGAAACCTGAAAACGCGAAGCGCCATACGAACCGACTCGGTGCGTGGGAGGCTGCAGCAGGTGAAGGAGAGTGCGGTGACGGCGGCCGTGTAGCAGCTCGGCAGGAGACGGGCCGTCACGTGGCATGCACCGATACGTAGACAGGAAAATTTGAAGAGCTTGCTGCCTGGAGTGCTGACCTTTCATCTTCTCCATGTGAGACTTGAATGTTCGAACGAAACGTTCTGCTTCACCATTGGACTGAGGGTGAAAAGGTGCGGTGGTGATATGCTGAATGCCATTCACACGACAAAACTGTTGATATTCCGCACTAACAAACTGAGGTCCATTGTCACTGACGATAGTTTCAGGCAAACCTTCGATGCAAAACACTGATGTTAAGGCACTGATTGTACTAGAAGCTGTCGTTGAGTTCATGGCAATCACAAAAGGAAACTTGCTGAAAGCGTCTACAACAATTAACCAGCGCGTATTCCAGAAAGGTCCGGCAAAGTCAATATGTAAACGTTGCCATGGTCCCTTGGGGCGTGGCCAGTCTGAGAAACGCTGTGGAGGAGCCGCCTGATGCTCCGCACAAACCGTACACTGTGATGTCACGCTCTCTATCTGAGCGTCCATACCAACCCAGGTACAATGACGTCTGGCCAGTTGCTTTGTCCTAACAATGCCCCAATGTCCTTGATGCAGGAGGCGTAACACTTCTCGTTGCAGGGAACGAGGAACAATCACTCTTGCTTGGTCGTTGTCGGTATGCAACAACAGTACACCCTGACTTAAAGATAATGCCTGACGTTGTGCAAAATAACGTCGAACCAGAGGCCGATCAATGTCTTTGGCTCTGGCAGGCCACCCTGAGCGAACAAAACGTGCTACCACACTTAGGTCTGCATCTGCAGCTGTTTCCTGTGCAACCCGACGAGAGTTCAAAGGAAAGTCTGCGACAGCGGAAGCATCTCTGGAGTCTATCTGACAACATGCCATTTCTGAAGAATCAAATGATACATCCTGGCCAACCGGAAGTCGGGAAAGGGTGTCCGCGTTAGCATGTTTAGTGGTAGGTCGGTACAAAATCTCATACTGATAATTAGACAATATCAAGGACCATCTCTGAAGCTTTTGTGCCGTACGTGGCGGAATCGGCTTTGTGGGTGAGAACAACGATGTGAGAGGCTTGTGGTCAGTCAACAAATAGAATTTTCTGCCATAGAGATAATGATGAAACTTTGTGACGCCGTAAATGATTGCTAAGGCCTCCTTTTCTATCTGACTGTAATTCTGTTGCGTCGGCGTCAGTAGCTTGGATGCAAAGGCAATAGGACGATCGTGACATCCAATACGATGCGACAGAACGGCACCCAGACCGTACGACGAGGCGTCAACTGCTAACACTACAGGCTTCTGTGGGTCAAAGGGAATCAAACATGCATCACTGAGTAGTGCAGACTTTAGTTTGTCAAAGGCAACCTGACAATCTTTAGACCATACAAAAGGAACATTCTTCCTACGTAAGTGATGCAGTGGAGCTGCAATCTGAGAGGCATTGGGAATAAATCGGAAATAATAGTTAAGCTTTCCCATTACTGCTTGCAATTCATGCACATTCTTAGGAGGAGGCAAATCTTTGATTGCTCGAAGATGTGACTGTAAGGGATGAATTCCTTGGGCATTAATCACATGGCCTAGGTACTCTATTTCAGTTTGAAAAAACGAACACTTTGCTTTATTACAACGTAGACCTGCTGCAGTCAAAACTTTGAAAAGGCACTCCAGGTTTGCTAAATGTTCTTCAACTGTACGTCCGGATACCACAATGCCATCTAAATAGTTCGAGCAACACGGTACAGAAACTGTCAGCTGTTCCAAAAAACGCTGAAAAATAGCGGGGGCGGAAGAACTGCCAAAGGGTAGGCGTTGAAATTGAAAAAGGCCCATGTGAGTACTAATGACGAAAAACTTTTTTGACTCGTCATCAAGTGGAATCTGTAAGTATGCCTCTGCTAAATCAATCTTGGAAAAGAAGGGAGACTGTCCTAATTTGTCCATAAGTTCCTCAGGTCTGGGCAGAGGGTAAGTGTCTACAATTGTTTGACTGTTCACTGTTGATTTAAAGTCCGCACAGAGACGAAGTTTTCCTGACGGCTTGGGTATAATTACTAAAGGCGAGGCCCACTGACCCGCAGAAACAGGAGAAATCACCCCACTATCTTGCCTACGTTTAAGTTCTTCGGCAACTGTATCACGCAATGCGATAGGCACTGGTCGAGCTTTACGAAATTTTGGAACTGCAGATTCTTTTAAAGTTACATGTGCCACGAAGTCTTTTGCACAACCTAGTTCCGGCGAAAACAAGTCACTATATTTGTCACACAATGCATTTATTTTGTCCTGAGGCACTACTGACGAAATTTGAAGCACATCTCTTTGAATCGATAAGCCAAACAAGTCGAATGCATCTAGTCCAAAAATGTTCTGCGTAGATTTGGCCTGAAGAACTACAAAAGCAACTGTTTTTGTTACACCTTGAAAAGAGGCGGGCAGGCTACAAGTTCCTAGCACGGGAATATTTTGACCTGTATAAGCTGTTAACACTTGCTGTGACGGCGACAATTTTGGCGAACCCAGAAGTTCATAAGTATCTTTATTTATTAATGTGACAGCGGAACCAGTATCAAGCTGAAATTGCACAGTCTTATCTTCTATGGAGAGATTTACAAAAAGTTTGTGCTTCTGGCGCACGACAGGTGCGCGAATGTGGGCAACGTCTGCTACGGTTTGTTTGCTGCACTTGCGCGGGCCGCGTAGTGAAGGAAGCGGCGCAGACTCGGCACGCGGCGGATTAACAACACTGCCACTAGATGGCACTACCGCCGGATCGGCGTCCGCGCAAGCTTGCGAAGCTACTACAGATTTACTAACTACTGCACTAAACTTTTGAGTAGCTACAACAAGTCTACTGTCTCTATCTACACAGTACTGGGCAATATCACAAGGAGAAGTTGTAGAAGGCACTCGGTTCACTACAGGATTGCACTGTACATAGTCATTTTGCTTGTCCCGAACCCTTTTCCGTTGCACAGAATTACGCGCTCGTCGGCGCTTGCTACGTGGTGCACTATATAGTTTTGCCATAGGCACAGAACTACTTTCTTGCAATTGAGATCCAAGGAAAGCACTGTCCAACTCCACAGCCCGTACAACATTCACAGAATGAACTGCTCTCGCACTTCGCGAAGCACTGTTTCCAACGTTACTGTTCGAGTTTTTAATTTGCATACACACAGACTGCACATGTCCCGATTTGCCACATTGATAACAGGTTGCGTTGCGACTAGGGCAATGAGCACGCTTGTGGCGAGACACACACTGGGGGCAAGATTTACGTACATTTTTCTGAAATGAGCGTTGGCGCCCGTTATTCAAATCACTGTTTCTAACACGACGGGACGACCTTTGTGTCGCACTTTTACACCGGCTACTGTTCACTGTCTGTTCAGGACGACCGGTAGAAAAATAAGAATCACTAGGGCTAGAATGCGAACTACGACTAGGAAAGCGTCCGTTACGGCGCACTGAATTTACACTGTGGCTTTGCATTTCTACATCTGCTAAGTCAAAAGTATCATGCGCTTCTATAAGCTGCAGTACACTGTCAAATGAGGGGTCAGGCTGTTTCAGAATTGCTGCTCTAATTCTGGGGTCCTGAATATTCTGCGTAATCGCATCCCTCAACATCACGTCACTATACGAAAGTCCACAAGAGCAAGTAAATTTACATTGGCGGGTTAAGCCCTTCAATTCCGTAATCCACTCTTGGTGTGACTGCTGCGGTAATTTTTTAAGTCTGAAAAATCGGTATCGTGCAGCGGCTACAAGAACTTTTCTCTCATAATGAGCATTCAGTGCATCTACAATTTGTTCAAAGTCTACATCACGAGGAGATGCGAGAGGGAAAAGTTTTTGCAATAGTACGAAGGTCTGGGGGCCCACAATCGATAAGAAAAGGTTCTTAACTCTCTGACCTGTGATTTGATGAGCCGCGACGAGTTCTTGAAACTGTGCGAAATAGTCGCTCCATTCTTCCTCACGTTCGTTGTACTGGCGAAATGTAGGAAGCGGTGCAGCGGCAGGTGTGGGCTGCTGATGTGACGGCTGTTGTTGTTGGTGAGCAGCCTGTGCCGTCAACTGCGACACGGCCTGCAGTAGTTGAGTGATTTGCGCCGTCTGTAACTGAATAATTTCCATTAAGTTTGGGTTCGGGGTAGTGGCCATGCTGACCGCCGATTAGGCGCCGCGAATACAAGTAAATTATAACAAAACACAAATGCAATACGAAAGAGGACGCTCTGCAACAAAAAAGTCCACAAAACACGTAACAAAATATCTTTCCCCAAAATTGTTATAATAAGGGTGGGTGGGCGGGAGCAATTTTTGCGTGCTCCGACTGCTGCTGTCTGGCTGCTGCTAGCGTGCTGGTCCACGGTTCGTGTATCACTCCTCGTCGCCACTTTTGTATCCCATCCTCGTCGCCACTTTTGTGTCCCAACTTCGTCGCCGCTTTTGTGTCCCAGCCTCGTCGTAGGTGTCAGTGGCCGAGTGGAATGAGACCGACACAGGAACAAAAATAGCACGCTGGTGCAGGTACGGAGGGGAGCAGCCAGAAACTATAAACACTAGAGTAAATTAGAAAGAGATATATATTGCACAGAATGTAACAATACTTAACTTTTACATAGTACTGCAGAATGTTGATACATAGTTGTTAGAGGCCTGCCTGGTGCCTGTATGATAGCAAAGTCTTCACTGGTGCCTATCTGATTACGAAGGTCCTAACTGGTTGCTATCTCAGTCTGAAGTGACCGATGTCTTTCCGTGGTGGCCACGAGCGGGGTTGCAGCAGAGGGCGCTCGTGGCTGTCCTGAGAACGCCGCGCCGTGTGTGCATGGCGGCGCGCGGCGTAAGTAGGTGGCGCGCACTTTGTACTTGTGCGACACCACAACTTCCTCTCTGATTTGCGAGTTGTCAGTACAGTTGGCGGTCAGTCATCTCTGGCAATGAAGAGTATTATCCTCTTTGTTTAGCTTGTTGAATGTTCGCATGTTGGTTGTGCTTGTGATTTAGTTGTGTTATATTGTATCAAATAGTTATTATTATTAATAATGTCGGCTAGACGAAAGTTTAAGTTCAGGGAGGAATATACTAAACAGTTGGCAAAGTATCAGAAAGAAATGAATACGAAACTTTCTGCAAAATTTGCGGGTGAGTAACATTACGTTTATACATAGTTGTTGTTGTTGTCTTCAGTCCACAGACTGGTTTAATGCGGCTCTCCACCCTACCCTATCCTGTGCAAGTCTCTTCATCTGAAAATACATTCGGCAACCTACATCCTTTTGAATCTGCTTACTATATTCGTCCCTCGGTCTCCCTCTACGATTTTTACCTCACACGCTTCCTTCTAACGCTAAGTTGGCAATTCCTTAATGTCTCAGAATGATTCCAACCAATCTATCCCTTCTCTTAGTCAGTATATGCCAGAAACTCCTTTTCTCCCCAATTCGGTTAACCGCTGTCTGGTTTTTGTATAGATTGAATATAACTCTTCGCTCCCTATATTTTACCCCTGATACCTTCAGAATTTCTAAGAGTGTATTCCAGTCGACATTGTCAAAAGCTTTCTCCAAATCGATAAACGCTAAAAACGTAGGTTTTCCTTTCCTTAGCCTATCTTCTAAGATAAGTCGTAATGTGAGTATTGCCTCTCGTGTTCCTACATTTCTCCTAAATCCAAACTGATCTTCCCCGAGGTTGGATTCCACAAGTTTTTCCATTCGTCTGTAAATAATTCGTGTTAGTATTTTGCAACCATGACTTATTAAACTGATGGTTCTGTAATTTTCACACTTGCCTGCAGTGGCTTTGTTTGGAATTGGAATTGCAATATTGTTCTTGAAGTCGGAGGGTATTTCCCCTGTCTCATACATCTTGCATACCAGGTGATACAATTTTTTAATGACTGGCTCTCCTAACGACATCAGCAGTTCAGACGGAATATCATCTACTCCAGTGGCCTTGTTTCTACTCAGGTCCTTCAGCGCTCTGTCAAATTCTTCTCGCAGTATCATATCTCCTACGTCATCTTCCTCCACTTCGTCTTCCATTTCTAGAATACTGCTTTCATGTTTATTCCTTCCACAGTTCAGCCTTCCCCTCTTTGCTTACTACTGGTTTTCCGTCTGAGTTCTTGATATTCATACACCTGCTTTTCTTGTCTCCGAATATCTCTTTTATTTTCCTGTAGGCGATATCTATCTTTCCCCAAGTTATGCATTCTTCTACGGTTCTCCATTTTTCCTCTAGCCACTCCTGCTTAGCCAGTCTGCACTTCTCGTGAATTTTTCACACGTTTGTACTCCCTTTTTCCTGTTTAACTTGCTGAATTCTTATATTTTCTCATCAATTAAGTTCATTATATCCTGTGTTATGCAGGGATTTCTATTAGGCCTCGTCCTTCTGCCTATATGGTCCTCTGCAGCCTTCATTACCCTATCTCTCAGAGCTACACATTCTTCTTCTACTGTATTACTTTCCCCCGTTTCAGCCAATCCTTGCCTAATGCTCCCTCTGAAACTCTCAACCACCTCTGGTTCAGTCAATTTGTCCAGGTTCCATCTCATAACCTTTCTAACTTTCTGCAGTCTCTGAAGTTTTAATCTGCAGTTCATAACCAGTAAGTTATGGTCAGAGTCTATATCTGCCCCTGGATATGTCTTACAGTTTAGAACCTGGTTTCTAAATCTATTCCTTACCATTATAAAGTCAATCTGGTACCTTTGTCTCCTGGTCTCTTCCACGTATACAGCATTCTTTCATGCTGATTAAACCAAGTGTTGGTGATCATTAAATTGTGCTCTGCGCAAAATTCTACCAAGCGATCTCCTCTTTCATTCCTTTTTCCCAATCCATAGTCACCTACTACATTTCCTTCTCTTCCCTTTACTACGACCGAGTTCCAGTCCCACGTCACAATCAAGTTTTCGTCTCCCTTAACTTTCTGAATGATTTCTTTTATCTCCTCTTACATTTTTTCGATATCCTCATCATTGGCCGCGCTAGTTGGCATATAAACTTGCACTACTGTGGTAGGTGTTGGCTTCGTGTCTACTTTTACTATGATAATGCGTTCACTATGCTGTTCATCGTTACTTACCGGCATTCCTCTTTTCTTATTCATTATCAGACCTACTCCTGCGTTACCACCAACTGATTTTGTTTTGATAACCCTGTACTCACCTGACCAGAAATCCTGTTCATCCTGCCACCGAATTTCACTAATCCCTACCATATCTAACTTTAACCTATCCATTTCTCTTTTCAAATTTTCTAGCTTACCTACACGATTAAGAGTTAGAACATTCCACGCTCCGGTCCGCAGAATGCCTGTTTTGTTTTTCCTGATGACGACATCCTCCTGAGTAGTCCCCGCCCGGAGATCCGAATGGGGGACTATTTTACTTACGAAATATTTTACCCAAGAAGACGCCATCATCGTATAGTCATACAGTAGAGTTGCATGTCTTCGGGACAAGTAACGACTGGTTTCCCCTTGCTTTTAGCCGTTCGCAGTAATTGCATGGTAAAGTCATGTTAGCTGATGTTACAAGGCCAGCTCAGTCGATCATCCAGACTGTTGCCCCTGTAGCTCTGAAAAGGCTGCTGCTGCTTTTCAGGAACCACACGTTTGTCTGGCCTCTCCACAGTGGTTGCACCTATGGTACGGCTTTCTGCATCGTCGAAGCACACAAGCCACCACACCTCGGCAATGTCTGTGGTTCATGGGGGTTTATACATAGACCCATCGAAGCATGTGCTACATCGTTGTTTTCCTACATTTCAATCAGTAATGTAGGTGGACGTGATATTCAGGACCACGTGCAATCGAGAAAGTATAAGACGCTAGTGGGTTCATCACCTTCTGAACAGCTCACCAGCTTTTTAAAAACACAGATAGATAGTGATAAAGTAGCTGCAGCAGAAGCTACATTTACATTTTACTGTGTGAAGCACCATCATTCATACAGATCCAGTTCTCGCACTTCAAAAATTATATCTCAGGTGTTTAGTAACTCAAAAGATGCAGAAAACGTCCAGCGGCAAAACTAAACCAGAAGCCCTGAACGGATTGAGAACCCTATCAAGTTCTTTTCCTCTGTTCAAGGTTGTGAAAAATACGATTGGTATAAGAAAAGCTTAAAGTGATGAAAATGTTCAAATGTTTGTTAAGCTTAAGGGACTTAACTACGGGGTCATCAGTCCCTAAACTTACAAACTACTTATGAACTACCTACAACTAAGGACGGCACAAATATCCATGCCCGAGGGGGGATTCGAGCCCCCGACCGTAGTAGCCGTGCAGACCGTGACTGAAGCGCCTCAGTCTCCTCGGCCACCGCGGCCGGCTAGAGTGATGACAATGGAACTTCGTGTAATGAATAATTGAATGCATATTCTCATTTTTGCCAATAAATTCTTTCTTAATGAAGCAGTCCTTCCTATGGATCATTAATTAAGTGCACATGTCCCTCAGCTTGGGGGCATGAGGACTCCTTATTTCTCATATTTTCATTGCCTTCCATCAATTACGCTGACCGTAAGTTTTGCCCTGGTTTCGGATTTCGAAATTATGGCAACCCTAGCTAGATAGCGGTTCAAAGCAAATCACATACTGAGGCATAGGTTCTTCCTTAGCGTCACACTTATAGGAAATATATATTGTAGTTACGAAAATATGTTTTAGGCTCCCTTGCTATTCCCTGCTGCTTGAGCTCGGCGCTGACGTACTACCAGCCTGACTGCTTACAAAGTCTGATGTGGAAGTTCTTTCATCACTTGAATGCTTCGTCTTGTGGCAAGTCCTGGTCCCTAACCAAGCATCCTGAATCAGGTGAAATAGCAGTAACTACGCAGACACAACCGTCCGATACTACACAAGATCACTGACTGTATTACTTTCGCCGAATTGAGACAGCAAGTTCACAACGTGACGCGGTGGGCTTTCCCGCAGAAGGATAGGTAGTGCATGGCCTGATCACGTGTTCATTGGGGTGGACAAACGGAAGGCGAGATATCTGTACAGCAAGAGTCTTCGCACACGCAACACTTCGGAAATAAGGAACATCAAAAATGTTCAAATGTTTGTAATTCTATCGGACCAAACTACGTGGTCATCAGTCCGTAGCTTACAAACTACTTAAACCTAGGTAAACTAACCTAAGGACAACACACACACCCATGCCCCAGGGAGGACTCGACGTCCACGGCGAGCAACCGCGCGCTCCGCAGCGAGACGCTTTAGACCGCTCGGCTACTCCACCGCGGCAAGGAACATCAACGAGTACAATATTATGCACTCATGCTTTCATGACTCCTGTAACACAAAAGGTTTAGTTCGGTTTTGAGCAAAATTGTGTGGTTACGCCATGAGCTGCCAGCGCTCTAGAGCAGTTTGCTGGGGCGTATACATCCAGCTGCCTGGTGGCACGCGTTATTTTTGATTTTCATCATATAGCAAAATACTAACACTACGTTGTAGATGTTGTTTTGAGGCAGATTTCGCACGGCAGAATGCTCCATTTCCCTACGAGTGATTCAGGATCTATTTTTGTCGATAACTTTGGCAAGTGAAACCCCTGAAACTGCAGATACCTTTCACCTTGTCTTCGACTCTTAACGAGCGTTCGCGGCCCAGTGACAAGCTGCCCGGGGCCCTCAAGTGGGCCGCGACCCATAGGTTGAGAACCGCTGGTATAAGGGAAGCGGAGGGCTGCTGGACGGCTGAGCCGTGAGATGACAGGTAGACGACTGGAATGGAAAATGGTCGAGCACCTCACTCTGCTGTGCGAATCTCCGCCTGACGCCTGCCAAGCAGCCCAACCGCTCGAAAGCATTCCCTTTCAAAATGTTTGTAATACTATGGGACCAAACTACGTTGGTCATCAGACCCTAGTCTTACACACTACTTAAATTAAGTTACACTAACGTAAGGACAACACACAAATCCATGCCCGAGGGAGGATTCCTCGGCTCCCAGATCGCTCGACAAGTCTCGCAAGGCAAGCATTTATGTGTTACGTTCAATTCTCTCCACAACCAATTGTTTGCAGTGGGTGTACGGAAGATTTTTATGCCGTTTATGCTTACACAAGAAATTTATTTTGTGTGTATTAGTGAAGTACTAGATTACTGTTAGTGATTTTTCGTGTTTAAGGCGTCTGCGAAGAATGGCTAGGAAGTGTTTAGTTTGTGAATGTAATGTTGTCAGTGACATTTGTAACATCGGGGAAAAAGGAATTACTGAATTGGTTCATGCAAGTAATTTAAGAAAAGGTGGGCAAGTTGTTCATAAGTCTTGAAGGAAACAATACACAAGATCATTCATCTGAAGTGAAATTTTGTTTTAAATAAGTCTGTTTTGTGCAGCAGCTGTAGAGGAAATATTTTATGATAGATAAAAGAAAGATCCTATTGAGTTGGAAAGTTTACAATGTTCGATCCTTCACCTACGACAGTTCAATAACGATCCGTGCACAGGAGAGGAAAGATGAGTTGGGGGAGGAGGAAGGAGGAGAACCATGCTAACACGACCCTATACAGTGATGGATGTGCATCTTGCATATACTGTATATCATAGGACTGCTACAGAGAGTTCTTTATGACATTTAAACGTATGTCAATAAAATACAGTGTTCTGAACATATGCAGCAATGGAGGAGATATTTAATTACATCGAAGTAAATGACGACGGCCAGTTCCCTGTGGACCAGTTGTTCTAACAAGTGTCAGGAAGATCACTCCATATGAAGACATTCTAGGAGAAAATGAGGGATAGGTATGGAGACCGAATAGAGAGACTGTTGTGTGCTTTCGCAGAACGGGTGAAAAGGTTTTAACGTTTTGTGGTGTTCTTGGAGATGCAAAGATGAACAGGCATTATCATATTTGATGATCCAATCGTTGTTTAGGATCATTAACATGAATGGTTTCCTGGAGTGGCGGCGCCTCCTATATGTTCACTGGTTCAGTGAACCCTCGGAAAAAGTTCGTAGTGAAAAAAAGTAAATAAAATAAAAAGTATTTTTAAATTATCATTCTTCGTTTCGTTCTTCTATCGGATCATTTTATATGCGCATTCAAATTATTTTTATCGCATGAGAAACATTTTAAGTCGCGAAGAACGAACGTATACGAGTCGTAGCGCGGCCGCTTAATATAGGCGGCAGTGTCCGCAACGTTGCAAGGTGAATGCGCGTCTGAGGTTCAAATTCTCTTCTGAAACCCGCGGCAGGGAAGGGCGAGGAGAAACGCCGCTTTTCACATTGGCTTTGGAGCTGGTAGAGACACGAGCTCCTAGCTACTAGGAGTTACGCACGAATGGTCCCGAAGCAAGACGCTGGAGCTACTGCGCACCTCGCCTTGCGCATGCGTAAATCCTACATGAAAGCAACATCCGCCCTTCATATTTCTTTTTAGCACATTGAAGATTCATCAGAAACACATAATATTTGGTAATATCTTATGTTTATAAAATAAAGACGTATCAACTGTAAAAACCTTCAGAAGATCCGAACTTGAATAATAATGAAGTCACCACTACTCAAATGTTCAAATGTTTGTATATCTATCGGACCAAACTGCGTGGTCATCAGTCCGTAGCCTACAAACTACTTAAACCTAGGTAAACTAACCTAAGGACAAACACACACACCCATCACCCATGTCCCAGGGAGGACTCGAACCTCCACGGCGAGCAACCGCGCGCTCCGCAGCGAGACGCTTTAGACCGCTCGGCTACTCCACCGCGGCAAGCCACTACTACTCTCCACCTAGCAAGAATAGCCGTGTGGTTAGCGGCATCGCGCTGCGCCGTCGAAGGTAGTGGGTTCGAGACCGACTGCAAGTAATTTTTTAACCAATCTTTTATTTTTAACAGAAGAGAGAATAACAATGACCTTTGTAGTGTTACTTGCCACATATCTTTGGGCTTTTAAGCAAATAGGTGCGATTTTGAGGGTTAATGACAATTATACTCTTCTTTGTAACAAATATTAAACTGTTTTTAAAGATGTGGGGAGAGCAGCCTTTGCGCATGCGTAAGGTTATGGGTGGGTGCTGCTTACAGTGCCACGTGACCCTGTAGCTTGTTTCTTCATCGTGACAGATTCATTTTGATACAGACACTTAATGGTGTAATCAGTTACTTACCGTGTTTTAGTGTTCATGTACATATTCATATGTTCTTGGTGTTTATTATCAAACAAAAATAAACAACTTTCAGTATCTTTTAGGAACAAATTATTCACCTTTAGGCTCGAAACAACAATGTGAAATAAAGAAGCGTGGTAGGACGCCTCAAAATTCGAGTTGAAGCTAGCGCAAACCAGACGAGGTAAGACATTCTGCAGATGTTTTAACGAAAATATATCTAAAGGGGGGGAGGGCTCAAAGAAGTGAACCCCCAGTCACCTGAAGCAGCAGCCGCCACTGGTATTCAGGTAGCTGAACATACACGTTAGCAGTCGACGATCGGTTCATCTGGGCCAGACGATCCAGTAAATTCCATGCACAGACGGCTCACACTATTACTTTGTCCCAAACTGCACGCACAGTCTCTTGTTGACAATTTGCGCCGCGGTGGAGTAGCCGAGCGGTCTAAGACGCCTCGCTGCGGAACGCGCGGCTGCTCGCCGTCGGAGGTTCCAGTCCGCCCTAGGGCATGGCTCTGTGTGTTCTCCTTAGGTTAATTTACCTTAGTCTAAGTAGTTTTTAAGCTACGTTCTGATGACCACACAGTTTGGTCCGATAGATTCACAAACATTTGAACATTTGACAATTTGTTACACAGAAGTTTGTGTATCTAATGGACTACGTTCTATATTTACATCTACATCAACATGGGATACTGTGCAAATCACATTTAAGTGCCTGGCAGAGGGTTCATCGAACCACCTTACACTATTTATATCTCCTATTCCATTCTCGAATAGCGTGCGGGAAGAAAGAACACCTGAATCTCCCCATTCGAGCTCTGATTTCTCGTATTTTCTTCTGATGATCACTTCTACCTACGTAAGTGGGAGTGAACAATATATTTTCGCATTCGGAGGAGAATGTTGCGATTGGAGTTCCGTAAGTAGCCCACGCCGCAGCGATAAGCGCCGTTGTTGTAATGATTCCCATCCCAGATCCTGTATCATCCCCATAACGCTGTCTCCCCTGTATCGTGACAATACAAATCTAGCTGCCCTTCTTTGGACTCTTTCTATGTTCTCCGTCAAACTCCCCTGCTGAGGATCCCACACTGGGCAGCAATACTCCAAAAAAGGATGGACAAGCGTAGTGTAGCAGTTTCTTTAGTGGTTCTAATGAATCTTTTAAGGGATCTGTCAATAACACGCAGTCTTTCCCACGACATTATAACGTGTTCTTTCCAGTTTAAGCCTGAAGTAACAGGAATTACTAGGTATTTAACGGAGTTTACGGCCTTCACTTTTGGTTGATTTATCTTGTAAAAAAGTTTAACGGATTTCGTTTTGTACTCGTGAGGACGACTTCGCAAAACCCTTATGTAAATCAAGAAATACGGAATCAATTTGAAATCGCTTGCCGATAGCACTCATAACTTCGTGTGAGTTAAGAGCTAGTTGTGTTTCGCTGGAACAATATTTTCTAAATCCTTGACCTTTGGTCAATAGATCATTCTGCTCGAGATGATTCATAACATTTGAATACAGGATATGTTCCAAAACCCTGCTGCAAATTGACATCAATGAAATAGGCCTGTCGTTTAGTGGGTTACTCCTACTGCCTATCTTGATTATAGGTGTGACCTGTGCAACTTTCCAGTCTTTTGGTAGAGATCCTTCTTTGAGAGAGAGGTTGTATATGGCTGTTAAGTGAGGAGCTATCGCTTCAGCATAATTGGATAGAAATCTAGTGATATACAGTCCGGACGAGAAAACTTGTTCTTGTTAAGTGATTACACTTACTTCACTACTCGAGAATATCTACTTAAACGTTACTCATTATGACCTCTGTTTGTAATTCGAAATCTGGAATATAGGTTTCGTCTTCTTTGGTGAACGAGTTTCTAAAAGGTATGTTTAGTAATTCTGCTTGAGTAGCGCTATCATACAATACGATGGTCATGAGTCCCTAGGCTTAGAAACTAACTTAAGTAACTTGTGCTAAGGACAACACAATTACTCATACCCGAGGGAGGACTCGAATCCCCGGCACGGCCGCGCGCTCCGCAGCAGGGCGCCTCAGTGCGCACGGCTATTCTGCCGCGGCTGGCAATTTGTGTATACGATTTCGTGGGTCTGCATAAAATGCGGACCCTACCACCAGATCTTACGAACTCCTTCGGAGAGTCGTCTCCTGTAGTAGCCCATTATCGCCAGAAAGCGGTTATTTTACGCGGTGTTGGTTGCCTGGTAACAACTGACGATTCTAGGCAAACGCTGCTACCCTCGGTCGTGAAGGCAGTCGGTCACAGCCAGGTATGGACTGAATACCGGTATTGTGAGTTTGTGTATCTCAGAATACTGAAATCCCTAGCAATTTCTGAAATGGAACATCTGATGCGTCATGTTCCAACAAATATTCTACGTTTAATGTCTGCTAATGACAGTAGTGCGAACGTAAAATCGTCGCCAACCTTTTCACATGAATCACCGTAGTACAATTGACAGCTTAGCGCATTTACACCTTGCGCAGGCGATGCTACTGTCATCTAAATCCCTGCGTATCGCCGTGCTGTGACTTTTATTTCCTCAGTGTCTCTTTATGTGCTTGCAATAACGTGTTTTCCAATTGAAAACAGAGGCGTATCTCGAGCATTATCAAATGTTAAAGTCCACCCTTCCGTTATCACGGACTGCTCTCGGAATATTTTTCCCCATTTATGTGACATGCGAGGAAAAGGAAGCAACTGCAAAAAACTCCGGTTTTTTGCCTGTTTGAAGGTATCAATTTAATTTTCAGTACTAGTGTCTGCAATTTTTGTCTGAAAAATACCATCACACAGCAGAGGAAAATCGGTGGGTAATAAAACAGGGCTAAATAAGCGCTAAACGATGGAATGGTAAATCAAGAGCGATGCGCCGCAGTCTGATATCGACAGAAATGACCTGCTGATAATGTCCACAGATCACTGCTCCCACAGAGCGCGAGTCTCAATTCCATTCTGTCGTTCTGCTCGCTCTGTACTTTCAGAGACAATGAGACGGTTCCATCGTCAGAGAATTTATCTAATGTTATTAGTAAACTCCCGCAGATGCATTTATTTAAGAGTGTGAAAACCGCCATGTAATGTAACTCTACATACATGTATTTTTTCGTTTCATGTATTGATATTTCAAAATGTTCAAATGTTTGTAGAACTTATGGGACTTAACTAAGGGGTCATCAGTCCCTACACTTACAAACTACTCATCAACTACCTTATACTAAGGACGGCACAAATATCCAGCCCGAGGGTGGATTCGAATCCCCGACCGTAGTGGATATTTTCATGTCTCAGCATGAAATCATACTTAACGTTAACTTTAGTTTGCTTTTGCATGTGCGCACACGATTACAGACTTTTACCACGATAACATGTTTGTCATATATCTATACTAATAATAATCAATGGCGACCGGTGCTTCAGATGCCTGGGGCTTCACTTCTTTGAGTGCCGGAACTTGATAGAGCCACCCCCCCCCCCCCCACCGAACTTCCCGACTTCCAAAGACGCCATTTGGGGTACCTCTGCGAGTGGCGACGGGGAAAAGCCATCCAGTTTGCCAACCCCTCCCTCTACATATTTTCATTAAGAGATCTGCAGAATGCCTTACCTCAGCTTGTTTGCGCTTGCTTCGAATCAAATCAAATCAAATGTCTGTAAATCCATCGGACCAAACTGCGTGGTCATCAGTCCGTAGCTTACAAACTACTTAAACCTAGGTAAACTAACCTACGGACAAACACACACCCATGCCCCAGGGAGGACTCGAACTTCCACGGCGAACAACCGCGCGCTCCGCAGCGAGGTGCTTTAGACCGCTCGGCTACTCCACCGCGGCGCCCTTGCTTCGACTCGAGCTGAGGCGTCGCAATACCAAGCTTCTTTAGGTCATTTTATTCCAAACTTAAAGCTGAGTAATTTGTTTCTGAAGGATACTGAACGTTGTTCATTTTTCTTTGATAATAAACACCAAGAACATAATATGCACATGAACACTAAAATACAGTAACTGATAAAACTGTTAGTAACAGAATGAATCTATTACGATGAAGAGACAAGCTACCTTCAGGTCACGTAACATTGTAAGCAGCACCCCCTCCTATCCTTACGCGCATATTTTCAAACAGTTAATAACTCGTTAAAACGAAGAGAAAAAAATTTACCCTTAAAATCGCGACACATTTGCTGAAACATCCAAAGATATGTGGCAAGTAACAATACAAAAGTCATCGTTGTTCTCGTATCTGTTAAAAACAGAAGATTCAATTTTTAAAACATTGCGGTCTTGAGCCCACTAACTTTCACGGCGCAAAGCGACGCTGCTAACCAAAAATTCAAACGTTCAAATGTTTGTTAAGCTTATGGGACTTAACTACGGAGTCATCAGTCCCTAAACTTACAAACTACTCATCAACTACCTTATACTAAATACGGCACAAATATCCAGCCCGAGGGGGGATTCGAACCCCCGACCGTAGGGACCGTGCAGACCGTGACTGGAGCGCCTCAGTCCCCTCGGCCACCGCGGCCGGCCGCTGCTAACAACGCGAATATTCTTGCTAGGTGGAGAGTAATTACTTAATTATTGTTATTCATACTGGGATCATCTGAAGGCTTTTACATTTGATGTTTCGTTAATTTACAGTCGCATTGGGCGAAAATTACGGGACATGGGGTAATGATAGCATAGTTGTGTGGCCCAGTGTGGTTGTTTCTTCGTCAAATCTCAATCTTTGGTTTGAATTTTCTCAGTGTTGGTTAATTTCACAGAAAAGTGTTGTGAAGTTTATAAAGCTGCCTGAAGAATTGGAAATAAAACTACAGTCTACTTTTGTACCAGTTTCTTTTGTACGAGTAGCTCATCAAACATCTGTGTACATTCGTTCGCACATTTTATCCACTAGGGTGAACACTGAGTCATAGGAGTTATATTTAGTTTCCCAGTACATCCATAGTTTAGTAAGATTTTTCCATACTTTTCACATTAACATACAATATGTCCCTGACCATTATAGGTTTGCTGTCTCTTAATATGTATGCCTCAAATGTACGCAGTATGGTCATAATAGCATGTAAGCCAGTTTGTGAAACATGAAGGTCTTTTTAAAAGTTACGGACTCACTGATTCTACTCATCCTACATGCCGAGTAACTGGTAACAAGGGTGAAAACTGGGAAGTGCACCATTCCAGTACACCCAAGAATCAACTGAAAGTTATTCGCTTACGATCTGTTCGAATTCTCAGTGTATTTTAATATATGGTATTTGATCTATATGGTTAATTACCCAATTGATATTGCAGAGGCGATAATAGATATGTCGTCGCAAGAGAACAATCTTTTGTCTAAATAATTCTGACCGCAGGTGCTTGAATCTATTGTTGTTAAAAGTGGCTGTGTTTTCTCTGTTATTCTTAAGTCTGTATACAACATTCATAATAATGGTTTCTATACTAAGTATGGCTGATCCCATGTTTGTGCAATTATGTGGATGTACATTATATACGGAGATTTATTATTGATATATGTTAGTGACATCTTGGAGCAACATAATGTCAGTATCAGATCAATATCGATATCCATATATAAGTCGATATCGATATTTATTTATTAATTTGTATTACACAGAACAATTTGGAGTAAGAAATTCTTGTTTTAATAGCAGTCATCAATTGAGCAACCATTTGAAATTGCATCTTATTCCACAATACACACTTCCATGGTCATATCGCCATATTCCACTATTTATGGAAGTATTCCTGTGCGCTGTGTTCTATAGAGGCTCCGTGATAATTCTGAAAGTTTTTCCTTCATCCACTGCCCAGGCATTTAAGTGTTTTCATTTAATAAAATCCTTTGCTTTGCAGCGTCTCCTGGAAAAACGATACTAATAGTAAGTGATGCCGTATTGAATTCTAATCAGAAACGTAAGTGCAGTGATGTCAGAGTAAAGTATTACCAGGGACGTCAATGAACTGTTTTTTACAAACAAAGAAATTTTAATATCGTTATGAATGTTATCTCAGTTCATTCTTTGACTACTTTTTGAAACAATTGTACAATCATACAATGTGCAATCCTTCTCTTGTCTTCTTCTGGTACGTGCCATGTCGTGATGTGAAAGGACGATGTTATCATAATTTTGCGACAACCGCAATTAGATTGTTTACTCAACAATAGTAATAAAGTTCTGTTACATGATTGAAAAACATCAGATATGATCTTCAATAGAAATGTTAAACAGTATATCGCGTTCTTCACAGTTGCAGCACCATACAAAGATTTTAAGTATTTTCAGGATTTTAGCTCCAGCTGCAGCATCTTCAACATCGGCCGCTGAACTGCAGTAACCGGCCACCATTGCATAGTTAATTCTAGTAAAAAAGTATTAAATGATTCAGGGATAGGTGTTGAAATAGGACTTTTAAGAATTATTTCTAAGCTTGGAAGACGATCCTGGACGGTGGTGGAATACATAGTAGGCTAATGATTCAGATCTTAAAGAAATTTACATAGGTAAGTATACGGACCAAACGCAAGGGATTATAGAAGTGTTTTTTCTATATTGGGTCGAGGATAGATCTTGAGTTAACAACAATTATATAACTGATAGGCAATTCTCATTCTTAAAAGTATAACAATAGAGACTCGTCAGTGAGTGGCGAAATTTTAATTTAATATTTTTCAATATTAAGTTTCATCATATCTCTTCCTGTGAGTCCTGTCGTTGTTTCTCGCAGCTGTTGTCTAGTCCTGTAGCTGCAACTCCGCTGCCATGACGTCTTAGAGGCAATGATTTAAGCTGTGCCTTGTCCTACTAATGGTGATAGCTGCTGCCTTGCCGCTGATATACTAGTCCCATTTGCTGTTCTGTACAGCATGCTGCTTCGCAATGCATTCTCTGTGCTGCGCCATCTCTTAGTATTCCGACTCTTGAAATGATGTGACAATGTAATCCCTTGGCTTGGGCGCTTTGACTTGCAGATTGAGTCCATAATTTTCTTTACAAACATTTAATAACTTCACTGTATCGAGATGAGAAAAAAATTTATTCTGTGACATTAGGTTTCGCATTACAACTAGTGTGTAACTTATGTTCCAACAGTTCAAAGATATTTCAAACACAGTTCATTTCCTACTTATCATTTTTCTTATATTGTTCTTTGATCATTTATTCGCGCTTTGGACGCTTCACATATTCTGCAATTTCTCGCACGATGTTCGACAATTCACAGTATTCTCCTTCTAGCCTCACATAATTAAAGCACTTTACTTTGATTAGTCCCGCACAAGGCTCGGAAGAAGAAATAAACATTAAGAGTTGTCGAGTGTTCGTCGTCCAGTGCGCACCTCTCTAGAGCCGCACATTTTCAGTTGTAAGTGAAACCGGCTTCTCTCTAGAAGCTACATATTTTGACTTTGCAGTGCGCTTTCCCTTCAGTTCATTAAAGTTATTGTGTGCTCGCGTTTTTATTTGATTCATATTCGCGTTAAATATCTGGTTAGTGTATTATTCCGCCGTGTGAATTGCGTCGCGACAGTCGTCTGTGTTTATTTTCTGATCAGAAGCGACATAGAGTATTTTGATTATCGTCTGCGTGTTCTCTTCTCAATTTGTAAATTTATACTGTGCTCTCGTGCGTATTAGATTCAGATCTGCGTTTTAACAAACTGTGTAGTCTTCCTTTGAACGCATCGCGACTGTAGTTTTTGTTTTTGCCGACACTGTAATCATGAATAGGGACTGTGACTGCTGTGTGCGGATGCAGTCTGAGCTGGTGACACTTCGCTCCCAGCTTCAAGCTGTGTTAACCTCGGCTGCACAGTTGGAAGCTGCGATCAAGGGGCGTCGTTGTTGGCCGGCAGTGGGGACCAAACGGACTCCCGTCGTCTCCACCGATCGGCCTGTGGCAGCGACATGCCCTGATTCTACTAGCAGTGGGGCAGACATCCCACCCGTCGTTGCGTGGGAGGTTGCTCCAGTGCGTGGCAGGAGGCGCAAGACATTCCGGAGGACCGATCGTGAGGCCTCCTCGGTTCGTCTTGCGAACAGGTTTGAGGCGCTATCTGCTCAGGACAACGTTCCTGAGTCGGATGGTGTCTCTCATCCTGAGGTCACCACCCAGCCTGCGAGATCCGGGCTTAACTTCTAGTTGGGAGCTCCAACGTTAGGCGGGTGATGGAGCCCCTTAGAGAGATGGCTGCCAAGGAGGGGAAGAAGGCAAACGTGCACTCCGTGTGCATTCCGGGTGTAGTCATTCCAGATGTGGAACGAGTCCTTCTGGATGCCATGAGGGCGTACGGGGTGCAGAGAACTGCAGGTGGTGGCTCACGTCGGTACGAATGATGCGGCCCTCAGGGGCTCAGCATTAATTTGCTGGGTACAGGCTTGGCGAACCGGGGGTCCTGAGCTGTGGGCTGTGTCGCGCCAACAGTCCGCTACACCGTAAGCTCTGTGCGTGCTTCAACGAACATCGTTCGGCGCGACGGTGAAACGTTGTACGTTTCAGAGCCTGGGGATCTTGGCTTAATCGCCCGGGTCGCGAGGACGGTACAAACCTCTTTAACCCTTTCGCGGCTGCAGGGGCGAGCGCCCTGGCTGCCCGCCTGGCTGACGGCGCGAGACCATTGTGGGCCTGAGCGGCGGCGGCTGACCCGGCCCCACGGCCGCTCTGGCTACGGCCGCTGCAGCTGCAGCTGCACGCTAGTCGCGCGATTCGGTGACCACACAGCTGCCCCCAGTAAAACTGTCTATAAAATCAGTATCTGTTTGTGATACGAAACAGCCTTTCAAATCTAAACGACATTGTTATAAGATTGTCCTCGTCTGAGAACGAAAATATTTAAGTAAATTCAAAACCCATTTTGATTTGTTATTGAAAAAACTATAATTTGAGGTGTACGTTACCAAAATATATTACTACAGCGTATTAAAGTTTCATTAACATCGGTCGAGTATGTTTGTCAACGTTTAGTTTTAAAGTCAGTTGTTCGTAGGGAAGACCTGCAAAACTCAGACAGTTCTAGCTATAATCGTAAATAAAAAACAGTTATTGGAATTTATGTTGTGCCATGTAGCACAATGAAGAATTAAATAAGCAAAATAATGATGTAATAATGAAATGGAAACAATAAAATAAAAATATTGATAGGTCGTTTGCTTCGTTTGAAATTAAAGCCTAATTTCGATTCACCATGCTAAATAATCCGTAAATAAGCATCTGCATGCTTTCTGCTAGTGGATTTATTTTTCAGATATTCAGGGAATAGTAGAGTTTGACTTAGTGGTTTCCCATCATTTCTAACGCAGGCATTCGAC
The DNA here is from genome assembly GCA_026315105.1 of Locusta migratoria. Lineage (NCBI taxonomy): Eukaryota > Metazoa > Arthropoda > Insecta > Orthoptera > Acrididae > Locusta > Locusta migratoria. The sequence goes on from CM048744.1 coordinate 744,363,160, forward strand.
TGCCTCTGGCTGAGTTAAAAATTTTTTTCTTTATTACTTCTATTGATTTTATTGTTTTCTTATTTTTTTCATTTTTTTTTCTTTCAACATTCAAAGCACATGAAGAAACTAATACTTCCTTAGTTTGTGGTATGTCTCAAAACATGGCACCATACAGAGAGCAACATTACATTTTTTTTTTTTTTTTTTTTTTTTTTTTTTTTTTTTTTACGCCTGATTCGTGTTATTTTCCGTTTTGTATGGGCAGTACACACTCTACAATTTCTTTGCGGTATCTCCTTTCTCTCCCGGGATAATGTTATCTTTTATTCCAGTCGAAAAGGGCTGTCCTTTTTGCGTCAGTGGCATCTAACTTTTAGATGTTTATGAATGAAACTTCTCCAGTAACTGACGGATTAGTTCTAAGTGGAATTTCACTAGTGGCTTCTTCTGTTCATTCTGCATTTCAAAAATAGTTTTTGCATTGAGCATACTCAAGTCAGTTAAATGGAATTTTTGGCATACCCTGACTAAAAGAAGGGATCGCTTGGTAGGACACATTCTTAGACATCGGGGAATCGTAAATTTAGCATTGGAGGGGAGTGTGTGGGGTAAAAATCGCAGAGGGAGACCAAGATACGCGTATAGTAAGCAGATTCAAATAGATGTGGGTTGCCGTTCTTATGAGGAGATGAAAAGGCTTGCTCAGGATAGAGTAGTATGGAGAGCTGCATCAAACCAGTCTCCGGACTGAAGACCATAACAACAACACAACTTTCTTGTACCATTTCTGTTTTTTGTATGCACTGTAGGGACTTAATATCATGTTAGTCCTATCAATCGCACCCACTGACTAATTGTAACTAACTACATAAGTGTGTTTCACTTTATTTCCTCCCATTTTATGATTCTTTTTTTTTTCTGTCTGAGCAACTCTGGTCCATTTACAGTGGATAGCATCCAGGATTTATTTATTGTCCACTCCAGACTTCAGTTGTATTTATCTTTCTTGAGTTTATCAGGTAAAGGTAGTAAATGTTTCCTGTTTGTACGCACCGCGCCAATGGCATTAGTGCACTTCGCATGGAGCCATAAGAACATTTCAGAACTCGAATACCAATTGTCTAAATAAATGCAATGGCTTTTGTTGAGGTATGGTAACAACAAACTGAAAACGACATCATCTGATTTGCCCCAGTCAGCATTTCCGGATTCTAATTCAGTAGAGGCACCAGTGAAGACAATATAATCCAGAATATAACTGGTCTGTACGACACAAAGCACGGATATTTTAATACCACGGCTACATTTGTTTGCAATATACGGTTTGAACCGTAGCCTTCCTCTGAAAACTGGCAACTTTCGTCAGTTACTAAGTTCTCAAACGGGACTGTAGCCTGTCGGAATATCTTTTTGGCGTGCTCCACAATCATGCGTATTTTCACAAGAATATCTTGCGATGCGGACGAATTGTCACTGAAGTGTAATAAAGGCAGCATCGAGTGGCCGATAGCTTTGGGGTGCTGTGTTTAGTTGCGGGAGGCCGTTCCCCGTCATCGTCGCTACTATTCATGAGGATGTCCATTATTTCCTTGTTTGATAAACAACGTTCCGACATTGTAACGACAGTACAGTGAAAAGCTGTTCTCTCGCCAAACAAAAAATACAGGACGGACCCGATGGAGATCTCGTGAGCAGGAAGTCCCGGAAGTGAAAACTGTAGTGCTTACCGACATAACAAAGAAGACCTGTTAATGGCCATGCCACCAAAAATGTTGAGCCGCGGGTAAAACCGAGTCGCCGCCGCTCCATTGTGCACCCGGACCCCAGGCGTAAATGAATGCCCTTAGCCTTCAGGCCGCTCTACCTGCTGGGCGTATATGAATGCCCGTAGCCGTCTGGGCCTACGCCCGTAGCCGTCTGGGCCTCTAACTGCCGGGCATACATGTATGCCCGTAGCCGCGAAAGGGTTAAAAAAAAAACCTCAATCTCAAGGTGTGCTACGTGCTGAGGAGATGCATGGCTGTTGATGTTGAACAGTCGCTAGCGAGCAACCTCTGAGGAACCTGCCGCACCTCATTTGTACAAGGCTTCCCCAGGCAAGCGGGGCTCTGCCTGGGTGGACCTCTTTTCCCTAGCTGCTCGTGGGACGAAAATGAAACGAGCAAATAAAAGCGTGTCCGGTCGCGAAAACGGCGTCTCTAAGCGTGGAAGAGGAGATTAAAATGCTGTTGGATATAACACCCGTCCGTTCCCTTCCCTGCCTACACCGTGGAAGGAACGTCGGGGTAGATCTGCGAATGAGCCATATTCTCCCAAATTCCTTGTATGCAGCCGCACGGATGGTGAGTCATTTACATCTACGAAGCCTCTATTCTTTGTGGAACATCTTGAGGACAAGTACGGCGAGGTTTCCGGATTGTCCAAGATGCGAAGCGGTGCAGTGCTCATAGAAGCAGCTTCCCTAGCTAAATCGCGGGCGATACTTGCCTGCGACAAGCTGGGTGATGTCCCTGTGAGCATTACACCACATAAGTCGCTCAATATGGTCTAAGGCATCATTTTCCACCGAGACCTTTTGTTACAGTCCGACGACGAGTTAAGCGCCAACTTGAAGCGTAGAGGAGTCCACTTCATCCGGCGTGTCCATACGGGGCCAAAGGATCACAAGGTTGCCACCGGTGCTTTCATCGTGGCCTTTGAAGGCGATAACCTGCCTGAGAAGGTCAAGGTAATGGTTTACCGGTGCGACGTGAAACCTTACATTCCTCCCCCTATGAGATGCTTTAAATGCTGGAAATACGGCATGTCCTCTAGATGTACTTTCAACGCTACTGTGGACGTTCAGAACACCCGGACACGCCATGCACACCACCTCCCATCTGCGTTAACTGTGGCTTGCATCATCCTCCTTGTTCGTCGGATTGCACCATTCTTCGTAAGGAACGGAAAATCATGGAACTTATGACCTTGGACCGACTTTCGTATTCTGAGGCTCGAAAGAAGTATGAGCGACTTCACCCCGTTACCATGACTGCCTCTTTAGCAGCAGTGACATCGTCGCCATCCTCTTTTAAGACTGCAGCAGACACCAGTGTTCCACCATCTGCCGGCCCTCAGGGCCGTCAACTCAAGCCTGCCCCCACAGTGGCCGGTGGCTCCATTCCTCCTCCTGCTCCCAAGGCACTTGCTTCGGGAGCAGCCCCCAAACCTCCGTCGGAAAAGATTCAACCTTCTCCGGCTGCCCTCATTCAGAAGGGGACCCTCGGGACGCTCCCTTCTGCGGCTTCCACCAGTGCCGGTACCGGCACTGGCCGCCAGCAGCAGGCACCGTCGGCGGCTGCTGACCGCAGGGCGTCGCACTCTCCCTCTGTCACTGAGACGGAGGCTGATTCTGCGAAGCCCCTCCTTCCAGCGAAGCCCCCGAGGGACTCGAGGATTCGAAAGAAAAAGGAGAAGAAAGATAAGACCAAAGATTCCCCGGTGGCCACTGTGCCACCCGCCCCCTCCATCTCTGCCTCTGAGGACGAGGTGGAGATACTCGCATCCCCCGAGGATCTTGCATCAGATGCAATGGACATTAAAGCTGATGCATCGCTACCGGTGGCTACAAACGATGTTGAGGTGTGATTCATAACATTTATTCATTCATGCCTTCCCAGCTATCGGACTGTGTCATCCTCCAGTGGAACTGCGGCGGTTTTTTCACCCACCTGGCTGAGCTACGACAACTTTTGAGCGTTACACCTGCTCTCTGCATTGCCCTCCAGGAAACCTGGTTTCTGGCAATGCGGACCCCTGCCCTTCGGGGCTATAGGGGATATTTTTGTAGTCGTAGCATGTATAACAGGGTGTCAGGTGGAGTGTGTGTGTATGTCCTTACCTCTGTATATAGTGAACCTATGCCCCTTTAGACACCGTTAGAAGCAGTGGCTGTCAGGGTAAGGACAGCGCAAGAGATCACTGTCTGCAGTCTCTACCTCCCTCCAGATGGTGATGTCTCTATGGCTGTCTTGGCTGTCTTTTTTGCTATTGGGGGACTTAAATGCCCACAATCCCCTGTGGGGTGGTTCTACAATCTCTGGCCGTGGCAGGGTTGTCAAGAACCTGCTTCCTCAGTTCGATCTCTGCCTCTTGAATACAGGTGCCCCCACACATTTCAGTGTGGCACACGGCACATTCTCGGCCATTGATCTGTCGATATGCAGCCACAGCCTTCCGCCGTCCATCCATTGGAGTGTCCATGATGACTTGTGTGGCAGTGATCATTTTCCAATCTTTTTGTCACTCCCACAACGTCAGTCCCCAGCACGCCCTCCTCGGTGTGCACTTCATAGGGTTCACTGGGAAGGCTACACCTCTGCTGCCGTCGTTGGCCCTCCCCCACTCGATACCATCGATGTGGTGGTTGAGAGCGCCATGCAATCCATATTGTCTGCTGCAGAAGCTACTATTCCTCGTTCCTCGGGGCGCCCAAGGCGTAAGACAGTGCCGTGGTGGTCACCAGAGATCGCTGACGCCATTAAAGAACGTAGGCGTGCCCTACAGCGGTACAGGCGGCACCCTTCTCTTGAGTACCTCATTACCTTTCAAAGGCTCCGTGCTCGTGCTCGCCGTTTAATTAGAAGACGGAAACGGGAGTGTTGGGAGACGTACGTCTCCACCATTGGGTCAGGTATCTCCACTTCCCAGATCTGGATCCCTGGGATCTCCGTGAATGGAACCATATGTACGGATCCCATGACGCTTGCAGAGATGTTTGCTGAGCATTACGCTCGTGCTTCTGCCTCTGCAAACTGACCACCAGCCTTCCGTACGTTAAAGGAGCTGGTGGAACGCAAGCCTATCTCTTTTACCACCTGCCGCACTGAGACTTATAACGCTCCATTCCGTGAGTGGGAGCTACAATATCCTGACACGGCCCCTGGGCCTGATAGCATACATGACCAAATGCTGCGCCACCTGTCCGCAGAAAGCCTAGGTAATATCCTCGCCATTTTCAACCGGCTCTGAAGCGACGGGGTATTCCCTTCGCAATGGCGGGAGGGTATCATCATACCAGTGATGAAACCGGCCAAAAACCCTGCTCATTTGGATAGCTATCGACCCATCACTCTGACAAATGTTCTTTGTAAACTGTTGGAGCGCATGGTCAGTAGGCGGTTATGCTGGATCCTCGAGACTCGGGGTTTACTGGCTCCATGCCAGGGCGGATTCCGCCAGGGTCGCTCCACCACCGACAACCTGGTGTACCTCGAGTCCGCAATCCGCACAGCCTTTTCCAGGCGCCAACATCTCATAGCCGTCTTCTTTGCAAAGCACAAGGCGTATGACACAACTTGGCGACACCACATACTCACTACTTTACATGGGTGGGGCCTCCGGGCCTCACTTCTGATTTTTATTAATAACTTTTTAGTTGTCTGTTCTTTTAGAGTTCAAGTTGGTGCCTCTCGAAGCACCTCTCATGTGCTGGAAAACGGGGCTCCTCAGGGCTCTGTTCTGAGTGTTCCCTTATTTTTAATAGCCATTAATGGCTTAGCGACAGCAGTTGGGTCGTCAGTATCCCCTTCACTATATGCTGACGACTTCTGTATCTATTTTAGCTCTTCCAGCACACAAGTGGCTGAACGCAGACTGCAGGGAGCGATTTGAAAAGCGCAGTCATTGGCTCTTGCCCAGGGCTTCCGGTATTCTGCGGCCAAGACTAGTGTTATGCACTTCTGTCGGCGTCGGACTGTTCACCCACATCCCGAACTTTACCTTGATAACCATATACTTCAAATAGTGGACACACACAGGTTTTTAAGGCTTGTCTTCGACGCTCGGCTGATGTGGCTTCCTCACATTCGTCAGCTGAAGCAAGAGTTCTGGCGCCATCTGAATGTTCTTCGCCACCTGGACCACACCAGTTGGGGCACTGATCGCTCAACACTATTGCGAGTCTACACAGCACTAGTACAGTCACGGCTTGACTTTGGATGCATTGCCTATGGTTCAGCATCGCCTTCGGCATTGCACCTGTTGGACCCCATCCACCACTGTGGGATTCGCATCGCGACAGGTGCCTTCCGCACCAGCCCTCTAAACAGCTTACTTGTGGAGATACGCCGCCAACACCTGCTAGTGGCTTATGCAGCCAATGTATATTGCTCCCCAGGCCACCCAAACCGGCGTCTCCTCTTCTCTGATGTGGTCGTCCGTCTCCATCAGCGACGCCCTAAATCAGGTCATATGACTGCCTTTCGAGTTCCATCCCTCCTGCTGGAGCTTGAGTCTTTTCCCCTTCCATCTCCCTATCGGGTACATGCACGATCACCCCCGTGGTGCTTGCCAAGGCCGTGTACCCGGCTGGACTTGGCCCATGGACACAAAGACTCGGTTCCCTTGGAGGCACTCCGCTGCCATTTCTCGGCTGTCGTAGCCGAGTTTCCTGGTTATGACCTGGTCTACACCGATGGTTCCCTGGTTGATGGCTGTGTGGGATTTGCATATACTCTTGGTGACCATGTGGAACAGCACTCTCTGCCGAATTGCTGCAGTGTTTACACTGCAGAGCTGGTGGCCATTCACTGAGCTCTCGTGCATATCTGGTCCTGCTCAGGTGAGTCTTTTCTTATTTGCAGCGACTCCCTGAGCAGCCTTAGAGCTCTGGACCAGTGTTACCCGCGGTCTCCTCTGGAGACGCTTTGTGCCACTGAACAGTCCGGGTGATCAGTGGTGTTCATCTAGTCTCCGGGTCATGTGGGCATCCCGGGCAATGAACGTGTTGACAGACTTGCCAGGCAGGCAGTCAGTGCGACCATTTTGGACATCGGCCTCCTGGCGTCTGTTCTCCGTTCATTGTTGCGCCACCGCGTACATCAGCGTTGGGATGCCGAGTGGCATAGCCTGAGCACACCCAACAAGCTTCGGGTAGTCAAGGAGACCACGACCGCATGGCGTTCTTCCATGCTGGCCTCTCGCCGGGATTCCGTGGTGCTGTATAGACTCGGTATTGGGCATACGTGGCTCACCCACGGACCATCTCCTTCGTGGTGAGGCCCCGCCCCAGTGTCAGTGTGGCTCCCATTTAACAATAGTCCACATCCTAGTGGACTGCCCTTTCTTAGCCGCCTTGCGGCGTCGTTTTAACATCCCTGGCGTTATATCAGATGTTTTACGTGACGATGCTTCAGCAGCGAATTCAGTTTTAAGTTTTATTCAAGCAGGGGTTTTTTATCAGTCTCTCTGACTGGACTTTCCCTTGTACTGCCGAGTGGTTGACTTTTCCTTTTTTATTCCTATGGTCGGTCAACCACTGCCATCGGCCTCTTTGTTGTAAGTTGTCTTTGTGTGATCGTCCCTTTTCGTTTAGTTTCTTCTCCGTTTTGTTGACGTTTTATGGACCCAGTGGGATTCCCCTCCCACTTTGCAAACTTAATCTCTGGGCGCATCTATTTGATGTCCGCGCTTTTATTTTTGACACTTTGTGATGGAATGGGGGGCTGATGACCTTTCTAGTTTTGTCCCTCCTAAACATCCAAATAACAACAACAACAACAACGAATGATGTGTGTCGCTTCGGATCTGAAGAGATCCTCTCAGGGTTTGAGCGGCTATCTGAAGTGGTAAAGACTGCCAGTCTTGCTTGCAAGATGAAAGCAGAGCTCACCATCTGCAGTATATTTGACAGGATCGACTATGGACCGCTATGGAGCCGAGTGGAGGGTCTGAATCAGAGGCTCAGACAGTTCTGCGACCGTGTAAGCTACAGATTCCTTGACTTGCGCCGTCGGGTGGTGGGTTTCCGGTTTCCGCTGAATAGTTCAGGAGTCCACTATATGCAGGAAGCGGCTACACGGGTAGCGGGGTCTGTGTGGCGTGGACTGAGCGGTTTTTTAGGATAACGGGCTTCGGGGAAAAACAAAATGGGCAATCTCAAAGGGTGCAGGTGGATCACAAGAGAAATGTAGATCCGGAAACTATCGGTATAATAGTTGTAAATTGTCGTAGCTGTGTCGGGAAACTACCAGAACTCCAAGCGTTAATAGAAAGCGCCGAAAAACACATCATTATAGGCAGCGAAAGTTGGCTCAAGCCCGAAATAAGTTCAGAAGAAGTATTTGCAAAAGATCTAACGGTTTTCAGAAAGGATAGATTAACAAAATAGGCGGGGGCGTGTTTGTCGCCGTCAAAAGTAGTATTTCGTGTAGTTGAAGTTGATAGTTCCTGCGAGCTATTATGGGTAGAGGTAGTACCCGAAAATCGTAAGAAGTTAATAATTGTTTCCTTTTACCGGCCTCTCGACTCTGATGATACAATAGCAGAAAGGTTCAAAGAAAACACGAGGCAAATTACAAAAAAGTACCCGACTCACACGATAATAGTAGGTGGAGATTTTAATTTACCCTCGATCTGTTGGCGAAATTATATTTTCAAATCAGGAGGTAGGCATAAAAACGTTATCCGAAATTGTACTCAACGCATTCTCTGAGAATTATTTCGAACAATTAGTTCATGAGCCAACTAGAATTGTAAATGGATGTGAAAACACACTTGCATTAGCAACAAATAATCCTGAGCTCATAACGAGCATCAAAACGGATACAGGTATTAGTGGACACAGAGCTGTCGTAGCGAAATTGAATATCGAAAGTCCCAAAGTTACCAAAAATAAAAGTATATTTGTTCAGGAAAGCAGATAGGAAAAAAGTACATTGCTTCTTGAAAGATAGCTTCCACGCGTTCCTAACACTAAACGTAGGTGTAGACCAGATGTGGCTCAAATTCAAAGAAGTATCGACAGAAATTGACAGTTTTATACTAAATAAATTAATAAAAGGAGACGATCTCCCTTGGTACACAAAACAGGTCAGGACACTGTTGCAAAAGCAAAGGAAAAGGCATACTAAATTTAAACGATCACAACGTCCCCAGGATTGGCGATCGTACTCAGAAGCTCGAAATTTAGCGAGGATTTCAATGCGAGATGCCTACAATACTTATCACAACGAAACTCTTTCTCGAAATGTGACTGAAAACCCAAAGAGATTTTGGTCATATGTTAAATATAGTCGGGGCAAATCACAAACAATAGTATTGGCGATCCTGCCGATGACAGCGCTACTAAAGCAGAGTTACTAAACATAGCTTTTAGAAACTCATTCACCAAAGAAGACGAAATCAATATCCCAGATTTCAAATTAGTATCAGAGGCCGTAATGAGTAACGTTGAAGTAGATATCATCGGAGTAGTGAAGCAACTAAAATCACTTAACAAAAACAAGTCTTCGGTCCGGATTGTATACCCATTAGATTTCTATCTGATTATGCTGAAGCGATAGCTCCTTACTTAACAGTCATATACAACTGCTCTCTCATACAAGGATCTGTACCAAAAGACTGGAAAGTTGCACAGGTCACTCCGATATTCAAGAAAGACAGTAGGAATAACACACTAAACTATAGGCCTATTTCATTGACGTCAATTTGCAGCAGGATTTTGGAACATATCCTGTATTCAAATATTATGAATTACCTCGAACAGAACGATCTATTGACCCAAGGTCAACATGGATTTAGAAAATATCATTCATGCGAAACACAACTAGCTCTTTATTCACTCGAAGTGATGGGTGCTATCGACAAGGGTTCGCAAATCGATTCCGTATTTGTTGATTTCCAAAAAGCTTCTGACACCATACCTCACAAAAGGGTTTTAATCAAATTGTGAGGTTATGGTATATCGCCCCAAATTTGTGATTGGATAGGGGATTTCTTGTCAGAGAGGACACAATTCGTAGTAAACGATGGTAAGGCATCGAGTAAAACAGAGGTGATATCGGGCGTTCCACAGGGTAGTGTTATTGGCCCTCTGCTGTTCCTTATTTACATGAACGATTTAGGGGAAAATCTAAGTAGCTCTCTTAGGTTGTTTGCAGATGACGCCGTCATTTACCGTCTAGTAAAATCATCTGAAGATCAAAACCAGCTGCAGAACGATCTGAATAAGATATCAGTATGGTGTAAAAATTGGCAATTGACTCTAAATAATGTGAATTGTGAAGTCGTCCACATGAGTACGAAAAGAAATCCGTTAAACTTTGTTTACAAGATAAATCAATCAAAAGTGAACTCCACAAAATACCTAGGAATTACTATTACTTCAGACATAAATTGGAAAGAACACGTAGAGAATATCGTGGGAAAGGCGAACCAAAGACTGCGTTTTATTGGCAGAACCCTTAAAACATGCAACAGAAGTACAAAAGAAACTGCATACACTACGCTTGTCCGTCCATTTTTGGAGTATTGCAGCCCAGTGTGGGATCCTTATCTGGTGGATTTAACGATTGACATCGAAAGAGTCCAAAGTAGGGCAGCTCGTTTCGTATTGTCTCGATACAGGGGAGACAGCGTTACGGAAATGATACAGGATCTGGGATGGGAATTATTACAACAACGGCGCTTATCGCTGCGGCGTGGGCTACTTGCGAAACTACAATCGCCATCATTCTCCTCCGAATGCGAAAATATATTGTTGACTCCCATTTATGTAGGTAGAAATTATCATCAGAATAAAATACGAGAAATCAGAGCTCGAACAGAGAGATTCAGGTTATCTTTCTTCCCGCGCGCTATTCGAGAATGGAATGGGAGATAAATAGTATAATTGTGGTTCGATGAACCCTCTGCCAGGCACTTAAATGTGATTTGCGGAGTATCCCATGTAGATGCAGAAGTATCTGGTTAATTTATTTTATCATCATTCTGCAACGAAGCAATTTGGGATTTATTCCATCTCCTTGCATTACATGATCCTCCCGATACCAGTGTTGCATAATAATAGGTACGAATTAAGCCAGGCAAATCATAAAAAAATAAATAAATAAACATAAAAAATGGGGCTAAAAACGCAAATTGTGATGTAGTTCTAATTTTTGTTAGGGCCAGTAGGAGCAGTGTGGAACCAAGTTTGCAGCGTCTACAACCCCGTGCTTTCCAAGTTATAAGTGAAAAACTGCAAAGTTTTTGGGACTGTGTTTCGTTGTTGCCTTCTAACTCATAAAATACTAGTTTTACGATGTTAATAGTTCTTACCATTTCCAAAGTACATTGAATAAGTGACAACTGAACCGTTATACGTCCAATAGTTTTCTAGATATGATTCGTAAAAAATTGGCTTGCTTATACCAAAAATAAAAATTTTAAGGTTAGCTCTGATTTCGAGCTGAATATCGGCATAACCGCTCATCCTGCGAGAAACGTCATGAGAATTGACGTTGTAGTAAATTTTATTAGGTTTAAAATAAGCACAAGATAAAGTCTCTAGAGTGAGTAGTTCTCAAAAATGTTCAAATGTTTGTATAGCTTATGGGACTTAACTACGGAGTCATCAGTCCCTAAACTTACAAACTACTTATGAACTAGCTAATACTACGGACGGCACAAATATCCATGCCCGAGGAGGGATTCGAACTCCCGACCGTAGTGGCCGTGCAGACCGCGGCCGGCGAGTAGTTCTCGTCAAATGCTACAGAAACAGTCAGTAAACTGCAACTTTTGAAGGAATGTGCCTAAACGGTAACTAATAACAAACTGTAAGCATGCAAAGAAATAAAAATGTACGACCCTGTCTTTAAAGATATATGTTTAAATGAATTTGTGTAATTAAAAGCATATATTTCAATAAATGAAAACTCTCACTGTTTTAATTTCTTAGTAGGTCCTGGTTGTTCACAGTTGCGTTCTAGGACATAAGGACGTATCTGCGGTGCTGTATCCATTCCAGGCTGTTCGTCCGAATATCGGGATATCATCGTAATCGTCCTCATCCTCGTAGATAGACTCGTAGTGACGCTGTAGCAAGTGGTACCCGAGCAGTGAGTGCACAATGCTGAGCAGTGAATCCCAGCTGTCAGGCAGTTGCATGATCCCATGCATCCCTTCTTGCACTTACATGACAGCGATCTGAGAAGTTTTGGTGGGGATGGTTCATATAATGTTGTTATTGGCAAAAGACCAACGAAGGTCTTCGACCAACCCCACTGTGTGGCATCCTTCGCCACTTCCAACCATGTTTGCACTTGGTGATACTTACGGTAGGAATGGAAGGAAGCAGTTTCTTTGGTCGGGGTGAAACGTCCCAGGTCCACCTTCGCATTAGCTGCTGACTTGACGAACAGGCGGCATCGAAGTCCCTACACGGTCAAGTCAGCAGCCAATGCGAAGGTGGACATGGGACGTTTGCCCCCGACCAAAGAAGCTGCATCCCTCCATTCCTACCGTAAGTATCACCAAGTGCAAAAATGGTTGGAAGTGGATAAGGATGTCACACAGTGGGGTTGGTCGAAGATCTCTGTTAGTCTAGTGCCAATAACATCATTATGTGAATCAACCCCACCAAAACTTTCCAGATCACTGTAATGTAAATGCAAGAAGGGATGCATGGGATCGTGCAACTGCCGGAGAGCAGGGCTAAAGCTCAGCTTTGTGTACTCACTGTTCGGGTACCACTTGCTACAACGTCACTACGAGTCTGATCTATGTGGAATAAGAGGATTACGATGATATCCCGCCTTCGGGCCAAAGCCTAGAATGGATACAGCATCGCAGCTACGTCTTTATGTCCTAGAACACAACTGTGAACAACCAGGACCTTCCAAGAAATCAAAACAGTGAGAGTTTTCAGTTGTTGAAATGTATGCTTTTAATTAAACACATTCATTTAGATATACTTATATATCTTTAAAGACAGAGTCGAACATTTTTATTTCTTTGCATGCCTACAGTTTGTTATTAGTTATCGTTTAGGCACATTCCTTAAAAAATATCAGTTTACTGACTTTTTGTTTTTGTAGCACTTGAAAAGAACTACTGACTCTAGAGAGTTCGTCTTGTGCTTATTTTAAAGCTAATAAAATTTACTACAACATCAATTCTTATGACTTTACTCGCAGGATGAGGGATTATGCCGATATTCAGCTCGAAATCAGAACAAACCTTAAAATTTTCGTTTTTCATACAAATAAGCCCATTCTTACGCTTCATATCTAGAAAACTGTTGGAAGTTTAACACTGCGGTTAGGCTTAAAATGTTACATATTCTGTGAACTTTGTAAATGGTAATAACTACTGTATTAACTTCGAAAAATTCATAGTTTATGAGTTAGAAGGCGACAACTAAAAAACGTTAGAAAATTTCGCAGATTTTCACCTGTAACGTCTCAAGCACAGGGTTTTCGAAGCTGCAAACGTGCTTTCTCACTGCTCTAACTGGTTCTAACAACATACCAAAAAATAAGAAGTACATCACGATTTGCGTTTTCACTGTCTAATTTGACTGGCCTAGATGTAATTAGTCTACAATCATTTCCTTTTCCAAAACTTTTGTTATTCTTTCTCCTAGCGTGATCACCTGAAGTTGTTTTCTATTATTTGACGTCGGAGAAGTTTGTTTAATTAGAAAATATTAATTAGTTCATGCAAGAGGCGTATTATTGCATGTCATAAATTAGGCTAATTTCATTTCTGATAAAACTAAGTAAATTCTTTTCTCATAGTATTAAAGTATTATTATGTTTCACAATTAATGTTAGGAAAGTTTTGCCCTAATTAGTTTCTGTATAATTACCGTTTATTACGAAGTAATTGTTTAAAAACCTATTTAAATATGTTTGAAAGCGAGATAATATTAATTTAACCGAGATTGGAATATGAAATTACTGTTTATTATTTACGGTACCTTTCAGTATAGCCAGTTGTATTTAATTGTTTAATTTTCAATTATAATTAACTTAATGGAGTCAATTAACAATACGTAATTTTCAGTCACATCGTTTGGATAATGAGACACAATTCACTCCAGTTGGGAGTCTTGTTTCGTGACGTATCTGGGGCACAGTGTCACTTTGAATTTCGATTATGAACGTTTATGTAAAAGTTCTTCAGTGTTAGTCGTGTAGAAATGGTATGTACCATAGTTATGAAATAATACTTTATATTCGTGTCACACTAGGTGTACACCTCAGACTTTTCTATTACACACACGAGCTATGTAAATTTGTATTATTGATGTGTGGAATGTGCGTTCTGCTTGTGGTAACTGTTATTAATGAGAGTTGTACACTAGACATAAAAGGGGACGACTGGCACTAATAATTCATGAAAGTGTGAACTGCAATTCTACGTGTCGCCTACATTATTTGTAGTAGACTAGTTTTGCCCCATGATATTTCGGCCAGCCATTACCGAGAACGCCGATCAATGAGATCTTCAAGAGGCAACGAGCTGCGACCCGGTAACGTCACAATTCCAACTACGTTGAGATATATCACGTATAATGATTTTGGTTGTGACGAGAATGCAGAACGCAAGAGGGTCATAGTTGCTTACACTGTCCTCAGTAAAATGCAAGTTTCGCCAGCGCAGAAGACAGAAGGGGACCACACGGTGGTTTTCATCATATTTAGGTACATTAATTTTTAATTAAGTACTCTGAAAAAGATTTTTCTGAAAAATATGTTTTCGAGAATTTAAGGAGCATTTTCGTACCACTTGTATTTATGATTCACGCCCACTTTTCTGTCACCCACTTTTCTGCATATATTTTAGAACTTTATATGCCCTATATTGCACATTAGGGATTTGTTTTTTACTCACGAGTATGTTGGCTGTCCTTGGAATGCAACGGTCGGTATTCTTTTGTTTCCGCTGTTTGTAAACAACACGCTTTCAATCACGCGGTTAGTTTTGTTCAAGTGTGATTTCGAGTAGTTGTTTTACTTACGTTTGCAGTGGTTTTTACGAGTGTTTTTTGTTGTGTTTATTGAAGATGACGAGGCGTAAAGGCGTTTTAAAGAAACGACAATTTAGAGGAAACAATTTTAGAGAGCTTTCTGTACACGAGTTATGTCGCCTGGCAACGATGTTTCTAATTGTAACTCTTCAACAAGTGCATCATCATAGAAGCTCTCACCATTTCATGAGAGTTACTACGAATTTACTGTAAGCGACAAGGGGTGCAGTAACATTATTATAAATTTGGGAATATTATCCGGTGTAATAACTGAATTTGTACTATGTAGACAGTGTGGTGAGTCACAGAGTGTGAACATTTGTGAGAGTGCCAGTGGGAGAAAGGACCTAGCAATTGCTTTGGATTTAATTTGCACTAAATGATCAGCTGTGATTTCATTTTGAGTTTGGAAACCAGATGCAAGTGGCCCTTGTGAAATGAAAACTTGATTAGTTTATGCCTTACGATCCATTGACAGGGACATGGCTGCAGGGAGAACATTTTGTTCAGTGATGAACTTACATCAACTACCAAATAAATTTGAAAAACTGACTGAAACCTTAGAGAAAGCTGTATGTGAGGTCGGTGAGGAAGGCATGAAACTGGCTGCTAGGGAAGCAGTGGAAAAAAGTGATGGATGTTCGGATGCAGTTACACTTGACGGAAGTTGGCAAAAAAGAGAACATACTTTTCTGAATGGAGTAGTGACTGCCACGAGTGTAGACACCGGTAAAGTGTTAGATGTGGAGATAATGTCTAAATATTGAAATTGTTGTAAAGTCAATTAACATATAGAAGACAACTGTGTGGCTAATTTTAGAGGAACAATTGGGGGTTTGGAAGTTCATGGAGTACAATTAATATCTCATCACTCTGGAGAAACAAGAGACGTATGATACAACAAATATTTGTGCGATGGAGACAGTAAGGCTTACAACAATGTGGTGAACTCTAAGTCAAATGGAGATTCCATTATTAGCAAATTAGAATGTGTAGGCCATGTTCAAAAACATTTGGCAACAAGGCTGAGATAACTAACTGTTGATATGAGAGGCAAAGAAATTAGAAGATGGAAAATTGTTGACTGAACAGGGTTGGTTAACTAAAACTAAAATAGAAAACTTACAAGTATACTATGGGCAGGCAATTAGGAGAAATAAAGAAAATCTGGAGGCAATGAAGAGAAATGTCTGGCAATATTCTTCCAAAAGTCCTCTATTGATGATAAGCCATATCATGCATTGTGTCCATCAGGAGAAAGTTCATGGTGCAAATACAATAGGGCTCAGGCAACAGGAGAATCTTATTCTCACCAGCATTCTCTTTCTGCTGCTGTTATTACAGCAATTAAACCTATTTTCAGAGACTTGGCTCATCCTGACCTTCTAAGGAAATGTCTGCATGGGCAGACACAGAACCCAAATGTATGTTTCAACGGCATAATTTGGAACCGACTTCGTAAAACTATTTGTAGGTATGCATACCATGAAACTAGGAGTTCATGATTCTGTTATTACATTCAGTTGTGGTAATATTGGAAAGTGTTGGGTACTGAAAAGGTAATTAATCCTGGTGAAAATATGATCACTAGGCTGCAACATTGCGGTAAATGAGGATAGCCGATGTAGACAGTTCTCCATCTAATACGGCCAATAAAGCAAGACAAACATCCAGGAAGGTGATAAAGAAGATTTTAGTACAGTTGACTCTATTAGCAACATGTAACTTACAGTAAAAGTATTAAGGTCCTATATCAAATAGTTTTTTTTCTTTTCAGAAATGGGTCATTTACTTGCCTAAATTAACATGGGTTAGATAGGCAGGGTGTGGCCCCCTTAAGTGTTGATTCGTTACTTTGAGGCTGCAAAGACTATTTAGCGAAAAATCTTAAGATAGGTAGAGTAATTCCTAACGATTTTCTTATTCAGTCTGTATCCAAAGTATACGAAGTACTGAGCTCTTTCGATGGACGCAATCTGCCGTCTTTTACACCCGTCTCCTTTTATCGTCATCATTCTATTCAGGATTTCGTTCCAGCGCGTTGTCAACGCTATACCTCTAGTGATTTATTTTCTGTTGTAGCTTTTCTCTTTTCAGTGCAACTCAAGTTGCAACCCTTCACTTGACATATGTATCTTCATTTATTTATTTGTATTTCTCGCGTTCGGCAGGACTGAATTGAGGAGTAGGTCTTAATGGTCTTGGAGCGAGTCATCACATTATATTCAAACAAAATAATTTAGCTCTTAAAGTAAGTAGCCGGTCGAAGAATCTGGATCATTTTGTTACACTGTTTAGAACCTCAAATTTTGCATTTGATACGACACAACACAAACAGCAGAAACTTTTGACAAACTGAACCTTCTGCCCCTCTAATGTAATGTTTGCGGTCGTCCTATTGGTTCTTTGAATAACACTGGAGAACGTGAGAGTTTTGACGGTCATGACATTATTACTGTAGGACTTTTAATATTGGCTAAATATTTACTACAGATGTTGGAGTGTCTTACTATTATTCTAAATGTCTTTTATTGTAAGGACTCCTATGTCTTCCTAGGACACCCAGTTAGTCTTTTTCCTGGTACTTCTATTCCCAAAGTGCAATTAATTCGGGTGCATATACTTAACATAACGAATTGAGACTGACAGCACACATTCTTTCCTCCGTGGTCAAGGTCACCTGCAGGTCTCGTTTTTGAAGAGTTACTCTAAGAACTTCATTTCACTTGACTGCATTTGATTCTTTCATATTTATGACACAGATAACCATATTATACGTCATGAATGTCTTTAAAGGACTCCTTTGCCCCAGATCACGTTTCACAGTTGGTCGAAGAATCTGGATCATTTTGTTGCATTGTTTCGAACTTATAATTTGGTACTTATATGACTAGATAAGATACAACTTATGCAACAAAACCTTTTCACATATGAACCTTCTCCACTTCCATTGTGATGCTGTAAAATGTTGGTGTAATACTCATATTGATTGCCATTGCCTTGCTCTTACTTAATGTCACCTAAAATTCTTTACATTTTGACATGTGTTCCAGACATCTCATGATCAACACTTCTCTCTCCCTCTCTGTGGCAATGTCATCAGAAAAACCAAAAGCATTATGATCTTAATTTTCACTTCCATGAGTTGTTTCATATTTATGTATAACATACACCTTGGTTCCAAGGTCTCCAAACCGTTGACATTGAATGTGTATATCGCACCAAGAACACATTTCCTCAGTTTGACCATAGATTTCACAAAATCTAAACAACCACGCGTGAGAGCGCAGTTGCGATGGATTTTGTAAGAAGGCCGACTGGTTGCATTAAGAATGTCAAATAGGAATAAACTGCTTGTGATTACTGTAGTTCTGCCATGCCTAGACGGTCAATTCAGGAATTTGATCGTATCCGCATTGTAAGTTCGTGTCAACGAATATTCTCAAGGAAAGTTTCTAGACGTTTCTGAGTAAAACGGTCGATGATTGACTCGCTCTGACCCCCATATGGCTACTACAGCGCTGATGACCTGATTCAACTTCAGGGGACCTCTCACAGAAACGCCACTAGGGGAATAATGATGTCGTGCAGGAATAGGATGGCGTTTTTCCTATCAGCCTGATACGCTGCATGACATGCGACTTCATTGCCTAAGTCCATTACAACTTTCAGCTTTAACAATAGACCAGATGCAGCGCGGTACAGATGCTGAATGGACTGGTCAAGTTGGCATCAAGTGCTATTGACAGAGACTCACATCTTCCTTCAACCAGAGAATCGCCTGCGACGTTTTCGAAGGTAGACTGGTCCATGCCCGTCTTAATGACATTGGTTGCCGGGGTGCGAAAAATCAGCTGGCGGTCTCCCCTCTTGCCACGAAAAGGAAAAAAAAAACACAAACGTTTTATTTAATACAAATAAACAATCCCTGAGACGGATTTTCCTCTCTAATATGTCAAAGACACTAATGATAAATCTCAATTATTGAATTAAAATTTGTGATGCGGCCGGGAATCGAACCCGGACCTCCATGCTTACTAGGCAAACTTCTTACAGTTTTTTTTTTTTTTTTAATAAAATTTTATTTACTCTATTTCTTGTACATTCTACTATATATAGTGAACTTCAATTATGACATGTTAGGATCATATGCACAAGTAAGATACTTTACAGAGGTACTCATAATGATATACTCACACATACACAATCATGAAAACAACACGTTGATTTACTCATATCTTCCAGTTCAATTTTTAAATAAGTTAACCTTATATTTAATGAGTCCATATATATATATATATATATATATATATATATATATATATATATATATATATATATATATATATATAAGAATCACAAAAGAAGGTTGTATACGTGGAAGAGACCAGGAGACACCGGGAGATACCAGATAGATTTTATAATGGTAAGACATAGATTTCGGAACCAGGTTTTGAAGTGTAGGACATACCCAGGGGCAGACATAGACTCTGACCATAACTTGTTGGTTATGAACTGTAGGCTGAAATTGAAGAAACTACAGAAAGGTAGGAAAATAAGGAGATGGGACCTAGATAAATTGAAGGAACCTGAAGTTCTTAAGAATTTCAGAGGGAGCTTCAGGCAACAATTGATAGAAACAGGGAAAAATAAAACAGTTGAGGAGGAATGGGTAGCACTGAGAGATGGAATAGTGAAGGCAGCAGAGGACAAAATAGGTAGGAAGGCAAGACCTACAAAGAATCCTTGGATATCACAGGAGATACTAAATTTAATCGATGAAAGGAGAAAGTATAAAAATGCAGTAAATGAAACAGGCAAAATGGAGTACAGACGACTAAGAAATGAGATTGACAGGAAGTGCAAAATGGCTGAGCAGGAATGGCTAGAAGGCAAATGCAAGGATGTAGAAGAATGTATAAATAGGGGAAAAATAGATACAGCCTACCGGAAAATAAAAGAAACATTTGGCGATAAGAAAAACAGCTCTATGAATATCAAGGACACTGATGGAAAACCAGTTCTCAGCAAAGAAGGGAAAGCTGAAAGGTGGAAAGAGTATATAGAGGGGCTCTACAAAGGAAATGAACTTCGAGACACTATTGTAGGAAGGGAAGAGGATGTAGATGATGATGAAATAGGAGATACTATACTGAGAGATGAATTTGACAGAGCACTGAAAGATCTAAGTCGAAACAAGGCCCCTGGAGTAGATGATATCCCGTCAGAGCTACTGAAGTCTCTGGGAGAACCAGCCATGACAAAATTGTTTCACATTGTGTGTAAGATGTATGAGACAGGCGAAGTACCCTCAGACTTTAAGAAAAATGTTATAATCCCCATTCCAAAGAAAGCGGGTGCAGACAGGTGTGAAAACTACAGAACCATCAGTTTAATAAGTCATGGTTGCAAAATATTAACACGAATTATATACAGAAGGATGGAAAAGCTGGTAGAAGCCGACCTCGGGGAAGATCAGTTTGGGTTCAGGAGAAATGTAGGAACACGGGAGGCAATACTCACTTTACGGCTTATCCTAGAAGATAGATTAAGGAAAGGCAAACCAACATTTCTAGCTTTTGTAGATTTGGAGAAGGCTTTTGACAATGTTGATTGGAATAAACTGTTTCAAGTTCTGAAGCAAGCAGGAGTAAAGTATAGGGAACGTAAGGTTATTTACAACTTGTACAAAAACCAGACAGCGGTTATCAGAGTTGAAGGGCATGAAAGGGATGCAGTGGTTGGAAAGGGAGTAAGACAGGGTTGTAGCCTTTCCCCAATGATGTTCAATTTGTACATTGAGCAAGCTATAAAGGAAAGCAAGGAGAAATTTGGAGAAGGAATTAAAGTTCAGGGTGAAGAATTGAAAACATTGCGTTTTGCCGACGACATAGTAATTCTGTCAGATACAGCAAAGGACCTGGAAGAGCAATTGAACGGAATGGACAGTGTGCTGAAAGGTGCATATAAGATGAACATTAACAAGAGTAAAACTAGGGTAATGGAGTGCAGTGTAAGAAAATCAGGTGATGCTGAAGGAATTAGATTAGGTAACGAAACAATAAAGGAGGTAGATGAGTTTTGTTACTTGGGCAGTAAAATAACAAATGATGGTCGCAGTACAGATGATATAAAATGCAGAATGGCAATGGGTAGAAAGGCGTTTTTGAAAAAGAGAAATTTGTTAACATCGAATATTGATTTAAGCCTAAGGAAGTCCTTTCTGAAGGCATTTGTATGGAGTGTTGCATTGTATGGGAGTGAAACATGGACGATAAGCAGTGTGGACAGAAAGAGGATAGAGGCCTTTGAAATGTGGTGCTACAGAAGAATGCTGAAGATTAGGTGGGTGGATCGCGTAACTAATGAGGAGGTACTGAACCGAATTGGGGAGAAAAGAAATTTCTGGCATACCTTGACTAAAAGAAGGGATAGATTGGTAGGACACATTCTTAGACATCAAGGAATTGTTAATTTAGCGTTGGAGGGAAGTGTGTGGGGTAAAAATCGCAGAGGGAGACCAAGAGACGCGTATAGTAAGCAGATTCAAGTGGATGTGAGTTGTCGTTCTTATGAGGAGATGAAAAGGCTTGCTCAGGATAGAGTAGGGTGGAGAGCTGCATCAAACCAGTCTCTGGACTGAAGACCACAACAACATATATATATATATATCCCCGTTCGTTCAAATACGATAATAAGCATGTTTCCACATTTGGATTTTGGTCCATATATTTGATAAGTTTTTTATATTCGTCCTGCATGTATAGTTTGAAGTCAGTGGTGGTGTCCGGTCCAAGATTGTTAAATCACGTAGCTCACGTACTTTCTCAGTAACCAGTATACTGCGTTATTTTTTTTTTTTTTTTTTTTTTTTTTTTTTCTCTGGAAAATCTCTTGCATCTGGTCTACATAGTATGGACGGAGATACGTATTCAGGTGAAGTTCTTGTGAGGAGTGCTATTTGCGCTCTCGCCCATTTCCAGTTATTTAAATTTTCCCCACAGGTAAATCTGTGTATAACTGTGTCAACAAGATTACATCGTTGACACAGATCTGTTTGATTTATACCGATTCCACAGAGTCGTTCGTTGATGGGAATTATATTATTGACGACTTTGTACCAAGCTGTTATTACGCCCGAGGAGTGCCCTTTTAGATTAATATTTCGCCTTACAGCATCCCAGTCCACATTTATTGACCTTTCTTCCATTTTATTGCTTCTTTCACACTTCTTTCTTTCATTCATAATAGCCATTGCTGTTAGGTGTCTTGACCACAAAAGTGCACTGCTGACATAACTCATTTCGATATAAAAGGTCCTCACGTGTTGTAAGCAAACATTGATGTTTCTTATATCGATTGGAGGTTGAAGACTTGACGGTCGAAAAGTTTCCTTGTAATGCTCCCGGGTTGCTGCTCCGTTTAACGAAGAGTGCTGATGCTTTGGCTTATGTTTACAAGGCCTAATCCACCATGACAGGGATCTAGAGTGGCTACTTTAGCATTGACTCTAAATATTTCTCCTCTCCACAGAAAGTTTGTAACTTTTGACAAAAATTTTTTTTTTGTTTTTTCATTTTCGGGATCGGCAATACTTGTGCCGTATAAAAAGCTTTTGATTTTAACCACAAATTTATATATCTTACTCTCTGAACTTGATTTATGTACCGTGATAGGCTGTCCATTATGGCCCCTTGTACTTCCAGTTTCTAGCAGCCATTTTCAACACATTGGCCATGAGCACTATTACTAATGATTTTTGTTGTCTAACCGAGGTTGCCCAATCGACATTTACATGGTCAAAGCCTCTCAGTTTCAGAATTTTACTTTTGTTAGCATTTATATTTGTTCCCGAAGCCTGACAGTATGTTCTAGTCACGTTTCCTAATGTTCTTATTTCATTGCGACTTCGGACGACAACCCCTACATCATCAGCGTAAGCTCTAATTATTGTCTTATGGCCAGCAATTGTCCTACCTGCCAGACTTGCATGCACATTGCGAAGCAAGGGATCAAGTGAAATAGCGAATAAGAGCGTGGAAAGAGGACTTCCCTGTGGAATACTTTTTATTTATATTTGTTTAGTTGTTTGTCCATTTACCATTATACTTTCATGTATCCCTGTTGCAATGTTTTTGATCACACGGAGAGATAGTTCGTGAAAACCCAGTTTGTGCATCATTTTAAACAGGTATGTGTGATTGACAAGGTCAAATTCTATATGGAAATCTAAAAAGATCAATGCACATTTGATTCTAGTTACATCAGTTATTGAAATGATATCTCGATATTCAGCTATGTTTTGAAATATAGTCCTACCAACTACACAGTTTTGATGCACACTTATTATTTTGTTTGCAAACAAAGAAATTCTCATATTCAGAAGCCTGGCGATTATTTCATGATCTGCATTAAGCAAAGAAATAGGTCGAAAATTATTTAACATTTTGTTCTAAAAAATGTTCAAATGTTTGTAATTCTATCGGACCAAACTGCGTGGTCACCAGTACGTAGCTTACAAACTACTTAAACCTAGGTTAACTAACCTAAGGACAAACACACACACCCATACCCCAGGGAGGACTCGAACCTCCATGGCGAGCAACCGCGCGCTCCGCAGCAAGACGCTTTAGATCGCTTAGCTACTCCACCGCGGCCATTTTGTTCTCTTTAGTTTTTGGGACAAGATCAATTTTGGCTTCTTTAAATTGTGTAGGTATCGTATGGCCCTGAAGAATCTCGGTTGCAATGTCTGTTATTTTTTCTCCTATAAGTGACTCGATAGGCAGCCCATCAGGTCCAGGAGATTTTCTTGGAGGTGAGGTTCTCACAACCTCATGGAATTCGTCTTCACTGACTTCTGAAAGAATTTCCTCATTGTCATTTCCGGTAAGCTGTGACCTCATAATTCCCAAGCAGTCATCAAGAGAGTCTTCATTTACAGGGTTGTCAGCATAGAGTTCTTCATAATAGTGATGAATCTCATTAATTAATTATGTCAAAGACATTAATGATAAATCTGAAGCATTGAATTAAAATTTGTGATGCGGCCGGAAATCGAACCTGGACCTCCATAGTTTAAGTACGATTTTTTGTTTTTTATTTGTATCAAATTGATATTTATATCACCTTAACAGGATTGTTCCAATATGTCCATTGCCGAGGTGCTATTCCGCTGCATGGAGTCTTGGCAGTAGTGGCAATTATCTTTGGAACACAGAAGCTGAATTAAAAGTTTGTGACGTGGAGGGAAATCGTACTTAGACTATTCCGAAGGCGCCTTAATCGTTAGTGGTGTGGTGGTCCAACGGTAAGACGTCTGCCTAGTAAGCATGGAGGTCCGGGTTCGATTTCCGGCCGCATTACAAATTTTAATTCAATGCTTCGGATTTGACATTATCCAATCGCGTGACAACGCAAATGTTTTTCATGAAATCTTCGTTTAACGAGCGCAATTACTTCTACTGAGTGAACGAGGATACATGCAGGAACCTGTCGTCTGTAAGAAACACTAAACAAGTAACTCTATGTGGATTTATAAGAATATTAACATATTGGCAAAGATTTTTTACCTTTTTGTTGATGTTGTCAACAGAATCATGTGAGACCGCCGTGATGGTAGTTAAAATTTTACCGTTACGGACAGTGAAAGCGACTGAAGTTATGTGGAAACACTAAGAACAATAATGCTATGTGTTATCCAGGGCAAATGGCTCATTTATAACGGTCAAACCGTTAAAATAAAAGCCAAAGTTTATCGAAAGTGGTAACAGATTAATAAAAACAGGAAACGGGACTCATTAGTGTACGTTTCAAAGCATACTGTAGATTTCGTAAGAACTCTAAAAAAAATCAGGATACGAGTTATCCACAATAAACAACACTTTTAAATAACTATACTATTATAGGATAATCCAAAGTTAACTGAAGCTGGTAAGAGATTAATAATAACAGCAAATCGATGCAACTCATTACTGTATGTGTCAAATTCACTCCATCTGAAAAAATACAGCGATATACAACACATGAATTTCCCATATGTAAAAACTCTAAAGACAGTGTAGGTACGTCAGTTCATACGTATTTTTACGACTCTTTTTTTCTGTAATAATGCACATGACTGCTCACACGTTTGTTGTATAGAAATATGGCGGCGAGACTTCACTAACACCAATGATACTGTATACGTCATTGCCAGTCTAGAATTATATGTCTGTGGAATACACGGTAACAGCTGCATCCAGCCGCTTTCTTGATTCTTTTCTTTCTTTTTGCGGATATTTCAACGTCAACACTAAGGAGTGCTATATCATTGTAATTGTGTACTCAATTGTGTACTTTTTCAAAAAGCCGTACTTGCTTCAGCATTTCGATCGATGCAGAAACGACACTTAGTCACCAAACTATGTGTCCCATAGACCACTGTAATCTGTCCTGGAACCGTGCACGACCGACCCATGAACACATTATTTTGGTCCTTTAGAAGTACAAATATTTGAACATTTGAATTAAGTATATTTCGACATACACCGTATCAAGGGTTTACTGAGAATACAAAATTTCAGGAATTATCTCTCAGTAGCCAACGGCTTTCCCGAGAGCGGCGTTGTTTGCGCAGAGTTTTCAGTGCTAACACACGAGCAACACTGCGTGAAGTAATCACAGAAATCAATGTGGGATGTACGACATACGTTTCCGTTAAGACGCTGATGCGAAATTTGCCGTTACTGGGCTGTGGCACAAGACAACGAATTTGAGTGCCTTTAATATCACAGTCTAACATATAGCATTCGCGACACTCACTTCAGTAAATGTTGTTACCAACTGACAGTTGCAACGACACTAGCGCTCCTAGCAAGCCACCGTAGGGGCGATTTTTATTTATAACTAGCTTAAACCCGCGGCTTCGCTAGCGTGTTCGTTGATTATGATAAGCTATCTGTAAGTAGTGTGCTATGAGACTGGTTTTCAAGGCTGAAATGAAATACAATACCTTCTTTAGAAACAAACTGGAAACAATTCCTATGAGATTGCAGAAGTCTATGCACTTACCGTTTATCATTAAAGTAGTGTAGATCAAATCACACGTAAAATGCACTCGTTTCGAATAATCCAATCACGAAATTCTACAAAAATGATTGTAATAATATCACAGTTCGATCACTTTATGTAATGCGCGAAGCGTCAAATCGATTTTTTTAAAGAGAGGATTGACAACCTCATACTGTCCATGACACGCAGGTGTGCAACTGTACTGGTCGTCGGAGAAGATCTAACACCACATTAGAGGGCAACGAGAAAACATTTGATTATTATGGTAGCCGCATGATGCCTCACTCTAAGTAAATTCCGTGTAAACCTCTGGTAATGAATTGAGACAGCAAAATATCGTACTGTACCATAGGCAAATTAAAATTGTAGCCAACCTATGTTGTGTATGATATCTCACCTGATCCCCTAATTGTTTCTAGCATTGTACTTGCCAAATGTGAACTTTCCAGTTGCAACAAAGTTCTACAATGTTCTAACTGATTCACAGTACAACATCAGTGATCATGGCCAGCTATAATACTTTAGTTACATTCTCACTTATCTAATGACTTCCATAAAAGCAGAGCAGATCGGAGTCTCGGCAGCTGCAGACTATTAGTGTCTCGCTGACTAAAGTTTCTCGAAAATCTTTGCAGCGTACGGTTACACATTTCATCTGCGGCGTAAAATAAATGTGCCCCTTCAGAAGTCCCAACGGAAGACATCCCAGGGTATATAGGTCAGGCGAACGCAGAGGTCATAAAACACAATCTCTGCGAGCTATCGATTTCCCGGGAAAGACCCAGTTTAAATAACACTCCACATTTCTTGCGAAGTACCTCACACACTGCCGAACGTGAGGTTTTATGAATTTTCCAATGGCACTCGCTCCCACGACAACTCTGAGCAGTAACTCTTATATTCGACAGTAAGAAAACTGTTGGTGTACGACGTATGTTACGTTTAGCAGTAATTGTTTATGATAGCATAAATGGGTAGCTGAATATTAGAAAACAGTATAAGGTTCATCTTGACCCAGTTGTCTATATCCTTTACTACCGTTGCAGCACAGCTATACGAACTGCTTGTAGTTATATGACGTGCAAGTCATTAAAGTGTTGCCAAAACACCCTTTGTTTGGGTTCCTTTTCTTACGAACATATACGCAGGGAAAGTTTTTAATAGAGAATTTTTGTAGCGTACACATGCAAGACGTCGTGCTGTGGCAGTAAGTGAATTTTTATGTTTTATTTATACTTCATGTATTGCAGATCGTTTGTTTAGAGACAAATAATGAAATTCGAGAACGACCTGCCATACGAAAATAACAGTTCAAAGACAAAAGTTATCAGAGAAACGTACTTTTGGTGCTGATACGAGCCACCAAATAGCCACGCCTACTTCTTGGGTGGGCTCAACGTCGTATTTTCTAATGTATGACCGCATTGTAATCGCATAATCGGTATCTGTGTGATTGCTTCATACTATTGTTTTCCATTCGTAATTAATGGCACTGTAATCTACAAATATGAAATGTGTCTGTGTTTGCGATGAAGAAGTTATTACCAGATAAGCTACCTATTATGTTGTACGGTGTACGCATTGTACTGTAGCAGAGCACGTGGTTTCAACGTGACTGTTGTCCGGTACTTTGTCCTGTAATAGCACAAGAGGCATTGAGTCACGATTTCAGTGATTACTGGATCGGTATACGTAGTCCTGTAACGTCCCTTACCAGATTCCCCCACCTTACATTGCTAATTATTTTTTGCTTGTAGGGTTTTCATCAAGACAAAGATTATGCACCAGTACCAATGACTCGACGTAGCACGACGACAATATCAAAAATGCTTGCAGAAACAGTCTACTAGATACGCTTTTAATACTGTCTGCTAGCCATATATGCAAACTACTTACCACAGTGTTAGCCCATTTTCTCAGTATTCGTCACTCAATACCGGCCATTTTTAGAGA
Organism: Locusta migratoria; assembly: GCA_026315105.1. Taxonomy (NCBI): domain Eukaryota; kingdom Metazoa; phylum Arthropoda; class Insecta; order Orthoptera; family Acrididae; genus Locusta; species Locusta migratoria. The sequence continues at coordinate 744,390,923 of CM048744.1, forward strand.
ACTTTGTACCTTAAATATAGATTCAGGAATAATCGTAAATATGTTTTTCTGAAACACGAGTAAAGTTTCCATAGTATTTTCACTGTGCAGCAGAGTGTCTGCTGGTATGAAACGTGCAAGTGTAGTTCATTGAGTAGAACACTGGCTTACAAAGGCAAAGGTCCCAGGTTCCAATCCCGGCCTGGCACACAACTTTAATCTCCCAGTAAGTTTCACATTTGCGCGAATTCCGCTGCAGAGTGAAATTATAATTTCCGAAACATTTATTATGACCCGCGAGGTGGCGCAGTGGTAACGCACTAGACTCGCATTCTGGAGAATAGTGGTTCAAATCTACCTCCCGCCATCTAGATTTAGGTTTTCCGCGATTTCCCTAAATTACTCCAGGCGAATGCCGGGATGGTTCCTTTCAACGGGCACTGCCGATTTCCTTCCTCATACTTACCCGAAACTCCGAGCGTTAGCTACGTCTCTAATGACCTAGCTGTCCACGGGACGTTAAGCCGTAAGCTTCCTTCCTCCTTCCATTTATTATGCTATGGCTAATATCCTTTCTTTCAGGAGTGCTGGTCCTGCAAGCTTCGCAGGAGAACTTCTGTACAGTCTGGGAGATAGGAAGCGAGATCTGTCGAAACTAAAGGTGTGAGGTTGGAGCGTGAAGCGGGCCAGGATAGCTTAGTACAGCGCTTGTCCGCAAAAGTCAGGTCTCAGTTTTCAATATCGGTTCGGCACCCAGTTTCAATCTGCCAGGAAGTTACAGGAATAAGGTCTATTATTTCCTCTTCAAACATAAGTCATTTATTTTGCTCTGATTCGTAAATTATCATTACGAAAATCGAAAGTAAAGAAGCTGGTATTAGGTAGAACAAAAAATATTTTCGCATTTTACAGCGAACCCTGCAATGCATTGCAGTTGCTAACATGTATGGGAACTGGATATACAAACTAACATTCTTGCACTGCCTTCCCCCCCCCCCTCTCTCTCTCTCTCTCTTCTCTCTTGCTCACCTCCTCACCCCGTTCCACTGTCCACGTCCACCTCTTCCCCATCACTGTGCATCACCTTCACCCCACTCGCTGTAAATCTGTTACCTCTATCCATCTCCTCTCTATACGCTCCCTCACTTTTTACATCTATTTTACGTCCCCTTCTCAGTTCATCTCCTCCTTCCCCTGTTTCTGATCTTACTTGTTGTTTTTGCTAACGGAACCTCCACACTATCTACGAAAAATTACATATATCAGACAGCGCTCATGTGAGTGATCCAACGGTCTTGAAGCGAACTGCATGTTACCCTCAGCCATGCACCATACAGTGGCTTGCAGTCGGAAAAAACTTTTCATGCCGATCGGCCGCGGTGTAAGGGCCGAGCGATCTAACTTCCCCGTCGGAGGTTCGAGTCCTCCTGCGGGCATTGGTATGCGTGTCTGTGTGTGTTGTCCTTAGGTTAGCCTAAGTTGGTTGAAGTCTTTTGTAAGCGTAGGGTCTGTAGTAGTTAAGACCCATAGATATACAAACATTTGAACAAGGCGATCGGTAAAACGAAGCGTCTTGATCAGTCAATTGGCATCGAAGTCTACTGAAAGGTACTCTCCACCATGCACCAGACAGTAGGTTTGGGAGCATAAAACCTTCTCAATAATGAAATAAAGGAATTTGCCAACTTCGATGGTGATCGTTGAAAGCAAGTAGGTCTATGTTATGTCGTAAGATCTGATAGACAGTGCACTGAAAAAATATAAATTTTACACTGTTTTTCAGTTTTCGACTTTCCTAGGTAACTATCCCGAATTTTTTTCTTGGACGCTTTTAGAGGTCCATTATGAACAACATAAATAAATTTACCCCTCTAAATCGTGCTGATCATCAGTTATAGTCTCTACTTCATTCATAAGCACATTGAAAAACGTACGTTATGTTTTTTCCAAATTTTCCGGTAGATTTTATTTCATTCCACGTTGACATGAGAATTACGAATACTACAAAAATAGGTCAGCTCTTACATACACTACTGGCCATTAAAATTGCTACATCAATAAGAAATGCAGATGATAAACGGGTATTCATTGGAAAAATATATTATACGAGAAGTGACATGTGATTACATTTTGCGCAATTTGGGTGCATAGATCCTGAGAAATCAGTACCCAGAACAACCACCTCTGCCCTGATACGCCTGGGCATTGAGTCAAACAGAGCTTGGATGGCGTGTACAGGTACAGATGCTCATGCAGCTTCAACACGACACCATAGTTCATCAAGAGAAGCGACTGGTGTATTGTGAGGCCAGTTGCTCGGCCACCATTGACCAAACGTTTTCAATTGGTCAGAGATCTGGAGAATGTGCTGGCCAGGGCAACAATCGAACATATTCCGTATCCAGAGAGGCCCATACACGACAGGCGGTTGTGCATTATCCTGCTGAAATGTAGGTTTTTGCAGGGATAGAATGAAGGGTAGAGCCACGATCGTAACACATCTGAAATGTAACGGCCACTTTTCAAAGTGCCGTCGATGCGTATAATATGTGACCAAGACGTGTAACCTACGGCACCCCATACCATCACGCCGGGTGATACGGCAGTATGGCGATGACGAATGCACGCTTCCAATGTGCGTTCACCGCGATGTCGCCAATCACGGATGCGACCATCATGATGCTACAAACAGACCCTGGAGTCATCTGAAAAAATGACGTTTTGTCATTCGTGCACCCAGGTTCGTAGTTGCGTACACCATCGCAGGCGCACCCGTCTGTGATGCAGCGTCAAGGGTAATCGCAGCCATGGTCTCCGAGCTGATAGTCCATGCTGCTGCAAACGTCGTCGAACTGTTCATGCAGATGGTTGTTGTCTTGCAAACGTCCCCATATGTTGACTCTGGGATCGAGACATGGCTGCACGATCCGTTACAGCCATGCGGATAAGATGCCTGTCATCTCGACTGCTAGTGATACGTGGCCGTTGGGATTCAGCACGGCGTTCCGCATTGCCCTCCTGTACCCACCGATTGCATATTTTGCAAACAAGCATTGGATCGTGACCAACTCGAGCAGCAATGTCGCGATACGTAAAACCTCAATCGCTATAGGCTGCAATCCGACCTTTATCAAAGTCGGAAACGTGATGGTACGCATTTCTCCTCCTTACACGAGGCATCACAACGACGTTTCACCAGGCAACGCCGGTCAACTGCTTTTTGTGTATGAGAAATGGGTTGGAAACTTTCCTCATGTCAGCACATTATAGGTGTCGAGACTGGCGCCAACCTTGTTTGAATGTTCTGAAAAGCTAATCATTTGCATATCACAGCATCTTCTTCTTGTCGGTTAAATTTCGTATCTGTAGCACGTCATCTTCGTGGTGTAGCAGTTTTAATGGCCAGAAGTGTACACACGGCATCTGATTTTTATTTATATAGATTTATTTAGACAAATGACAAAATTTCTGTATTTGTATGCAGAGAACATGAGTGTTGAATTTCCGTAGTCGATGTTTTGTTTCAAATAGCACTTTTCTGAATGGTGTAAGTGAAAATCAAAAAGCCTTTTGGCTCTTTCAAGCGCAGAAACGTGCACGGCTGACGTTTGTCTCCCTTCTGAGAACTTCCGGGCGACTAATATTACGGGCAGAAGCTAGAAGCTGAATGAGGGGAGCTGCTGGTAGTATTACTGGCGCGCTAGTACTCGCTGAGGCTGCGTCCTACATGAGCGACAAAAGCGAGCGCATCGTGTCACAGCTTCAAGCGACAGATCTCAACCGCATATATAGTTACGAGTCTGTCCTGTGCGAGCGACATCTGCAGAGCTGCGCGTCAGAAGCGTCAACGGGTGACGTTTGAATCTTGTCGTCGCTGTCGCACGCGCTACAAAGTGTCGGGGTTCGTTGAAAATCATCTGCTTGTAGAGGTTATAAAAGATGTCGCTAGAATTATGCGAGCTAATAATCTTTGAAGTATATGAAACACGAGGAGGTGAAATGAAATGCGTGTAATATTACGTTTCTAAGTTAAATACCTTGATATCATGTTTCAGTAGGAATTTAATGTATTTGTTACAGTGGGATACGATTCCTTGCGATTAAACTACATTGGTAAAAACTTAAAAGATAATTAATTTGGGTTGCTCTATAAAGGGAATATATAAAACTTTATACAAAAATAGGTGTAATTGTTGCAGTTACAGGAATTAAAATTAGGGTGACTATATTTTCAGACACAAAAAGTAGGATCTACATGTTATGCAACATAAAAGTACAAAATTTCTCTCACCTCTTTTGTCTGCTCTTTATCTGGCACCAGCAGTTTCGACCCTTAGTAACGCAAGCTTTTGAACATAGTGTAAACATAATTTTTCTACGTTATGGTCAGCCAACTAAGTTACATTTTTGCCTTACAAAAAAAAAAAAAAAAAAAAAAAAAAAAAAAAAAAAAAAAAAAAAAAGTCAGGTGCTATTCTCATCTTCAACATTTTTTATAGTGACTGACACGTTAAAAGTTTTATTGGATGCAACCGAAAGACTCTTTTTTCACATGCTTATTGTAATAAAACTATTTGAAACGTGATATGTTCCTAATGTTTTTGTAACATGTTTTGCTTAGTCACTGACTGCCGATTACGAATGCGCATTTACTGATGATTTTTGAACTAGTGACCTGAAGATAACGTATATACAGGGTGTTTCACTAAGTGTGTTTGCCTCTGTAACTTATAAAATAATAGGTGACGGGAAATTTTAATGCAGTAGGTCAACACAAGAAATGTTACACTTTCTGCGGAGCTATGAACATAGTTTATTGTATCATTTTCCAAAGAGCTGCAGCACAAAGATATATATATATATATATATATATATATATATATATATATATATATATATATATATATATATATATATATATATTAAATGGAACAATACGTTTTTATCGTGCATTGGATTCGTTGAAACCAGCTGCGTCCAAATCAGTGCAAACTACATTCCTATCACTGTTAGTTTGGGAGCTACAACCCTTCAAAGTTTAGGGGGCGGAGACTACGACAGCGTAGCTGACTGGCTGGTGGTCATGAGACAGTGGGCCGTGCTACAGGGGATAGCCATTCGGCCAGTCAGCTACGCTATCGCAGCCTCCGCCCCCGGAACTTGAAGGGTTGTAGCTCCCAAACTGGCAGTGATAGGAATGTAGTTTAAATTGATTTGGACGCAGCTGGTTTAAACGAATCCAATGCACGATAGAAAAAACTATTGTTCCATTTAAAATATTATATCTTTGCGCTGTAACTCTTTGGAAAATGATACAATAAACTATGTTCATAGCTCCGCAGAAAGTGTAACATTTCCTGTGTTGACCTACCGCATTAAAATTTCCGTCACCTATTATTTTATAAGTTACAGAGGCAAACACACTTAGTGAAACACCTTGTATACAGTAGAAACTAGCTGCCATGTCTTAATTTTTATTCTTTATTGTGGTCTAAGACTTTTTAAAGGAATATAGAAAGATTTTTGTTTAAACGATATTTTAATTTTAATAAATTATAATAATTCTACCTTTCTCATTTCTCAAAATACGAGGTTTGACAATAATAATAATAGTAATAATAATAATAATCTATATCTATAAATGTGAATGTGTGTTCGGTGTACGTTTATCACGTCTGAACCACAAGACATAAAGATATATATATATATATATATATATATATATATATATATATATATATATATATATATATTAATGTGAATGTCTGGTCGTTGTAGGCTTATCACGACCGAACGGCAAAACGCAGAGACTTAAATATTTGTACGGTTACTAATTTATACCTGAGGAAGGTTTTAGGCACGGTTTTATAGCGATCTGATAGTTTTGAACAATATAACGTGAAATGCGGAACAATAATTACTCTTTCAAAATTATATTTACTCTTTGAAAATGGTTTTATTGGTTGCATTGTTGCATGAGGGTTGATAATGATAAAAGGGTGGAGTATATTGGGATGGAAAGTTATCGGTGTATATAAAATTCTACGTGTGTGTGTGTTTTAATCTGCAGCGAAAAATATAGAACGCAAACAAATAGTCAGTGTGTAATTGTTGTCGGAAGTCTCCTGTTGCACACCAAAGCAGTTCCATGCCGATACCTATAAGGAGGTGGAAGATATGGTGGTTGAAAGTCGTCAAATTATTAAAAAATTCTTACTGAAGGCCAGCGATGACGTTTGCGACTCTATAGCAGGGAGGTTAAATAGAGCGAAACCATATCTTTGGTCTATGCGTGCTACAATGTCTAGTATAAGAATAAATAAATGGCACACTACTGAAACACGCGAGCGGAGCCGCGGGTTTAAGCTAGTAATAAATAAAATATTTACGATCTTTTGTAGGAGAACACTGTGTTCTATTACTACCAGTCAAATCACTTTTCAATGAAATGATACAATGTCCTTGAGGCTTTTGCTTTTTGTTCCCAACAAAGTAGGAAGTGAAATTTACAGTAACTAATTAATATGTCGATTATTAAAATATTTGCAAAATATAGGCCAAAAAGTCACTCTTTACTCAACGTGTGAATGTTTACAGAGAGATGAAAACGAACTAACTTTAGAGGGAACTGAGGAATGAGTTGAATAGAGTAGACAAATTTTCAGGTAACTTTCAGCGGGACAACTTGCGTCCGTGCTTGTTCGCAGAAAGCAATGCTGTGTAGCGTCAGTAACAGTGTTACCCTTTCCTCGCTGCGTCGTAACTAATTTGCTTCGCTGTGGATGTATAGCGACCGTTTCCATGGAGATTTACGGAGACGAGATAACAAGTACAGCTGCTTCCCGCCTTCTTCAAGATGCGCAGCATTACAGCAGTATATTTCTGATCCTACAAACTGGAAGAAATACGCAACACTTTTCATTGGTTCTGTGGAAGTTGCATGTTGTCAATTTAATCTGGGAATATTGTACGAGGTTAATTTAAAAATTAGGCGTTTAGGTACCTATTGAATTTCTTATCCTGGACAAGTCAGCCCGATGGCCACTAATCAGGTCCTCTCAATACCCTTTACAAAATACTATTTCTGAAGTCGTTTTGCATGAAACGCGTACAAATTGCGAGTGCACCAATCCGAATGCTATTGAAATTTTCAGTTCCAATGACATTCGCCTTCGATACTTGAAAACCTTACCTCCACAAAACTAGGAATCCTCCTACAAATCCTTTCGTTACTTGCTCAGACGATAGATACACTACATTGTTGCTGTGGTTTTCAGTCCGAAGACTGGTTTGATGCAGCTCTTCACTCACTATCATGAGCAAGCCTCTTAATCTCCTCTTTAGAACGGCAACCCATCTCCATTTGAACCTGCTTACTATATTCACCTCTTGGTCTCCTGCTGCGATTTCTCCGCCCCATTCTTCCCTCCAACGCGACGTTTCCGATTCCTCGATGTCTAAGAATGTGTCCTACCAAGCGATCCCGGATTTTTGCCAAATTCTTTTCATTATCTCTTCATTAGTTACGCGATCTACCCTCCTAATCTTCTGCATTCTTTTTTAGCACCACATTTCAAAAGGCTCTAGTCTCTTCCAGTCTCAGCTACTTATCGACTAAGTTTCACTCCCGTACAAGGCAACACTCCTCACAAATGCCTTCAGAAAAGACCTCCCTACACTTACGCTGAACTCTTAATTCTTTCTCCAAATTTCTCTTTGCTTTCCTTCACGGCTTCCTCATTGGAGAATGAATACAACCTGCCCTACTCACTTCCCAACCACTGCATCCCTTTCATGCCCTACATCTCTAATAACAGCTGTTTGGTTAATAACCCTTCCGTTCCATGTATTTTGCCCCTGCTGAATTCAGAATTTGAAAGTGTATTCCAATGAACGCTGTCTAAAGCTTTCTCCAAAACTATAAAAGCTAGAAATGTAGGTTTGCCTCTCCTTGCTCTACCTTCTAAGATAAGTCTTAAGGTGAGTATTGCTTCCTGTGTTCCTGTAATTCTCATGAATCCAAACTTATCTTCTCCCAGGTCGGTTTCTATCAGCTTTTCCAGCCTTCTGTAAATTATTCGTGTTAAAATTTTTGCAACCATGACTTATTAAACTGATAGTTCTGTAATTTTCAAATCTGTCTACCACTGCTTTCTTTGGAATGGGAATTATTACATTATTTGTAAAGACTGTATTTCGCCTGTGTGATACGTCTTACTCACCAGGTGAAATAGTTTTGTCATGGCTTGTTCTCCCAGAGACCTCAGTAACTCTGAGGGAATGTCATCTGACTTAGGTCTTTCAGTGCCCTGTCAAATTCATGTCTCACATGTCTCCTGTTTCATCTTCATCCTCTTACTTTTCCCTTCTTACAATATTGCCTCGAAAATCATTTCCTTTGTGAAGCCCCTCTGTATACTCTTTCCGCCTTTTAGTTCTTTACTCAGAACTGGTTTTCATCTGAGTTATTGTTTTTCTTGTCTCCAAATGTCTCTTTTATTTTCCTGTAGGCGGTATTTATTTTTCCCCCAGTTATACATTCTTCTACAGATTTGCATTTGGCTTCTAGTCTCTCCTGCTTAGCTATTTTGCACTTCCTGTTAATCTAATTTCTTAGTCGTATGTACTCCATTTTACCTGCTTCATTTTCTGCATTTTTGTATCTTCACCTTTCATCAATTAAATTTAGTATTTCCTGTGATATCCAAGGATTTTTTGCAGGTCTTGCCTCTTTACGTCTACTACTGTTTTATTTTTCCTTGTTTCTGCCAATTGTTGCCTAAGCTTCCCTCTGAAATTCTCAATTACTTCAGATTCCTTCATTTTATCCAGTCCCATCTCCTTATATTCCTACCTTTCTGCAGTTTCTTCAATTTCAGTCTACAGTTTATAACCAATAAGATATGATCAGAGTTTATATCTGCCCCTGAATATGTTTAAAAACTGATTCCGAAATCTATGTCATATTATTATAAAATGTATCTGGTACCTTCGGTGTCTTCTGCTCTCTTCCACGTAAACAACATTCTTTTATGATTCTTGAACCAAGTGTTGGTAATGTTCCATACAAAATTATACCAGGAAGCTTCCCCTTTTATTCATTTTTTCGCAGCCGGTATTCACCTACTATTTTCCCTTCCCTTCCTTTTCCTACTTTCGAATGCCAGTCCGAGATCACAATTAAGTTTTTCTTGTTGCTGTTGTTGTTGTTGTCGTTTTCAGTCCGCAGACTGGTTTGGTGCAGCTCTCCACGCTACGCTACTAGTGATGGGACAACCGACTGTTTTTAACAACCGATTGGTCAATCGGTTGTTTTTTCGTTCAGTCGGTTTTTTCAGTCGAATGAAACAACCGAATGAAAATAATCTCTGTGGCCGTATGAATGTTTTCACTCACTGGCGGGGTTTGAGTGGTTTCAGTCGATGCGAAACAATCAAATGAAACCAGTCTCTGTCGGTTGCAGCCGCTATATGAATGTCTTCACTCATTCAGTGGGTTTGAGTGGTTTCACTCCATGCGCGAGCACCGAATGAAACAAGTCTGTCCTTTATATGAATGTTTTCGGCATTGAGTGGTTTCACTTGATGCGATACAACTGGCTGGAAAAAGTATCTGTCGGTTTCTGCAGTTATATAGATGTTTTTATTAATTCACCGACTTTGTGTGACTTAATTTGCATACTCCTTCAGCCTTTTCGGGTATACATGAACCGTGATTCAGCATGGAACTTTCTTAGAGACAAATCTTATAAATATAGCACTGTGTCCGTGTGTGTGTTTCTATTGCATGCAAATCTACAGTTTTGTACCAATCTTGATGACATTTTGCACACTTGACCTTCAAAGCAAGGTGAAAGTCACTGTTTACATCAAATTTTATTCCGTGCATGGCGGACGGTACTTTACATACTGACTTCTACAAAAACCACAATTTGGCTGCGATTTTGATGAAATATTGCACAAACAAGACGAAGGTAATTGTGTACAATAAATTTCTAAGGTGCATGGAGGAGGGTCCTTTACCTACGAACTTCGACAAATTCCGTTTGTATTCGAATTTTAATGATATATTTCGCTCTTCACCTTCAAAGAAAGAGAATGGACACCGTCTACATCTACTTTAGTTCGATGCATGACAGAAGGTATTCCAGACTTTGACGCCAATATAGAGTTTTATTCCGATCTTGATGAAATTTTGCACACTTGACTTTGAAAGCAAGTGGCAGTTCACTATTCATCTAAGATTTTGTATGGTACATGGTGGAGGGATGGAATAAACCTCCACACCGTTTCACAGATAACCACAGAAATATCTGTGACAATAGTTCAAATGTTTGTAAATCTATCGGACCAAACTGCGTGGTCATCAGTCCGTAGCTTACAAACTACTTAAACTAAGGTAAACTAACCTAAGCACAACACACACACCAATGCTCCAGGGAGGACTCGAACCCTCCGACGGCGACCAACCGCGCGCTCCGCAGCAAGGTGCCTTAGACCGCTCGGCTACTCCACGCTGCGTGACAAGAGTGAATAATTATGAAACTTGAGTTGAATGTTTTCATATACTGTTGACGAATACAGACACGCTGCAGAAAATTTACAGCATTGATAAATGTTGGATGTCTCGTCCTCCTTCAAATTAGATGGAATTAACAAAAATATTTTTATAAGAAATATTTTTATACAAAATATTTTAATGGAGGCTTTTTTTTTTAAATACTAATGTTTTAGTGATCTTAGAAATTGGATCTAGCAAACATGCTCAAAGTTAAAATACTGTCCTGCTAGTACCTTAGATATGTATGAACAATAAGCCGCAAACCGCACGCTTCTACCTGTTCCCACTTCGGAGATACAGTATGCGAGATTAAACTTGTAGCGATCATTTTGGAACACCCTGTAGTTTCCACGCTTCTTTATTGAGACAGTAAGAAACCGACAACAATCGGCGATGGCACGCCCCGCGACGCCGCCAGACACTGTTGTGTGGAGTTTGGCGCGCGCCTGCTAGCGCTCTCAGCAGTGAAAACGCAAGCGAGGCAGCACCCGCCCTCGTGTCCCCGCTCCCCGCGGTACTAGTGGTGATCGGCCACTTATCTTCTACATATTGTGGGTGTCTGCGAAAGTAATCTGATCGAGCCCAGATGATCGGCGTTTTTGAAGTCTGGGGTGGGCAATTAAAGTGATCGCAGGTCTGCTACAGCGATATGACAAAACTTACTGCCTGTTTTCACTTGAAAAGAAAGTATGAGTAATTCAGTCAATGTACAAAACTGCAAAAGTTTCGCATGTTTTCATTCAGTTGTTCCCACAGACTACTTTCATTCGAAAAAAATGCGAACTTTCATACAACCGACTGACTGTTTCATTCGGTTGCTCCCATTGACTGGTTTCACTCAAAATAACTAATGAAGAGGCCAACGTACTGTGTCAATTTTTTCATTCGGTTGGTCCCATCGACTGATTTAACTCAAAAGGAAAGGAATGAGCGGTCCAACCGACTGTGTCGATTTTATTCGGTTGCTCCGACCGACTGATTTCACTCAAAAGAAGGAATGAGTAGGCCAACCGACTGCGTCAATTTTTTCATTCGGTTGATCCCACCGACTGGTTTCACTCAAAAGAACGAATGAATAGTCCAACCGACTGAATCGGTTGTTTCATTCGGTTGGTCCCACCGACTGGTTTCACTCAGAAGAATGAATGAATAATTCTACCGATACGAGAAACTACAACCGAATGATCGATTTTTTTCCCAACAACCGAATGAATCGATTGTTTTCATTCGATTGTTCCCATCACTACACGCTACCCTGTCCTGTGCAAGCCTCTTCAACTGAGAATACGAACGGCAACCTACATCCTTTTGAATCTACTTACTGTATTTGTCCCTCGGTCTCCCTCTATGATTTTTATCCCATAAATTTCCTTCTAATGCTGACTTAACGATTCTCAGAATGTGTCCCCCCAACATATCCCTTCTCGTAGTCAGGATATGCCAGAAACTTCTTTCCTCCCTAATTCTGTTTATCTCCTCATTAGCTAACCTATCAATCTAATCTTCATCATCATCTGTAGCACCACATTTCGAAAGCTTCTATTATCGTTTTGTTTTACTCCTATACAATGCTACGCTACAGACAAATGCTTTCAGAAAGGACTTCCTAACTTTTAAACTAATATAGGATGTCTACAAATTTTGCTTCTTCAGAAACCCTATTCTTTCCATAGCCATTCTGCATTTTATATCTCCTTTATGTCGGCCATGAGAAGTTGTCTTCCTACCCAAATAACTAAACTCATCTCTTACTTTTATCGTCTCATTACCTAATTTAATTCCATCAGCATCGCCTGATTTTCTGACACTACATTCCATTACCTTCGTTTTACTCTTGTTTATGTTCATCTTATACCTTCCTTTCAAGACACTGTCCATTCCATTTGATTGCTCTTCCAGATCCTTTACTGTCTTTGACAGAATTACTATGTCATCGGCAAACTGCAAGGTTTTTATTCCCTCTCCCTAGCCTTTAATTCTCTCTCCAAACTTCTCCTTGCATTCCTTCACAGCCTGCTCAATGTACAGGTTGAACAACATTGGGGAAAGGGTACAACCCCTTTCCCAAGCACTGTGACCCTTTCATGCCCTTCGACTTTAATCATTTCTGTTGTACGAGTTGAATATAACTCTTCGTCCCTACATTTTACCCCTGCTACTTTCATAAATTGAAAGAGCGTATTCCAGTCAGCATTGTCGAAAGATTTCTCTACTTCCACAAATGCTAAGAACGTAAGTTTCCGTTTCCTTAACCTATCTTCTAAGATAAGTCGTAATATATTGCCTCACTTCTTCCTACATTTCTTCTATATCCAAACTGATCTTCAGCAAGGTCGGATTCCACCAATTTAATAACAAATAATTTGTGTTGGTGTTTTCCATGACTTGTTAAACTGATCGTGAAACATTGTAAAATCTGAAACCCCTTGAATTGAATCTACTTCTGCTGTTTTATACATATATACTTACGTGTTGTCATGGTAAAGCAATGCAATATCGTGTACATGCATTGAAAGTGCTATATAGATATGTTAAATTCACCTGAAATATTTTATGCACAAATAAACGTGCAGGCTCATTAAATGAAATCGTCACAGCACTTTATTAGGCCACAAGATCTGACGTAATAATGACCTTTTTATTATTCCTCTGTATTTGATAATACTGCTTAGTCTGAATATCACGAGAATAAGAAATACAGCATAGCATTCTGATGCAAATTAATTACAGTAAGCAAATTTACACTTGAACTATTACACGTGTTGACTTCTGTGATGCAAATGGCATGGTATTTTTAACCAATGTAACAGTTCTTTATATAAAGTTCAGCCTAGCACAAGTTGGTGTAGACTGAATAGAAATATATCTTCCTTACTGAAGATTATGTCTTACTTGGTTGGACTGAATCATTATGTAGAAACCATATTAAGGAGAGAGGTCCAACTTAAGTTGTGACTATCAGTTTTATTCTTTAGTTGTGATTGTCATAAGCATGTCTTTATATAATATTCACTTGAAGTATATCACTGAATAAAACTTTAAAGTGAAGAAGTAACTTTAAAATCCACTATTTATTATAGTGATAACTATATAGATTAATATTCAGAAAGTTATACATGCTTGACATTCAGCACCAGAATAATCAATAATTCAGTCTTTTGTTTCAATAACTATGTACACTGTTTAACCATGGAATATATATATATATATATATATATATCCTGGGACTTCTTTGACTGTATATAAATGGCTTCTTTGCCTATTTGCTGCTGAAGCCTCTATCAGAATCTGAAACAGACAGATTCTGGCGGCAGCTTCTGTCTTGAATAGGCCCAATTATATTTACATCAATTAAATAGCAAAGCTTTGGGTATCTCAAGGTGATAGAATAGAGATTTTAGTTTGTGCCACTACAAACTGTTCTTATATCTTTAGGCACCTTTCTTTCCTACACAACGGACCTCCACATTTTCTTTGATAAAAAGGACACTGCTGTGACGATTATCTTTCTGACACTTCTTCATAAATAACATCACACTTCAAAAATCATTACTGCTAAGCATAAGAACTCAAGCTTACTATGAAGGTATAGGTATTTACTGAAAGGAGAAGCATAGACTTCTAATAAAAAACGTCATTCAAGAAAGATGAAACAACAATAAAACTACAAATCGTGGTTCTGCAGTCAACTCTGCAACAAATTAAATACATATAATTACAATATCAATACATTGTGGTTACTTCTTTTCACAATGAAGTAACGTGAGAGATGCCTGACGCATCACATAATATATCTCAGTATAATCAGTATCTGCCGCCACTGCCGACATATTCGCAAAACGGACCTGTGCCCTTACACTTACCCAGACAACTCAGAAAGTCCTGTCTCACTTCTCATCTACTACTGAGCGCAGGATCAAAGGATAATAAAACAATGTACATGTGTAACTTAAGGAGGCGTACCAACATAACATTAAGTTTGTGGCAGCTGGGACCACCGACTAGTGCAACCCCGTTATAAAACACGATGCACTACAGGATCTATGCCACCATATACGGCATCCTTATTTCTTGTTCCTCCGAACAAACCTATGTCAATAGTTCTGTATTTTCACATTTGTCTGCACTTGCTTCCTTCAGAACTGGAATCACTATATACTTCTTTAAGTCGGAGGGTATTTCTCCTGTCTCATAAATCTTGCATAACAGGTGGAACAATTTCTTCATGAATGGCTCTCCTAACGATATCAGCAGTTCGGACGGAATGTCATCTACTCCAGGGGCCTTGTTTGTACTCAAATCCTTCAGCGCTCTGTCAAATTCTTCTCGCAGTATCATATCGCTTATCTCATCATCCTTCACTTCGTCTTCCATTTCTTGAATACTGCCTTCAGGTTTATTCCCTTTGTAGAGGGCCTCTATATATTCCTTCCACCTTTCCGGATTTCCCTTCTTTGCTTAATATTGGTTTTCCATCTGAGTTCTTGATATTCATACCACTGCTTTTCTTGTCTCCAAATGTCTCATTTCTTTTCCTATGGGCGGTATCTATCTTTCCCCTAGTTATACATTCTTCTACGGTGATGCATTTTCCCTCAAGCCACTGCTGCTAGCCAGTCTACACTTCCTGTCAACCTCATTTTTCAGACGTCTGTACTTCGTTTTGTCTGCTTCACTTAATGCATTTTTATATTTTCTCCTTTATCAGTTAAGCATCTCTTGTGTTATCCAAGGATTTCTATCAGGCCTTGTCCTTCTGCCTATATGATCCGCTGCAGGCTTCAGTACCCATTCGTCTTCTACTGTATTACATTCCCCCGTTTAAGACAATCGTCCCAACCACCTCTGGTTTCTTCAGTTTGTCCAGATTCCACCTCCTTAATTTCCTACCTTTTTGCAGTTTTTATCTACAGTTCATAAACAATAAGGTATGCACAGTGTTTATGTCTACCCCTGGGTATATCTTTCAGTTTAAAACCTGGTTTGTAACCTTTGCCTTACCATTATAAATTCAATCTGGCACCTCCCAGCCTCTCCTGGTTTCTTCGACGTAAATAACCTTCTTTCATGATGATTAAACCAAGTGTTTGTGAATATATTCACCTACTGCACTTCCTTCTCTTCCTTTTTCTACTACCGACTTCCAGTTCCCCATCAGAATCAAGTGTTCGTCTCCCTTAATTTTCTGAATAATTTCTTTTAACTCCTCATGCATTCCTTCGATGTCCTCATCATTGTCATAGCTAGTTGGCATATAAACTTGTACTACTGTAGTCGGTGTTTATTTTGTGTCTATCTTTGCTACGATAATGCGTTCAGTATGCTGTTCATAGTAACTTACCTGCATTCCTATTTTCTTATTCATTATCAGACCTACTCCTGAGTTACCAGCAACTGATCGTGTTTATAACCCTGTACTCACCTGACCAGAAATCCAGTTCATCCTGCCACCGAACTTCACTAATCACCACCATATCTAACTTTAACATATCCATTTCGCTTTTCAAGTTTTCTAACTTACCTACACAATTAACGGTTAGAACATTACACGCTCCGATCCGTAGAATGTCTGTTTTGTTTTTCTTGATGAAGACATCCTCCTGATTAGTCCCCGCCCTGAGATCCGACTGGAGACTGTTTTAGCCCTGGAATATTTTTCCCGAGAGGATGCCATTATCATATATTCATACAGTGAAGCTCCATGTCCTCTGGAAAATTAATGACTTAGTTTCCCCTTGCTTTCAGCTGTCCACAGTAACTGAATGCCACAGCTATGTTATCTGATGTTACAAGTCTAGCTCGGTCAATCATCTAGAGTTGCCACTGTCACTACGGAATAGGCCGCTGACCTTCTTCAGGAACCACACACTTGTCTGGCCTCTCCAGAGATAGCACTCGGCTTTATTCGCACCAACAGTACAGCTATCTGTATCGTTGAGGCACGCAAGCCACCCGACCTCGGCAATGTCCGTGGTTCATGAGAGTGATCCCTAGACTTACACACTACCTAAACTGACTTATACTAAGATCAGCACACATACCCATATCCAAGGGAGAAGCCGCCGGTGGGAGCGACTGCGCAAGTTTTATGTAATTTCTCTTTTGCTTTAATACATAAATGAAAAATAACGTGTTGCTTCACCCTAGATCCTAGGACTCCTGAGCACTGATGTTGAATGTGTATATTGCATCAAGGAAAGAGTTCATTAGATTGCCCGTAGATGTCACTCAATCGATGCAAAGATGTAGACAACCACTCATGAGTAGTGCCATGCCCAGAAGGTGAATTCCGAAATTTGATCCTATCCGCATTGTTATCTTGCGGGAGGAGGGGTTTTCAAGGAAAGCTTCCAGACATCTCGGAGTGAACCAAAGCGATGTTGTTGTGATGTGGAAGAGGTAGACAGACACGGCAACCGCTGATGAGTTGCTTCAATCTGGCACCCAAAGGTCACCACAGCAGCTGATGACCACTACTTACGGATTTCAGCCTGAGGAACCCTGCGAGGAACGGCCCATGTGGGCAGGAGCGCTATACTACGGATCCTGCGCGGCCTTCGAGGTCGGAGGTTCGAGTCCTCCCTCAGGTATATATAAAGGGTGTTTCACTAAGTGTGTTTGCCTCTGTAACCTATAAAATAATAGGCGACGGGAAATTTTAATGCGGTAGGTCAACACAAGAAATGTTATACTTTCTGCGGATCTATGAACATAGTTTATTGTATCATTTTCCAAAGAGTTACACCACAAACATATTTTTTTAATGGAAAAATAGTTTTTTTTTCTATCGTGCATTGGATTCGTCTAAACCAGCTGCGTCCAAATCAATTTAAACTACATTCCTATCACTGTTCTTTTTGGAGCTACAACCCTTGAAAGTTCCGGGGGCGGAGGCTGCGATAGTGTAGCTGACTGGCCGAGTGACTATCCCCTGGGGCACGGCGCACTGTCTCATGACCACCAGCCAGTCAGCTACGCTGTCGTAGCCTCCGCCCCCTAAACTTTGAAGGGTTGTAGGTCCCAAAGTAACAGTAGTTTAAATTGATTTGGACGCAGCTGGTTTCAACGAATCCAATGCACGATAGAAAAAACTATCGTTCCATTTAAAATATTATATCTTTGCGCTGTAACTCTTTGGAAAATGATACAATAAACTATGTTCATAGCTCCGCAGAAAGTGTAACATTTCCTGTGTTGACCTACCGCATTAAAATTTCCCGTCACCTATTATTTTATAAGTTACAGAGGCAAACACACTTAGTGAAACACCATATATATATATATATATATATATATATATATATATATATATATATATATATATATATATATTGTGAGTGTGTGTTGTCCTTAAGTTATTTTAACTTCGTTTGTAACTCTAGTGACTGATGACCACAGTATTTTAACCCGTAGAAATACATATATTGAATATTTTTGGGAGGAACGCCACCAAGCTGAATAATGATTTTTGTGCAGCCACGGAATAACCTGTTTCGACTCAAACTGTACGTAATAGGCTACACGACATGGAACTTCACTTCTGGCGTCGATAGTGAGACCCAGCTTTGACTCACCTGGACACCAAGGATCCAACAGCATCTACATGGACTCCTCAGAATTGGCCCCAAGTCCTATTCGCAGGTGAGACTGACATCTGCCTCCAATCAGACAACCGTCGGAGACTTTTTGGAGGCAGCCTGTTCACCCTCAACGTCTTACACACATCGTTCAGCAAGTGCAGCAATGTGGTCGTTCCCCAATATTTTCGAGTGGAATTACTTGGTGCAGTGGTAACACGCTAGACACGCATCAGGCAGGACGGTGGTTCAAATTCACTTTGGGCCATCCACACATAGATTTTCCCTGATATCCTTAAATCAAAGGTATTAAAGATAAGGAGAGGCACAAATTTCAATTCAATGCCTCTCCTTGTGTTTAATACCTTTGGTATAACGAGACAATGTTGTCTCAAGAAAATGTATAATTGTTGATATTTATATCACCTCCGCCGATGAACAAAGGCGGGATTTTCCCATTCACCTTCTTTGCTAGGGAACTTTTCCAATATAGAAGAGCCTTGGCAATTTGATACGCATTTCACAGGGAACATTGAGGGAGAATTAAAGTATGTGGTGTGGAGGGAGACGTGCTTTAAGACAGTCCGTGTAGTCGCTTTGTCGGCAAGGCTGTGGTAGCTGAGCAGTCTAAAGCTCTTACCTAGTAGTTAGGAGGTCCTGGCTTCGAATCCCGGCCACAGCACAAATTTTAATTCAATGCCTCTCCTTTAACACCTTTGGTACAATGTTGTATCAAGGAAATGCATAATTGTCCCCAAATCACTCCAAGCAAATGTCGAGATATTACCTTTGAAAGGGCATGGCTGAATTCCTTCACTATCCTACGCCTCGCTGACCTTCTCCGCATTCCTCGTCGTAGCTATTCACAATCTAAAAATTGAAAATTAGGAAGATACTTCAATATTTTTGGTAAGGGCTGAAAATTATCACAAATCTTCTTAAGCATGAAGGAAGCGAAATAATGACACCAATACACGAAGTGATGTATACAGATGTTGTTACTATACTATTTTTATTTCCATTTCTGACAATCGCCGCGCAGGAGTAGCCGAGCGGTCTGGAGCGCCACTTTATGGATCGCGCGGCCTTCTGCGTCGGAGGTTCGAATCCTCCCTCGGGTATGGATGTGTGTTGTCCTTAGGTTAGTTTAATTTATTTTAAGTAGTTTTTAAGTCTAGGGACTGATGACCAACGTAGTTTGGTCCCATAGAAATACAAACATTTGACAACTTTTGCTGATAATCTCACTGTAGCGAGTATAAATTCAAATGAGGAATTTTTACCATAACACTTGATTATTATGTAGGGCAGAACTTCGTAGGAATTCAATTTTCAGTAGGTAAAATGTTCAAAAGTTTGTAAACCTAAGGGACGAAACTGATAAGGTAATCGTTCTTAGACTTCCAAATTACTTAAACTAACTTAGCCCGAGTGAACCTCAATCGGCGGGAGCGGACGGTGAATCTTTGACGTGGCGCCTTAGACCGCACGATCATACCCGCTCGCCTATCGATATTCAGTTATTATAATAGTTTTGAGATTCTAAGCATAATAATAAAATAACATCAGGGTTTAATATATAAAATATTCTACTTCATTTTAGCGTCCTTAAAGGGTAGGTTCTCACATGATTTTTGTTGTGTACACATGTATTGCAAAAGGTATTTCTAGGTATGTAAGAAGTTCATGGTCCTCGTTGGTATTAAAAATCTGAAACAATCGCTACATCTTCCATTGTAATTTTAAAGAACAAACGGTTATCACAAGATGAAAACTTTTCCCCGTCTGCTTATTCATGGTAAGGTCTGCTTCCAGTTATGCATAATTGGTCCTGAAACCAAAGTGCTATATTGCGTTCCAATACACTCAGTTCCGTCAGGTATTATTCATATTCTTAACTCCTATTACTTATTTAAACCGTTATTGTATAAACTCCTGAACATTTTTGGTAACAATATATCCTTTTTTAATTTAATTTTTAGTTGTCATTGTTAATACTCGTATGAAGCGGTATGCCATGAATTCTTCTCCTGCACCAATCTATTTATTTCAAAGGGACACTTTTGACCCATGACCTAATTTATTTGCTGGGTGTATTGCAATATTTGTTTTCTGCTACAGTTTATACTCTCTACAGCTCCCTTTTAGGACCATGATGTTGTAATACAAATTCGATCCACTTTTTCCTCTTTCTGAACACTTCTTTTATCGCGATTCTTCAGAGAACCTCCTCATTCCTCATCTTATCAGTCCGCCAAAATCTTGAGATTCTCGTATAGAGCCACACCACATAAGCTTCTAATGTCGCCCACTTTTTCCCACTGTTCATGTTTAACGTCCTCGCAATACTACGCTCAAAATGTATATTCTCAGAAGTGTATTCCTCACGCTATGGCCAATGTTTAATACACTCCTGGAAAATGAAAAAAGAACACCAATAATTCGTCGAGCCAGCAGAGAGAAATTTTATTGACACATTCTTTAGGAAGTATGCAACACACGAACACATAGACAGAAACACACGCACGTGAGTACAGTCATCAGAGCGTGCATCTTGTCGATGCTAGTACCATGTATACCCTCCTTTTGCAGCAATGAAAGATGCAATTTTTCCGTGGAGACGATCGTAGAGGTGCCGAATGTAGTCTTGCGGTATGGCCTACCATGCAATTTCCACCTGGTGCCTCAGTTGGACCCGATTTCGTGCCTGACGTGCAGACCGCGACCAGATGACGTTTCATTCGGTTCCAAACAAGCTCATTGGGGGACAGATGTACTGACCATGTTTGTTGACGTACACCTTGAAGAGCACGTTGAGTGTTACGGGATAGGTGGGGACGTGCACTGTTCGGTTGGAAAAACATATCGTCTTGTTGGTGCGTGAACAAAAGAAAGACGGGTTGAATGATGGTTTCAATGTAGCGTGCACTGTTCCCTCGACGATCACAAGAGGAGAACGGCCAGGGAAGCATATGGTTCCGCACTCCATGCTGCATGAACATGCGTGCCGTTGGGGCGTCTTCCGCTCATGCTCCAACATCGTTCAGCCCGCCTCAACAGGCACGTACGGAAGGACAGATGGAGACGTGTCGTCTTCAGTGATGAGAGTCGCTTCTGCCTCGGTGACAATTATGGTCATAAGCGTGTTTGGCGCATTACAGGGAGAGCTAAACTCTGGAATGTATACGTCAGAGGAACACGCGGCCGACGCCGGCGTCATGGAGTGGGGAGACATATCCTACTCTGGCAGTTCTTCTCTGGTGATCTTTCAGGGAACACTGAACAGCGCAAGGTACTATGAAATCATCATACAACCCATCTTCCTACCGTTTAGGAACCAACAGGCGATAAGCTTTTCCAACAGGACAATGTACTTTCACATGTATCCCGAACTACATAACGTGATCTTCAAGGTGTACAACTACCCTGACCAGCACGATCCCTGTACCTTTCACCCATTCAGCATGTTTGGGACCGGATGCAGCGTCATCTTGGTTGGTCTGAACGACCGGCGCGAAATCTGGCCCAACTGAGACACCTGATGGAAATTTCACGATAGTCCTTTCTGGAAGACTACATTCGACACCTCTACCATAGTCTACATGAGAGAACTGCACCTTGCATTGGTGCAAAAACAGGGTATACATGGTATTAGCGTCGACTTTCCGCACTTTCTGCTGACTGTACTCTCGTATGTATGGCTCGGTCTATGTGATCGTGTGTTGTATACCTCAAGAATATGTCAAGTAAGTTTCACTCTCTTGGCGCGACGAATTTATGGTGTTCTCTTATCAAATTAAATGTTCAAATATTTGTTAAGCTTATGGGACTTACCTGCGGAGTCATCACTTCCTAAACTTACAAACTACTTATGAACTGATTTATACTACAGACAACACAAACATCCACGCTCTAGGGAGGATTCGAACATCCAACGGGGAACGGCCTAGTGCATCGGAGCATAGCGCCTCGATGCGCTCGGCCACTCCGCCGTGGCGTACTTTTATCATTTTTCAGGAGCATTTAAGTTGATTTCTCATCGTCATGAACGCCCTTTTTACCTATGCTAGTCTATTTATTATGTCCTCTTTGCTTCGTTCAGCAGGGTTATTTTGATTCCAAGATAATTTAATTTCTTCAGTTCCTCTAAAGTAATCACCAGTTTTAATAACAGGTTCCTCGCCAATCTCATTTTTGTTACTTCTCATTATCATCGTCTTTTTTTTCCGAATTTACTCGATGCAATATTCACTCTTATTCAGAAGATTCTGTAATTCCTCCCGACACTCAGTGATAATCACAATTTCATCAGAGAAACTTTCATCGATCCCTATCGTAGCTTCTTCGATACACAGATTGAACAGTATCAGTGTAAGTCCCCACCCACATTCTCTTACACCCTTTTTAATTCAAGTACGTTTTTGGTTCTCCAGTGTTACTGTTCATTCTTTGGTCTTTTATATACTACACATTACGCGTATTCCCATACGGATTACAACTGTTTCCGTCCGTATTTCTGTCTTGTACGGGATTAGTATGTCGAAAGCTTTTCCTAAGCGAACAAATGTTATTAACGTGTGTATATTTATCTTCCTTCTTGCCTCAGATTTCAAGCGCGACATCGGAACTGTCTCTTGCGCCTCACGAAAATAAAAGCCAAACTGATAATCTAACAGGACCGTAATTTCATTTCACTATTTCGTCTGTATTGCGATAGCACGAGCAATTAAGCTGATTGTGCTACATTAATCGTACAAAGCCTAAAATAAAAACTTTGCGGTCCTAAGACCCAAAGCAGCGATCCAAAATGAAACATCCGTTTTATTACATGGTGTAACATCCACTGGCGCCTATGAAGGCGCTGATTCTGGCCAACTTGCGATCCTAGAGATGGAGAATACTGTCTTCGGATACTTTAATCCACGCCCGCTCCACCTGCCCACGTAGTTTTGCAACAGTTGTGGGTTGAAGAGTAGCACGTGTCTGTTACCGTCACAATTTTTCACACGCGCTCGATTGGAAATATGTCCGGATATCGTTCTGGCCAGATAAGTTGCTGCAATTCTTGGATTGAGAACATAGAGTTGAGAGGTGGCTACTTTATCTTATTAGTTACTAGCAAACCCAGCAACGCTTCGGATTCGCTAATGTGTATGGGATATATACCCTAGTCTCTTCTTCTCCCGATGTCTATCCCTTCCTCCATCCTCTACTTCTACATTGCTTCTTCCCACCTTCCTTTGTCCATCTCCTTCTCCCCGTATCTTCACACCACTCCCTCTTACCCCACACCATATCCATCTCCTCCCCCCTCCTATCATCCCCACTTTTTAAATCCATTTAATTCCCCCATTCTTTATCTCCTCCTCTCCCTCTCTCTGATCTTATTTATTATTATTGCAATCGGGGCCCGGATTGGGAATAGAAGTGAAAAAGGATGGGTAAAACAATTGGAAACGGGTTATTAGAGAGAACTTTCGAGCTGCTCTATCTGTGAGGTTAGTAGCTTTAATGTCTGTACTCTTAATGGGTTTATTGCACGAACATACATATCACCGGCGAACTGATGAAACAATCTGCGGCATTTCAGTATGTGATTGTCCTAGTTGCGGTGAATATTCAAACGGTACGCATAAAATTCATACAGTTGACCTTCTTGTTAGTTACTTGGCCTGTAAATGAATAATGAACTATTATTAGGAATCTAATTGAAACACAATTAACAACATTGCAACATACAGGTAAAATTTTACCTTCTTGTTAGTTACTTTACCTGTAAGTAAAAAATGAACTCTTATTAGAAATCTAATTGAAACACAATTAACAACATTGCTACGTACCGGTAAAATTTTATATTCCACGACACAGGCAACAGCTGTTGGATCATGGGAATGAAGCCGACCAATCGTGTCAAAGCTTGAGACACCCAATGAAATTTTAGTTGCCGACAGTTGTTTTCCCATCATACTAAACGATATTATTTTGAGAATCCGCATAATAATTAAGTTTCAGACACATTAAACTTACTGAGGAAGATGATGTTTCTCATGTATAAGAGTGAAATGGACTTCCCTTATGGAAACAGTTCAAATGTTTGTAAATCTATCTGACCAAACTGCGTGATCATCAGTCCGTAGCCTACAAACTACTTAAACCTAGGTAAACTAACCTAAGGACAACACACACACACCCATGCCCCAGGGAGGACTCGAACCTCCGGCGAGCAACCGCGCGCTCCGCAGCGAGGCGGTTTAGACGGCTCGGCTACTCCACCGCGGCATGGAAAAAGTCGTACAAATGCTAATCACTTATAACCACGAGAACAATCAATAGTGTTTCCATGACCGAAAAACGTGGTACTGTTAAGAAATCGGCAAATCTCATTGGATATTGTATACTATCAGCCGATTGGCTAACAGCGACGTAACGCAATTTCTCGGAATCAACGGCTGTTGCCAACATTTCCCGCTAGGTCTGTGTAGCGGATTTAAAATTAAACCCTACATACCAGTTAATCTCTGGCTTCAAGCAATGCCCTCCCTTTCTTCTAACCTCCTTGGTGTATTTGTTTGCTCTGTTACAGCGTAATTGTTCGCTAGGCGAGTAGCGAATGAATAAGCTGATTATTGATAAATCTGAAGCATTGAATTAAAATTTGTGGTGCAGCCGGGGATCGAACCCGGACCTTCATACTTACTACGCAGACGTCTTAACCGTTGACTATCACACCATTAACGATTAAGGCGCCTTGGAATAGTCTATGTACGATTTCCTTCCACATCACAAACTTTAATGCAGCTTTTGTTGGTGGTCTGGTAGTCTAACGGTTAAGACGTCTTCCTAGTAATCATGGAGATCCGTGTTCGATTCCCGGCCGCACCACAAATTTTAATTCAATGCTTCAGATTTATCAATAATGTCTTTGACATATTTGAGACGTAAATCCGTCTCTGGGATTGTTTATTTGTATTAATAAGCTGATTGTTTGAGAAACTAGAAAATCATCAGAGCTGGAAGCGTACATTCAGTTATTCTCAAATTGTAATATTATCCGGTAGATTTTCCAAAAAATTTATTTCATACAAACCTTGTCCTGAGAATTACGAACAGATCAAATAAAAGATCAGCGAAATTGGTGAAGCCATTCTTAAGTGAAGCTCTTTCATACATGCGGCAATTCATTTTTATTTATATATTTAGATGTGTCATACATAAAATATTAAATAAATAGGTATTAAAAACTTTATCCCCGTCTCCTCCTTCTAAGCTACCTCCCCACCAATTTTGAGCCAAATCGGTTCCGACGTTCTTTAGTTATAAATAGTGTAACTAACAAGACTTTCTTTTATACATATAGATATTCCTCCTTTTTTGTCTCTGTTTATATTTCTGCTTTAATTTTCTTGTGTTATTCTATTGGGGATGTTTATTTTAACTTATGATTTGTACTAAGTAAGGGAAATGACAGAATTTATTTCCTGTCGTGAATAATTTTCTGGTTTCTCCTTTGGAAAGGGCTCTGGCCAGCCGTGGCCGCACAAGGGCGAGCGACAATCAAGGGGTACCATTGGACGTCGGCGTGTGTGGGGAACGGGTTAATTCTTCCTCACCATTGTAGCCTTTCACAGTTGGGGATCTGAAGGATCCGCTGCCGGCTGGTGGAAACCAGCCCCCCCCCCCCCCCCCCCCTGCGTTTACCCCATTGTCAAATGCCGACTTCAAATTTGTATGTGTACTGAGGAAGATTCTGTCTGGTCTCGAGTGTTCTCTAGGAAGACAAGGGGAGAACGATATATTTTGTTTTGGGCTGAAAGTCCTGGCGACGACCGCATGCTGGGTGCGTCTGGCGCTGCTGACGATCTGAAACGGTTTGAGGCGTTCGAGTGGCACTTTTGACTCTTTCTGACGATATCTGACTGACCAATCAGGTGTTCGAGTGGCGGAGCTGATAGTTTGAGATCGTTTATTTAAGTCAGCGGATTTTCGTCAAACTGTTTTCTGACTGACTCCAAAGCGTTTAACAAGCCTCCTCCAAAAGACAAGCCAGCACATTTACGAAGAGGTTTGTTCCAAGTCTTTCATTTTCTCTTGATTGAGGCTGAGCTTTGTATATTAGACAAGCGTTATTTCAACTTATGTGGCCTTCTAATACAGTACGTCCCCTTTTTATTACACCCATACATACTACAAATGAAATGTGTGGACATTTTCATAACATACGAATTTAAAGACGAATGCGTATGTTTTTACAGTTTGGATTGTGATATATTCACCTGAAAATGAAGTCAAAATAGTCATACTGAGATTTTCTGTGCCATCTGTAAATGAAGTGATTGATACATAAGAATAATATAGTTCACAACAGGCATTAGCACAGATAGATTTTTATAAGTGACATCTAGCTTTATATGTGCCACTATAGCGTCTCGCAATTACTGTTCCGTCTGTTTCTCCTTGTGGTTATTTATTATAGAAATCTATTAGTGCCAATATGGGCGTTTCTACACTAAACATGTAACTTCTGGGAAAATCATGTACGATGATAATTCTTGCACAACACTTGCAAATTTTTTTACATTAATTTGTATGTTTCATTTTTTTTTATTTTATTGTAACTCATAATAATGGGACAAAATGCATATGAAGTTGTATGTTACCGAATATTCCTTTCACACACCACTATCCTAATTTACCTCATTTTTGTATGAGGTTTTGTCAGGTTGAATTGGCTACATTATTTATAAATGTGGGCACATGTTTACGTATATTTTGCGTTTTGTCGAAGTTTATGATCAGAATGTATTCCACAATGTATTCCTAATGGCGGAATTCACACTGTCCGTCGCCGGTCCGTCACCTCACGTCAACGTGAGCTTCCTCAAGAAGAATGTTTTGATGGAAAGGTCGTCTGGTAACATCGCGACTCGCAAGTTAACCTAGTTTCGTCACGCGATTTTCTTATTATACTCGACAGATACACGGTTTGCACGCAAATGTGTCTTATTAATCTTTACTTTATTATTATACTTTGGTTTAACGATAAATTGCAAATATTTCATGACGACTTAAATAGTTTTCTCAATTGAGCGTCCTCCTACATAACATATCGCCAGTCATAACCTCACTTTCAACATCGGTAGACCGCAAAGATGCCAACTAGCGCTATGGGTGGCCAAACTGCGAAACAGGTGAAATAAGCGTTCTAGTTGGCTTCGGAGTTGGAAATTGTCAAAAAGCGCGCATGCGCAGTGAAGGCCTTCCAAATCGTCAGTAACTATCAGGAACTATCAGCGTTTGGGCCACTCGAATGAACCTATTGTAATCATGTTGACGACTGTAGTGGGTTCTTCCGTTTCCAGACACACCTGCAGTCGGACGTCTCACCGGCGTGCGAATGTTGTTCGCTGCCAAGGGGTTAGAATTCCCAGAAAACCACCCACTGTGTGGGTTTCCGGCTTCTGAACGGTTCCAATACTTTGGCTCGCATATTGGTCACGGGGGAAAGAATTCCGGCTAAAACACAGGGACTAAAGCACAGCTGGATTCTGGCGACAAACAGCATAATATTTGCGAACGTGTCTGAAAATCTGTATTTCGAGAGCCAGGATTCCCACCGTTTTCGGGAAAAAAAAAAAACGCTGGCGTCGGGAGTGCATGTGACCGAATTGTAGAGGCGTGGCTTAGTTTGCCGTAAAAATATTGCTGAAATACCGTATGATATGCAGATTTGCGACCTCACCGATTGGCTCGACGTCAATCTGGGCGTGGTCTCTAGAAGTGGTGTGCGAGACATCGTCGTGTACGATGCGTGGGGGAGTCTAGTGTCAGACGCCGTAGTGTACGGTTCTACATCTACATGGGGTACTCTGCAAATCACATTTAATTGCCTGTCAGAGAGTTAATCGAACCACCGTTATACTATTTTATCTCCCGTTCCATTCTCGAATAGCGCGCGGGAAGAATGAACACCTGAATCTCTCCGTTCGGGCTCTGATTTCTCGTATTTTGTTCAGTATCGTGACAATACGAAACGAGCTGCCCTTCTTTAGACTCTTTCGATGTCCTCTGTCAAACCCACCTGATAAGGATCCCACACTGGGCAGCAATATTCCATAATTGGACGAACAAGCGTAGTGTATGCAGTTTCTTTAGTAGTTCTGTTGCATATTTAAGGGTTCTGCCAATAAAACGCAGTCTCTGGTTTGCCTTTCCCCACGATATTATCTACGTGTTCTTTCCAATTTAAGTCAGAAGTAATTGTAATTCCTAGGTTTTTTCTGGAGTTTACGGCCTTCACATTTGATTGATTTATCATGTAAACAAAGTTTAACGGATTTCTTTTCGTACTCATGTAGACGATTTCACACTTCTCATTATACAGAGTCAACTGCCAATTCTTACACCATAAGTATATCTTATTCAAATCGTTCTACAGTTGGTTTTGATCTTCAGATGATTTTACTAGACAGTAAATGACGGCGTCATCTGCAAACAACCTAAGAGAGCTACTTAGATTTTCCCCTAAATCGTTTATGTAAATAAGGAACAGCAGAGGACCAATAACACTACCCTGTGGAACGCCTGACGTCACCTCTGTTTTAGTTGATGCCTTACCATCGATTACTACGAACTATGTCCTCTCTGACAGAAAATCCCCTATCCAATCGCAATTTTGGGGCGACATACCGTAACCACGCAATTTGATTAAAAGCCGTTTGTGAGGTACGGTGTCAAACGCCTTCTGGAAATCAAGGAATACGGAATCAATTTGCTAACCCTTGTCGATAGCACACATCACTTCGTGTGAGTAAAGAGCTAGTTGTGTTTCGCATGAACGATATTTTTTAAATCCATGTTGACCTTGGGCCAATAGATCATTCTGTTCGAGATTATTCATAATATTTGAATACAGAATATGTTCCAAAACCCTGCTGCAAATTGAAGTCAATGAAATAGGACTGTAGTTTACTCCTACTGCCTTTCTTGAATATCGGTGTGAGCTGTGCAACTTTCGAATCTTTTGGTACAGATCCTTCTTTGTTGTATATGGCTGTTAAGTAAGGAGCTATCGCTTCAGCATAATCAGATAGAAATCTAATGGGTATACAATCCGGACCAGAAGATTTGTTTTTGTTAAGTGATTTTAGTTGCTGCACTACTCCGATGATATCTAACTCTACGTTAGTCTTTAAGGCCTCTGTTACTAATTTAAAATCTGGGATATTGATTTCGTCTTCTTTGATGAATGAGTTTCTAAAAGCTATGTTTAGTATATTTTAGTAGCTCTGTCATCGATAGGATCGCAATTACTATCACGTAGTGAGGGTATTGTTTGTGTTTTGCCTTTAGTATATTTAACGTACTACCAAAATCTCTTAGGGTTTTTAGACAAATTTCGAGAAAGAGTTTTGTTGTGATAAGTATTGTAGGCATCTCCCATTGAAGTCCTCGCTAAATTTCGAGCTTCTTTGTAGGATCGCGAATCCTGGGGATTTTGCTTTCTTTTGAAGTTAGCATGCCTTTTCCATTGCTTTTTCATCAGTGGCCCTACCTGTTTTGTGTCCCCTGGTTTCTCCTGGTCTCTTCCACGTGTACAACCTTATTTCATGATTCTTAAACCAGGTGTTTGTTATAACTAAAAATTCTACCAGGCGGATCTTCCTTCATTCCTTTTGCCAAAGCCATATTCAACTACTATCTTCCCTTCCCTTTCTTGTCCTACTACCGAATACCAGTCTCCCATAACAATTAAGTTTTTCTCTCCCTTAATTGTCTGAACAATTTTCTTTAACTCATACAATTCTTCGATTACCTCATGAGCGGCAGAGCTAGTTGGCATATAAACCTGTACTACTGCGTTCGGTGTTGGCTTCGTATCCATCTTGACTACGATAATGTTATTGCTGTGTTGTTCATAGTAATTTACCCTCATTCCTATTTCCTTACTCATTATCAGACCTACTCCTGTAATACCCCCAACTGATTATGTATTTATAATCTTGTACTCACCTGACCAGAAATCCTGTTCCTCTTTCCACCGAACTTCACTAATCTCCACTATATCTAACTTCAACCTATCCATTTCTCTTTTTAAATTATCTAGCTTCCCTACCCGAATAAGGGATCTAACATTGCAGGCTCCGTTCCGTAGAATGCCAGTGTTGTCTTTCCTTATGATCACATCCTCCTGAGTAGTCCCCGCCCGGAGTTCCGAATGGGGGGGACTATATTACCTCCGGAATATTTTACCCGAGAGGATGCCATCATCATATGTTCATACAGTAGAGCTGTATGTCCTCGGGAAAAGTGACGGCTGTAGCTTCCCCTTGCTTTCAGCCGTTCGCAGTAACTGTGTGGCAAAGCCTCATTAGCTGATATTACAAGGTCTGCTCAGTCAATCATCCAGACTGTTGCCCCTGTAACTACTGAAAAGCCTGCTGCACAGATACACAGATACCCCTCCACTGTGGTACGGATATCTGTATCATCGAGGCACATAAGCAATGTCTGTGGTTCATGAGAGTGGACTGTAATGATAGACTGTGTCAATAGCAAACTATACTAATTTTTACCAGTATTGTTGTACTTCAAATAAATAACCCCAGTCATATACATTTTAAAAAGGCACTGTTTTAATTAAGTCAAGGCAGATAAGGGGATACATCCTCTCTGGGGGACACCACCTTGACGAAGCACTGTCCGTGCGGGTGGAGAGCCTTGCGTATCCGTGTGAAGCAGAGTGCTAAACCAAAGGTAGAGAACCTACTGTCGGAAAGGCCTCAACTGATGGATCAGACCAAAAGTGTCCCACAACGTCCTGTCTTCCTTATCCTCTCCCAGTCCCTTCCCAATTCCTTTCCCAACCCAAGGTGTGATGCGATCCGTGCCAAGGGGTGCGTGGCACATGGGTGGCTGTGTCTCGAACGGAGCCTCAGGGATACCGGGCGACCTCTGTGAGATTACCGCCCAATAGAAATACTGGTAGTTAATAGCATTTGATAATTAAACAGTATGAAGTTCACTGCAAACATTGACCATGCCAATGCACTAAATGTTACATAATTTTAATCTTATTAATTATGGTAGCAATGTATGTACACAGTTGAGTGACAACATTTATAGTTAGGCCATAGGTAGAAATTCTCCAGGTTGAGATTTGCTGTGTGCTTGTAGCTGACGGGAGGCCAGCCAGCAGGCAGATGTTGGTGGCTTGTTCCAACTTAGGATTTTACAGTTCGTTTCCAGTGAGGGGAGAGAGGGACAATGGCG
Source organism: Locusta migratoria (assembly GCA_026315105.1). Taxonomy (NCBI): domain Eukaryota; kingdom Metazoa; phylum Arthropoda; class Insecta; order Orthoptera; family Acrididae; genus Locusta; species Locusta migratoria. The sequence goes on from CM048744.1 coordinate 744,422,308, forward strand.
AGTGCCAGGCACAGTGCAGTGCACAAATATTGTAATACTACTGGCATTTGAAGTAATACGATGCAGTTAGGAACCTTTAAGGCCCTCATTACAAAATAGCCTGTTGATAAATAAACAATACATTAGCTGATATAGTCACATCTAACGTAATATGTTTAATTGACAATGAAAAGTAATAAATTACCAACGAAGACAAGACAGTTACACAACTAGCATGGCAATGTTTGTTTATAAAAATAATATATTAACTATTTCTCATTTTATTTTCAATTAATCTTTTGTATTTTATCTTGAAGTATTCAGTTAAATCACTTATCTGTGGTATAAGGAATTGCACAATTATGATAAACAGTACAAAGGATGTTTATATTAATATAAAAACGTAAGAAAATATTTGTTTAATGTGTAGTGTAATTATTTTGATTTTAAGTAAAGTTTTAGAAATGTATTGGCTGAGCGCTGTACGTTGGCAAATCGGTTACAACAGCTTACATGGGGAAGTTGATGACATAGGGGAAAAAACCCCGGCAGTAGAGTTTTGGCACGCACGCGCGCGAGGGCAGGAAGTGAGGACTCCAGAGAGCACGTGGTGTGGCTGGCCTGGCGGCGTCGCTCTGGCTCAGTCGGCATGTGGATCTCGAGGTGGTGACTTGAGTTTTGTGTGTGGCAATCGCCACATGTGGTTGCTCGTCGTAGACTGCACCAAGTTAAATCGAGTGCTACTGTGTGTTTGTGAATATTTAGCCGGTGCAACAAGGTGTGCATCGCATTGAATTAAAGTGATTGTGATTTGTTAATGTAACACGTGTCGTCGCATAGGCATGTACATAAACGGTGTTTGAGACAGCCACGTGGTGTGAAATCAATTCGCGACAAATATTCATTTTGTCTGGGAGCTCACGAGCTATAACTTTATTTGGTACATTTACCGACGTACAGACGCGACAGCCACAGGGTTCAAGTATGGTGAAATAAACAACATAAAGTGAACTTTCACGTGTTTTCAAAAATAGTAGTTAGTACACCCTTTTCTCTCATGAACTTGAACTTATTATGAATTTGTTTTGTTAATCATATGCAGGGAAGGAAAGCTGTGAACGTGTGATATCATCCCCTAGAAAACGAGTCAAACAGTCGCAATAACAGTTCCAGTGTTTTTGCATGTTTAGGAATTTGGTTCGCAGTTGGTAGTTGTGAGTTTCAAAAATTAAACTTTCTCAATTTTAAACTCTCACCCCGACCTTCACCCTCGCATTTGGGGGCTCGTCCGGGATAAGTTCACGTTGGACTTGCTCGGACGGAGGATTAGGGTGTGTATAGGACAGTAAACAGTTACGAACAGTTGCAAACAAGTGCGCGGACGCGACGGACAATTTCAAGTGTGTGTGGCGGCTGGCAGCAGAGAGCGGGATAAATTCACACTGGTCGTGCTCGGACAGAGAGGTAGGGTGTGCTTAGGACAGTGATAGTGGACAAAACAGCATAATCGGAAGATACGCAATCGCGTCGCGCGGTTAAAGACGGTTGGTGACGCAGAATTCGGGCGCGGGCATCCGTAACCGGCGATCGACGGCGCATCGGACCGGCAGCAGTGAGCGGCGGCGCGCGGGTTCAACGCACTCAAACTTCATCTTCTGCAACGGACGGCAGTGATCGTGGGGTCTTCGCAAGTCGCCAACGGAGCGTCGGTTCCCAGCAGCTTCGATTCTACAAAGGATAAGGGATGCAGTGAGGACATATTCCAGCCACAGCTGTTACAACAGACGGCAGCGAGCGTTGGGGACGTCGCAGCTCGTTGCAGCAACGTCTGGATTAAAAGATAAGTAAAGCAGCTGGCGCTATAAATTCTTGTGTGTTAATCAAGCTTTCTTGTGGCACACAAAATGGAGCAGATTTTTAAAAAATCGCCAAGCGACGTAATTTCAGAGAGTAGCATACCACAAAGTCCAGAGAGGGTAAATACTGGGGGAATGTTGTTGACACCGGAGATGTTCGCAGCCATGTTAGCGAGTATTAGCTCAAATTTAGAATCAAAAATAGAAAATTCATACTCAAATTTAGCATCAAAGTTAGAATCAAAAATAGAAAATTCATACTCAAATTTAGAATCAAAAATAGAAAATTCAAACTTACATTTAGAATCAAATTTAAGATCAGAAGTAGAAACTGTAAAATCAGAAGTAGAAACTGTAAAATCAGAAGTAGAAACTGTAAAATCAGAATTGAAAGCTGACTTTAAGGCAGACATTGGGGCCCTACAAAATTCAATGTTTGCATTAAAGGCAGAAATAATCACAGACATAGACAAAAAGAAAGGAAGTCTAACACAACGGTTTGAAAATAGTGAAAAGGAGATACATGCCAGAATTGGTGCTATTGAGACCGAGGTAGGAGGCAAGTTGGATGATGTGAAACAAATATGTGATCACAGGAATGAGGGCACTATGCAGGCGTTGGGTGAGGTTGACAAGAGGATGGTGGCAGGTATTGAGGAAACAAAAACTTTGTTGTCAGGAAAATTAGAGAATACAGAATGTAACTTTAGGAAAAAGATAGAACAAGTAGTGACAGTAAACAATACTGTGATTGAGAAGGTGAACACTAGAATAAATAGTCTAGAATTGTGTACTGCAGCAGGAAACACTAATTGGTCCATGGTGCAGACACCTAATGGCAGAAAGTTTTCAGGAGTGGGTAATTATCATCCAGTAGATTTTTTGGCTGCATGCAAGGACCAATTTGTGCCTGGTATATCAGACCAGTGTAAAATGAAGTTAGCAAAGAGAATGCTTGACTGTTCTGCTCAAACGTGGGCAAATCAGTGTGCTGATAAATTTGTAACTTTTGAGGCGTTTGAAACGTTGTTTTTAAATAAGTATTGGGGGGAGGCCAAGCAAGCTAAGATACAAAATGAATTCTTGAACGAAACAAACTATATGAAAGGGAACCCAGAATTTGAAGTAATCATTGAGGAGGAGCTGTTTATTCAAGATTTATTAGTCATAAAGGGACTTTGTTTAAATCTAATGTTAGGAAGTGATTTCCCGTGCAAATATGAAGCTCAGTTGAAGTATAAAGATAAAGTGTTAGAATTGAGTCTGGAGGAATGCATGAAGAGGGTGAAAATAAAAAATTTTATCAGTGATAAAGATTTAATGCCATGTTTACACAAGTAACTGTCATGAAGTATGAGATTCAATGCATTGTAAATAGTAGGTTAACAATTTGTGTATATTTATTCTGTGGTCTGTGTCAATATCTACTTGTGTGTTTAGATTTAAGCATTGGGGTCAAGTTTACAAGTAATCTTTGTAAATGTTTTTATTTTGTTGTTTGTGTTAAAACATGTGCTTGTATCAGATTTGCAGTTCAACAGTGGTACATGAGGTAAATGTGTATGTATGTATGCCAACACCAAAGGATAGAGGAAGTGAGAGTGTACTGTTTATGTGTGTGTATATGTGAGCAGGGCTGGATATGTGATGTGAGTTGTGGGGTGACTCGGAGAATGAGAAAGTGGTGGACATTGATGCAGGCAGTGGGGTCTGTGGCTTAGATAAATTGTGATGAAAATGTCAGCTGACAGTGTTGCATATGTGGGTGTGACTGACCATATGGGTCAGAAGTGAGGAATGTATGTTTGTTGTGGCTGTTTTGGCTAAAGGTGGGTTGGATTGAGAAATGTTTCAATGAGAGAAAGTGGTTGCTCTTTAATGTCTGTCTCTTTGAGTGTGGTAGGTAACGTGTCTAATAGGGAATGCTCTGTATTGTTATACTAAATTGATTCTGATAACAGATTTTGGTTTCTTTAATGGTGCTCAACTGTTGACTGAACAATTTCTGCAACAGCAGTTGACGAGAACTATTTTTCTGTCTAGCCTGAGTATCAATAGGGTTTGGTGATACTTTATTTAAAAAATGTAGGTGTTTTGTGAGAAACTAATTTTGAAATTAGACTTTAAACTTAGATATTTTATTGTGTGGAGTACTTGTGGAAAGCACATGAGGCTGATGACAGGGATCCAAATTTAACCTCACACCAGCAAAAATAAATTTTTTTGGTGCGAGGGGGTAGGATTTGTGTTTATGCTTGTAGGTGTCATTTTGATAGAAGAGAAAATTCTCTATGATAACATTCTTTTGGTAGCATTATTTGAACCTTAAGATATATTTTAACACTGGCAGGTTGTTGGTATTGTATTTGATGGAGTAATACTCCAAGTATGCCACATATTTTCTTGTCTGTTTCATCTGAAGCTATGGCTGATGAGAGTGCAGGCATGGTGGTTTGGGTTGATCTGATAATGACTAACACAAGCCACTTTGAGTTCTTAATTCTGTTGATTTGCATGTTACGGTACATGTGCCAATGCTTAGTTTCAATTGCACCAAGTCTGGATGGCAGGGGGGTGGGATACAAATCCAACCGAATCCTGGTGCCCAGACAAACTTTTGTCTATGTTGACTCATGAGTGCCTTCTGCTCTTCCTGTTCCATGTAGGATGCATATGACGTGTGTGAACAAGAACGCTTGATCCAGTGCCATCCAGCATGTTGGTTGAAATGACGGAGACATAGGACCGTACACCATGGACCAGAGTTGCTGCAACGATGACTCTGGGGTTCTCAGTGTCAAAGTGGTGAGAGATTTCCTTCAAACAAGTGGAGTGTACACCATCTAAAGTTTTTATAGTGACAATTCTAGTTTTTCCATGTAGGACAAGGTTCTCTAAAGACTAAAGTTTAATAATATTATAAATTTGGTGCCAATTCTGTATATAAACAACAGGCACACTTAAAATTCATGGATGTAATTAGTTATAACGATCCTTTTCTTAAAAATATGCACACACTATAAGTGGTCTTAATCTCAGTGTCAAAGTGGTGAGAGATTTCCTTCAAACAAGTGGAGTGTACACCGTCTAAAGTTTTTATAGTGACAATTCTAGTTTTTCCATGTAGGACAAGGTTCTCTAAAGACTAAAGTTTAATAATATTATAAATTTGGTGCCAATTCTGTATATAAGCAACAGACACACTTAAAATTCATGGATGTAATTAGTTATAACGATCCTTTTCTTAAAAATATGCACACACTATAAGTGGTCTTAATAGTACAAATATTGGGAAATTATCTCACTGCCCTGTTTATTTTTTTATTTATCTATTTATTTATTTTTTGCATTAGTTGAGGCCATAATTGGCATAGTGTTTGAGCCAATCCGATTCAATAATTTTGTAATTTAAAAATTTTGTGCATTTGAATGTATTAATTTTGGTGCTACTTGCGCCATCCTGCACATGGTTTGGATGCCGCAAGTGGGGGTATTGTGAGATTACCGCCCAATAGAAATACTGGTAGTTAATAGCATTTGATAATTAAACAGTATGAAGATCACTGCAAACATTGACCATGCCAATGCACTAAATGTTACATAATTTTAATCTTATTAATTATGGTAGCAATGTATGTACACAGTTGGGTGACAACATTTATAGTTAGGCCATAGGTAGAAATTCTCCACGTTGAGATTTGCTGTGTGCTTGTAGCTGACAGGAGGCCAGCCAGCAGGCCGATGTTGGTGGCTTGTTCCAACTTAGGATTTTACAGTTCGTTTCCAGTGAGGGGAGAGAGGGACAATGGCGAGTGCCAGGCACAGTGCAGTGCACAAATATTGTAATACTACTGGCATTTGAAGTAATACGATGCAGTTAGGAACCTTTAAGGCCCTCATTACAAAATAGCCTGTTGATAAATAAACAATACATTAGCTGATATAGTCACATCTAACGTAATATGTTTAATTGACAATGAAAAGTAATAAATTACCAACGAAGACAAGACAGTTACACAACTAGCATGGCAATGTTTGTTTATAAAAATAATATATTAACTATTTCTCATTTTATTTTCAATTAATCTTTTGTATTTTATCTTGAAGTATTCAGTTAAATCACTTATCTGTGGTATAAGGAATTGCACAATTATGATAAACAGTACAAAGGATGTTTATATTAATATAAAAACGTAAGAAAATATTTGTTTAATGTGTAGTGTAATTATTTTGATTTTAAGTAAAGTTTTAGAAATGTATTGGCTGAGCGCTGTACGTTGGCAAATCGGTTACAACAGCTTACATGGGGAAGTTGATGACGTAGGGGAAAAAACCCCGGCAGTAGAGTTTTGGCACGCACGCGCGCGAGGGCAGGAAGTGAGGACTCCAGAGAGCACGTGGTGTGGCTGGCCTGGCGGCGTCGCTCTGGCTCAGTCGGCATGTGGATCTCGAGGTGGTGACTTGAGTTTTGTGTGTGGCAATCGCCACATGTGGTTGCTCGTCGTAGACTGCACCAAGTTAAATCGAGTGCTACTGTGTGTTTGTGAATATTTAGCCGGTGCAACAAGGTGTGCATCGCATTGAATTAAAGTGATTGTGATTTGTTAATGTAACACGTGTCGTCGCATAGGCATGTACATAAACGGTGTTTGAGACAGCCACGTGGTGTGAAATCAATTCGCGACAAATATTCATTTTGTCTGGGAGCTCACGAGCTATAACTTTATTTGGTACATTTACCGACGTACAGACGCGACAGCCACAGGGTTCAAGTATGGTGAAATAAACAACATAAAGTGAACTTTCACGTGTTTTCAAAAATAGTAGTTAGTACACCCTTTTCTCTCATGAACTTGAACTTATTATGAATTTGTTTTGTTAATCATATGCAGGGAAGGAAAGCTGTGAACGTATGATATCATCCCCTAGAAAACGAGTCAAACAGTCGCAATAACAGTTCCAGTGTTTTTGCATGTTTAGGAATTTGGTTCGCAGCTATTGGTTGTGAGTTTCAAAAATTAAACTTTCTCAATTTTAAACTCTCACCCCGACCTTCACCCTCGCACCTCCCTGAGTAAGTAGCCTTGAACCACGCGGGGTTATCGTGGTGTGGACCATATAAATCCCCAAATCTCGTAGGACTAAGATGAACTCAGAGAAAGAAAGCATTTTAAAAGAATCTGAGGGGCAATCGAAGACCTCAGATAGTCAGACATTGGGATCAGGACCGATGGAGTGCACTCCTATTCTGAATCAGGGTCTAGACCTGAGCAAGAAGTGGGAACTGTAACAGAGAAGTTGGACCAGATTAGGATTAAGGCCTTGTCTGCGGCTCAGAGGAGGAAACTTCTCAAGAACAGAAGCAAAAGGAAGGAATAGAATGGCTTCTTAAGCATAAGTGGAGGGAATCAAAAGGGCTTGAGCTCAAGACCTCCAAAAAGAAACTGCCTCTGGTCGAAGGGGATACACAGACCCCCTCGACGTCAAAGACAGTTGGCAAGAGTGTTAGGGAGGAATCTAAAACTCCCTCCTCTCTGAACAAGCGTGATCCTAAAAGGCTGAGGCAGTCTCGGTCTTTAGAATGGTGGTTGTCCAAGAAGGATACCCACTGGTGAGCATCAACTCGCAGCAGGAGGATCTCGTGCAGGTTGCCCTCTTTGAAGAAATTGGGGGGGGGGACGCTGGTGCAGGACCCAAATTCAGGAGGGTCTATCTAGATCGCGGTGCCCTCATTTTTGTCTGCGAGGTGGAGCACTCAGCAGAATGGCTTAAGGACAAGGTGCCCATGATATCCCCGTGGGAGGAGGCGAAGCTGCTGGTCAAGACGGCAACCGAACTCCTGAAGACCACAAAGGTATCAATATGGGTACCAAAGATCCTTAAGGATGTCCCTCCAAAGACTCTGTTCGAGAAAATAAGGGTCCAGAACCCAAAAGTCTCGACAGAGGATTGGAGGGTAATTAACCAAAAGGTCGTTCCGGAAGGACGAAACCTGGTGGTGGAGGTCGGAGAGAAGTCCCTGAAGGCAATGCGAGAGCGAGGCCTGAAACTGTTTTTAGGGTTCTCGCAGGTCGCTGTCAGGGTAATCAAATACCTTAAAGGCAATAATGGCAGCAAGATGGGGACTGGAAGTGCTGCAGATAAACCTGCAGCGCAGTAAAGGGGCCACTGCTGTCCTGAGCCGTCGCCTGGGGAGACAGGAGGTGGACGTGGCCCTGATACAAGAACACTATTTGTACAAAGAGGGTGTATTGGGCCTCGGTGGTACTGGGGGTAAGCTGATTTATGCTAGAAATCTAAAAAAAAAAACTCCACAACATGCATTTATGTTAGAAATGGAATACCTTTCATACCAATGATGGATTTTTGTTCCAGGGACTTGGTGACTATCAGGATGGAGCAACGTGAGGAAGGTATCACGAGGGAAATTGTTTTGCCCTCAGCATACCTTCCTTAAGAAGACAGCTCTCCTCCTTCTTTGGAAGTGAGGAGTCTGACGGAAGCATACCATCGGCAAGGTGATGAACTGTTGGTGGGATGTGATGCCAATGCCCACAATCTATCGTGGGGCAGCAAGGACATCAACAGTAGAGGTGTGCACCTTCTTGAATTTCTCCTATCTAACAACTTGGAGATCCTGAATAGGGGTGATGAACCTACATTCAGGAATAGTAGAAGGGAAGAAGTAATTGACATAACGTTTGGTACCATGATGATGGGAAGTTACGTCAAACAGTGGCATGTGGTCCTGGAGCCATCCTCATCAGATCACATGTATATTAAATTCAAGGTTGAAATGGGAACCAGACCGACCATGGCCTATAGGAATCCCAGGAAAACGGACTGGGAGACATATAGGAGAGACCTTGACTTCAGCCTATCGGAAATTAAAACTTCGATAAGGAATCCAGCAGAGTTTGAGGAAGTAGCAGAGGCCGTAATCTCTGCTATAGCGACCTCATACCAGGACAACTGCTCAATCACTAAGAAGTGCACAAATAGGAGTGTGCCTTGGTGGAATAATAACCTGAAAATGCAAAGGAAACAGGTACAAAGACTGTTTAACCTTGCGAGGCACAAAGGACAATGGGCAAAGTATCGTGAGGCCCTTGTCAATTACAACTTTGCCATTAGACAGGCAAAGGAGGCATCCTGGAAGGTATTCTGTGAGGAAGTGGAGGGCACGGCTGCTCAAGCGAGACTTCATAAAATCCTCACTAGGGTACCAACTAATCCAGGAGGAACATGGAGGAAGGAGGTTGGGGAGTATACAAATACAGCACATGAAACGCTGGAACTGCTCCTCAAGACTCACTTTCCTCAATATACTCTGGGGGATAACTCAGAGCAGAATGCGATTCCTGAGAGACAACGGTTCTCAGGTATTCGCAAAGAGGACTGCGATCTGGCCAAGGAGTGTGTCGATTTCAGTAAGGTTCGATGGGCGGTGGGAACATTTCAACCATTCAAGTCACCTGGCCCCGATGGAATCTTTCCAGCTCTCCTGCAACAAGCGGGAGAAAATCTTATTAGATTCCTATGCAGGTTATTCAGGGTTAGCCTAGCAGCAGGTATCATTCCTAATGCCTGGAGGGCAGTGAAGGTTGTCTTCATTCCTAAACCAGGGAGAATTGATCATACCAAGGCCAAGGATATGAGACCAATCAGCCTGTCCTCCTTCATTCTTAAGACATTGGAAAAGCTGGTTAATGTGCATGTTGGGGAAAGGAGGCTAAGTAGGGCTCCTCTACATTAAAACCAACATGCATATCAACCAGGTAAATCATGTAAGACAGCTCTCCACCAACTTGTTGGGAAGGTGGAGAAAGCACTACACTTTCAAAAAATAGCCCTCTGTATCTTCCTGGACATTGAGGGGGCTTTTAGCAACACGACCTTCGATTCCATTGTTAGGGTAGCAGAGGTGCATGACCTAGGGACCACTATATGTAGGTGAACTAGGACCATGCTCAGTGGAAGAAAGGTAGAGGCTACCATGATGAATGAAAAAAGGGTAATCAACACCACTAGGGGTTACCCACAAGGAGGAGTTCTTTCCCATTTATTGTGGAATCTAGTGGTGAATGATCTCATTGGAGAATTAAACTCTTGGCAGTACTTTTGCCAAGGATACGCAGATGATCTTGTCATAGTAATACTTGGCAAATTTGCTGACACAGTGAAGAATATGGCACAAGGTGCTTTGGACATTGTGCAAGACTGATGCAGAAAACAGGATCTGGGGTTAGTCCTAAGAAGACTGTTGTTGTACCATTCACAAGGAAACATATCCAACACTCAAGTTGGAATCTAAAGCTTTTCAATGAAGCGCTACCTGTGAAGGGGGCAGTGAAATATCTAGTGGTTACCCTAGATGAGAAACTGACATGGACCCCTCACATTAGGAATATTTGCTCCAAGGCAAAAGGTACGTTAGTAAGTACCAGGAGAGCTTGTGGCAAAAATTGGGTCTGAGCCCCAAGGGTATGCACTGGATATACACCACAGTGATTAGACCCAGGATCACCTATGGGGCGGTCGTGTGGTGGAAGAAGGTAGAACAGCAGGTTGCTGCTAAGGAGCTTGGTAAGGTGCAGAGACTAGCCTGCTTAGCCATAACAGATGGAATTAGCAACACACCAACTTCTGGGATGGAAACCATGCTGGATATGCCCCCGTTACACCTTTGGGTCAAGATAGAGGCAGCACCTGGTGCCTACAGACTCAAAACTGGTAACAACTGGAACTCTTTGGGATATCCAAAATCACACACTAAAATAGTGAGTGAGGTAAATATAGGAAAGGTTGGGGAAATGCCAGCCGACTATATTATAACCCCATACTGCTTCAACAAGCCTTTCAGTATAACAATTGGAAGTAGGGAGCAGTGGGAGAAAATAGTTCGACACCGTACGGGGGATATTGTCTGGTTCACTGACGGGTCGAAATCAGACCAAGGCGTTGGGGCAGGGTATATGGGAAGCAGCCAAGACTGGAGGGCGTCATCTCTCTAGGGAAACTGGCCTCAGTATTCCAGGCCGAAATCACTGCCATCAGGGCATGTGTGGAGGAGAATTTGCGTAGGTGCTAGAAAGATCGTAGCATCTATATCTATTCAGACAGCCAGGCAGCCCTGAGATCACTGTCAGCTCCTGCAACAAGGTCTAAAATTGTTGCAGAATGCCATAGGGTTCTGGTGGAGTTAGGGGAAAGCAATAGAGTAAACCTATTGTGGGTCCCTGGCCACTCGGGGATCAGTGGCAAACGAACATGCCGACAGATTAGCCAGGATGGGGGCAGAGTCTCCATTTATTGGACCGGAACCTGTCCTGACAATCACCAAGGCAATGATCAAATTGGAGCTACGTAACTGGCTCAGAAGACAGCACGTAGAATATTGGACCAAAGTCCATCAACAAAAAAAATTGCAAGGTAATGATGCCAAAGCCATGTTTTAAAAGAAGCTCTGCAATCCTGGGCCTGAACAGGAGAGAGATTAGACTCATGGTTGGATTGCTGACAGGCCGTGGGAATTTCAAAAAACACCTATACAATGGGAATAACAGAAGAGGACCCTAAATGTAGGATCTGTGATGATGGTGATGAAACTGCATCACATCTAATCTTCGAATGCATTGCATTGGAGAGGAAAAGGCACAGAACATATGGGACAACCAGACCAGAAGAAATTGTGTCTAATAAAGAACTGGTAAAGGGACTCCTTTCACTGTTCAAGGGCATTGGTTGGCTTTACTAGATATACAGGGAGCGATACCGTACAATAAACTTAGTTTCGGTGCGGGCAGTGGCGGGCTGGACTAAGACTGTTTTGGCTTCCCTGGAAAAATCAAATCAAAATCAAATCAAAGGGAAACATTTTGTATATGTTTAGCTCTTGAAATCTTGGACAGATTTAACTGAATGTAGCCTTTTGAATAAAATATATTTCTCTCCTACCGCGACTACGGCTTAAAAAGGGGGGGAGTTGTATTAAATTAATTGTTTTCATATTTTTTTCTACTTTTTTTATAAATAAAATAAAAGGTATTGGCGACCCGTAGCTTTTCTAAGTCAGATGACACTACTAGAATTGAGTGCATTCCATGCAGTAATGTGTTATGCAAGCAGTTATAAAGTAAAGTGGTACAATGAGAAGACATGTAAATCGTTACGTTCATTTTGCGACTGATATGCGTTCTTCCTTCATTCCTACTGTGAAGTTAATTCTTCTCATAACTTTATCTTTTATTCATTCTCCTGCAAGTGCGTTCTAATCATCAATAATTATTAGACTATCTTCTGTCTTACTAAATTACCCTTCAAATATCCGTATATACTTTCTCTTCATCTTTAACTACTACTTGGGACGTCGACGTGTATTCCTGAATGATTGCTGTTAAATCCGGTGAGATCAAACATATCGCATAATTGTCCATAGTAGGTCTCAGATATTTTTCATTGGAGAAGAGCTGGGAGAATTGTTATATCTGTCTAACATGGGAACAAAACTGTTTAGTCTATATGATTCTTCTAGAATACAGTTAAGTCCCCTTCGCAAAACCTAAATGAGAAGCAAGTCCACCCGTAGACGAAATTGAGTTTGATACATTTTTGTATGATTTACATAGCGATCTTTCATGCTGCCAAGTCAGAATGTAACAAATCGGATTCTCTAACAGTATAAATTGCGTCTGTAAAGTAGCTATTGTTTCAAATCGTATTCACTCCATTGTAGCATGTGTTTCAAATCATATTGTGTCCAGCGTGAAGTAGTATTCTCACTTTGCTCTGTTGGCTATGCTGACAGCTGGTGCGCTATATTCAACAATGCTACGCATTCAATAATCACAGTCATGTTGTGAACTTTGTGTAAGAGAGTAGTTTTTCGATTATGGCGGAAGAAATGTTTCTGGAGTCAACTGGCAACAAAAAAATGACGTTATAAAAATGTTGTAGATCAGAATTCTTAACTTAAAGATTTAATTTTCTATTAACAGTTAATGTTATTCCATAAAAAAAAAAAAAAAATAAATTATTAGTTATATATTTCTCACAGTAATAGTTTTTTATTTGTATACCTCACCAGGTGGGACTGACGGAAGATATTGAGAAGGTTCAGAGAAGGGCAGCTCGTTTTGTTTTATCACGTTACGGGGGGAGGGGGGGGAAGCGTCACGGAAATGTTGCACGAATTGGGGTGGAAATCATTAAAAGAAAGACGTTATTCATTGCGGCGTGATCTGTTTGCGAAGTTTCAATCACCGACTTTTAGTTCTGAATGTGAAAATATTTTGCTAGCACCCACCTACTTAGGGAGACATGACCATCCCAATAAAATAAGAGAAATCAGATCGAAAACGGAACGATTTAGGTGTTCTTTCTTCCCGCGCGCTATTAGAGAATGGAACGGTAGAGAAAAGTTATGAAAGTGGTTAATGAACCCTCTGCCAGGCACTTAAATGTGATTTGCAGTGTATCTATGTAGATGTAGATGCGAGGCGCGTCCAGAAAGTAAGTTCCGTTTCAATTTATCTCCGCTGCAGCGCTACGACTGCAGTTCCGCACATGCGCTGTAGACGATGTGTATCAAGGAGAAGAACGTGCGCCATTTGGAGATCGCTGTCAGTTACGTACGCTTTGTTGTGCTTGTTTGAAATGTCGGCGTTGATTGAAAATCCCGCTGCCTGTGAAATCAGGTCGGTGATTCGGTTTCTGAATGCGAGGAAAGTGAAACCAAGTGAAATTTATCGGCAAATTTGCGATGTTTACGGACCAAATGCGATGAGAGATTCGATGGTGAGAAGATAGATCCGACAGTTCAATGGCGGGCGTAGTGATGTGCACGATGAAGAACGATGTGGGCGTCCACCTTTTGTTACAGAAGAACTGGTTCACGCGATTGATGACAAGATCCAGGACATCTCAAGTCCTTCCTTGGCGGTCATCACTTCACCAATAACGACGAGCTGAAAGAAACTGTTTCCAATTGGTTGAAGACACAGGCGGCATATTTCTATGAAGAAGGTATACAAAACCTGGTGCCACGCTATGACGAATGCGTGCAAAATTTCGGCAGTTATGCGGAAAAGTAGTTTAAGAGTGTAGAATTTTTTGCAATAAAAATTTCTTCTGTATCTATGTAAAATTTCATTTTCTTACTAAACGGAACTTACTTTCTGGACGAGCCTCGTATTTTACTAATTATTCGATCAAAGCATATTAAGTCAATCACATTTTCTTTAAATTTGAAGAACACAACAGGAAATTTATTTTACTTTTTCACGTGCCTACAAGTACTCCTCAAATAAAACAACTGCAAAATTGTAAAATTTGAAAAATGTTCCTCAGGTTACGAGTAATCAGTTTTTTGCTTCTCCTGTGAAATTTAGTTTGTCGGACATAATACAATTTGAAACGATGCTCCTCAAATGCTGTAAATCTATTTTCTTCTAGTTTTTCGCGATTTCTGCCTCTTCTCTCTTGACTGCACTAATGGGAAATGGATAGTGTAACTGCGCTCTATGTATCTGACTGGTAATTGCTTAACTTTAGAACTTCATTAATTAATTTCCCGTACGTATCGCTTTGAGTATTTTTCCTGTGAGCCAAAACAATCTGTGCGACAATAGAAATAACCTTCACAAATTAAATGCGGTCCCCTCCAGCTATAATTTCCATTAATTATCATATAAATTGGTATATTACGCTTGGTTCCACTGCATCGTCTCTCTGAAGTCTTATATTCATCACTACGTCAGAGAAAGAAATCAAAAGAGACAAAGCAGACTGATTTTGTACTGGCAGCCAACGTCAGGCAACGTTTTTACTAATAATTAGCTTTTATATATTTTTCATTATGATATTTTGTGATCCTTCGATGAGACATTAATCTGAAAAGCAAAACAGGAAATGATAAACATTGTTCGTGTGTGAATTGTTTATAGGGACAAGTCGTAATACGGCTCAACATGTTCGCCAAATTTTCAAATATCATTATACAGGTTATGGTGCTCTTTCTAAATTTCCTGGTAGGTTTTAGTATCTTCATAAATTTGATATATTGTTGGCAGAAGTTGTTCAACGTGACTGTTTTCGTTCTACGCTGTGGCAAGAAGGACTTGCTTCACGTTCTTCCGTTAGCTGCCATGAGCATCCATCTAGTCGCTATGCTTGGTTATTTGTTAATGCTGCACCTAATTGTAGATACAGTAATGTGTGAGTTTGTTTAATCTTACCAAATTATCATATTATTTTATGTAATAAATAATGACTTAAGAAAGGTAGCCACAGAAAACAGATCCCGAAACTGAGACTAAAATCATGTTCAAATCGATGGTGGCAATCGTGGCGATTCCATGATGGAAAATATGGTATCTGATATTGCAGTATGGGAACCTGTTGTTTGTAATAATAATTACTTGTATGGGAAGAACGAATTGTAATTCTAGGTAAGTGAGGACAACACGCAAGGCCGGCAACCTGTGTCCTCTTTAGATTATTCGTAAGAAATATTAAGGTTTTGACGAAGTTAAATTAGACGATAAATTAGATAATACTTTCAGCAACAGTCAACTGCTCTCGATATTGGAATAGAATTTGGGTACTCGTGATTGTGATACTGCATTAACAAATAAACTTAAGGCTATGATGAGGGAACAATCCTTTAAAACATAAGAGAGTTTCAATAACGCAGTTTAAGATGTTCATTATGCGATAAACATAGGGTTCGGAGCAGTCACAACACAAATAGCACGTCTTGTTGCGTCTTACTGTAAAATACCACATAAAGAGAATAATAAGTCTGAGGAATAGAAACCGCTAAAATGTTTTCACTGCAAGATTTAGAAAAGCGCGTCAGAACGGACACAGCAGGTAAGGGAACTGATGCTTGAGTAATATATATATAGGTAAAGCAGTCAACAGTCCGAAGACTGGTTTGAACACCACAGTGCTTTACTAGGCATGGTCCTGTTTGGAGGTGGCATGCCGTTGCCTTCCTTCGACGTTTGAACTGACTTACCCAGCCACAGTGGTCGGGAGTACTCTGGTAGAGTGCCAGACTGTGAATCCAAAGGTCGCGGGTTTGATACCTGCCAGGTCCTAGGACTTCTATCTGTCACTTTCCACTTCTTTCACCTCTGGCGGTGTTGCTGACGTGGAAAATACCGAGCAGCAGCGTGGTTCGGAACCCACGTTAAACTGTAGATCCCCCTATAACTGGCTGGATAATATATAACGGTACAATGACGGTAATGGTGCATGTCGAGAGAACTTATGATAACATTGACAACTTTGATGACGAACCAGATGATCGAGTTCATGTCATAGTAAATGGCGACGTAGTTCCGATTACCGTAGTAACTGAAAATGGTCAGTAGTTGATTTCCTAAAAGGATAATTACTGGGAAAAAATTGTGTGTTCTCAGGGGTACTTATGTCCACATGCAGAGAGTAGACGAACAGCTACACTAACTATGGAGTCTGTAATTAAGCAGTTGGAAGGACGCTTTTAATATTAAAAGGACAGTCTGCTAGAAATGATTTTTTTCGATGAGGTCATGCATGAAAATGTTGCACAGAATTTGAAGATGAAATGTTTGCGTAATAGGTACTAACTGATATTCTACATCTATATCTACATGGGATACTCTGCAAATCACATGCTATTTATGCTATTTATCTCCCATTCCATTCTCGAATAGCACGCTGGAAGAAAGAACACCTGAATCTCTCCGTTCGAGCTCTGATTTCTCCTATTTTATTCTGGTGATTTTTTTCTACCAATGTAAGTGGCAGTCAACAATATATTTTCGCATTCGGAGGAGAATGTTGCGATTGGAGTTTCGTAAGTAGCCCACGCCGCAGAGATAAGCGCCGTTGTTGTAATTATTCCCATCCCAGATCCTGTATCATTTCCGTAACGCTATCTCCCTTGTATCGTGACAATACGAAACGAGCTGCCGTTCTTTGGACTCTTTCGATGTCCTCCGTCAAAACCCACCTGATAAGGAGCCCACACGTGGCAGCAATACTCCAAAAAGACGGACAAGCATAGTGTATGCAGTTTCTTTAGTAGTTCTGTTGCATCTTTTAAGGGTTCTGCCGATAAAACGCAGTCTCTAGTTCGCCTTTCCCACTACATTATCTACGTATTCTTTCCAGTTTAAGTCTCAAGTAATAGTAATTCCTAGGTATTTTGTGGAGTTTACGAGCTTCACATTTGGCTGATTTATCTTGTAAACAAAGTGTAAAGGATTTCTTTTCGTACTCATGCGGACGACTTCACACTTCACATTATTTAGAGTCATTGACAATTTTTACACCATACTGATATCTTATTCAGATCGTTCTGCAGTTGGTTTTGATCTTCAGATGATTTTACTAGACGGTAAATGACGGCGTCATCTGCAAACAACCTAAGAGAGCTGCTTAGATTTTCTGCCAAAACCTTTATGTAAATAAGGAACAGCAGAGGACCAATAACACTACATTGTGGAACGCCGGATATCATCTCTGTTTTAGTTGATGCCGTTCCACAGATTACTACAAACTGTGTCCTGTCTGACAGGAAATCCCCTACCAGTTGCAAATTTCGGGCGATATACCATAACCACGCTATTTGATTAAAAGCCGTTTGTGAGGTACAGTGTCAAAAGCCTTCTGGAAATAAAAAAAAATACGGAATCAATTTGAGAACCCTTGTCGATAGCACTCATCACTTCTTGTATGTTTCGCATGAGCGATATTTCTTAAATCCGTGTTGACCTTGGGTCAACAGATCATTCTGTTGGAGATGATTCATAATATTTGAATACAGGATATGTTCGAAAAGTTGCTGCAAATCGACGTCAATGAAATAAGCCTGTAGTTTAGTGGGTTACTTCTACTGCCTTCCTTGAATATAGGTGTGACCTGCGCAACTTTCCAATCTTTTGGTACAGCTTCTTCTCTGAGAGAGCGGTTGCATATGGCTGTTAAGTAAGGAGCCATAGCTTCAGCATAAGCAGATAGAAATCTAATGGGCATACAGTCCAGACCAGAAGACTTGTTTTGTTAGGTGATTTAAGTTGCTTCACTACTCCGAGGATATCTATTTCAACGTTAATCATTCTGGTCTCTGTTTCAAATGTTTGTAAATCTATCGGACCAAACTGCGTGGTCATCAGACCGTAGCTTACAAACTACTTAAACTAAGGTAACTAACACAAGGACAAACACACACATCCATGCCCCAGAGAGGACTCGAACCTCTGACGGTGAGCAACCGCGCGCTCCGCAGCGAGGCGCCTTAGACCGCTCGGCTACTCCACCGCGGCTCGCCATTACTATCACGTAGTGAGGGTATTGTTGGTGTTTTGCCTCTAGTATATTTAGCATATGACCAAAATCTCTTTGGGTTTTCAATCAAATTTCGAGAAAGTGTTTCGTTGGGAAAAGTATTGTAGGCATCTCGCATTGAAGTCCTCGCTAAATTTCGAGCTTTTGTGTAGGATCGCGAATCCTGAGGATTTTGCGTTCTTTTGAATTTAGCATGCCTTTTCCATTGCTTTTGCAGCAGTGGCCTGACTTTTTTGTGTACCATGGGTGATCACCAACTTCTTTTATTAATTTATTTGGTATTAAACTGTTAATTTCTGTCGGTACCACTTCTTTGAATTTGAGCCACATCTGGTCTACACTTAAGTTTAGTGTTAGGAACGAGTGGAAACTGTCTTACACAAAACAATGTGTTGTTTTTTGTGGGATTTTTTTGTTATTTCGATATACACTTCAAGACAATATCTTACGTCTTCTGTAGCGTCTGTTTATGTTCCTATGAAATGTTGTAGATAATTTTTGTTACTTCATACTTTATGTCTAAGACATCCATTAAAAAGATGGTTTCTCACCTAAAGCAGAATTAATTACGAATTTTGTTTGTTATGTATTCTAGACAAAATGCTATCTGTGAATTGGTAGTGTTACTGTGCAATGTTGTGGCAAATTTGGAGCTCAATCGGTGAAGAACTTTTTGAGATTTTCAAACACAGACAAACCAACACAACATTTTATATATAGAGATATTATCCTTGAATGCTGAACAGTAGTTTTATTTGTTCACCACAGCTGTTTTGGCTTCATGCCATTGTCAAGTGGTCTGAAAAAATTTAAATAAGTATTTTTCACATTTTTTAAAGCGAAAAATAGGACATCACAATAATTTTGAATGTATTACTTACATTTCATTTCTTGTTATTACAATTAGCATCCGTACCTCTATACGATGATATGTGCATGTTTGTCAAAATCGTTTTTACTGATTTATTAATTTAATGACTTTCCTGTTTGACAGCTCTAGCGATGCTACATGTTTACAAAGACTTTACATTCTGCATTTCGTGGTGTCTCTGGTTTTGATCTAGTTTGTATCTTGTGTCTCTGAGATGTTTAATTTCGAATTTTGTGCTATCTTTGACTGTGAATATATTTATAAGGATATCAACGAGCTTTGGATTTTGTATTCTGAATTTCTTGGTGTCTTTGGTTATGAAATAGTGTGTCTCTCTGGTCTCTGAGGTATTGTATGCTATCAAGAAGGTGGTACGCTATCATGCTATTCACAATTTTGCATTATCTTTTATTATGAACTGGTGTGTTTGTATAGTTTCTGAGATATTGTACGTTATTTGGTATTTTTCGGTATCTGTGATTGTGAAACGCGACGTTAGACATTATCATATAGACGTACATATGCTATATCTAATAAGGAAATGAAATGTAAGTGATACATTTAAAATAACTGTAATGCCCTGTATTTCGTTTCGACAAATATTTGTAAAAAGACTTAGTTAACCTTTTGCAGAGCACTTGACGATGCAATGAAGGCAAAACAGAGTAGTAAACAAAACTAGTTATCATCATTCAAGGATAATAAACTTAATAAAAACTTATTTATAATATTGTAGTAACGAGTACTCAGTACTTACTGTTGAAACTACTACAGTTGCCCATAAAATATTTACAACAAACGGCCTGTTCAAGCAGAAAAGGAGTTTTTTCTGCAACACTGTAGTTTGTTTGTTTACAATTCTTAAAGGGCATCAGTCTATAAATCACGACCTTTTAATTGAGTACCCATAACAAAACCGATGTACATACTTTAGTTATAGGTCTACAATAGGAAACCAAAACATGATTGAACGATACTGTTCAGAAAAGAAACGAGACCCACACCGGACGACAGGCAGATGTTGGAAAATATGTACATAACTACAAACAAAGAATTTTAGCCTGTCTGCAAAAATAAATGAATTTTACAAAGACGAAAAAAGGTCGTCAGAAGCTTATAACCTAGACGAGGTGATTACTCTATTATACATACTTTTTCCATAGCAGTTATAAGAGTTGAACAAGAAATTATATTGTAATTTTAAAAAATTCGTGACCGTTTTATACGTATCATAAGTATTGGAAACAAATCCCGGCAAGGCGTTTAGATCAGATCGGTGATATCGTGTCAGCTGTTGCAAATTCAATGTGGGTCCACTCTCTAGGGCGGCGGGCTACTCGATGTCATCGGGAATTACAAGCAGGCCATAAGAAGTTCCGTAATATTGGCACTGCTGCAGTGATATAAATGGGGGGAGCTAGGGCAAGGGTAACATATGGCACCTCGTAACTTCGCTGCGAACTTCCGAACTCGCTTAAACTCAGAAGCGAAGTAATGATACTTGAGTATTAGTTATCGAGAATCTTGCCGACAGCTGGGAAGAGCGTAGCAACTCACATAGATTTTAATTATTTATTTTGAATCCACGTTTACTAGCCTTCACTTCTACATCACTAGCAATTATTTGCGACAATGAAATTCATTCATGTTTATAGCGCTGTTGCGGAACTGATGTCTTTATCTCTGTCAAGAGGAGCACAACTATTTTTTAACAGAATGGTACCGTAAAAATATGGGAAATTTACTTTACTTAACACAACCGATGTGTTAAACATACCCACCTTACCATACGCCATATATTATACCTATCATCCTACTTTATTCGCTTTGTAATATAGGAAGTGTCCTTACACACGACACCATTTTCTAGGATGGCCTACGGCTGTGTATCTGAGGAAGGACTTTATTAATATTCCATTGAGGTTCTAAATTTCATTATTTGTCTAAAAACAATGCGCGAAAAAAATCCAAAGATATTACACTACAATCCATATGCAAGTTCCCACATGAAACGTAGACGTCCCTGACAAGGTAGTGGATGCATTGCAACAATAACCAAAGTAATATTGTACACGACATAGATATTCCTATGGATGTTTTGTTTGTGTATTGTTTTTAGGCAAATAAGGAATATTAGAACCTCAATAGAATTTTAATAAAGTCCTTCCTCAGACACACAGCCGTAGGCCATCCTAGAAAATGGTGTCGTGGGTAAGGACACTTCCTGTATTATAGGGTGAATAAAGTAGGCAAATTACTCAAATTTTTACGACCAACAAAAGCTATAATACATGCCTCGGTTACAAAATCGTGATATCACTCGTACGTAAAAAATAAACGCCTACAGAACTGCGTTTACACACTTCTTCCTCACACGATACAAAATTAGTGTAAATAAATTGCCATTCAATCGTTTCTAGCAAAAACCTGAACTATTATTACCACAAGCAATAACGTAACTATAGATAATAGAGGCAGATGTTGCGTTACACAACAGTAAATACACAACATGTAGAACTAAAATGTATTTTGAATAAGTATATGTACATTTTACCATCTAAAGTAAATTACTCCAGTTCATTGCATGATTGAAAAAAAAAAAAAAAAAAAAAGAGCAGAAATTGCTGCAATTTCTGACGGTAACCAGACTTGATTTTTTTTTTCTTTTTGGATCTGTGGTGGTTTCGATAACTGTAGAAAATGTATTGTTAGTATAGTGAAAGATGCTTATATTCGACAAGCTATTGTTGTCATTTAAAAATATTACAGATATCCTGGTCTTTTTCCAAAGCAATCATTAGTGTAGTAATACTACCTGTCCTTACAAAGTTAACTGTATATATAGATAAACAATAAATAATTGACTGTCTATTTTAACTTCACACAACGCAGCACCTTACCCTGTTTGGCAGAGGAAACCGGATATAATTTACTGCTGTATTCACATATGATATCAACCCCCATTTACCGCAGATATTTACTTGATGGGGGACCGAACAATATTTTCAACCGCAGCGGAGGGGTATCTGTGGAGACACGTCTTCCATAAAATGTTTTGCAGGCTTTTTAATAGTTTAGGGGAAATGACTGATCTGGTCGTGTAACTAACTTCAGCCAACGTGGCTTTGCCATGGAGTTAATGCGAGCGGCTAAAAGCAATGGAAAGCAGTCCCGATTTTTTCCTTGAACAGGCATCTCTGATGTAAGAGTACTTGATTATCACTTCCTTTTGCGTGAAATATTGAGGAGGTAAAACACTCCCCATCCGTATTTCCAGGAGGCAACTACTCACAACGCTGCAGTCTTTAGGAAAAGCAGAATTGATATTCTACTGATCGGAGCATACAGTAATAGTGTAAAGACCCCCATATGTCGGGTGGTTGCGTAATTCTCGGTAAGTGATATGCCATTGCGCGTATGAGGAGACGCTGTGATGTTTCGTTCTCCACAGCTACTTTTTTTATTGTGATTACAGTAAGCATTTCCGTGGAATATGTGTACAGCTTTCTGTTCTCTTGGAACAAACATTTGGTTTGAATAAAGACTACATTACGTTTAAATTTTAGTGATTGTGTTGAAGCTACAATCACAGGAAACCCAAAAATATGAAATGAGAAACCATTTCAATTGGTTTCCCTGCTGTTACTGAATCGGTAAATATTCTGAAGATTTTTTTCCAAGTGTCGTATTCAGGTATTCGCCAGCAGTAGTATAGCCATTTTCCGTAACTTAAAGACTGCCAGTTTACTTGTAATCTTACATTTAAAAAATATTTACCCCATATTAGGGCCCTTTCTCCTAATATCACTCTCTGATAGGCAGAATATTTAAAAAGAGAAATTATTAAATTGAATTTCGATATAGTGACGACAAGTTAAGTTCAGTGGTAGAATTTTTTGTCAAATGTGTACAGGCTTATACATGTAGAACGCATAATTCGGTCTAATATTGGGTAAGATAACAGGATATCGCTTAATGTACTATGAAGAGCAAAGATAATGCATTAGCGAAGCCAAAATAGACACGAAGCCTAGACCCACCGCACGAGTACAGATTTATTAGCAAACTAGCACAGCAGTATAGGAGGGAATTAACTCAGACTTCAGATCAGGGACTCAGTCACTGTGCAATTACGGAGCGCTGCGTGAAAGGTGATTGGGCTTGGATACGTTGTGCATTGACGGTAATTTCCGTTAATTTTAAGATCCCGTTAATTAATTATACGAGGAGAAATAAAAATTATTATTATTATTCTCTTCACAATGGTTACATAAAGACATTTAAAAAGTCAATGAAACATTTCACACATGAAGCAAATTTAATCTCCTTGCGAATGAATTCCATATAACTGTGCAAGTTCATTTCGTATAAACAGTTATTATTACTAGAATTGCCTGTGGTCGAAAAGTGTGTTTGCAAACTCATGAAAATGAAAAGAAAATAAATAATTTAATTGAAATTATTGAACACTGCAAATTTATAAGTTTTGTTATGTGAATGCTATGAGAACAGGTGAAAGTAAGGGCAAAGAGGAAACATGAGCGAATGAAAGACACAAATTAGGTAATTAATTCCAGAATGAAACTTTTCACTCTGCAGCGGAGTGTGCGCTGATATGAAACTTCCTGGCAGATTAAAACTGTGTGCCGGAACCGGGACTCGAACCTGGGACCTTTACCTATCGCAGGTAAGCGCTCTACCGACTGAGCTATCCCGACACGACTCACGATGCCGCCTCACAACTTTACTTCCGCCAGTACCTCGCCTCCTACTTTCCAAACTTCGCAGAAGCTCTCCTGCGAAAGATGGAAGACTAGCACTCCTGGAAGAAAGGATGTGGTGGAGACATGGCTTAGCCACAGCCTAAGGGATGTTTCCAGAATGAAATTTTTCACTCTGCAGCGGAGTGTGCGCTGTTATCAAACTTCCTGGCAGATTAAAATTATCTGCGAAGTTTGGTAAGTAGGAGGCGAGGTACTGGCGGAAGTAAAGTTGTGAGGCGGCGTCGTGAGTCGAATCGGGATAGGTCAGTCGGTAGAGCGCTTGCCCGCGAAATGCAAAGGTCCCAGGTTCGAGTCCCGGTTCCGGCACACAATTTTAATCGGCCAGGAAGTTTCAGGTAATTAATTGCTTTATTTCACAATTTAGCATTACAAAACTTCAGTAAAAACAACATTTTTCGTAAAAATCCTTTCATCATTCGCTAAATGTCCTTGTTCTCCATGTTCACGAATGTAAATTTTCAAACCATCAAAGGATCGAACGCTACTTGCTGCAACATATAGCTGACCATGTGTGAAAACTGGTTTTCTTAATAGAATCCCAACTTTTTCAAATGTTTGTCCTTGAGACTTGTTAAAATACTGCGTTCATATATTTATAAACTATATTTAAAAGTTAAGAACTGAACATTAAGGAGAATTATCGGACACGGGACATTAATATTGGAACTACAAATGCTAACTGATTGAGCTAATTTTACCTGTACCAATAAACCACCTACAATGTGTTATAATATAGTGCCAAAACTTATGGAGAATTTGGAGTATCATCGTAAAATTTCTTGTTGTTTTTACCACTCTTATAGGCGATGTGTACATGTACAAAAATGTTCAAATGTTTGTACAGCTAATGGGACTCAACTAAGGGGTTAACAGTTCCTAAACTTACAAACTACTTATGAACTAGCTAATACTAAAGACGGCACAAATATCCATGCCCGAGGGGGGGATTCGAACCCCCGACCGCAGTGGCCGTGCAGAACGTGACTGGCGCGCCGCAGACCGCTCGGCCACTGCGGCCGGCCGTCCACACATATTTTTTTATATTCGCAACATCTATGACAAACCATCTTTCGATTTATTTACGTTTTCTTGGCCTTCTTTTATGATTAATATTAAAAATCTGTACCCTAAATTTCGTGTTAGCGCATTTATATAATGATATCAACAGGGACCTTACGTTCAAATGTTTGTTAAGCTTAAGGGACTTAACTGCGGAGTCATCAGTTCCTAAACTTACAAACTACTTATCAACTAGCTTATCCTAAGGACGGCACAAATATCCATGCCCGAGGGGGGATTCGAACCACCGACCATAGTGGCCGTGCAGACCGTGACTGGAGCGCCTCAGTCCCCTCGGCCACCGCGGCCACCGGACCTTACGTATGATCCACTATTACCAAGCACACCATTGTTATCGTTGGTGTCACTGGTCGTCAAATGACTAGCAAAAAAAAAAAAAATAAAAATAAAAAAATCATTGTACTTCTTCAACGTGTAAGTTCCTCATTTAACGTACATATAGTCAGTAATTTATGAAGGCTTTATTACAATTTTTATTCGACGTTATCGCAGAATGTAGCGGAATTTGAGCATGCTCTTAGCGGAAATAACTTATTTTGGGCTGGTAACAGGTGCAAAGTATCCAAAGGTCAATTCTACGATTAATATCAACTGACTCCTATTCAGAGGATGTTATATTTAAGAATTTATTCCATTTTCGTTTCTGTGTTATTGTAATCACCGCTACATGTCCTCTGATCTACACGCTGTCTGAAAAGCGAATACCAGCAGAATCGAGAGACGAGCTCAGAGCGTTATTTTGACATAAATAAGAAATAAGCCATCTGCAGGGCCAATCAGAGCCGTTATTTGCGCACCACCACGGAACATCAATATTCGATGAGGTACGTGGGGGATCGAAATAGGTTTCCCTCTGGCAGCCAAAGCAGCACTCAACCACTGAAGGATCAACAAAATCATTCCATTTGACCTCCGGAGAGTACATGAATTTACTTCATTCAGATCTCCTATTATGAGTAAAGTGACATAGTTTTTCACTTCTTTGTTTCTTTAGCGTGCTTTACTGCTAAATAGTTAATCTACTGTATAGTAACTGGATTATGTTCACTTTACTGTTGTTTATTTTTATTACTTATGAAATTACAACCAATTCAGTTTAGTTTTACAATTTATCTATCCAAAAGTGCTGTGCAGAAACCTTTTCTGAACAGAGAGAGAGTGAACAATATAAAACGAAAGGTCGTGTGAAGCGAATATCACAAAACGACGGAACGATGGTTTGGACACCTATTTCTTTGTGAACACCGATATCAAATAACTCATAAAGATAATAGCGTAAACTCTATGCATTTACATGCGATCGTCAGGCGACATAGAGCCCTGTATTGGGAGAGTAGCGCCAACCTTTTATGTGTGACTTGCCGACAACCGCCGCCTGCTGTTGGTCAGTTGAGTGCGGGTGGTGCACGTCCGCCATTTTAGGCCTAAGCAATCCATCAGCGTAAATGGCATATTTCACTTAACTAGCTGTTATTTTAGCATTTAGAGGTGTTGGAAATATGTAGACTCATTATGTATTAAATTAAGAGCTTAACATAGCATATTCCATTTTTATATGGTGAAAAATGCCGCATTGTTGGCAGTGAATTGTTATACTAAGACAGTCCGAGGTAGCAAGTTTTACGCATTCCACAGGGCGAAAGAGATGCGAAAAAGACGCGAATTGTGGGTACACCGCATTGGAAGAAAAAATGCATTTCCATACGAGAATGCAAAATTTTTGGAAGTAAGTAAATTTGGATTGAAATATCGAGTAAACTTCTAGGTTTATCTGTTCATACAAGTTTCTTGCGAGCAATGTTGGAGGGACAAACATGTAAGAGAAAATATATTTTTAAAAGATATAAATACATGAAAATCTAACATAATGTGCCGTATTTGACGAATATCGTATTTATACTTAGCCTGCATATTACGAAAGTTTGGGCGGTAGATGAAACCGCCCATTAAATAGATCTCCAAAACCCGAATTTTAAGATAAAGTACTGAAGTACCCAGCAGTGCGATAACAATGTGTAAAAACTTGAACCTTCCCAAAATGTTAGCTCAGTTAATGTTATGTGATAATATCACATGTAGGTTAGCAAACAACACCTACCAACATTAGGCACTAGATTAATGGAATGCAACATGTATTAATTACATCTACTTTGATAAGAACCAATATATTAGAGATAAAAACGTCAGTCCTTAGCTAATTTGAAAGCAGGAACGTCACTTATTGCGAAAGCAGTGCATTTGGTACAGGGTTTAAATTTTAGCGCGAAACAATTTTATAACTAGTTTGCTCAAAAATAAAGGTCTTGATCTCAGATTACTAATTTTTCCTTAATATTCGCTGTAGATGTGATGAAACGATTAAAAACTTAAGTTCATTGTTTACTTAACGTATTGTCATACCACGTCGATGTACAGACCGGTTCCCTTCATCATAAACGTTAATTTAACAGTGCCGCCCATAGCGCTGCTATTGAGAGATAGGCCTACAATAGCGGCGCTCACCCGGTTGGCGGTACTCTCCCAACACAGGGCTCTAAGGCGACACGGCTAGCAGTGCCATATGTTGGTTCGAGTTGTAGGCTATGTTTGCCTTCACATCTGTGACTCAGTTTTTTATTTCGCTGCGTGTCAAAATTAGTTTCAAGTTTTATATTTATTACACCGTTTAAGATATTATGTTAGATTATAATTTTTTGAATGTACGGCAGAAGAAATTAAAGCAATCGTCTCTGCCATGAACTGTGCAACAAGTCGGTGCACATGATATCAGGCGAAAATAGCAGAAAAAATTCTGTAAGTAAAAAAAATCAACATTTTACAAATTTTTAACGAACTGTTTTAGAACTCCGAAAACAAAATTGTAAATAGCTCTCATTTCAGACCACTGAAGATGTTTTACATTCAGTGAAACGAAACACCTGTCTGTCGCACTTATTGTAGTTGCGTAGACGGACATGCGCACATTTCAAGTGGATAGAATTCGAACTGAAAATGACGCAATACATTAGGTAAGTTTTAAGCGGTACATGAATGCAGTTTCTACGAGCAGTAAGGCAGCAGAACGGAAGGCAGTGCATCAGGTCACATACTAGAAATGACAACTAAAATTAACGACATTATTCTAAGTTTCTCTTACACTTGTTTCATAAAATATAATTTTTGCTTAAAAAAAGCTTTTGCGTCCCAGCCTCTTCGTAGGTGTCGGTGGCCGAGTGGAATGAGCCCGACACAGGAACAAAAATAGCACGCTGGTGCAGGTACGGAGGGGAGCAGCCAGAAACTATAAACACTAGAGTAAATTAGAAAGATATATATTGCACAGAATGTAACAATACTTAACTTTTACATAGTACTGCAGAATGTTGATACATAGTTGTTAGAGGCCTGCCTAGTGCCTGTACAATAGCAAAGTCTTCACTGGTGCCTATCTGAGTACGAAGGAAGTAGGTGGCGCGCACTTTGTACTGTGCGACACCACAAAAGCAACTGACTGTGAAGGTGTTGTGCTCATGTGTCTGAAGCCTCGTCTACGATTTCAATGAAGGTATTCAAATAAAACTTGCCGTTATACATTTGCTGTTGTAATGCATTAACACCCATTTTAAAATACCTACATGCAATGAACAAATTACATTTACCCTTGGCTTCACAAACTCTTATTTCTGAAATTTTACTTCACAAAGTAATCTGAGCATAATACTTGGCTTTTATTCAAATGAACTGAGCCCTTCTTTGTCAAACGTATGTCCAAGTCAGCTCTTCGCTTACGAATAACCCAGTGCCTATATTTATAAAGACGTTATAGAAAAGGGTAAATGAAAGTGCTGAAGACACTGTTTATTAAAAGTGGAAGATATCAGTAGGCCTAACAGTAGCCTCCTTAAACTATCATATCTAGAATTCTCTATTTTTGGGGGCCCTTAAGAAAGATTTCGGAATGCGTCGCTGTTTGTAATTAGCTATTACACCAGTATGTAGCACACACACTCCTCTTCTAACCATTTCCTACTTCTATAAAGTACGTCGATGAATGATGTAAGTGTTCTCTCACAGTGTTAATAGGCCGTCAACTCCCAGTTTTAGTTCACAACTCATACCGCTAGAATGTGCTCGGGAGTGCGGTCGCACGTTTCAGCGAAGAGTTTCCGCTATTATCTTTATGAGCTACTAGATGTAAACACGGCACTGCCCGGTTGTTTATTTATCCTACACTCTCGTAGTCCACATTCCCTTCCCCCACTCTCTGCATTCACCTCTTTCTCTCCCATATCTCTGTTCGTTTCCACCTTTCCCTCTCTCAGCAGTTTTCTAGGTACCCTCTGACATGTACCATACAAACATATATGTAGCCAGCGATCTTCCTCTTGTTTTTAAGATAGAGTGTGCAAATATTCTATATATATATAGGTCGAACCATTCTCAAGTTATAGCGCAACCAAGGTATTTAGGGGATCAATTTTTATCTTGCAAAGTACTCTACCCAATGCACCGTATGAAACTTACGGTAGACGGTGACTTTCCTCTTGTTTTGAAGGTAAAGCGTGCGAAATTTTGCGAATATCAAAAATGTTCAAATGTTTGTATAGCTTATGGGACTTGACTACGGGGTCATCAGTCCCTAAACTTACAAACTACTTACGAACTAGGACGGCACAAATATCCATGCCCGAGGGGGGATTCGAACCCCCGACCGTAGCGGCCGTGCTGACCGTGACTGGAGCGCCTCAGTCACCTCGGCCACCGCGGCCGGCTCGAAAATATCGGATTGAAACTGTAGACTTCCTGAGTCTGTGGGATGAGTGTGCTCCGCCATGCACCTATCACATACTACTTTCTTAGCTGGCGTTTTCTACCTATAAACTACATTCCTGCCAAATTTCAGCTTCTTAGGTGGTTTCAGAGATTTAGTGTTTAGTCAACGAGTGAGTGAGTGAGTGTCATTCGTGTTTATATAGATAGAGATTAAAAAACAGATTGCTTAAGTTTGGAAGCAAGAGAATTAAGGGAGACTTGCAGACAAAAATAAATAGTAACATGCAAATCTGTAATGCTAACTTTGTTTGATACAAGGTCATGCTTGATGCGACAGTTTCACGGCATCTACAGCGAAACTTCTGTGAGCGGTAGACTTCTTCGTTTCATCCTTTGTGTGTGTGGGAGGGGGAGCGGTGGAGGGTTTCACTTAAAAAACCCTTCATAAACGTCCGACATTACATGCAAACTTTGTTGCAGGTCCCTAACTACTCCCATTTTCCAATAACTGACTCATAAATCTGGGTATTCTCTCGCGGTGGCGTCTCATTATTTATGAAGTTTATACCAGACAAAGAATTATACACCCCAGTCTTAACTTTATGAACACAAAATAACAATGAATGTACATCGTTCTGGAGTACGGACTTAAATTAATTCCACTTATTTATTTATTTATTTATAATTTTTTTTAAATTTAATGAACATTCATTATTTTCGACAATGACTTCTACTTAAATTTGAGATCTTGGCTAGGAGAACTGTGTTTATTGACAGAACGATCCAACAAGGATTCTGATTTTGCTGACCTACGTCTGGAACCCAGAAAATCATTATATATACAGGTCCCTCTTTGCCAACCATTGCGAAGCACGGGCATATAAGGTAGTTATGAATAAAAATGAAGAACACGATGGCCGTAGACAGGATCAGACAGAGGTAGAAACGCTTTTTACGCTTAAGGGTGGTAAACTGACACTGATCAACGGGATGACGGTCTATAAGACAATTGAATTGAAGCAGCGTACTGTGTATCGATAGGGCAGGCTTCCTACAACTGAAAATCTTTGCGATGATTTCCCATTCGTAATAGTTTCCGCAATAGTGCCCCATTCGGATCTCTGGGAGAGAGCTGCCAAGGGGGGTGACTGTTAGGAGGACAAAGAAGAAGCAAATAAGTGATAATATCTACGAATCAGAGCATAGAAACTCAGAAGAACTAACATAATAAAGAAGGAATGAAAATACAGTGCCAGAAACAAGAATTAGTACACACTCTTGAAGTATTACACTAAAGATTTATTGTTGATATAGTGAATATGTTTGAGACAGGGGAAATACCCTCCGACTTCAAGAAGAATATTGTAATTCCAATTCCAAAGAAAGAAAGTGCAGAGAAGTGTGAAAATTACACAGCAATCAGTTTAATAAGTCATGGTTGCAAAATACTAACACGAATTATTTACAGACGAATGGAAAAACTTCTAGAATCTGACCGCGGGGAAGATCAGTTTGGATTTAGGTGAAATGTAGGAACACGGGAGGCAATACTCACATTACGATTTATTTTAGAAGATAGGCTAAGGAAGGGCAAACCTACGTTCATTGCGTTTGTAGATTTGGAGAAAGATTTTGACAATGTTTACTGGAATATACTCTTCCAAATTATGAAGGTAGCAGGGGTAAAATGTAGGGAGCGAAGAGATATATTCTACCTATACAAAAACTAGACAGCGGTTATTAGAGTCGAAGGGCAAGAAAATCAAATGTTCAAATGTTTGTAGAACTTATGGAACTTAACTACGGGGTCATCAGTCCCTGGGCTTACAAACTACTTATGAAATAGCTAAGACTAAGGACGGCACAAATATCCATGCCCGAGGAGGGATTCGAACCCCCGACCGTAGTGGCCGTGCAGACCGTGACTGGAGCGCCTCAGTCCCCTCGGCCACCGCAGCCGGCGGCAAGAAAAGGACATAGAAGTTGGGAAGGGAGCAAGACAGGGTTGTAGCCTTGTTTAATCTGTACAGTGAGCAAGCAGTGAAGGAATGCAAGGAGAAATTTAGAGAGGGAATCAAAGTTCAGGGATAAGAAATAAAAAGTTTGCGGTTTGACGATGACATAGTAATTTTGTCAGAAACTGCAAACGTTCTGGAAGAGAAATTCAATGGGATGGACAGTGTCTTGAAAGGAAGATATAAGATGAACATTAACAAGAGTAAAACTAAGGTAACGGAATGCAATGTCAGAAAATCAGGCGACGCTGAAGGAATTAGATTATATAATGAGACAATAAAAGTAGTAGATGAATTTTGTTATTTGGGTAGCAAGATAACTTCTGATGGCCGAAGTAAAGAAGATATAAAATGCAGAATGGCTATGGGGGGGGGGGGGGGGAAAGAGTTTCTAAAAAAGCGAAAATTGTTAACATCCAATATTAGTTTATATGTTAGGAGGTGCTCAACCGAATCTGGGAGAAAATGAGTTTCTGGCATATCCTAAGAGACAGATTGATGAGACACGTTCTGAAACGTCAAGGAATCTTCAACTTAGCATTGGAAGGAAGTGTGTGGGGTAAAAATCGTAGAGGGAGACCGAGGGACGAATATAGTAAACAGATTCAAAAGGATGTAGGTTGCCGAACGTATTGTCAGATGAAGAAACTTGCACAGGACAGGCTAGCATTTAGAGCTGCATCAAACCAGTCAGCGGACTGAAGACTACAACAACAACAACAACAACAGTCCATATGGGTACTACATGAATTGATAACATTTGCCGATCAGTAGCTCAATCCAGACTAGATGTCGATCCATGCTGAAACATCCATCTTAGTGTGTGGCGTAGCATCCACGGACGGCAATACAGACGCTGAATCCGGCATCAGTTCTATTATATAGATGACGAAAGCTATCATGGGATACATTGTTCCACGCCTCCTTGACCAGTTCAAGCAGTTCTGAAAGATTCGTCGGTTGAAGAGTAGCACGTGCTCAACTGAAGACACATCCGGAGATCGTGCAGGCTTGGGAAGTGGCTGCAGAATACACTCTGTGTGTGGACGAGCATTACCCTGTTGTAGCAGCACATCACCTCGCTGTTGCAGCGGTCTCACAACACGCTGTACGTTCGGAGCGCTGCTAAGGGTCCCTCCAAAAATACCAAAGGATAAAGAGGGTTGTAGCTTATCGCATCCCAGACCAGAAGGCCTGCAGGGGCTGGTAAGCGAGCACAGAATAACATAGAGGGGCCTTATAATGACATGAAATGAAGTCGGGCAGAGAGCGCAACACCCAACCAACATGGCGGCCGCAGAGCATGAATCGTGCTACTGCTAGTGCCGACCGCCACCCGGCCACAGCTGCGAGCACAGGGTGCTTCAGTGTCTAAAGTGGTGCCTATAAAGGGCCACATCGGAGATCTTGGTGCAGTTCTGTCTCTACTTAGCCTGTAGTGTAGTTCATTACTCAATAGGTTTCTATTTCCGTTTTTGTATTAATTTATTAAATAATTTCTCTTGACAGAATGAAACGTTCACTCTGCAGCGGAGTGTGCGCTGATATGAAACTTCCTGGCAGATTAAAATTGCGTGCCGGAACCGGCAGCGCACACTCCGCTACAGAATGACAGTTTCATTCTGCAAACATCCCTTAGGCTGTGGCTAAGCCATGTCTCCTCCATATCCTTTCTTCTAGGAGTGGCCGCGGCGGATTGGCCAAGCGTATTGAGGCGCTATGCTACAATGTGCGAGGCCGCTCCCCGTCGAGGGTTCGAATCCCCCTACGGCATGGATGTTTGTGCCGTCCTTAGTATAAGGTAGTTCATAAGTAGTTTGTAAGTTTAGGGACTGATGACTCCGCTGTTAAGTCTCTTAAGCTTAACAAATATTTGAACATTTGATTCTAGGAGTGCTAGTCAAGCAAGTTTCGCAGGAGAACTTCTGTGAAGTTTGGAAAGTAGCAGGCGAGGTACTGGCAGAATTGAAGTTGTGGGTCGGAGCCGTGAGTCATGTCGGGAGAGCTCAGTCGGTAGAGCGCTTGCCCGCGAAAGGCAAGGCCCCAGGTTCGAGTTCCTGTTCCGGCATACAATTTTAATATGCCAGGAAGTTTCAATTTCTCTTGAGTTTGTGTCTTTTTATTGTGCAGTATTACTAGTATGAGTGTTACTGTTATTCATGAAATTCCTGTCATTTTTCAATAACACTATTACTGTTGTACTTTATTGTATAATTAATTTCTTGCCCTTTGTAAAATATATATAGAAAAATAAAAAAATAAAAACATGTACCGTAGAAAGAAATAAATAAAAATGGCATGTAGCGTTGGAAGGAATAAATAAAAATCTTCCCAAATTCAATAAACAATTACAAATGTTAATTCCTTTTTCATATATTTTAAGGTGTAATTACGAATTTCAGCTAGGGATAGGAAATCCTACTATTATATAAAATAGGCGCACATTTTCCCTCTGTCTGTGCATTTAACCTTTTATAACTGCAGGAGTACCAAACGTATATCGTCACCCAGTTTCTTTTAATTTCCTCTTTACAATCCTCCGATAAACGTAGGCTATATTGAATGTCAATAGGAACTTGTGAAACGACTAAAATAAGGATAATAACGTAGAATCATTTAACGATTCTGCACTTTAGTCAGCTCTAGAAACAGGCCAATGGTCATAGTACAGAATTTCAGAACTCACAAAGATCTAAATAAAAAAAATAATAAAATACACGAGAGTACGAGTCTAACTTTCACGAGTGAACCACATTTATCATTTTTCTTTTCTAAAGCGCTGGCGCCAGATGGCTACAGATATAGTGATTGTGGGTGATCTGTAAAAGTTATACATATGACATCGCGGCCTTTTCTTCTTCTTTTAAATCGTCCGGAGTTCTATAATTCTATACTATGTACTTTAGCGCAGGCTCATAGTTCACGCTAAAGAGGTCACGAAAGTGCGGAAGTGGTAAACCATTTTACGTCATTATTTTTATTTCAATTATTTCACAATTTCGTACTGACATTTAATATAGCCTACGTCGATACCAGAATTATTGAAACAAACCGCCACATGATACGTTGTGCAGTTCACGAGTTAAAAAAGTTTAAAGATTACCCATGCAAAGCCGGGACGGATCAGCTAGCTAGTAATAAAATAAATGAAAAGTATTAAGTCATAATTATTTAATACCGAAAATTGTGTCCCAAATTTAAAAATAATATTTATCGAAATAGGACACAAAGTACAAGGTGAGTGGGCAACAGAATCTGTGCTCGCTGGTGGGTAAGCTCGCAGAAAGTAACGAGTAGAATTTGAAAGGTTCCACCACTCTATTCTATCCAAATTTGTGAGAAAACTAGGGGATCTATAAAAAAGTTTTTTTTAATAAAAAGAAAAGATCATTTCATTAATTACATATTTCTCACTGACGAAAATTTCCTGGCTACAAAACAAAAAAGTGGCAGGCGACTAACTTTAATTTCATATAAAAGTAATAGTTTTAATTATTATTTTTATACAGACACAATAAGTATTGTACTTGCTAAGAATACTGCTGCATTCCTTCAGTATTCACATGCCTGCCTGTAAAATTTGGTAATTTTTTTCCCTATCCTAAGTGGTTCAAATGATAATGTAACTGAGGCAAGCGCCAGTTGAAGAACTACGCGTTTTCGTGTCAACTCCGTTTCTACACCCTTCCAAGATGGCTGCCGTGACTTCACTGCCTGTTGGCTACGCTGATGTAGGCGGTACAGCCTCTCTATATTATTCTGTGCTCGCTGGGGCTGCTGCGCCGTGAACAATGCACTCTGCGAGACAAAGCGTTCCATCGTTCCGCCGTATGCGCAAACGACCATCACTGCGTGCAGTATTTGCTTTCATCGCTGGAGATTAGGACCCGCCATTCCATTCCCTGACGGCACGAGTTAAGCCCATCGATAGTGTGGCGTGAATTGAAGACTATCTGGAGGTATGCATGCCCCAGCCCATAGTCCCACTGTTAATAACCAGCAGCCAACAAACCCTCACAAACCCTCTTACCTGTTCTGTAGTTGCGGTACGATCTACTACTACTGCACTAAAAATTCTATAATCTTTGTGGACGTCTAGATCTTCGTCTACGGGTGTGAGAACATTCACCTAAATCTTACACCCAGCATCGTTGCACATCTATTACACAGCACGTCCCACTTGTGTAGTAATTCTCCGAAAGGAGCGACCTGCTATTAGGAAGGCCAGATATGGCCGGCCGCGGTGGCCGAGGAGACTGAGGCGCTCCAGTCACGGTCTGCACGGCCACTACGGTCGGGGGTTCGAATCCCCCCTCGGGCATGGATATTTGTGCCGTCCTTAGTCTTAGCTATTTCATAAGTAGTTTGTAAGCTTAGGGACTGATGACCCCGTAGTCAAGTCCCATAAGTTCTACAAACATTTGAACATTTGAAGAACAGATATATCACACTGCTCTCTGTTGGCGGACAACTTTGAAATCGTTATCAGTAGATCCACTCTGCCGGCCGCGGTGGCCGAGGGGACTGAGGCGGCCACTACGGTCGGGGGTTCCAATTCCCCCTCGGGCATGGATATTTGTGCCGTCCTAGTTTGTAAGTAGTTCATAAGTAGTTTGTAAGTTTAGGGACTGATGACCCCCCAATTAAGTCCCTTAACCTTAACAAACATTTGAACATTTGAACAGATCCACTCTCTCCTAGGTGGCATGTACCACTATCGGATCAAAATCGACGTCGTCATTACCAGCGTATCAATTTTTTCAACGTCCCGTCGACAACGCGGCCATTAGAGACGATACTCAAGCTGGGTTGTTTCTGTTGAGGATCGCTAAGGAAATCAGCCATGCCCTTTGAAAGGAACCATCTCGCCATTTTTCTGGAGTGATTTGTGAGAAATCCAAATCTGGTTGGCCAGAAGTATGTATGAACTGTTTCCTTGCGAATGCGATTCCGGTGTGCTAATAACTGTGCCACCTCGCACGTTTGAACATACTATAGGAAGCTAAAAAAACTGCAAAAAAGTTGCGCGAAGACTGAATCTAGGTAAACTGATGTAACGAGACTAGAGTTGTCTATGAATAGGAAAGTGCTACAGAAAATGAGCCGCTGTGAATATATCGATTGTTTTTCTCAGCAGAATCGACAGTGAACCACACCATTGACAACAATGTTCAGGTATGAGGACCGAAATCACAATATGAAGGTGAAGGAATATGGGGTAGGAGAGAAATTTAAGGAAAGATTTTGGGGTGTTCGGGCAACGCATGAGGAATTAGAGAGGAGAATGTAATAAATTTTGTGAAGTACGCTGCTCAAGCGGCACAAAAGGAATATAACTTGAGACACACAAATGTTCCAACTCGATTACGAAACGGTGAGACAGAGATTTTAAAATCACGTATTGTATTGTAAAGCTTACTCAGGAGCACATATAGCCTAATATCATAATTTATTAATGAGTAAAAGTAGACTGAAGTTTAAGAAAATTTTCAGAAAGAACCATGTGAAAGGAAATTGGAGAACAAAACGCAGAGAAATGATTAGTTACATGTCTACTAAAGATGTGATAAAGAATAAAAGAGTATACATTTATATTGAGGAGGAATGGAAATCTTTGGAAAGAACAATCACAATTGTTGGAAAGACAAATTTAAGTATAAGGAAATATCTGCTAAGAAAAATTTTGGGTGATGCAAGAAATACATCAAATTCATTAAGAAAGAAGGAAATACAAAAACTGTTAGGTAAATTCAGTGAAAACAGAAACACAAATCACTTAGGAATTCAGTAACTAAGAAAAGTATGGAAGCCAAGGCGAAATGGAAGTAGGAAAATTGTGCAGATGATCGTCGGAAGGACTGACTCGGCATACAGAAAAGTAATAAGAAACTTAGGTGATATTAAAGGCATAGGTTGTAAAATGAAGAATGCAATGGAAATTTCAGTGTTAGACGCAAATAAGAGAACTGATTGATGGAAAGAGTACACTGATTTTTTATGTAAGGGAGAAGACTTGTATTATGGCGTGATAGAAGAGGAAATAATGGTTTATATGCAATATGTAAGGATCCAATATTCGATTTCCAGAGAGCTCTGTGAGACTAGAAGTCAAAAAAGGCAGAAGGCTCAGATTGTCGATCAGAATTTCTATAATAATTGAGGGACGTAAGAACCGAGCGGCTGTTCAATTAGTGTATACAAACTATGAGTCTGGCTTTCGAAAGAGTATCGTCCGCACAATTCCCAAAATAGTAAAAGCAAGTACATGTGAGAACTATCGCTTCAATCTCATACATGCAAGGTACGGATGAGCATAATATACAGAAGACTGGAAGAAAATGAGTACCTGTTAGATTATGATCACTTCGCAGAAATACTGGGTAACCTTTACCCTTTGGTTAAGACATAAGAGGAACATTGGGTCGCGCGGCAGTGACCGTCCGCTTAAGGCGCATTGCTGCGCAATGAACCTCTGTTCCCCGTCGGAGGATCGAGTCCTCCCTCGGGCGTGTGTGTATGCGTGGGTGGGGGGGGGGGAGATGGTCCTTAACATACCGGTAAGTCAGTTTTAGTAGTTCGTAGGTGTAGGGACCGATGACTACTGCATTTTGGTCTAATAGATTTACAAATATTTGGCCATTGTGAACAATGGAACATAGTTTGCCAGCAAGTAGGCAGGAAGCAGGCGGCAGTGGGATGGTGGGTCCGCCGGCCGCGGTGGCCGAGGAGACTGAGGCGCTCCAGTCATGGTCAGCACGGCCACTATGGTCGGGGGTTCGAATCCCCCCTCGGGCATGGATATTTGTGCCGTCCTAGTTCGTAAGTAGTTCATAAGTAGTTTGTAAGTGTAGGGACTGATGACCCCTTAGTTAAGTCCCATAGACTATACAAACATTTTAATTTTGATGGTGGGTCCCATCTGGTTTTTCACACACAGCTGGACCTGGATAAGCCCATCACTTAGCGACGATGCTGGATAGTGGGCAGGGCCGGTCTCAGTATATGCAAAGATGGCAGTTAGGACGGAGAATGGAATTGAGTTCAAAGGTGGCTATACTTGCATATACAAAATTCAGTAATAATTCACCCTATTGAACAATAGCAGCAGCGGCAGAGTGGCCGAGCGCATTGAGGCGGTATGCTACGATGCACGAGGCCCTTTCCCGTCGGGGGTTCGAATCCTTCCTCGCATATGGATGTTTATGTTGTCTTTTGTATAAGTTAGTTCGTTAGTAGTTTGTAAGTTTAGGGACTGACGACCCCGCAGTTAAGTCCCTTAAGCTTAACAAACATTTGAACCAATTCTTGTGCTGTTTTTGCAGTGTTCTTCTTTTCATGACTAGGGACTGCTACCTGAATGACCAGATATTCTCTGTCGACATCTACATCTACATAGATACTCTGCAAATCGCATTCAAGTGCCTGGTAGAGGGTTCATTAGCTACTTTCATAATTTATCTCTACCGTTCCATTCTCTAATATCGCGCGGGAAGAAAGAATACCTAAATCGTTCCGTTTTCGATCTGATTTCTCTTATTTAATTGGGATGGTCATGTCTCCCTAAGTAGGTGGGTGCTAGCAAAATATTTTCACATTCAGAACTAAAAGCCGGTGTTTGAAACTTCGCAAGCAGAGCACGCCGCAATGAATAACGTCTTTCTTTTAATGATTTTCACCCCAATTCGTGCAACACTTCCGTGACGCTTTCCTCCCCGTAACGTGATAAAACAAAACGAGCTGCGCTGCTCTGAACCTTCTCAATGTTTTCCGTCAGTCCCACCTGGTGAGGGTCCCACAAGGGGCAACAGTACTCTAGGAGAGGACGCACAAGTGTGATGTAGGCAGTCTCTTTGGTGGAGCTGGTGCATCTTCGAAGCGTTCTGCCGATGAAACGTAACCTTTGGTTCGCCTTCCCCTCAATATTTTCTATGTGTTATCTCCAGTTTAAGTTTTTCGTAATTGTAACTCCTAGGTATTTGGTAGAATCTACGACCTTAAGGTTTGACTGATTTACCGCGTAATTAAAGTTCAGCGGATTTCTTTTAGTGATCATGTGTATTACTTCACACTTTTCTTTATTTAGTGTCAATTACCAATTTTCGCACCATGCAGAAATTTTGTCTAAATCGCATTGCAGTTGCTTCTGATCCTCTGTTGACTTCACTAACCGATAAATGACAGCATCATCCGCGAACAGTCTAAGGGAGCTATTTATAAACACGATGAAGAGTAGGGGACCAATAACGCTTCCCTGTGGAACGCTAGATATCACTTCTGTTTTACTCGATGTCTTACCGTCAATTACATCGAACTGTGTCCTTTCTGATAAAAATCGAGAATCCAATCGCACAATTGCGGAGATATTCCAAAAGCACGCAATTTCATAAGAAGCCTTTCTGAAATCCAAAAATATAGAATCGATTTGAGGTCCCTTGTCGATGGCACTTAACACTTCATGTGAATAAAGGGCAAGCTGTGTTTCGCAAGAGTGATACTTTCCGAATCCGTGTTGACTACTGGTTAATAGGTCGTCGATGTAGTTCATAATATTCGAACAAAGTATATGTTCCAAAATCCTACTGCAAATCGACGTCAATGAGATAGGCCTGTAATTTTGGGGATCACTCCTATTGCCTTTCTTGAATATTGGAGTAACTTGGGCAACTTTCCAGTCTTTGGGTACGGATCTTTCGCTGAGTGAATTGCATGACGAGTAAGTCAAGGGCTCCCCTGTATTTCAAG
Source organism: Locusta migratoria (assembly GCA_026315105.1). Taxonomy (NCBI): domain Eukaryota; kingdom Metazoa; phylum Arthropoda; class Insecta; order Orthoptera; family Acrididae; genus Locusta; species Locusta migratoria. Next base: position 744,462,725 of record CM048744.1, read on the forward strand.
ACGCAGGGGATAACGGTAAGGAGGGAGCCCAACTCTCCGTCCCCTGAGCCGTGTCCATCGAGGCTTCTTTAGTCGCTCACAATGCAATAGTGTTGTATATTTTAAACGTTGGAACAGCTCGAAAATGAACTAGACAACTAAACTGCCTCCTCCCCTCCCCCCGCGCAGAAGACAACTGACCTTCCCCAGAAAGCAGCATGGGAATGGCGCACGGTCTGTGGCGGCATATCCAGCGAGTACAGAATAACACAGAGATGCCTTACAACAGGGCTGGGCAAATGCCGTTTCGCGAGCGCGAGCGCTCTCAGCGGCTCACGCGGCCTGCTCGCAGCTCCCCCCACTCCGCCAGCCAGCAGTGCCCCCCACTCATACTCGATTAGCCGCGCACCTCACTACACCACGCGGAACCACTCGTTCTCGATAACTTCGAGATGTTGGTTCAAAATCATTTTAAATAAATTCAGTGTGATGTAAATTAATGCTTATTTCTTTCTTGTTCGTAGTACCTCTCCTCCGAAGTGACAATTCTTTTATGTGTATGTCACCTTGTTGTTTATCTTGACAGGAAACTGATAGGCTTTGTGATCATAGAGTTTCTTCCCCTTTATGTTTTCTATATATCATAGGAGTTAAGTTTTGTTATCCCTTTTACTTCCTCCAGGGAGAAGGTTTTTGTTTTACACTTGATAAATTATACTTATCTTAATAGTTCCTAGGTTTTTGCTTCCCGCAGCAGGGATATTTTATTTTCCTTTAGCTTACAAATTTTCCCATGTACTTATTTGGTTATTTTTGAGAAGTTCTTTATCGTACCACGACAACTTCGTTGTGGTACCACTGACATAGGCAGGGAACTTTTTCCATTGCTCTCAGGTCTTGAGTTCTGGAATTTTTTCCCCTTCAGAATGGTATCAGTTTTCATCCTTTCCTAAGGATGTAATGAACCTTAATAATTGTTACCTTCTGACCGATCACCCAGATTCTCGTCATTGTAATGAAGCAGGTTTTTAGTTGCAGAAAGTTCAGTTTTGTTACAATTTGTTAAAAAAAATCTTCACAATTCTGTGAAAATATAACGTAAAATTTAGAATAAAAGAGTACTTTCTTAATTCCTTACGTCTATGTCCTATTTGTGGCCACGAAAGTAGGTTTTACAGTGGTTCGCAACTGTGCTTCATCCTTACAGGAGCAACCGTTGCATGGTACAGGATACACAGTTTTCGGGTAAGCACTATTAACAGTTACTTCCCACTCAAACATGCTGTGGCAGATATGATTGTACCGGTGCCCTTTTCACGGAAGTCGCATCAGCTTGAAACGACCACATGTGTTTTGTACGTGCAGCATGTATTTAATCTTGTCCTTACTCAACAAAGCGGCCTCACAGCTGCACAGTTGCCCCCGTACACTGTGCACAGCTCTGCTACCCGCACTGCTGGCTCTCAAGGCCGCTCAGCTGTGCCCTCGCGGCTCTCGCTGCTCGCGAGCAGCCGCGTGAGCAGCTCTCGTGCCCACCCCTGCCTTACAATGACAGTGAAAGTGTCCTGTCCGCCTGCGACAGCGGCAACACGCACAACAAGAAGGCGTCGCGGGTTGCCAGGCAGCTAGGCGGACAGTCCACGGGCTTCTACGAGTATGCACACGGCGCTACCAGCATGTCCAGATGGCGCAGTAAAACCGGAGGTACTCACGTCCGCCGGACACGTGATTGCGGAGTTACGAGCGGCAGATATCCTTCCGCGTTCTTATTTAAGGACGAGCACTGCCTAGCCACGGCAGTCGGACGCCAGCCTAGAGACCACCATCCGACGTCGCCTCCGCCGCTGCTCCACCGCCCAGCCGCTCCGCCCAGGACGCCCTCGGGTTCTGCACCATCGCCGCCGACTGTGGGGACGGACCCACTATAGGTCGCTTCTCTGACGTCCTAGAGTGATGGAAATGGACTTGAGATCTATGGGACTCTAAACCAGTGGATTTCTAATTTCGTGTCTGTTTTGGGTTTCTTGTGTAACTGTAGCTTACAGTCAGAGGAGTACTGACTTGTGTTATTTATCGACTAATAAACGTTTATTTTGGGGCATTACTTAAGTGACTACAGTAGATATTTCAGAAATGAAGCGGGCAGAGAGCGTGACACTCAACTGACATGGCGAGCGCAGAGCACTAATCATCCTAGTGCGGAGCGCCACCCGGCCACAGCTGCGAGAACAGGGTAGGTTGTTGAGTCGCTGTCTCTGCCACCACTACAATCACAATGGAACCTTCAGGTCTCGGAAATTCAGTTTGGGGTGATACTTCGCAGACCAGTAGTGTGCCTCAACGGTGTCCTCTCATAGAGCACACTATCCAGAAAATTCCGACCAAAACTGCTCTTAAGTTTTAATTACAGCTGATATAAATCTTATGTAGTAGTTAAAAGACGCTCTCTTGTGTGTGGTGTAGTAGTTCACGCAGCAGCTTGTACGCTTGCCATGCAGTGGACTCGGGTTCGGTTCTACATCTGGGAAACATTGAATTTTTAATTTTTATTATTTGTTTAAAAATTATAACATCTAAATAAATTTAATGACTTCAAGTACTATCAATTAAAAAATAAGTAACTTTAGTTTATCAAATGTCTTTCAGAATTACTTTCAATTTCAATGTTTTCTTTTTTAAAAGTCGAATAATGCCAAATGCATTTTAACGGATGTAAATTAAAGAGTTAATTACTATTGGCCGGCCGCGGTGGCCGAGGGGACGGAGGCGCTCCAGTCACGATCTGCACGGCCACTACTGTCGGAGGTTCAATCCCCCCCTCGGGCATGGATATTTGTGCCGTCCTTAAATTTAGCTAGTTCATAAGTAGTTTGTAAGCTTAGGGACTGATGACCCCGTAGTCAAGTCCCATATATTCTACAAACATTTGAACATTTTTTTAAAATTACTATTGTCATTATAATGTTATTTCAAAATTGAGCGATATTATAATCGGTGGAAAGATTATTAATATCCGTTGCAAACAGGAGGATCTGATTTCTTTGTGGAAAAGCAGAGTATAGCCGTTGCCCTATTGAATATATAAACAAGCAGACAGTCTGGAAGTGTGAAGCGCCGCACGGAACTAATAGACCAATGGGCCTTACTTGCTACAGAATCTGTTGAGTCCTGTCTTCCGGAGAGATTGATACGTTTACAATAGTGTGAATTAAAAATGTCTGTCAAAGTAATTGAAGTATCAGAAGCTGCTGATTCATTATACAGTGACGTGTCGAAGGTCATATTAAAAGATGCGTTCGTTCATTACGAACGTTTCCTTGCTGCAAATACTTCTTCACCAACAATTTCTAGTGAAGCAATGTTGATGTTTGATGAAATTCACAAACTAACTATGGACATACTAGCTGAAAAAATATTTGTGAATGATGAACGTTCTCACGAAAATGGAAACAGTGAAGAGGAAACTTTCGAAAAAGTCGAAGACCACAGCTCAGTACATGAATATGAACCAGAAGAAAAAAAGGCAAGAGAGGTAGACTGTCTTTCCTTGGATTAAAAAACTGAAATTGTTAATATCGCAATGGCTCACCCCACTTCGACCCTAAAAAACATTACATAAAAAGGGATGCCACCGGTTAAGAAAGAAGGAAAATGTATCCCAATGGGAAGAAGAAATAAAAAAGGAGGCAGTCTCTTAGATAAGAACGCAGCACTCTGTACCTTGACGTATGATAGTTTTGTTGAAGTCCGAGAGAATTATCAGCAAGTGACTAAGTGACTACAAGGCTTTAGCAAAAGCACAACAGTTCACTGATTTTGAATTTAAAGCTTCTGATATCTGGGTTCATAGATTCAGAAATAAACACGGCATTCATCAGCGAAGACACGGTATGAATAAAGTGTCGCATACTTAAGACTGCTCAATATGCTCTTACTGTCTGGAAACGTTCTAAATCATGTGTTCGTTTGTTTGCAAGAGACGAGAGGTAACTTTGGCCTTCGATTAAAAAAAAAATGATTACGAGAAGTATAAAAACGTTGTAATAATATCTTCCTAACCTGGGAAACTAATGACAGAACTATATACTGACTTTCTACAGCGTTGTTTGAAGTATTATGTGGGACAAGAACGGTTTCTGTTAATTATTGTCTCTTGGGGTGGACAACCAAAGCCTGAAATGTACGTCGAAATCTTCCAGGATGACGAGATATCACGAAAATCTACAATTAAAGTGATTCCTCCGAAAAGTACTCAACCATGCGACATCTATTTTTAGAGACAATAAATCAGAAAAAGCGTCTACAAAATTCCGCTGTTCTTATTGAAATAAAAGAGAAATCAATACTCGTCAAGTTTGTATGAAGATATAATCAACACTCCATCATCAGCTGTCATCGCCAATTTTAAAGGAAATTATTCTATATGCCTGGTAGGCTTCCAGGCTTTCTGATGAAAGAGAAGTTTTCAAGAATGACAACTAAGTATTTGTAGAAATTTTCAGCAATCAGCCGTAAAAAAATATTTATTTATTGACAGATCTAGATTTCGACCACTGTGTGGTCATTATCAATGCTTAAAAAACGATTAAAATACTCTAGATCTGCCAAGAAATAAATATTTTTACGACTGATGCTGAAAATTTCTACACGTCAAATACATTCGTGGAGCACAAATTCCACCATGGTATCAAGCGCTACAACTAAGTATGTTTTTCAACACATTTTTAAAAGAACTTTGTTTCTGTAAACAATCGTCGTTTGTAAATTGTACAAGATGCCAAAATATTTCTTGTTTCCAATATTTTTACGATAGTTACCACTCTGATGCTTACACGTAAAATACAGTATTGAAAATTGAAGATAACAGTGATTTTTTTTAAATTTTAAATTAGTAATTAACTTTTTTCAATTGACTGGTAAAGGAATGGAAGGAAGAAGGATAGGAAAGAAAGGATTGACAGTGGCCGCATTTTGGCATTGATGTTATGCAATGGCGACAAGTGAAAATGTGAGCCCGACCGGAAATCGAACCCGGGTCTCCCGTTTCGGGCTAGCGGTCGCCTTAACCACTCGGCCACCCGTGCTCGCCTCCCTGGCATCCCAAATTCTCACAAGTCGCAAGCTATGGTTGTAGCGCCCCTATCGTTCTTGCCCTCTTACACTCGCCATTACGGATTCCCGTGTGAGGTCGGACGTATGACCGCATCTGCGGTGAAATAACTGAAGCTAACGCCGTCGTCGCCGTCCGACAGAACAGACACCACACCAATACAATAAGTATTTATACGCGACGACGCCGTTAGCTTCAGTTATTTCAGCGCAGATGTGGTCATAGTCCGACCTCGCAAGGGAATCCGTAGTGGCGAGTGTAAGAGGGTATGGACGATAGGGGCGCTACAACCATAGCATGCTACTTGTGAGAATTTGGGATGGACGGGAGGCGAGCACGGGTGGGCAAGTGGTCTGTCGGGCGCCGTGGCTCTGCGCGCCCGGTCAGAGAGCTCAACGCTCTCTGTAATAAAAAAGCTGAGCCTAGAACTCAAAGAAAAAGAACGAACAAACATGATCAGCTTCCGCAACTAAAAGAGCAACCCATAGACAAAAAAAAAATGGTTTAGACGACCACTGGTCTGAAGCGGGAGACCCGGGTTCGATTCCCGGTCCGGCTCACATTTTCACTTGTCGCCATTGCATAATATCAATGCCCAAATGCGGCCACTGTCAATCCTTTTTTTCCTATCCTTCTTCCTTCCCTTCCTTTACCAGTCATTTGCAAATGCTATTTGCCCGCGAAGCAGGTGTGGTGTCTGTTCTTTCGGACGTCCGAACTTTATTTACAAGTTATAATGTTTAAATTAGAAATACAATTCGTTCTTGAGGCCGGATCGATCGCGAATTAGCTACGTGACAGTCCCACAGGAATAACCGGAGCTAACCCAACCCATGTTCCTTCAACTAGTACATAACTTGTTTATGAGCTGCGCGTAAAGCTTTAGGGTCGTTTTTCTCGGAACTTTCTGAGAAGTGCTCTTTAAGACTTCCGTGAGAGGACACCCTTGAGGTACACTACTTACTTGTAAAGTCTCTTCCCACACTGAATTTTCGAGATCTGGAAGTCCCTTGTCATACACGCTATACTCTGTAGTTTCCATTGTCTTGTGATAGTGTATTCATGCCTCATCATTGCCTGAGTTTCGAATGTTGCAATAATGCAAAACAGGAAGGAATATCTTTTCTCAGGTAAGAATGTTTACTATAAATATAGGTTAGGTGAAGACAACTGAAATATAAAACAGAAGTACATTTTCTCTCTGTCTGTCCCTTTAACCTTTATAACTCCGGGAGTACTGAACGTACCGTGAGGCGGTTTCTTTTAATTTCCTCTTTAGAAACCTGGTATAAACGTAGCCTATATTTAATGTAAATACGTATATATGAAACGACTAAAATAAGCAAAATAACTCAGAATCATTTACCGCTTCTGAACTTTAGTCAGCTCTGGGGCCTAAACTATAAGATCTAGGCCAGTGCACATAGTAAAGAGTTACAGAACTCACAAATATCTTAACAAATACATGAGACCATGCGACTAATTTTTACGAGTAAACCACAATTATCATTTTTCTCTTCTAAAGCACTGGCAGGAGATGGCTCAGACTACAGATGTGAGAGATCTGTATAAATTACACATACGATCTCTTTTCCTTCTTTTTTATATCGTCGTGAGTTCCATAATTCTATTGTGTACTTTGGCACAGGTCACATATTTACCCTACAGATGTCACGAAAATGCGAAAGTGGTAAACCATTCTACGTTATTATTTTTAGTTCACATTTTCGTGTTGACTTTTAATAGAGCCTACGTTGATCCCAGAATTATAACGAAGAAATTGGAACAAACCCCATCACGATACGTTCTGTAGTTCTTGAGTTGAAGAAGTTTAAATATTACCCATGCAAAGCCGAGGCGGGTCAGCTAGTTGGTAATAAAATAAGTAAAAAGTATTAAGTCATAATTATTTAATACAAATAATTGTACCCCATATAAAACAATGTTTATCGAAATTGGTGATAAAGTACAAGGTAGTGGGCAACAGAATTTGTGCTCGCTGGTGGCAAGCTCACTGAAAGTAACGAATAGAATTTGAAACGTTCCACAGCTCTGTTGTATCCAAATTTGTGAGAACCAGGGGAGCTTTAAAAAGCTGTTTAAATAAAAAGAAAAGTTCATTTCATTATCTATAACTTTCTCGCTGACGAAAATTTCCCGACCACGAAACCACAAATTTGTCGGACGACTAACTTTTTCGTGCAGTAATTTTAATTTGATCTAGAAGTAATGGTTTTAATTATTGTTTTTACGCAAACACCATACGTATTGCTAAGAATATTGTTGCATTCCTTCAGTAATCTCGTGTGCGTGAAAAATTTTGTAACCTTTTTCAAATCCTAAGGGGTTCAGCTGACAATGTAATTAAGGTGACCGACATTTGAAGAACTACGCATTTAACGGACTTTTTTTCCACACCCATCCAAGATAGCTGCCGTGCAGTCAATGCCTGTACAGTGACGTAGGCGGATAGCCTCTCTATCTTTTACTGTGCCAGTTGGTCATATCACGGGTTGTGCCAGTGGTTCGAGTCCTCCCTAGAGCATGGGAATGTGTGATGCCCTCAGAATAAATCAGTATAAGTAAAGAGTAGGAAAGAATAAATTTAGTTACATAAATTTATAATTTACAATTTGCCTTTCCTGCCCACAGAAGAGCAAATTATCTACGACCCTGTCAAGACGATAACAGCAAATGGCGTGAAAGCGAATGCTTTCCTAAACACGCCCAAATCCTACTGCATGTCTGTTGGCCTCCACAAGTACTGTAACCCTTCAGAATATCTATTTGAACTCTATTGAAAAGCTGTCGGACACCGAGCAGTGAATAAATCTTTGCACCAGCATTTCTACAACATGGTAAGTTTACGCGATCAAATCCTCAGGGAGTGGCTTAACCATGATGCAACGTATCAGCGCTACCTTGTGAACCTCCTTCCTAAACAAATCCAAGGGGCCGCGCGGAAGTAGCCGAGCGGTCTGGAGTGCCACGTTACGGTCGGACGTTCGAATCCTCCCTCCGGCATGGATGTGTATGTTGTCCTTAGGTTAGTTTAAGTAGTTTGTAGATCTAGGGACTGATAACCAACGTAGTTTGGTCCCATAGAATTATAAACATTTGGACATTTTCAACAAATCCAAAGGGTTACGAAGATCAGGGGCGGAATTACACGGCATTAAATTATGTTAATGATGTTTTCTCTAAAGCTCACATTTTTTGTCTTGTGAGCTTAGATGTGGACATGTTTCCTCCCGTGTTACGATAAATAAATCTTCCATTGAAGGATTCACGTCAAAGATGATGATAATGATAATGATGATATTTGGGCGTACGATAACGTGGCCTTAAGCGCCTAGTCGTAGATATTATGGCACAAGTGTTAAACAATATCAAACTCTTTGCGTAAAAATTAGAAACCAGTAGTTGTAGGAAAATAACTTAGCAGGTAGACACGACTGGATGATCTTATCAGTATAAATGATGGCTCAGCCACTCTGCAACTCACTAAAACCTCCGGCCTAAAAGCTAAGCCCACAGTCCAGACACTTCAAAAATCTTTAAAAATTTGCCACACTCGCCTAATCATCAGCTTAAATACAGAGCAGATACCTATCAAGATTCGCTTCCATCCTATTAGTTAAGATGTACTGTACAGTTAGACGTGCGCCACAGACATAACATAACGGGGGATCCTCTCGAATGAGTAAACAGCCATATGCAAAAAGGTAGAGCCAGATTCGGTGGCGTGTGAGGATCACTTGTTTCCGTCCGACTGACGAGCAGAAGGTTCGCAACGGTCGGGCAGTTAACCAACAGCAGCTGATTCTCCGTCACTGCCAACCACTCCCCCCCAACTACGAAGACCTCTGTTGCAACACAAAGAGTACGTACTACAGGAAACGACCCACTGTGTGACGTCATAGGTTCTGCAGGTCTCCTTGGAAACCTTTTTATATTCCCGAATCCCAACATGCCCTGGCACCCAGCAGAATGACACCTGCTTCTCCCCCTCGCTGGAGGAAGTACTGCTGGTCATGTATGGGCTACGATACCTTGTCAACTAAGTACAGGTTTAACGCAGTAATTGTAGTGTACTAAGGAAATCAGAGAAGATACGAAACCGCGTGCCCTAAACACACAGCAATTGCTCCAGTGCTTTCATTGTCGCGTGAAGTTGTGCTGGGAAAACGGAATGGGCAGAGGGAAAGCGAATCCTTATTACATAGTAGGGAAAAGCTACGAAGCAGCAGAGGTTATCCTTCCTGCTTTGAACAATCTGTGTACAGGCTCAAACCACAGAAAAATGTACTACATTATTTCGTTATAACAGTTTTTTATACTTCCTTAAAAATTAAGTTCAAATGTGTGTCTGCGTCATTTAGTTGGTTGGCTGAGTGCATTTGACACTGTAAAAACAAAAAACAAAAAATGGGAAATTGCAGTTTCTAACCTCTTCGGCGTAAGAGCACCGTGGATTGTTCAGTACATTCACGTAGCTCTTTCTATCGAAAACATTTCACTGATAAAGTATATGGATTTCATACAAATCCTTAGCACTGAATGAGAGTTTTAGAGTAGCAATCAACACCTCTAGTCAACTATGACAACACCTATTAACGGAAAATGAGTTAGTCTTGAACATAGCAATAATGAATAACAGTAGAGTAATGGAACTAAGGGAATAAATACAGCAGAAGCGCTAACGCTTAATAAGTTATTGTTTACTAGCTTACATTCCCGTGATTCGCAACGGTTGGTAAGAGGGATCTGTGTATATCATGTTTTAATTTTTTTTTTTTTTTTTTTTTTTTTTTTTTTTTTTTTTTTTTTTTTTTTTGTACGGGCATTGGTCAGAAAAAAAAAACAGAATCCTTGTTGGATCGCTCTGTCAATAAACTCAGTTCACCTAGTCAAATTTAAGTAGAAGTCGTCGAAAACGATGAATGTTTTTAGCCGCTCTTGTGAACTGCCAGAGATTTGACCTCTTACATCCTGTCTTGTGAGTACGATATTGATGTTCCACAGCTACACATTCCTTAACGGATTTCTCGGACTGCACAATCCTTTGTTTTTAGCCGCTCGTGTATGTTTGGAAAGACGCGAAAGTTTTCTAGGCATTTATAAATGTTTAGTACCGAAACTATGGAACATCGGCTCTATCGGATCTTTGCTATACTACGCTGCAATTCAATCATGGCACACACGAAAAACTACAAATTACGATATCTTTTCCTCCCCTGGTCCGATTTTGATTAAATGAAGCCTATGTTACTCTCCAAACTATTCTCAATTTACTTGTGGAAACCCATTAAAGTTAGTGTAGTACTTTCGGAGATTATCCTCAACTAATAGACATACACGATGGCTTTTAAACAAATGATAAAATTATATCTTTATTTTCTCTGATCTGAGTTAATTCCTGAAGCCTGTGTATAACCGCACGATATGAACAAGTTACGTGCGAAAACCCCATGAAAATTCGTCAAGTAGTTTTGGACATAAACGTGTTAAATGGACAGTCTGACATGACAGTCAGTGCGAGCCATTTCGCTTATGAAGAAAGTATATTTAAACCACTACTTCTTACATCCATTTTAATACAGCTTGCAAAACGCCAGGTAAACTTGTCATGTATGCCACCGAAGTCAATTTCAGGACATTGGCCATTGGCCACAGTATTTCAAAAATTGAACATGATGTGCAGACTGTACCAAAGTTTTCGCGTGGGCCTTTGCCTCTGAAAGGTTGGTTCCGAGGAGGCGCCAAAGGCAAGTGGATGTATTTTTTATGTCCAGCGCGCAGAAGCCACAGAGGAGTTCTCTGCTGAAGGAAAAACTGCCCTCGAGAGATATTAGCGAACTCGACCATTTCCGGCAGCCTAGATACACCGAGAGTTTCACACGGTACACAAAAAGGTGGCCACACTGAGTCACTTCGAAACTTGTGGCCGCCTGAATGTTGCCAGTCTTTGGAGGAGAGAGAAAGGAGTGAGAAAAAGGGGAAAATGCAGCCCATATACTTGAAGTTGCTACTTCAACTACTGACGGAAAGGAGTATAATTCTTACAAATACTACAAGAACGGTGGCAAAGAGACTGCAGTTTCAAGAAGGCAAAAAACTGTAATCCCAGCACATTGATCTACGCCATGATTATTCATTAATTGTATTTTGCTCATTGACTGATTTGCATTATTTCTCTTAAAAAATTAAAATGTGTGCATCTTTGGTTGATTGTATGTTTCAAATCTCGGTTATAGTTTCGGATTGATACTTCAATTAAATTAAAAAAAATTATTATCATAGGCAAATTCTAATTTGAGTAGTCTATAACTTAACGTGAAAATTTTGACATTGCCTGGGAATCAGCGATCTTTACTACTATTTAATTGTGAATCAGACAACAATCACTTTCTTATTAGTACATTGAAGGCCGGTTTAGCCCTTCTACTAGGTCTTCTTTAAGTCCAGTGTGGCTTCGACTTGAACCACAAGCAGCAAATGGGTTGGTCGTCCTATCTGGTGTCTACCAAGAGAGTGCTTGAATGACAGTCACTAACCAACTTATTTCTCAACTGCGGGAAATATACTTTGGCCTGCCCGTGTGCAATGGATTCCTCGTTCAAAAAATTTTCAAATTTTTGTAAAGCTATGGGACCAACCTGTAGTGGTCATTAATTCATATAAACTACTTAAACTAACTTCTGCTAAGGACAACATACACACCCATGCCAGAGGGAGGACTCGAAAATCCGACAGGGAGAAAATGGACACTCCTCAGCAAGGCGCCTTAGAAGTGAAGGCCATTCCCAAGCAGACATCCTTCCTTTGAGACAATTCTCTTGAACTCCTACAAATCCGATGTAGCGATTTCTGTCTACTGGATTCACTGTAGTCCTGCGTGAATCAAATTTAAGTATTCTTGGTTCTCGTAATTGTAAAACTGTGGAACATTCACGATTTCTACATCTACGTAGATACTCTGCAAATCACATTTAAGTGCCTGGCAGAGGGTTCATTAACCACTTTCATAAACTTTCTCTACCGTTCCATTCTATAATAGAACGCGGGAAGAAAGAACACCTAAATAGTTCCGTTTTCGATCCGATTTATTTATTTTATTGGGATGGTCATGTCTCCCTAAGAAGGTGGGTGCTAGCAAAATATTTTCACATTCAGAAGTAAAAGTCGGTGATTGAAATTTGGCAAATAGATTTCGCCGCAACGAATAACGTCTTTATTTTATTGATTTCCACCTCAATCGTGCAAAATTTCTGTGACGCTTTCCCCCCTGTAACGTGATAAAACTAAACGAACTGCCCTTCTCTAAACCTTCTCAATGGGCCGTATGAATAAAACTGAGCATACGCTTCAGAGAAGATGCTCAGAGCAAAAGAACGTTCTCTGAGTAAGTTCTCAAATTCGTACGAATAAAAACTTCGAAGCATATGCTCTGAGCAGGTAGTTCATTCTCACTACCTCCCCTCCTACTTGAGTAAGTTCTCCGCGTGTCATGTCCGCCACAGATCAGCTGTCCAATCGTGTATTTCTTTAATCTAGCCCAATCAGGCAAATTATTAAGTGTACAAATATGGAGTAGGCATCGACGTGTTCAGAAAGAACTGGACTGTGTTTAGATATTAGTTTGTTGTGAAGGAGCATATTATAAAGACTAAATATGCACTTTTTACGAAAATGTATTCTGCTGGCGATACAAAATTTTCGTCACGCGAGAAACTCGTTTGTTAATGAAGTAGGGTTAGCACAATTTGCGAACGATATAATAAGAATGCATCACATATTCATCTGTCACAACGTGGAATTCTGTAGGAGTGTTCTAACATGAGATACGCCTTGTTAAATATGACACTGAATGGTTTGCTCATAAGCGTTAGGCCATGCGATTTGGAACAAGAAACACGCTGCTAGGTATGTAATTAATCGGTTATTAATTTTCCTGTCGTGTTTACTTACTTCTAACATGACAGAAGTTAAGATTACGAAGTCAGAAAACCCATCATAAATAGCCAACCGGTTTGGATAGAAACAGTAGCTACTTCAGTAGGCCTACCTGGTATTGCGGCAACATTTATTTTGTGATAGAAACTGTGAAGTCCTGGGATACACTTTATTTGGAACTAACAGCATAAGGTCTTACTAATAGATCCTATTTTAAAACAATATTATTTTGATATGTGACTGTTTACAACTGTAAATATACACGCCAAACAAATGAGTAAACACGCAGCTGAATCCATTTGTGTTTCATTTTTATGTCGGTAATGAAAACACCTCTTACATTACTCTCGTCACTGTATAAAATGCTGGAAGTGTCACACGATTTTTCCGAAGGAAGATACTCGTCAACAAAATGTTTTTATTTGTATTAACTTTATAGATTGCCTCATATTTCTTAAAGGCTACATATAAAGGAACTTGCTTTTGCCTTCTAAGTAACAAAATTGTTGTAATTGTTATTACAAACCTCAGTAAAAGGTAACCTTAATAGAAGTTACTCAGCACGGAGTATGCCATAGAGCTCACTCCAGAAATCCGAGAATGTTCTCCCGTCGTGAGAAACTTCTGCAGTTTTATTCATATGAAATTGGAGAATGTTCTCTGTTGTGAGTAACTTCTCCCAACCCTGTTACTCACGCTGAGAACATACTCGGCTGAAGTATATTCTCCGACTCACTTTATTCATGCGAATCTGAGTATGTTCTCTGGAATCCAGAGTATAAAGTAGATACTCCATTTTATTCATACGGCCCAATGTCTTCCGTCAGTCCCACCTGGCGAGGTTTCCACACAGGGCAACAGTAATCCAGGAGAGGACGCACAAGTGTGATGAAGGCAGTGTCTTTCGTCGAGCCTTTGGTTCGCTTTCCCCACAATATTTTCTATGTATTCTCTCCAGTCTAAGTTGTTAATAATTGTAACTCCTAGGTATTTTGTGGAATTTAAGATTTGACTGATTTATCGTTTATTTGAAGTTCAGCGGATTTGTTTTAGTCGTCATGTGTATTACTTCACACTTTTCTTTATTTAGTGTTAGTTGCCAATTTTCGCAAAAGGTATAAATTTTGTCTAAATTGCTTTGCAGTTGTTTTTTACCCTCTGTTGACTTCACTAACCGATAAACGACAGCATCATCTCCGGACAGTCTAAGGGAGCTATTCAGATTGTCTCCTAAATCGTTTACAAACACAAGGAAGAGTAGGGGACCTATAATGCTTCCCTGTGGAACGCCAGATACAACTTCTGATTTAGTCGATGACTTACTGTCAATTACTACGAACTGTGTCCTTTCTGATAGGAAATCGTGAATCCAGTCACAGAATTGTGGCGATACTCCATAAGCACGCAATTTCATTAGAAGCTGCTTGTGAGGTGCAGTCTCAAAAGCCTTCCGGGAATCCAGAAATATGGAATCGATTTGAGATCCCTTGTCGATGGCACTTATCACTTTATGTGAATAAAGGGCAAGCTGTATGTCGCAAGAGCGACACTTTCTAAATCCGTGTTGACTGTTGGTTAACAGTCGTTCTCTTCGAAGTAGTTCATAATGTTCGAACAAAGTATATGCTCCAAAATCCTACGGCAAATCGACGTCAATGAGATTGGCCTGTATTTTTGGGGATCACTCCTATTGCCTTTCTTGGATATTGGACTAAATTGGGCAACTTTCCAGTATTTGGGTACGGATCTTTCGCTGAGTGATCGGTTGTAAATTATAGCTAAGTAGGCCTACGGAGCTATTGCATCAGCATACTCTGATAGGAATCTAGTTGGTATACAATCTGACCCGGAAGATTTGTTTTTGTTTAGTGACTTAAGTTGTTTTACTATTCCAGGAACATCTACTTCTAAATTTGACGAAATATATCGCAATTTGCGATCCGTTATGGCTTCACTGTACTAGGTTTAGATGGAATACCAAAGCGCGGCGAATGAAAATGTTTGCCAGGCCGGAGTTCGAACCCGTTATCTCCTGCTTACTAGGCAGACGCGTTGACCACTTCGCCACCGAGAACAGAGTGACCAGACCGATTGCAAATGACTTCCCTGCACGTCTCCCGCCACGCCCTAATCTCCATTCACCACGCTGTCTCTTTCCTATTACCACAGCCTTCTAAATTTGGAATTCTGGCAGCTGTTCTTGGTTTGAATTCTGGAGTGTTCACTTCGTCTTCTTTGGTGAAAGAATTTCGGAAAGCTGTGTTTAGCAATTGTGCTTTAACAGTACTTTCATCGGTAGTATTGTCACTGCTATCGCGTAGTGAAGGTATTGTTTGTGATTTTTCTGCTAGTGTACTTCATATATGACCAGAATTACTGTTGATTTTCTGCAAGATTACGAGACAGGATTTCGTTGTGGAAACTAATGTAAGCTTCTCGCATTGAAGTCCGCGCTAGGTTGAGAGTTTCTGGAAAAGATAGCCAGTCTCAGAGATTCTGTGTCTTTTTAAGTTTTGCATGAGTTTTTGTTTGCTTCTGCAACAGTGATCTGACCCGTTTTGTGTACCACGGAGGGTCAGCCCCCTCTAATATTAATTTATTTGATATAAATCTCGCGATTGCTACTGATATTATGTCTCTGAAAGTAAGTTACAACTGATCTAGACTCCCATTTTTAATTTTTAAAGACTGGGAACCATCACTCAGGAAAGCGTGAAGCAAACTTTTTATTTGCTCGTTTATTTTTGGTGCATTTGGGAATTTCGATATTCAGTCTCGCTACTACAACTCTATGCTCGCTATCTGTTTTGATGCTCTTTACTAGCTCAGGCTTATTTGTTGTTAGGAAATCAAGGGTATTTTCGCAAACATTTACTGTTCTAGTGGGTGCATGAACGAACTGTTGGAAGTAATTTTCAGAAAAACCATTCAGAACCAGGTCGGACGATGCTTTATTTTGTGTCCCAGCCTCGTCACCGCTTTTGTGTCTCGTTCCGTCGTAGGTGTCGGTGGCCGAGTGGAATGAGACCGACACAGGAATAAAGGTAGCACGATGGTGCAGGTACGGAGGGGAGCAGCCAGAAACTAGAAACACTAGAGTAAATTAGAACGAGATATATATTGCACAGAATTTATACAATACTAACTTTTACATTGCTCAGTACTGCAGATACATAGTTGAGCTAGAGGCCTGTCTAGTACTGCTTCCTAGTGCCTATACGATAGCCAAGTCTTCACTGATGCCTATCTGATTACGAAGGTCCTAACTGGTTGCTATCTCAGTCCCAAGTGAACGATGTCGTTCAGTGGTGGCCACGAGCGGAGTTGTAACAGAGGGCGCTCGTGGCTGACGTCGTAAGAACGCCGCGCCGTGCGTGCATGGCGGCGCGCGGCGAAAGTAGGTGGCGCGCACTTTGTACTTGTGCGACACCACACTTTATATTTGCTGCCGGTTTTGAATATGTAA